>JADWPU010000015.1:279424-918960 GCA_016109575.1 Phialophora chinensis
CTTGCTTGCTCGCTTGCTTGCTTGCTCGCTTGCTTGCTTGCTCGCTTGCTTGCTTGCTCGCTTGCTTGCTTGCTCGCTTGCTTGCTTGCTCGCTCGCCTGCTCGCGACTCGGACTACGGGTCCCATTTCCCACGTCCCATCTACAGTATCCAATCTATCCCAGCATTCCAACACCTCAGCAGTTCAGCACCCTGCTCCGTTACAGCGCCCCAGCACTCCCGCACTCCAGAAAATCAAAACACAAATACCCAAACATGCGGTGCCACAGTCCGCGTTTGCTGTATACGTGCTTGCTTGCTTCCTTACTTCTGTGCATACATTACATTACCTTACACGCTTTTGAATGCCGCGAGATGAAATGAGGATAAAGAAAGAAAGAATGATATGAAGCGAAGCGAAAGATGGTCGTCGAGTCTGCTTGCGTGTTTTGCTGCGGTGGGGATTTGTGTGTGGGTATGGGTGTGTGAGATAGAGAGAGACCTGCGCTTGTTCCTTTTTGATATCATACATAATGAGGGGGAGCAGGCTGTGGTGACTGTGTCTGAGTTTCCTTCCTAGGTTAAATAGCCCGTCGGTCGACGGAGGTAATTTACATACGTAGCTGCAATGGATACCTCGGATGTGGAAGAGGCGCTTTTCAGTAGGTACGTACAGTGGCTGCACGGAGCACGGAGTATGTTGTGGAATATTGCCCATTGAGCACACCACGCGACGCCCGACCGTCTAACGCCCGACCCTCAGAGCATCGAGTGGCCTCCATCGAAGCTCGCCACTTCATCTGGATCCGTCAGAATGCCCTCGATGAACCGCCATCCTTGATGCTTCATTCGGTTCCATTGCTCCGCGACCTTCTTCGTCACCAGATCGCCTGTCGCGACTGCGTCTTCCTTGGAATCATGGCCCGCCTCGCCTACTATCTGGATTCCTCGGCCCAGGTGCTTCTGGCTCAGGATCTTCAGGCCGAACCGGATCGGCAAACCTCGCGGGTGTGGGTAGAGCAAGACCGTGTCCACGACGAAGGGGTGTATGATGCGGAGGACGTTGAGGTCGTTCTCGATCGCATGCCCGATGAGCGGTGTCTCGGAACTGATGAGATCGAAGAGCAGCTGTCTGGCGGCCGCTGGGGACTCCACTCTACGGAGCCCACCTCCTGCGACCAACGGTTCCTGATACGGCATTGCTGATGCGTATGCCTCCTTGGCCACCCCGGAAAATCGGGTGTTGAGGTCGAGAATCTCTCCATACGTGCGGACAAAGGCGTCGAGGAGGAGCTTTCCGTCCGGCCAAGAAACAGCGGTGACTCGAATGACTTCTAGGCCAAGCGTGGTATATCCCATCTCACAGTCGAATGACACTGGTTGCACGGGTCGCACCCCGGGCTTGTCGGGAGTGCGTTCAAACTGCAAGATACCGGCAAGCCGTTTGGGATCTTTGACCACGAAAACGTGTGTCTCGCCTTCCGAGCAGCCTTCACTACCTTCAGGCTTGTTACAGCATGGGTAGACGGCTTCTGATCGACCTTGACGGTTTGCTCGGGCCCAGTGATACCGACATCTCCCTCCGCTGGTCAAGCGACCGCTGGCATCTCGCCCTGGGAACACCTGAAATCGTGTACCGCATCTATCGCATGTTTCATATCCTTTGGCTGCCGCGACTCCTGCCTTGGCGGTCGCTATCTCCATAGCAGAGGGCTGCGAGGTGACATACCCATACTTTTCCAGTCCTTCCAATGGTGTGCGCATATGCCTGAGGACCGAGATCTGCTGACTCAAGGAAGGGAGGCCTATCGAGGCTAAGTCGGCGCTGTGATCGGCAAGCTTCTGTTGAACCGTCGCCCGTGACGATGAACCCGTCCATTCAGAGACCTTCGCGACCCATTCTTCAGTAGTCATCTTCTTGATTCTCATGATTGTCTGGGAGACTGCATTTCTGTAAATGTCGCCTTCAAGTTTCGTGGCCGCTTCTTCCTCGTCGAGGGCGAAAGTGATCAACTCCTGCTCGTTTAGAACGAGCGGTTTCCATTTTGCGTCCGAGCTAGCAAGCTTGCTGTTCTGGGCTTTCATTTGTTCATGTAACTTCTGCAGTACTGTCAACCTGGTTTTGAGCTGGGCTGGCGCCTTCGTCACATTGCGCGGTGTCAGTGACTCCACTTTTGGCGGGTTCTTCCTGTTCGGTTGCGACACCTCGTCGGCCCTCTTTGTCGGCGGAGGTGAGACTGGTCTGGTCAAGGAAGCTAGCTCTCTGTTGGCAGGTATTTGCGGCGCAGGACGAGAACCTCCCTTGAAAACTGCGTCATTCTGTGTGGAACCTGTCTCCAGCTTTACTGTTGCGGTTTGTTGGCTTTCGGGCGCTGATGAGGCGAGAGGCCCCAGACGGCCACCCTTCGCGTTCACGACATCAACACGCTGTACGTCTCTTGGAGGGGATTCCAGCCGCCTTCTTTTCGAAGGTGGAGGAGACACGTCGCCGGCACTGAGAGGGTCATATTCTTGCGCGACCGCGGGCGTCTCGCCTGCATCGGAAGCGTGCGCTGGTACGTTATGGGAGAAGATACAAATAGGAAGATCGCAATCGTGCTGTCGAGGACAGGGTGTCCCATGGAAGCGTCCCAACGAGGAGAACATCTTATCGGAAGGGACGAGGACAGAGCGACTTCACCCAGCGGGCTTGGAGTCTTGATAGACCGGGGATTAGCGATTGGATGCGACTGGACCGACCTTCGGAGAAATTGTCCTGGTCAAAGATTCGTCGAGGAAGAAAATACCGGTAACCCTAGCCCTAGTTGTTTCTTGTCGCACCCAATAGCACGACCCAATCTGTGCTCTGACGTTGGGTCGCGTCAGTTCAGCCACTCAGAAGACCCGAGTGGTCGTCCACCATCAGGTAATCCGAAGCCTTGCAGTGGTGATAAGCATGCGCCAGAGCCAAGAGGCAACGAGCAGCAGCCTCGGGTGCCACCCTCCACCTTATCGCTCGCTGAGATATGGTTGAGATATCGTCAGAGACACAGGCAGGAACTGGTGTCCATTTTAGATACGTAATCCGCGTAAACAGGCCGATTCGTGGGAAGACCGTGCTCAGCGGCCATAAATGCCGCCTGTCGCTGTGCAAGGAGGCGAAATATTTCTTCTCTTGTTGCACGCGTGGAACGTAGCTTGCTGTCCTCTACCGAAACAACTGCTCAGTCAGTTGCAAATCAGATAAACCTCATGCTGGGCGGAAAAGCAGTCACTTACCGAGACGTTTCTGGCGGCGACTTTGTGCCAACAGTGAGGTCTACGTCAATATTCTCGCTCACGCTTCAAGCCTTGTGAGTGGCAAAGAACCAGCAAGACAACTCGTCACTCGCTACGCTGCAGTATCAGCATTCACTCCGCCGCCTAAGCGAAAACTCGGGGGGGAGATTAGAGGCACGGAGGCTCTAATCCTTTAACTGGAGCCTATCGGTGATCGGGTGTTGCGACTTCCCGGCGCGCCAACAAGAACGCACGCGTCATTATTCTGCCTTGGCGCGAGCGGCCCTGATAAAATGTCCTTGCCCTTCGACCTGCGAAGCATCAACAAGCAAACCCTCTTCTTCAACTGGGAGATGGCTCCAGCTCTGAGGAAATCGGGACAGTCTACTCCCCAGAAAGCACAACATCTGGTCGTGCTTGTCCACGGGCTGTGGGGTAATCCGGGGCACCTAGACTACGTCGCCAAGTCTCTACGCGATCGTTACGGCGACGAGGAACTTGTTGTGCTCGCTTGTCGCAGGAATCTCGGCTCCCTGACTTACGAGTGAGTCTCCCTGAAAGCCAAACAGCGACAGCCATCACTTCCATCTTCCTTGTCTCTGCTGTCGGATGCTAACGAGGAAATAGTGGTATTGAAGTAGGTGCTGAACGGGTCGCCAGAGAGGTCGAGGATGCATTGGAGGAACTGGGGCGGGACGGACACAAAATCGCTCGATTCTCGATCATCGGATATTCTTTAGGAGGCCTGGTCGCGCGCTACACAATCGGCCTACTTTACCATAAGGGACTTTTCGACCGCATCAGTCCTATTAACTTCACGACTTTCGCTACGCCGCACCTGGGTGTACGGACACCGCTGACTGGGTATCAAAATCACCTCTGGAACGTCCTAGGCGCTCGGACGCTCTCAACATCTGGGCGCCAGCTATTTCTGATTGATAACTTCAGAAATACGGATAGACCTCTCTTGAGTGTTCTCGCAGACCCTGACAGCATTTTCATTCACGCACTCGCTCGGTTTCAGAACCGCTCTCTGTACACTAACATTGTCAACGATCGCACGGCAGTCTTCTATACGACCGGGATTTCCCGATGCGATCCGTATGTCGACATGGCCAAGATCAACCTGCAGTACCTCAAAGGCTACGAGCCGGTCATCTTGGACCCGGAGCATCCCTGCGATCCGATACCGGAGCAGGAGCTGCCTACTTTCTATCAGAGTTTCCGCATGCATAGCCAGACTTATTTGCGCAGAGCCCCAATACTCCTTGCTCTGGTCGTCCTCCTACCTATCGCAACGATAGCCTTCCTCGTCAACTCCGGCATTCAGACATTCCGCAGCAGACGGAGGATACAGTTACATGAGGCTGATCATCAGGATGAAGGGTTCGGTCTATACAGAATCCCATGGATGGTGCAAGATATGCGCATTGGCCTGGAGGATGCTTTCGAGAATGTGAATGCTGCCCAGCAACAGGAGTACTTGCCAGAAGGCTCAGAAGAGATAGCAGATGCAATCGTAGAAGGCCCTGCTCTGTCTTCAGCGGCTTTTGCGAAGAGTACCGAGTCCTTACTGTCTGAGAAGTCAGAGAGTGACCAAGCTCCGCTCGCTGAACGATCGCCGATTTTCCCGACCTTAGCACTGACCACAGCACAGTTTGCCATGATCAAGGCGCTCGACGATGTGGGTTTCCGGAAGTACCCCGTCTACATCCACAAGAGCAGTCACAGTCATGCAGCGATCATTGTGCGCTTCCCCAGGGCTGCATTTGAGGAAGGAAAGGTGGTTGTGAAGCATTGGCTGGACAATTTCCAGATTTAGGTTGATTGCACGTTCAGCGGAGTCGAGCCCACATCAGCGTTGCATATGAGCGGTACATCTGCCTGCCCGGTGCGGTCCCCGAGTGTTCAGCGCCATGTTCAGCGTTCTCGTTATCATTCAGCAAGCGACACCGGTTTTAGGCGAAGAGGGTTGGAGCAATTTGGAATAGTGCAACATGATTACCTTGCAACAGTCCCCGACGTACCAGTGCTGGAGGTTCCTGCTATTTGCACATGGTTTGTGTTATCAAGCCTGTCAGTCCAAACCGTCGTCATCGCGAAGGACCTGCAGAAGGATCAACTAAGATCCACGTGCACCTGGAAGTCGGTAATGGATTCATCTGGTCAGTGTGGTATGGGGTTCTTCACGAGAGCAGAACCCTACGGCCCTTCAGGGGCTTCCGTACCGTCAACGCACATGTTAAACGAACTACAACTGACCTCGAAATCCTTCGAGCTCAGGCAACTGTATGAGGCTGCAAGTGGCTATTGATTGACGAATGATGAACCACGATATGGAGTACCGAGGTCTCTTCTGCCGGGGTTCCTGACAAGGCATGCCGAACTCCGTACTGGGACTGATATGGGGTCCACCAGGTCCTACGAGTACGGTTGGGGTGACGTCAAATGGGTACGTGCATTCAGCGCAAACGAGGACACAAAGGACACACCGACAGGTTGCAGGCAGGCTGATACAAATCCGCTCGTAGCGGTTGTCCTGGGCTGCGGATCCTCATGCAACTGGATGTCTCGGTCTTGTCCCATACTCCAACAAGACCCAAACAGAATCCGACAGACATCTATGCGGCCTTTAAAACTCTAGGGTTGACGGACTTTAGCCTCGAGATCGCTGGAGGAAGCATCTTCTATTCGTCCAACTCAAAATGTTTTTGCAGCAAGGCTACGTCATTCCCTCCTGGTCGACTCCCCTGTGGCGACACTACCGAGAAATGCTCCAGTACTTCGACCCGGCGTGTTTCGTTCAGTTATCGTGATACCCACTGTTTAGGTTGCAATTATCTGACATCTTCCACTTTTCACCCACGTGGCGTGTTGATTGCCTCCCTGCCCCAGCATGGGAATAATGGCGGTGTCTGGTCGAAGGCAGTACGAGTATATATGTACGGGCTCGGCACCCCGGAGAATGAGCACAACTTTCCTGACCTCATCCTGACGCCCAGAGACACGCCACTGCCAAATATATTCCGAGACTGCTCCCATCTCCTCAGCATAGATTGACGAGCTTTGTTGGTCGGCACAAAATCATCAAGATGGAGTCCGACGTACCCTCAGAGCTGGAGCACACCACGTCGTATCCCACAGCCGCCAAAGCCTCCCAGTCAGGCTTGAGGAGAGTGTCTAGTACAAATGCAAAGCGCGCGGACCTCTTCTCAGGGCCGACCTTGGTCGGCCCCCCCGACCGCTTGGACTCCCACTCCGGGGCCAGTGAGATGGCTCTTGCCATGGAAATGGCGAAGCATCATCTGGCGGAAGCCTCACCGACCTCAACGCCATCTGTTTCTGGTCCAGTCACCCCTGATGACGTTGGTCTGGCAACCACCGATAAATATGCCTTTGCCTTTGATATTGATGGCGTCCTCATCAAAGGAGGCAAAGTGATCCCGGAGGCAATTGAGGCCATGAAAGTTCTAAACGGCGACAATGAATTTGGCATCAAAGTGTAAGTGCTCACTGAAGCCATGATGGTTAGCATACTAACCTCTCCAACAGGCCGTATATCTTCGTGACCAATGGGGGTGGGAAGACGGAGGAGGAACGTTGCATCCAGCTCAGCAACCAGCTGCAGATGGAGGTATCTCCTGGCCAATTCATTTGTGGACATACGCCGATGAGAGAAATGGCCGAGAAATACGAGACCGTCTTGGTGGTTGGTGGTGAGGGAGAAAAATGCCGGGAGGTTGCCAAGGGCTACGGCTTCAAGGATGTTATTACGCCCGGAGACATCATCAAGGACAACGAAGATACAACGCCGTTTCGAAAGCTGACCGACGAGGAGCGGCAACACTCACATGGTCGCAATTACGGAGCCATCAACATCGAGGCGGTGTTTGTGTTTGCCGACAGTCGGGACTGGGCAGGTGACTCTCAAATCATCCTCGACTTGTGCATGTCCAAGAACGGCCGTCTCGGTACCAGATCAGAGACTTTCGATGAAGGCCCGCCCGTCTTCTTCTCCCACAATGACGTGGTCTGGGCAACATCCCACACGTACTCTCGGATAGGCATGGGTGCCCTTCGAGCTTCGCTCGAGGCCATGTTTCAAGCGATTACAGGAAAAGAGTTGAAGACGGTTGCGTTCGGCAAGCCGCAGGTCGGAACCTTCCAGTTCGCGACCAGGCTGCTCCAGCAATGGCGGAAAGACACGCACGGCATCAACCGACCGCCAGAAACAGTATACTTTGTTGGCGACACGCCCGAGTCCGATATCCGCGGCACCAACGAGTTCGACCAATCAGGCCAATCCGAGGCCAACTGGTACTCAATCTTGGTCCGGACGGGCGTCTTCCAAGAAGGCACGCATCCCCGATATATGCCCAAGATGACTGTCGACAACGTTCTCGAGGCGGTCAAGCACGGCATGAAACGGGAATTCGACAAGGCGATCAAAAACCTGACGATAGGTGGCGGGGCACCTCAGCTGGCAAACGCCATCGTCGAGGATGACTATGAGGGTGCGGAAGCGAAGCCCCTCGAGTAGAACGGCTATGACAGCTTAGCGGCACGGCGTTTTTGACATGATAAAACTTCTATCAAGCGATACCCACCATACAACACTGCCATCGAGAGGAGTTACGGTTGGCAGGATCTACAGTGCATCGGTATTTGGGGTTGTGAATTGGCGCTATTGGTTGTTTCTATACCTACCCGGTTCTTGTGAACCCATGACCAATTGACCATTAGAATACGCGATGATTATTTGGGGGCGATCCAGCTAGATATTGGGGGCCATGCGGGTTCGCATATCAGACTTTTCCCAATAACCTCAGGTTCTGGACTCAATACGAGGTAGATGAACGTGTTTATCCGAACAAACAGGAACATCCGTCTCTTTCAATTCGTATAGCTCCGTTGCCCTGCGCAGACGACGCTGGTGGGGGGGAATGCATCTCACCGTGGCTTGCCGATAATGTTGGCCAGGGGAATTCCAAGGTCGAGGCTGGCTTGGATGCGCATTTAGTGGGAGTTGGCGAGCTGCAAGATTTGGACGGGCTGGATCTGTGCATGCCACCTTTCGAGCCAAGGGTTAAATATAGGGCTTCACTTTTCGAATCGTCCATGGTTGGGCCTGTGAGGGCACGTTTCAGATCTCGCAACCCAGATCATTGCGGGTGACACGTATTGAGACACACCTGGCACGTCTGAGAAGTCATGCGCCGCCCTCGTTGTGGTTGCTGGCCTAGCCTTCGATCCGCCATTCCCGGGTTGGACTCCTAGGCAGAGCCTGGTACCTGGAGACTCAGCAGGCGTCAGGCTAATGTACTTGATACCGAAGGAAGCGAATCATTCCCTGTGGCAGATGAGCACTAACTAGGGTCTTAACTGGTTGCCTACGCGAACACCCGAGAAACCAAGCCAAAGAGAATAAGCAACTGACGTCTGATGGACAGGTCAACCACTTGCATTGCCACGGATGCAGGAGGAGAGAAGGCACCGGATCCCGACAGGAATCTCTTGACCTGCCCGCTAAAGCCAGTGCGAGAATGATGGTGGTGAGTCGTGGTGCGTGCATGGTTGTCGCTTACAGTCTTTGTTGTGTACTGTGTACACTGGCGTCGGGGCGGCCACTCCAGCCACTAAAGCCTCGGGGCCACTGGAGGTACTAGAGCCCGTCTTAGGCTGCGCTGGGCCAAACCCTCCTGTACCTACCGTGCCTACAACGGGCACTAGGTGGTTAACTACTCGTAGTTGGATATTTGGGCTGCACCTCTCACCAACCCAACCCTCCTTCAAACCTTTAGACAAAACCGCAGTCCACCTCACATTCAGACACACACTCACACTCAACACACGCCTGCTCTTTTCGCCCCTTGCTGCTCAGCGTCGCGTTGCACATTTGACTCGGCATTCTTCTCCTGTCCCTGTCCCTGTCACTGTCACTTCCCACTTTTTTCCAGCAGCCTTCTCTGCGTCAACTGTCAGACACACTCAGCAAAGGCCTGCGCCCACTGACAGCGACCGGGGACCAACTCTGAGCGGCGCCCTGCCCTTGCGCTTGGCCAGTCTTTCCTTTCGCTGATCCATCCTCCAGACTCACCTTGGCTATACACACTCATTCTCCTCGAAATTCGTCATCACCATCTCATCTACGCACTGGCGACACTTCGGTCTATTGTCTTCTGAAAACGCGTCAAGAAGGCACCTGTGGCCCGAGCGACGCCGTCTTCCCCCTTCGAGAACCGCCAAGCTCAACTGAGTGATTGTACCAAGAGGCACGTCGACATCACCAGTAGCGGTCCTCCCTGCTTTTAAACGGCGGTGAAGAGCGCAGCCGCGCCCAGTAGCGGTAGCCGCACTATGGCAACAGGAGGCGCTGGTGCTGGGACCTCTCCACAACCCATTGTCCAACCTCTCCATCGCGCTGCTCCCGTGCCTCCCCCGTTGAACACAGTTTCTCCTCCATCGAGACGAGAGTTAGCGTCATGGTGGAAAAAGTTCAGGAAGACAACGGAAAAAAACGAAGAGAAAGGTGAGAACGAAAGGCGCAGGTTGGCTGCACTGTCACTAACTCTTCACCAGCCGACGGTGGTCCGGGCATCTTCGGGGTCCCTCTGGCCGACAGCATCAGATACGCGAATGTGGCCATTTCATTACAGAATGATAATGGTGAGAGCTTCATCTACGGTTACGTGCCGATCGTGGTGGCGAAATGCGGAGTGTTTCTCAAAGAGAAAGGTATGGTCTGTTCCGATAGCACTAGACACAACTGACGGATTGTAGCCACCGACATCGAAGGCATCTTCCGTCTGAGCGGATCTGCGAAAAGGATCAAGGAGTTGCAGACCATCTTCGACTCGCCAGACAGATATGGAAAAGGTCTGGACTGGACCGGCTACACCGTCCACGATGCGGCCAACATTCTTCGTCGGTATCTCAACCAGCTCCCCGAGCCCATTGTTCCTCTCGAGTTCTACGAGCGCTTTCGCGCGCCTCTTCGGTCGGCGATAGTAGCACCAGGGACCAACGGCGGCACGCAGACGCACGACATGAGTTACGACGAACACAGTGTCGCCGTCAGCGCATATCAAAAGCTGATAACAGAGCTGCCGCCGCTCAATCGCCAACTGCTTCTCTACCTACTTGATCTCCTCGCAGTCTTCGCTTCAAAGTCAGACCTGAACCGCATGACGGCCAACAACCTGGCCGCGATCTTTCAGCCTGGCATACTTTCGCACCCGTCGCACGACATGTCACCGCAAGAGTATCGACTTAGCCAAGATGTGTTGATCTTCTTGATCGAGAATCAGGATAACTTCCTGATCGGCATGTCGGGCACCGCGCTTGATGAGAAGACTCAGAAGGACGTGGAAAGCGGCCCGCAATCTGTACGGTCACCTAAAGCTGTTGGACGATCGGCATCCAACGCGAGTGCTGGTGCTGAAAGTCTTCGGAAATATGGTGTTCGGCGCAATGTCTCAGTCTCATCTCGCGGTTCTCGGGAACGAGGGAGTCCGGGCGTTTCGAGCCCGGGAACACCATCAGGTGTCACCTCGTTCTCAGGAGGCGCAGGAATCGCACGAAGCAATACCGTTCCGTCCAAAAGATCTCCCGCCATTGCTCCCAACCGGTTTCAGAGAGTCAACGACTCCGGCGATTTGACCACTCCTCCAGTCGGCCCTCCCCCCCAAGAGAATGCGGCTCCACCCACAACCCAAGAGACGGCTGGGTCCAAGTCATCCAGATCTGGATCTATCCAACCAGACGATGCTGACGGCAAAGCAATATCTGTACCTGCACCTGCGCCGCCGGTCCAGGCACCCGGTCAGCCTCCGCAACAACAAGCCCAGCCTTTGCCGGCAGAGCAACCGGTGCCTAACCAGACCGGCCAGGCACCGGTCACGACTTCAGCTCCACCACCCGTCGCAACACGAGAGCGGAAAATCTCAAACCTGTTCCCCAAGTCGCCCATCTTTGGACCCTCTGACCCCCAGGGGCGACAACCCAGGAAGTTGCAAAAGAAGCAAAAGATTCCCGGAAGTGCCAACGACAGCGCTCAGAGCTCGATGAATTCACTCCATGGCGACGAAGCGGCGACATTCCACACCCCTCTTGTCTCACCCGATATTAATAGTGTTGGGCGACACGACCCATTGGCTGCGCCGCAAGGTCCCGCTTTCACGAACACGGCCGCCACACCCATCAATGAGACACCAATTTCGAAGCAATTCCCGACTCCTACTCCTGGGACTGAGGGACAGAATCACGCCCTGAAGCCTCCCTCGTCTCCCCCGGGGTCCACCCGTTCTCGGTCCTCCTTTACCGACCACTCAGATAACGACGTCGTGGATGATACCATTGCTCAACCTGAGAGAGAAAAACGTCGTCATCGCTGGAGGTTCTCATCGTCAGCGAAGAAGGGAGAGTACTCCCCACTTGCCCCGCCACCTCCTATTGGACAGAATCCCGGCGCCCGGGGAAGTAATAGTTCTCTTGGTAGTTCGAGTCGACCGCGGAAAAGCTTTACGGGTGATTCGCAGCTGACACAGTCATCGATCATGGACCCGAGCGTCAGTGGACAGCAGACTCTAGTGGGCCAGTCCAGCCAGGAGTCGGGTGACGCTAACAAGGACGTCAATGGGGAGACGGAGAAGAAAGGGTTGTTCGGAAAGTGGAAGGCCAAGATATCACAGACCAGAGAAGAAAGGCAGGCTGAAAAAGATCGGGCGAAGAGTCCGCCACGGAGTGAGCAGGGTGCTTCCAGAAGCAGTCTAGCCGCAATTGCCCAGGAGCACTTCTCACCAAGAGGACGGTCCTTCGACGGACCGCGTGATCAGGCGGCGCTGTCGACTTCGACGGGGAGACCAGTTGCGGACGGCGTGAGTCAACCGGCGAAGGTGTCAATGGACCCGGGACAGAGGCCAACAGGAGCATAATGAGTTACGACAAGGACATTTTGAGCTAGCACGGATGTTGTGAGCATTAGCATGGTGTTAAGGTGGTGGGATGACGCCGTCAAGTAGGCCCGCGACTGGGACAGAGCTTACAGCTATCACCGCCGACGGGAACTTGAGAAACAAAAGGACGAGCGAAACAGTGCTGAACAGCGGGAAGAACAGACAGGGTCAAGCTCTGGGTCATGTCATTCCCTGGGACGAAACGGTTGGGTACATACAGTACAGTAGGAAACGAACAAAAGTTTGGAATATAGCATGAACGTGGCGGAGTAGCGGCAACGTAGGCAGCGTCCCCACGCATGAGGAATGCATCCGCGCACGATTCATGGCTTCTCTCGCTCGGAGGTCGAACTTGATGATCTGAAACTGTCTACCAATCTACTATGTACTGTACGGAGTACTACTACACGCCACAGCGACGTGTAATACCGAGTACCGTGGACAGAGTGCGGGTTAGTGGAAGGGATGAGACGCCCAAAACAGTTAGCGTCGATGTCTCTCGCTGTAGCAGCAGCTCCACCCCAAATTTCAAGCTTGACACCGAAAACGCCGTTCTCTTTTTTTTCCCTGCGCCAAAAAGTGCGGAGAAAGGCCCAAATTTTGAGCACGATAGTGAGAATCGAGTCGAGTCGAGTCTGAGTCGAGCAATTACAAACCCGTCGTCTACATCGTTGCATAACACTCCCTCCCAGCCCTCACTACTACACGGTTCTTTCTTTTTCCCACCATGGCGAAAGATCAATCCTCCGCGACGGGGAGCTCCAAGGCCTCAAAAGCCGCGGCCAAGGCGGCGGCCAAAGCGGAGCGCAAGGCTGCCAAACACGCTCGCAAGGTGGAGAAATTGGCCAAGAAGGGCGGCGTGACGAAGTCCAAGTCCAAGAAGGAGAAGGAGAGGGAGGGTACCACCAAGAAGGATCTGGAGAAGAAGAAGAAGGCGCGGGCGGAGAGGGCGTTGGATGAGATTGAGGGGGCCAAGAACGTCGACGACGACGATGACGAGGAGAGCGAGGAGGCCGAGGCCGAGGCTTCAAGCGGAGAGGAAGAAGATACGAAAATGAATGGTGCGGCGGAGGACTCTGAAGAAGACGACGAAGAGGGAGAGGCTGAAGCTGAAGCCAAAGCCCAGCCCGAGAAGGCGAGCAAAAAGGAGGGCCAAGGTCCTGCTGCCGCGAGGCCTGTGGGCGCGCTCGTCCCGTTCGCGAACCCGCTGGCTGATGAGAAGGTCGCGAAGAAGGTGTTTAAGGGCGTCAAGAAAGGTACGTATTGCTTGCGCGTTCGTGCGTGAGCCACTGCTGGTTCTGCTTTTTATTTGCGACTTCTCCCCCGTCTCCTGTTTGAGCGGAGCATCCTGTTTGCGGAAAGGCTAACCTCCTGGCTTTTGTTCTACTGCAGCCGCCGCGCAACGCACCCTCAAACGTGGCGTCAAGGAAGTGGTCAAGGCGCTGCGCAAGTCCCCTTCCACTTCCTCCTCCGCTCAGGGCAACGAGTCCCTCCCCGTCGGCATCGTCATCCTCGCCGCGGACATCTCGCCCATGGACGTGATAAGCCACATCCCTGTGCTGGCCGAGGATCATCAGATTCCCTACATCTACGTGACCAGCCGGGCAGAGCTGGGCATTGCAGGCATGACGAAACGGCCGACCAGTGTCGTCATGGTGAGTCGCGATGTTGGCAAGAAAGCAGCGGACAAGAAGGAAAAGGAGGCGGACACGGACACGGAGCCTTGGGTTGAGACGTACAAGGGGCTCGTCAAGGTCGTGGAGCGGGAGGGCCGCCATGTCAAGGTCTGATTTGAGGTTTGAGGTTTTGACGGGCCCAAAGTAACAAAGGCAAGTCCCTCGGGCGTGGAGGTTTCCCCTCGAGCTGTGTCGTCGTCACGTCGAGAAGTAGACAAGGGTGCCGTGTGAGCTGGAATGGAAGGGACCGGACCGGACTGGACGATACTTGCGTGCGACTGCAATTGCCGCTGCCTTCACCACTGCCATTTGCCATTCCTGGATCTGGTCACAACAGCCACGGGCACCATTGGAGCCTTGGAAGGGCCGACAAGTCAAAACTCACGTTCAAGTTCAAGTTCAGTCCAAGCTCAAGACCAGTCAGGCCAGAGGCCGGCGCCAAGGCAATGAGAACCGCTGGTGCAAGAGGACCGAAATTCACTCACTTCGGGGAGCCGAGTCATGACGAGGCAGCGGATAATACGGCATGCGTGACACGGGACGCTCGAATCCCGCCTCTCGCAAGTGGCCTATTGTATATTGTACTGGAGGTCTCTCTCTCTCCCTCTCTCTCTCTCTCGCGGGATGCATGTAGGGGAGGTGGCCACCAAAAGAGCGCACATGCATATTTCCATGCATCCATCCGTACCAACAGGGCATATCACATAGGCGTCAGGCAGGCTGGGAAGGAATTATCTGTCAGTACGAGTTATCAAGTGCGATGAGATGGAAATGCAATTGCGGCCCGGTCTGCAGCTCTGCCAGATAGATACGACGAGGCAGGCAGGCAGGCAGACAGGGCGGATAGAGACAATCAAGCAGGCAGGCAATCACGCAATATTTCACCCTTTTCCATCGTAACATACCTAGCGAAATCAAACAACTTCACTGGGCGTGCTTCCGTCAGGACGCCTCAGTGTATATACCATCAGATTCTTCCAGCATGGATGAGTGTGCACATGTGCATATCTACGTGTGTGTGAGCGCAAGACCACATATATATACATTGCGTCCAGCCTACATGACATGCATGGCTTACATCCACCTGATAAGGAATTGAATCTCTCCTGTGGCCGTGAGGCTACTGATTATGTACAGTACCATTAGCACACACGACTTTTAGAATGCCCGACGCACGACATGTGCTTCTCCATGGTCCTGCATGTATGTGTTCATTCAGTCATTCGTTCACGCGTCCGCTGGTTCATCGACCCTGGCATTGGATTTTGATCGTTGTTGGAATCGTCATTGTACTGTAGAGTGTGGTTCTGCAAAGTCTTATCGTACATCGTCTCGTGTCGTTTCGTGTCTTCGTTAGGCACCACGCGTTCAGTCATTCGCTTGGACGCTCATTCGGATTTCGTGCCGTTCTTCACCCAAGGTTACCTGTTGGTCTGTGCTAGTCGTTCGGGCCATATTAGACATCCAGCCCTCGTCTGACGGTCCAACTCAAATAGCGTGCCTTACAGCGTCGGATGCATGCAGACGGAGATACTGCGTTCGTACTTAGCACCACCGATGCTATACTGTTTCCTTGGGACTTCCTGGCTGCGATGACTTCGGTGACGGCATAGCCGAAGATAATCGACTGCCAAGTCTGCCGAAGAGCGACCTTGCACCACCCCCAGTCAACGGGCTGAGACTCCGTTCTCGTCGCAAACTCGGCAGCCGAAGTAGACCACTCTGTGGAGGCGACGGCAAGGGTGATCCATCCGGCCTAGTGAGAACAACTGCCGGCATAGCAGGGCTCTCGGTCGGTGAGATGGCGGAATTATCCAAATTGGACTTTTCGAAATCCCCGACCGTAGTCACCTGTGATTCTCCCATGCGCCATCTCGACGGGCTTGAGAATGGCTCTGCAAACTTTATGGTGCTGGACCGCTGACGGGCTCCTGACAAGCCGTTCGGCCCTTCTGGAAATGTAGACAGCCTAGGCGGCATCCGGGTCGCTGCTTGCGAAGAGTGTCTTCCCGCCGTGCCGTGCAGATGGTTGGTGATGGTCTGGGACATTCTTCGAGTGGCTTGCATGAAACCTTGTGATCCGCGCAGTGAAGGCTCCTGAGTGAAGTCCTGCGACAACCTCGCCTCCAGACTGGCAAAAGTGGCGGACTTGTGCATTTCTTGATGGACTTCCAGATGAGGCATCTTGTGCTCGAGGATCTTCTCCCTGAGCTTCTCAGACCTCTTTGGTGCTGGGATTGCGGTAATGCTGGTGAAGAACAGACCGACGTTGGCCAGCAGCATTCTGAAGGTGTCGGGATTGTTGACGATGAGGATCAGTAGGTACGTGGGTACGCATATTCCCACCGTAGTCAGCGCGAATGGTAGAAACCCGTCCTCGGGAGGCATGTTCGTCACTGTAGCCATGTCAGCATCTGTGGGGTTGGCAAAACAACAACGGGGACGACGTACTTCCATAGATACCAGTGACGTAGCTCAACGGAAGGTAGAACAGTGTGACCAGCGTCAATAGCCGGATGTTATACCCTTGTTCGACCGTGATCTTCGCCATGCTGACAGCCTCTCTGCTTTCTAGGACTGAGGTCCCAGAAAACAACCACTCACGCAGATTCTTGATCTGCTTTTGCTGGTCCTGAAATGTCCTGTAGACCTCTTCCAATTGAGAGATTTCCTTTTCAAACTGTCTCCGGGTATGGACCAGCTTCTTCCTCCAATTGTTGTACCGGGGCGATTGGTCCTTGGTGCCAGGGAAAAGGGTCTTGTGTTCCCCGGTCCAGAACTCATCTGTGAAGGTGTCTTTGTAGGTTGCGATGATGTCCTTGATTTCGTTGCTTAACAGTCCCAGTGTTTGTGAAGCCCAGAAGTAGCGTCGGGAATAGGTGAATCGGTTGTTCTCGAAGAGCAGTTCGTCTCGCAAAGCACTGTCGAAGATGGACCTATTTGGCGGCGTTGCCAACGCTTGAATCTCTTTACGCACCACCTTGAACCGCTTGATCGCATCTCTATACTCGGACAAGAGGGTGGCCAGGAACGCGTCGGGTCCGTTACAGTAGTGATGGTTGTGTTCATGCGCGTCCACACTGGAGTTCCAGTCTGGAAAGCACTGTATTGATAGCACATGCCATGGTGCAAACGGGTCGTAGACGTTCCCAAGCACCGACTTGCTCTTTCTGGAGTTGCGCCGCAGCGTATAAGCGGGATTCCCTGCCAGCGACAGGCCGACGACGGAAGAACACCTGCGTGTATCTGTTAGTCTGCGTCAATATGGGGAGCCCCATATTCGAAAATACTCACGTCGTCAGAGGGATGTGGTCCTCGACAGATTCCAGGTCGTCATCGTGGCTCTGCCAGTGGAGCGGAGCCCGTCCTTCTCCCACAATAGTGTGATACTTGAAGACAAATACAATAGACCGCTGCCGGCGCTGATCCTTTTTCAGGTAGCCCTTGGTCATCGCTTTACTTGGGGTATGATCATCGATCAGAATGCGGTAGATCGAGTCCATGTCGAAGTGTGCGTTCATAGTGAGATGCAGTGCGGCGAATAGGCTCGACGCAGGCTCTCGCACAATGATGATACGGCCCACAGCCTGTTTCCTGGAGACATTGCTGTTGATACTCTTTAGCGCTTCCCACGAGGCCAGCGGGCCTTCGTCCGAATCGCCCCTTGACAGACGTACAGGTGCACCGTCAGTGCCAACGTGGTAGATGTCGGCATGTTGATGATTGGCATCTGTCTGATGATGGCGGTCTTTGACGAAAATTCCAACCGAAAGCAGATCGATATTTTGCAGGAGGTCTCGGAGGATGAAGTTGCTGTAAATATCCCATGGGTGTTTCTTCAAATGCTCAATCAAATCACTCTCGGAGAAGTCTTGTGGTGGCAATGTGTCCTGGGCGAAGAATGATTCGTCGTCATCACTGTCAGAGCTACCGTCTCCGGTGTATATCGAGTCTTTGGGTTGGCGAGACTGGCTGTGTTGCTCGAGGACGTGGCTGCTCAGCGCCGAATAACTGGTCAGGCTAGTCGTCCGTCTTTTTGGTTGTTGAGGCCGTCGAGCAACGTCAGGACTTGGAAGAGAGGATGTCGAAGCAGCAGAAGGGACAGATGTGTCGGCATGGCGAGGATCGATCCGGTCCGGCTGTGAGTTGAAGGCTTGACTTAGAGTGTCGAAGAGCTTGTCGAAAATCTTGCGGTCCGCTTCGAGTTGCTGGATCAATTGAAGCACTCGTTCATCATTGTCTACGGCCATTTGAGAAGAGGGCTGTCGAGGAAAGTAGCCATCGACAAACCGAGGTGGAGACAGAGGTGAAGGAGACCTTGAAGATGGGAGATCCAGGCCGTCAGGCGTCATTTTTATGGCGGTAAAGAAATGCACAGCGAGGCTCCAGCCGAGAAGGCGGGCGCCCGTAGCCTCATTGCTACTGCATCAGCACATCCTAGTGGAGGCTCAACTGGCACTTCTGAGGGGGCTGAAACGCTGGAGAAAGACTGACAAGCTCCAGTCACGCGGTCTGGTGCCGAGGAGGCTCCATAGTCATGTACGCAAGTGGGGAGCCTGAAGCTTCGTGAAAAGGCGTGATGAAGACGCAGCAAGTAAAGTGAGGCGGAGACTCGGGTCTGGAGCAGATTCACAGAAGAACACCCACAAGCCTAGTCAAAGGACAAGACAACACACGAGACACAAGAGGTCCATGCGAAGGGCTGTGAGGGTAGGTGGAGGTGGAAGGCATCTAGAGGGTGAGCGCTGAACGCTATGACGCAGTCGGATGCATTCGTCCGCTGCAACATCTGATGCACTTGCTATTGGACAAAGCGAAAGGTGGCGACCAGCGTCGACGAAGCAGTAAACAAAAGGTGAACATTTGGTCCCTCCTCAATTCCTCAAACCCTCAACCTCGGCGGCTTCCCTCCTACGCATTAGCCAAGAGACAAATATGAAGGCGGAGGTGCCGTGAGTCGTCTTACATTCTCTGGTGATATTCAAAGTTTGTTATTTCAGCTACAGCCAGTGCAGTAAACGAGACAGGAGGGTGAGGCAGTAATCCTGCCGTGAAAGGTCTATGTGTGGAGAGGATGTTGTCATTCAGGCTATCGATTCTTTCAAGCATTGACGACCGCGAGAAACCAGTCTCAAAGGGTCGGCAACAGGAGTGAATGCTTCTTCGATACCAAAGGGTGTTGTTAGGCTGGTGTAGCGCAGCATGATTTATATTGGCTGAGCTGAGTCTAGATATTTCGTATGAGACAGAGGTTCTTAGGCTCACAATAGAGTACAGTAGATATTGGATGCATTGCTCGCAAACATCAGGAGCTGAGTTTTGGATGATGATAAAAATACAGAGTACAGCACCGCACCATCACCTCACCCTCACTTGATTCCTCATCCTCTACTCTTCCGCTCACCCAGCCAAGCCCATGCAGTCCACCCATCTTCCATCTTCCTTTCACCTCTCAGGCCCAAAAACACACAATCCCCAGCGCGAGGATCGGCACCGCCATGACAAGATGTCCCAACCCAGCCTTCCTGGCCACCTGGCGCGCTTCTTGATCCGTACTTTCCCCCTCCGCAAACCTTGACACAATCACCCCATCTCCCGCCCCAATGATAGTTCCAGTCAAGAAGATCACCCCCAAGCAGCGCTGGGCCGCGAGCCGCGCCACCGGCGAGGCCACGCACAGCGGACTGAACCGCCAGAATGCCGTGATCCCGACAATGGACAGCCCGCCCGCGAGATTGCGGAGGCCGCGCGCGTAGCTCTGCGCTGCTTGCCACGTTGGGAGGTCCTTGGTCGGGGAATCAGATATAGAGCGCGGGATCGGCAGGCCGAACACTGTCTCCGCGTCGCTGGGGGCTGTGAGGCTATACAACCCATTCAAGATGCCCATGGAGCCCATTGTGGCGGTGAGGATGGGGAGAGCGGAGGAACGGAGCGTCGACATGGACGTGGACGTAGAAGTAGACATTGCGATGACCAGGTCGAGGTTGAACTTTGAAATTTTCGGGCCCTGTCGGTGCAAGTTCTTGTGGTCACAGTCACGGTCGTGCTGGGTTTAATCTATATCCGATGCAGGGTGCGTGCCTGATTTGCACGACGTCTCGTCGACAGAGAGACAGACAGATGATAGATAAATAGTCTGCTTCGAATCAAAGACGGACTCACATCGTGTGAAGGAAAGTGCCCTTAGTGGCACAGGCTGTGTCGAGCTCTTTTGACTATGGGAAAAAGGAGGAGACGCTGGATCATGTGTTTGCCTCGTCACTGTGCCGTCCACCCTTTCACCCGTCCCAGCCGTGTCTGGGCAATCGGGGCATGAAGCTTCCTCAAGATCGTCGGTGTGCGATTGGTTCGATGCTTGGCCTCGTCCCTGACTGAGCGGAGGCGTCGATCTGCAGGGTACTGTAGCATTTACAGTACTAGGCGAGAAGACGTCGGATATGTACGAGTACAATAGTTGTGACCAGTTGAACGGCACACTTTGGCTTATGCTCTCATTCGTGCGCATTCCTGGGATACGCCATCTAGTCTATACAATATATTCTATGGTTGCGGATCCAATTTTCGGCTTTCTCCAATAAGCCGTCAAATCCCCCTGGCTCATTTCTTCTGTTGATGCAGACTGATGCTGGCGGTCACGGGTTCCTCTTCGTCTCCGTCTCCCTTCCCGAAAACGTCGTCATCATCGTTGTCAGTCTCATCATGGTACTCGGATTGCTCATTAGACGAATCGTCGAAGAAGTCTATCTGGTCGTCATCGCGTGCGATGGTGTTTGCAGCGGCTTGCGCTTCAGGGTCGTCATTGAATTCCGCCGGCGGATGGCCTGTCCTTCTCGTCGAGTCTCGGACATGGCTGGCTTCTTCGGCCTCGAGCTCTCGGGCTCGGGCCATAGTCTGTCTGTAGATGTAAAAGCCAGTCGATGCTCCGATGATGGCTCCCAGGGCAATACTTCCATAGTTGATGGCTCGATCACCCATGGTCATCTTCTCCCGCGTCCGCGCAATGACGGCCAAACGGCTCCCAATAAAGACATGGACCAACAGTTTCGGCGTGACCATGGCGGTCGCCAAGGCATATGCGTAGGGGCTGACGGTGGGAAAGGTCGACATGGCGCCGTTGGAGAGAGAATAAGGTAGGGGGCAGAGCCGGATCATGGCCAGCAATTTCAGCCCATCGTGCTTCAGGATCAGACTGAAGGCCGCGAATCTCTTGTCGTTCGCGGTCATTCGCTCAACCCACTTTCGCAAGAGGCTCCTGGAGACGACAAAGGCGCAGAATGATCCAGCGACGGTGGCGGTGGCCAGAATCAGCCAGCCCTCCCAGACACCGTAGACAAAGCCGGCCGTTGTGCCCGCGGTCGAGTAGCCGATCACAGGGGGGAAAGCGCACAGAAACACGAACGCCCACAGTATTGTCCAGCCGCCGGTGGTGTGTTTCCAACGCTCCGCAAGAGGTTCGAGCCAGCTAAAGATGCGCTCGTTGAAAACCAGGAACAGAATACCCAGCACGCCCAATGCGAGCAGGCCAATGCAGCTAAGGATCTTTTGAAACACCGTCATACCACTCCACACCTTGTACACCCGGCGCCTCAACTTCTCAGTGTTATTGATCAGTTCGTCTCGCCATGCTGCTGAGCGGCTCTGAAGGAAGGGAGAACTTCTGCCGCCAGTGGACAGAGAGCGTCGCGGAGGTCTCCAGGGACTCAGCAGTCCTGGGAGTGGAGCTTCATCGTCTGAATCCGGGAGGGACACATGGTTTGGAACCATAATGGCGTATGACGAGGAGGCAAGGGAAGGTGGTGAGGCCGGGTGGATTGAGAGTAAGCCCCGGACGGGTTGAACTTGAAGGGCTCCTTAGGAGGAGAGCTGAGAAGACGGAGGGCGCGGAGATCAACCAATGCAAACAACAACCATTGTTAAAGGAGCTGATAGGGCGTTTGATTGGAGATAGCCGTTCGGCAGAGACTTGTAGGCGGATGTCAGAGTAGAGATGACATGAACTGTTGATGATGAAGACTGCGGCTTGGGGTTCATACAGTTTCGGATCAGTGTCAGCCCGAAAACACTTGTGCTGGTTCAACGGCGCGTGGCCCTAGGGTGGCCCTATGGTACGTCACTGGTTAACGAACCGAGATCCCTACACGGTATTAGACTCTAGGCGACGCTGATCCCTCTTAGCAGAGCGCATAGAGCACCTGATATGAGAGTACGTAGTATTCGTGAGGCTTGTCCTTGTACTCGCACGTACCAGACGAGGACGGGTCCTCCGCGGCTAAATTGGCATGCTCAGACTCCCGTACCAGAAGAGTTAGCTGAATCTTAGCTGAATCTCTGCGTGGAGGTGGCTTAGGGAGAACCACAGCTACGGGGGGCATGAACCGTGGGTAGCCTCCTCCACCATCCATTCAGTCACTCACTCACTCCCTCACCTACCTCATCGACGTCGATTCGTTTCAAAACCCCCCTGCCCTCCCAGACTCGCAACGAACATCTCTCCACATCTTCCTGTACTCGTATCTTAACAAAGCCCTTCTGCGCTGCATGTGCTCGCCGAAGCTTACAATCCATTGTGCAAATTACCCTCGATCCTTTGACCGGAGTGGCTGCATCCCGATCAAGGATTCCGGCCTCCTCCCTCCCTCACTAATCCACTGTATCCCAAACCCGCTCGCTCATCGTATCCGGTACACTGCTTTCGCAGTCCTACCCTGCAAGCATCTGCTACATGAGCTTGTCTATCCTTCGCATCTCGACACGTGCGATCGCGGTGCTTTGAGCGTCAACACGTGGACGAGCAGCGAGGCCGGTCCGACCAAGCGCTGGCTGTGCTTTTGACCGAAGCATGCATCAGATAACTTGAAAGAAGTCAATACAGCAGCTTGACCCACTTCCCATCTCTGCCTCGCCGTGGCGTCCCTCGCAGTCCCGGAAAACGACGTTCATGTCGAGTGCCAGCCATTGCCTCCAGGTGCCCCCTCCCTCATACACGAATCATACAGCTAGAATACGATAACGACCGCAATGATCTCTGACGAGCAGTACGACCTGTGTCGTCCCATCCTAGAAGATGCCGCAATAGAAGAAGAGGACAAGATAGAGCGCCTAGAGGAGTTGATGGGCAAGGAGTATGGTCTCAAGGGTTCCGCCTTGGAGAACGCCGTCCTCGACGCGTTATGGAAACACCGCAATGCTCAACGGGGAGAATCAGTCGAGACCCCTCTACGACACCATGTCATCCGCAAGGCATCTCCTGCTCCTTGGCAGGTCAATCGTGCCCCTACACCCCTTGGGTCCCCCCCTCCGCTGTCGTCGAGCCCCGCTATGTCGGCGGGCTTTCCAGCCTCTCGCCCGAGCTTCTCCCGGCAAAAGTCCAGTATGCAGTCTCCGTTCGCCTCTCCTCGCCCTTCGCCACGGCTTGCTATGGCGCAACCGATACCTCACAGTCCTAGTCTGAACGCATATGAGTTCTCCGATGCCAGCCCGGCACCGGACATCTACGGAGATTACGGGCATGAGAATGTGGACTGGCTTCTTGCTGACGAGACGGCCAGCAATACTTCTTCTACAGCCACTGGGGGTCTCAGTGCCGCTGCGCCAGAATGGGTTCCTCAACCCGACATGAGTCCATACGACATTCTTCGATCCGTACTCGGCGACCGCAAGACTGACGATGAGATCGAGCAGGCCCTCAACAAGAACTCATACGACTTGGGAGCCACCATCGCGTCTTTGCTGGGCACAGACACGGCTGATCAGCAGTACACTGTCGTGCCAACTACCGAAGCTGGGGTGCTTGTCGGCAAATCCATGGCTGTTCATCCAGTTCGTCCTGCCTCTCCCGGCACCCATAAGAGCCCTATAGTCTGTAAGTACTGGCTGGCTTCTGGCTCTTGCCTCCGGGCCGATTGTCGTTTCGCGCACGACACCAGTGCTTATCTATGCAAGTGAGCAGGCCCATGTGCATCCGATGCTTCTATGTGCTGACACGTCGCTACAGATACTGGATGAACGGCAATTGTCTTGCCGGAGACGCTTGCCAGTTCTCTCATGACCCGGCCCTGTTAATGAATCATGTTACTCTTGGTGACAGCACCCCTTCCCAGGCATTCCAGCTTCAAGATCAATATGATCAGTTCCCTGCCCTGGGTCATCAGAACGCGAGGAGCGCGCTTCAGGCCGGCTTGGTAGCCGGCAACACCTTTGTACCTGCTAATCAGAAGAACCGAGGTACTTTAGGCCTGGGCCCTTCTTCGCGACCTCATTCTCGACCCAATTCGCGTCACCAAAACCGACCTGAGACACCTTCCTCGCTGTCTATGGACGATCCGGACGCCTTCCCCACCTTGGGCTCGGCCAAACGAGGAACCAAACACCATGGCCATCGGTCGAGGCATGGCCATGGGAGCGCAGAGAAAGAGACTCCCTCTTCGCTCGCTGACGTGGTCCGCATGTCACCGTCGCCAGCCCTAGGCCAGCAACGCAAGGTTGAGACAGGACGAAAGATCCGAACCTATGGTGGCTCTGAGAGCGCGGCAGCACGCAAAATCCCCGAGCCTCAGCATATTCCATGGCTAGAGACCGGTGCTCGTGCCAATCAGCAATACCTCAAGTACAGACAGGAGGCAATCAAGCATGGCAGCATACGCAATAAGTTCCTGCAAAGGTTAGTTGTTCGGCAGCTTGGAGAGAAATGACTGACAGTACGTAGTGCGGCCCAAGCCTGGAACCGCAACGACGCCCGCGCCGCCAAAGCTCTGTCCCTCCGGGGCCAGGCAGAAAATGACGCCATGCGCAAAGCCCATCGTGAAGCGGCTAAAGCGCTTTATGAAGAACGCAACAAGCATCTCTCCACATCCCGCGTTGACGACGACGAAGAGCTCTACATTGACCTACATGGTCTTCATCCGGAAGAAGCGATCGAATACCTCGAGAACATCCTGCTCGGCCACTCCAACACGAGCCGACGGATCATCTACGCCATTACGGGCACCGGCCACCATAGCAAGAACGGAAAGGATAAGGTCGGAAAAGGCGTGCGCAATTGGTTAAACGAATGGGGGTACACCTTCCGCGAGTTCAGTGTGCCGGGGGAGAGGGGAGGATATATTGGTGGCGTCCTCGGCATCGACATCACGAGTCATAGACGGCAGCCCGTCTCTGCTGACGAGAAAACAGAAGGTGAGGAGAACGCGAGCCCGACACCCGCTGTGGCGACCGCGGTCGGGACGAAGATTCAGGTGCTGAAGCGCGACGAGGTGCCCGCATGAGATGACTAGGATGGTTGGTTACGGCTGAAGTTGGATACGCAACACCGAGAGTCAGCCTGCTTGGGCGATGCGTTTGCTTCCAAGCATGCTTCTGAAGGCCTCGGTTCCCCATAATTGAAGCAGCCTTGACGGTCCAAGGGCGACATGCAGGAGCCTGGCTATCGTGAAAGGAGTCATGTCTCCCGAGTGGTTGTCTCGCACTTTTCCACATGCAAATCGAGGTTCATTTTCCTAGTAATCATCCGCGCGTTTCTCTACCGCGCCTCGCTTGCTACCGCCACTGGACGCCGAACATCTTGGCCGCTTGCCCTTTGATTCCCCGCTCGGCAGCCTTGTTCTCCAGATACACAGTCTCGTGGCCTTTTACAGATAAACTCAGAAGTTGATACTCCATCCTGTCTCCATCCTTGGGTTTTGTCATATGCACAGTGACCACTCCTCTTACTCCGCTGTCCTTGCCCTCCACGTTAAAATGCATCCTGAGGTGTGTCGTGCCATTTCTGTCGACTTCCGTCGAGTGCGCAAGAGGACGAGCACGAGCCCACTTACTCGAGGTCGGCTCCCCGTACGCGAGGATCTGCGAGGAGGGGCCAAGCAGGGCGCGGCATTCTGAGGAGGATTTGATCCGGCTGACCGCGGCGTTGAACTGGACTGTGGATGATGAGGGAGCGAGGAGTTCCTGGTACAAGAAGTATGCCACCGTGATCTACCACACGATGAGTATATATGGCACCTGGGAGGGAGATGCCTTACCGTCCCCACCAAGCCGAGCGAGACGAGCAGAAAGTTGAACGTCTGCTGGGTCCCTCTGGCCGCCTTCTCGCCGGTGCTCAATTCACTCCAGTTGTACCGACCATCGTCACTGGTAACCGTGACGGCGCGTCGACTCGGGCCGGAGCTCGTGCTTGCAGACCTGGACTTGATCCGCCGTCCCGGAGGCTGGCTTCGGCAGGAGATCTGGTGGTACGACGTCGAGGGAGATCTTCGTCGTTTCAATGTGGCGGTGAGCTCGCTCGATCTAGTCAATCTAGGAAGGCAGGCGCATGCGTGGTGCACCCGGTCTTGTCTTCGGGAGCGGCAGGCTTCTTGGAAGACCCGAGCCAAGGTGGCCATAGTGCAGTCCCACAAGCTGGAATCCTTCTCGTGCTGGAGATGGCAGCGGCAGCAGCAGCAGGAGCAGGGCGCCCACGACGCCGCAGTCGTGTCATTCCTGCGCTAGTCAGACGGTGCGGAGAAGCCAATCACGAGGCTGCGCTTCAAGTTCGGCACGAGCCGCAAGGCTGATGTCTACCAGCTGCTCATCCCTGCGGTTGCTCGTTGTCCTACCACTAGCTGCCATCAGCTTATTTCGCAGGTCGACGACATTCGCTTTGTCGCGGGCTTCAGTATCAGTACCTCCCGGCCGATTGACTGTCGCCCGGCCACTTGGTATGGTGACCATGATGGCGAGATCCCATGACCAATGCAGTGAGCGGGACCACAAATCTGCCACGTCACAAACTCGGACAAAGAGACGAATCACGGTATGCTTGCTCCCAGCTGCTGTCCAGCACGCTGTAAACAAACCGCCGTCCCCTCTTCTCTCTCCCCTCGTCAGCCCTTGGGTGGTAGAATCTCCCGAAGTGTGGCTGCCGGATTTGCTCACTGGCTGCTTACACCTGCTCCTCGACCCGGACTCCCTTCCGCGCACAGCCCAACGCTCATCGTGCAGATCTTTCAGGTCATTCTGTGCTCTCATTGAGACGTACCTTGGCTGAGATGCAGTTGCGTCTTCAGCAGTCTTGACGCTATGCAGCCCAGCATCCAATGTTTCCTCGCCTCCCACGACTGAAGGAGCGGGTTGCATGCCAGGTCAAATATAGCCGAGTCCTCCACCACGCCGCGCGCTTGGACGGCATGTGGCCCAATGAATCAGATATCTGCGCGGCAAAGCACCACACCTTTGCCTCTGTGGATCGGGTCATGTCGCTGGCTTCGACTACGACAGGATGTCCTTCTGGACAGTCCACCGAATGCCTGTTCTATCGATTGGTTGTCTCCGCGATCCAGCACTGACGAAAGACTATTTCCTCCGACGGCACGAATCATGCCAGGACATTATATGGGTCTTCTTGCTTCCACCCACTTGAGGACCTCTTATCGGCGGAGAGAGATGTGATGGCTATTCTCCGTTTGTCAACCTCTCCCGTCTAGGCCATGGACAAGAAGTGACTATCCTCATTCCCGACTTTCGCAACAACCCAACGACGGCAGGCAAATTGCCAGGTGGGCCACCACTTCAGCAACTCCTCTTGACGAAGGAGCGCGCCGGCATGAGACCCCTCGCGCAATTGGTCGACAGCCGGCTGGAAACGCTCAAACAGGTCCGGCTGCAGGTGTCGCTCTACCAAGGCCAGGAACGCTCGGGAAGGGATCACCTTATCGTCCGAGGACCTGGCAACTCCGAGAGGGAGATGCTTGATCTCATGTACCCCTCTGGTGTGGGCTCTACGCGCCCAACTGAAGTGGACTCAGGTTGGTAAATACCTCACAAGCGCCAGGTCCTCTTGCAGCCTCCGCGTTTACTAGCTAAAGTCAAACAATCCCCAGAACAAGTGTCGCTGCTAGGATGTTGTGACCGAGATTTCTCACTGCCTTCCCCAGCGGTACACCACGGCTTCAAGGGCGCCTTCTTTTTGCGCATCGTTCGTCTCTTTCAGCTCTGACTTCTGACCTCCACACTGCTGCTGTCTACCGACAAGTTTCCCGGGTGCAGATCGGCGTGCGACCGGACGCATCATTGTTTTTTGCTCGGCAGCAATGAATCTCAATCACCAGATGAGTCTGATGGCTCAGGCCCGTGCCAAGGGCTCCTTTGACACAGAAACGCTCGCTCAGATCATACATGGAGGTGCGGAAGCGCTTCAGCAAAAGCGCGGCGCCTGGTCCAGGGTAGAAGAAGCAGTTGGCGCTACCGATCCCGACCGACTGCCTGACCAGTACGCCCAAACGAGTAGGGAGGACCTCTACCGCGAAGGTCTGCAGACTGGCAAGGCGGCGTGGATCGATGGAGTCAAGCATGGCCACAGCCTCTTCGACGTGATAACCCCACGTTACGGAATGTCCAACGCTAGTCCCTTTGGAATCCACTACAATCTGTTTGGCAGGACCATTGACCTGATGGGCACGCCGGAACAGAAGCGGAAGTGGATGCCATTGGTTGCTCAAGGCCGCGTCAACGGAGCGTATATCCAAACCGAGCTTGGCCACGGCTCCAACGTCGCTGGCATCCAAACGACGGCGACCTTCAACCCTGTCGACGACACCATCGTGCTACATACACCCGAGCTAGCCGCGATCAAGTATTGGCCCGGCTCTATTGGGTATTCTGCCACTCATGGTGTCGTCATGGCTCGTCTGCTTGTTCCTTCACCTCCAGGGCCAGCCCCTGGGAAACCCTTCAAGGACTACGGAATTCACCCCTTTTTGATTCAACTCAGAGACCCGGAGACTGGTCAAGCTACCCCCGGTCTCGAACTGGGAGATATCGGCTTGAAGCCTGCATACAACCAGAATGACAATGGTTATCTCTCCTTCGACAACTTCAAAATCCCGCGCACGGATATGTTGATGGGGCATTGCGCGCTCGATTCAGACGGCAAGTTTACGAGATACCTGCCTGCAGAGGCCGTTTATGGGACGATGCTTTCCAGTCGCACATTCATCACTTTCGGCGCGGCATTTCAACTGGCATACGCTGTAACCATTGCAATCCGCTACTCGGTAGTGCGGGAGCAAGGCACCCTCCCTTTCGATACCCAAGGCAAGGCGTCCCGTGACATACCCATCATCGCTTACAGATCTCAACAATATCGCTTGTTCAGTCTCCTCTCCAGCGCCTATGCCATGTCGTTCGCATCGAAAATCACGCGGAAAATACAGGACGATCTCGATGCGAGACTGAGGAAGGGGGATTATTCCACAGTCACCCATGCTCACGGCCTGATGGCGGGAGCAAAGGCCTGGTTCACCACTGTCGCCGCTGACGGGGCAGAGGATGCGAGAAAATGCTGTGGCGGCCATGGGTATCTCAACATTTCCGGACTGCCTGACATTGTGAATATGGTCACCGCATGCTGCACCCTCGAAGGAGACAACATGGTCATGTGGCAGCAAACGGCCCGATATCTCATGAAGGTCATGGATGTGTTTGAAAGCGTGCAGCCTCGAACAAGGTGAGTGAGACTACCCAACTTCTCTGTATCCGAGCGCTGACCGAGTCCAGCCATCTCCCTCCAGAGATTGCTTATCTCGCAAACGACCCGGGGAGCCTTTCCCCAACACCCATCGACCCTGCGTCTCTCAAAGATTTACATCGTCTGTCGGCTATGCGGGCCCACTACCATGTCGTGACCGCTCATACGGCCCTGAAGGAAGCCGTCAAAGAAGGCATGCCCAAACCGCAAGCATGGAACTCGCACATGCTTCTTCTCATCCGCGCCGCGCACGCGCACATTTCCCACTTCGTGCTGTCCTCCTTTTACTCTGCTCTCCCAACAATCATCGATGGCAAGATCAAGCCCGTGCTCTCTCAACTCTGCCATCTCTTCGCTCTAACCCAACTTTTCCCCCAACTCCCCACGTCATCCCCCACCACAGCATCCCTGCCCCCGGCCTTCCTCTACCCGCGCTTCGAAATCATCGCCTCTCAACAGATCAACACCCTCTTGGACGCGATACTGCCCAACGCCATCGCCCTCACGGATGCGTGGGATTTTAGCGACGCAAGTCTGGCAAGTGCGCTGGGCTGCAAGGATGGGAACGTCTACGAAAGATTGATGAGTTGGACGAGGCAATTGCCTATCAATGCTCGGGCCAAGGAGCCAGGCGGCTTTGACACACGCGAGAGCTGGGAGCGATATATCAAGCCGGCATTGCGGTTTGATTTGGAGCGCGGAACCGGCAGGAGGGCAGCCGACGAGCGCTTCGGCGAGGGAATCAGAGCGAGGCTTTGAAGAAGATGCGATGATGACTTATGCGCGATGCCACGGTGGTGATATGATTGTATCTCTTGCATCTTGAAATTTTTCCTGCAGTTCGGTGGGGAAGGGACGGCTCTTCTTGGGTGGATACACTGGACACTCCTTGACATATCGAAATGTATATAAGTGGGCAGACTGCACCGGAGGATCTCATTGACGACGAACGATCTGGTATCGAGGTGACGGCAAGGCAAGGCAGGGCAGGTATTTTCACGAATCTAGTATGCAAAACACGAAATACGACTCGACAAACATGGACTGATCTGGACTATTTTGTCCACGACGCGATGGCGACCGTCGCCATCGACGGCCATCGCCCGATCAATTGTCTCCTCGTACTCGTAGTCGCTGTCAATGACGGTTGAAGCGCCGATCAACATATCAATCGCTCGTACAAAGCCAAAGCAACGGCCCGGCTTGGTGATAGTGATCAGTGATCTCCAGAGGCGTCCGGGACGTCCTTTCTCATTCTGTAGAGTTCAGACAATCGTCCCATCCTGCCGTGCCGGCGGTGTACAGTAGTCCAATCCAAACAGTTGACGAACAATGCTCTCGTCCAACCACGTGTCATCCTGCCGCCAGGCGAGGTCCTTCAATCGTCACGAGTACTGAGAACTGTATGCGGAACAAGCGGTCCGGACGAAGGCGAAGGCGGAGGCGAGGAGCGTGGCCCATTCGGTGGTATATGTACTCTATCCTGCATTTGTATGTAATACAGTACAGCCGGCTCAGCCTCGCGACACAGCCTTGGGATATACATAGTCATGCTAAGTCAAGGTGTATTGGGTCCTGGTACTACAGTTAGGTATTTATATCACACTGAAACACCTGTTTACTTTCCTGTTGCATAGGTAATCTACTGCTCCAGAAGTATCTCCTATTCTTTTCTATTCTATGCCGTGCCAGCAGGCCTATCCTCCTTTCTTGGCCTTTCCCACATCCACTGCCAAAACTTCTCCTCCTTCTTGTCTCGGTATCTCTCTTTCTCCACTCTCCAGACCGCGGGGAAGAACTCGGGCATGATCGCCATCCCGGCTTTGGGTATCGTCTTCTCCAGCTCCCGTATCGCGCCCCGCACACCGACCGTCTGCCATGGCTCCAGATACGACGTCACGAGGGCATTGTCCAGCATCGCTCCCTCGCCGTCCAGCGTCACTCCCTCGTCGTCCGGCGTGACTTTCTCGTCTTTCCACCGCTCAGCTTCACCGGGCTTGAGCCAGCAATTTTCCTCCTTTACATTCGTGCCAAGAATCGTAGGCCGACGCGCAAATGGTTTCATCCTCAGTCCCAGAGTCTCCGGCTTGCGGGGGGCTGAAGCTACGTACACGTTCTGCAGCATACCCAGTCCCCCAATAAGGAGCAGGAACCAGGTGTGAGACTTGAGTCCAGAGACGGAGATGAGGAGGCAGATCCATAGGACAGCGAGGCAGACCAGGCACCAGGACGTTTCTGGGAGGGAGTCTGAGGTGGCGGTGGCGAGAGTCTCGAGATCCCAGGCCGACTCGGAACAGAGCAGTATCATGGCATAGCGATGACCGTTGCCGCGCGTGAGGCAGATGTTTTTGGTCTTGGCTTTCGTCTCCGTCGATGCGCCTTGAAGCTGTTCTGGTGACGATGCTGCAGGGATCAGCCCGGCCTGGCCTTTTTCCATATCAGGGGCATCTTCGGTGCTGACAGAGATTGTCCCTGTCGTATGTGGTGGGGGAGACGACTTTGGCTTGTTGGTTTTGTTAGAATTGTCATGTGTCTCTGGCGGATTCAGCCTCCGTCCGGGCCACTTCTCACAGTTCCACTGGTGTAGACCGCCGGTCAAGAGGGCAAACAGTGTACCCGCAGCAGTGACGAGGAAAATGATCCAGTCGCTGTACAGAGCCCACGGAATGATCGAGATGCACAACTGGGCTGCGATTGTCAGCCAGCCGAGGACCCAGACGTGGTCAATGGACGGGCCTGTTTCACCTTGCAGCTCGAAGATGTCAATCCGCAGCGAGACACGGGGCGGTGGTTCTTTGGACCCGAGGCCTGCTAATTCTTTGATCTCCTCTTTCTTCAGCTTCTCTTCTTCGCGGCCCGGGTTGGCCTCTACGGCCATCTCGCGGTCACGCAGAATGCGCCCGAGCAGCCAGGAGCGATTAGTCCGAGTGTAGCCAGTGTCGCAGTTAATTACAATGGAGGGACCTTCCGGTTGAAGGGGCATCAGCTGCTTATCGCCAATGATTGAGGATAGAGACGTGAAGGCAAAGCCAACCCAGCCGAAGGAGAATGCTACGGGAGTGAGATAGATTCGGGGACACCATTTGGCCGGCTTTACTTCGACTCCGAAGAGTTGCGCAACTGCTCTTTGGACAATGCCACCGCCGATCAAGAGAAGAAGAGATAAAGTATCGCTAGGGTTTCGCCACTGGTTTGATAGCTCGTGGGAGGCACCCATGAGGGAGAGCCTGTAAGGGACAGCCTCTGAGCGACAGCCTGGGGGGCTAGGTGGGTGGAAGTGTCCTAAGGTCTCGATTCGGGGGTTGACTTCAACCCGTCTATAATTCGGTCTGTGAGAATATTGCGGCCTTGTAGCTCTATTGTGATGGCCTAGCATCGTTTCCTGTGGCACATGCCTGTGTGCGTGTTTTGAAATCACGTTGAAGCAGGACACTGGTATTGCTCGTGCCGCATGGATCGCCTATTCTGCACAGCCGCAGGCAGACAGGCGGCGTATACTACGTTGTACTGTAATCAGGTGTACAGGAGAAAATGGGCGCTCCAATGGCATGTTGGTTGGTTGAGGGTGTGTGTAGCCGGCAGGGGGCGGTAGGGGCGGTGTTAGGCCATTAGCAACCACGACCAGGCCTCAATCACCCTCTTCCTCTTACTACACATTACACCAACTCATACGATTCGTCAACAGCGTCCACAGCCACCCAGCACCGCCTCGCCCGGGCGTGGTTGGGCAAATTGCCAGCACATGGTCAGCTCGGCTCTTGTCGTTATTTATATTGAGCCCTTCTGCGACGCATCAACCGTGCCAAGGACTACACACAGAGACCCAGCGAAGCAAATGGACTCAATTCCGAATGATGAGGGTGGGGCGTCAGCGGCTGGTGAGGTACGAGCAAATCTAGTTCAAGCGGCGTTCAACCGGATCCTCTTCATATCGCAACAGCTTGGCCTCAATCGAGGATCGCCAAAGTTCTTCATAATATACGCCCATGAGAACAACAAGTATCCCTCGGAGGCAAATCAAAAACTCGTTCAAGACTTCATCTCTTGGTTCAAGGAAGCTCGCTTCAATGTGGATTCGGACAGATCGCCACATGGATACGGAACGAACAACGGCCCAGCCCACCAGGGCGCAAGTGTCAACATCGTCACCAACCAAATCTGCTTGTTACCGCGCAAATGGCATGAATGCAATGTAGACTATGTCTTGATCTTCTACTCCAAGTTACTTGCTAGGTACATGGAGTATGAGCGAAACTTCAAGGAACTCAACAACGAGACTTATTCCACCGCTCTCTCCAAGGCTTGCAATCGTTGCATAACTGGATCCCCAATTCCGTCGGAACAAGTCTGGAATGATATCGTTGCAGAAATTATTCGGGTTCAGCAGCGGTACTCTTCTGCAATGGGAAATCAATTTCACCATGCTTTGACCGAACTCGCTCTCCTGAACTTTAGAAATCAGCATCCAGGTCCGAAGTACACAATCCCCATCATTCTTTACGATGGTAAAGACTTTCCCGAGTTAAGGTGGAAACCGGATTTCGTACAAACGAACGACACGCAGATCCAAGTCGGGATGAATGTAGGGGAACCGCATGAAACGTTTTTCAAGATCTTATTGATGTTCGAAACTCTCGAGAAAGACAAGCCGATCATTGAAGCTCTGCGCCTTTGTTTCCAGGAATCCGTGCGCCTCTTGTCAACAAGACCGACAAAAGAAGAGGAGTATCACACTCAAGTGGAAGTCAACATCTCAAAAGCACTCCAGAAACTGAACAACTCTAGACGAGACTGGGTGATGGTGAGGCCACTCACAATAGGTGGCATTCGGGATATTCTGAATCTACAGTCCAGGGCCGATCACAATTCCATACGACGAGTGTCCGGGGAGAAATTACCAGAGAATTTGAGCGACATCGCCCTAGCAGAGGCTCCACGACCCAGTTCGAGAGATGGGCAGGGGAGACAGGTATTTTCGCTACAGAGCTTATTTGACGAAAGAAAACGGGAAGACGGCGTGAAGATCCTCCCCAGAAGAATCCTCATTCAAGGTAGACCTGGGATTGGAAAGACGACGCTATGTAGACGCGTCATGTACGAGTACTCGTGGAACCCTATACTATTTCGCAAGTTCGACCTGGTGGTCCGACTACCCGTACGGAAGCTCGAGTACCTTCGCAGTCTAAGGGACCTATTGTTCGGCGAATACTTTCATTTCGTTGAACGGGGTCACGAAATGTCTGAGTTCCTCGAGGGTATGATTCTGAAAGACAAAAATGGCAAAATTCTGATCATACTGGATGGCCTGGACGAGGCTCAAGGCTGGCCACAAGAGAAACGCATCTTACTCGAGGAGCTGATGAAGCGACCTACTGTCATCATGACATCAAGATCTTACGAGACTGGTATTCAGTCCATCGATCTCGAGGTGGAAGCTCTTGGGCTCGGTATGGCCAGCGTCGAGGCATATTTGGATAATGCCGAAATCGTGCCAAATAACGTGGCTACAGACATCCGAGCTTTCATCAAAAGCAATCCCTTTATCGAAGGCATGGTTCAGGTACCTATCCATCTGGACCTCCTCTGCTACAGCTGGGACGAATTTCAAAGGCAGAAGTCACCATCTATAGCCGTTCAAGGCATGGGAAAGTATGATGCACCGACAATAACGGCTCTGTACGAAGCTGTCTTACGCACGCTGTGGCGCAAAGATATCCCGAAGTTGGGCAAGCTAGACCATGGCGAGCCAGTGACTGCGGAGACAGTTATTTCTGTGCAAGATTCTGGCCGCCTGGAGCGGCTGGTTCGTGCTGAAGGCGATTTCCTGGGGGAAATAGCTATCCATCTGATGGAGTTGGACCATTTGGAGTTTGCCGAAAAGGAAATCGGTGATGCCATTCGACAACTTGAAGCAAATGGCTCCCTGCTGCCTCTGAGTTTAGAGAGAAACCTCCGGAAGCTCTCTCTTCTTCGTTCGCATTCCAGAGAGAGTCTTCACAGACACAGGTATAGCTTCATTCATCTCACATTCCAAGAGTTCTTTGCCGCTCGATATCTGGTTGGCGACCGCGGTCGCCTCGAGACCCATCTGAGAAAACATAAATACAATCGCCGATACGAAATTGTCTGGAGGTTTGTTGCCGGGCTGCTCTCAGACGCCGGAGATCTAGATTACTTCTTCGATCTTTTGGAGCAGGAGCCACGGGATCTTGTCGGGACACAACATATCCAACTAACAATGGTCTGCTTAGCTGAATGCAAGTACCAGATTGGACGTAATAGTCGGGTCACGATCGAAAACAGACTTACAGAGTGGCTCCGGTTAGAGGTGTCCATTAATAAAGTGCGCGGAATCGGCTCTTCCATGGCATTTCCCGAGAGTATCCTCTCTGGTGAACTATCTAATAAGTATGCAGGGACAGAGCATGGCTGGAGGGAAGCGATAAACTTTCTCCTGAGAACGATTGGCAAGCGGACGGTGCCATCTGAGAAGATTACTCTTCAAGTGCTCGAACATATCGTGAACGACGACAACTCCTGGTATTTTGAATATTCGCACGCCTTCCGGACACCGGCATCTTATAAAATTATCAACGATGTAATAAATGAAGTGAAAGATGGCACAAACAAATGGGCGTGTGCAGTCGCATTGATACGATGTCAATCAAAACTACCCGAAGCCACGGTCTCTTTCTTCATGAACGAGATACGAGAGGAGACAGAACTAGAGGAAAGCGCTCGGGAAATTTTGGAGGAACAGCGTCACTTGTCCGAAACCACCATCAAAGAGCTGCGCAGCTGGCTGGTGTCGGACAAACGCAATTTACGTTCAGCAGCAGCCAACATCTTGGAGCGACAGTTGACAGTGTCTGATGAGACGGTTGATTTCGTGCTCAAACTGTTGTTCGACGAAGTCGCCGATCGAGTGTACCAGATTACAGAGATACTGAGGCCTCGGAGGGATATAGGGCGTGGGGCCATTTCCAGACTGTTGGACAGGTGTGAACGCGCGGCTGCGGGAGCGGCGGAGCTTCCTCCTGCATATGTGAGGTATATCTTGAGCAACCACGATTTGCAGCAAGATGCGATAGAAAGGTTGGGAACACTCCTCCAATGGTGCCTTGACCAAGGACAAACCCCCCAAAGCATGGAGGATTCAGTGGCGCCAGAAGATGCCTTGTCTTCTCATATTTCGCCGACGACTTACAATTCCAGCAAAGAATATTGGGATGAGTGGAAGGAGTTTATATTCCTCACTTTGAAGTCGCAGCCCAGCCTACCGACGAACCTTCTCAAAAAGATTGTGCAGTTACTCCGTGATGGTGACGACGATGATGATAGTCGGCTGGCCGCTCAAGTCTTGCAAAAACAGCGTCGCCTGCACTCTGACATTATTGAAGAGCTTCAAAAATTGTTCAAACACGACCCTTGGAAGGCTGTCTGTGCTCTCACTGGACGCCTGGATCTTCTGCCCGAGGCATTTACATGGGTTACGGAGCTGATTGCAAAAGAAGACACATCCATTCCATATTACGATACGGCGGTTTGGAGTTTAACCGGCCAATCCGATCTCCCTAGCAAAGTGGTGGAATCCTTGTCGTCGGCATGGAAGATCGGCCACTGGTGTGAAATTACAAGGATAGTTGGCCAACAACAACAGCTGAGCGAGAAGGTCATCAAAGACTTCGTCGGATATGTCGCTAATATGGACGGCATCTTATGCCGGGATATCTATGATCGAGAACCCTTTGTTGAACCTTTGATCAATGTGTTGGAAAATTCACCAGACAAGGGAACGGTAACCCGCGTCGAAAAGGCCTTGCGATGGCGGAAGGACCTTGATAATACGTCAGTGTTGCGTCTAGGAGCTTTGTTGGCTGCCAAACCCACTTGCGAATTGGCGGCTTCCAAATCATCGGTCGCTGCGAAACTTCTTTGCTACCAAAGCACACTTCCCGCTACCATTATCTCGGCCCTACATGAACTTTTCCATGCAAATGAGGACTTTAGCAGCTTCTATTGGCTCTGGAGGAATCGACATATCGAGCAGTTCTGTACTGCCCTAGAGACATTTGATCCTTTGAGCGTTGCTTATATCCTCCGGAGAGGACTTCTAGGCCGGTCGTTTGAAGAACTCACACCAGTCTATATCGATGGCGGCGATCTGTGGTTCTATGCTTCCAACGGGCGTTTGACCAGTCAGCGTCTACGAGACGAAGGATCTTTCCGAAAACGCTTCCGAGAAGCTCAAAAGTTGGCAGGAATTCCACAATGGGCATGGATCAAGGCACCGATGGGGAGGGGGAAGCGGGTGAGAGACGAGTTACCTATGGAGAGGGAGAAGCGGGTTAGGGTCGAGCGCGTTCGGCGTCGACTTACCTTCTCTTCAGCCCCCATGTGTCAAAAGGTGGCATTCCATGAGGCAGGAAATGTGAAACGGGGATTCGAGAGTTGGACACGAGACGAAATGTGTGATTAGGTGTGACTCGATTCGGGGGACACGATGGATATAAAAGGGGTCGGAGGCAACGCCTAACTATATAGTTACGAAGGCGTATACTAATATCACGCCACCCTCATAGCGTCCGCCAGCGAGGGATGGGACCTCTAAGTCAGAGTCATCAAAAGATCCCTTTCTGTCTGAAGAGGAGAAAGTGTCTCCTTCCAGGCATCAGATAGTATCGACAAAGTCAAAATGTGCACATTGAGGAACTTGTCGACGATCGTCGATTGGAAGGTTTTTGCCTTCAAGGTAAGAGTTGATGGACACCGGTCAGCCGTGTTGAGATCGGTGTGTATCTTTTCCCTTGCTTTCAACAGATGAGATGACCTAGTCAATGTCATGAGTTCAGATCGATTCAGCGACCTCGCAGATCTTCACATCTGGCCATGTCTCAGAGGTCAAATCGGCAAGATTATTATATTTCGTAAACCACAAAGAAAGTAGTAGGACTGGCGACGAGACGACTTTTCGAGCTCGCTTTGCGGCTAAGAAGTCTTTCAAAAGGGCCATATCGAACAAGCGAAGCGAATAATAGTCCTGCAATCGATGCCTCCGTGCGCCGCATGTCTCTTTCTTGAAGCTTTTGCCCTCTCGAGGCCTTTATCACCCATTCGCTTCACCAAAATAATACCATGCACACCACCCCCACTCAGGATTTACTTCCAAACGTAACTGCTACGGAGATATCCACATCGCCATGCGCGCGTTGGGTCCGATCCCACGTTAGCTTTCCGACGACGAGGTATATAAAGATAAGGTCGAGACTTTTCGATCAGCCCGGGGAGACCGTTGGCGGAAGAAGATGGTCATCTAATTACCTACCCACTTCTACATGCGAGATCTGAATAGAGTTTCTTTCATGGCAGCTGAAGAAGGAAATCCAGACTTTGCAAAGTACGGAGTATTCTTCTCCAATCTTGAGTATCGACTATGTAGAGAGTAGGGGATTATCAAGTGTGAAGAGCAGCGCGGATTAAGTTGATAGACGTAGGTTCTCTCATTGGTGCCTGCCCTGGGTGAATGCAACCATGAAACAAGCACGTCTGTTGTAGATCTCGACAGAGGGCGATGTCGAGAGACTCGTGTTGAATGAGAGGCCGCCATCTCGAGGCTCTCTTGACCTTGCTGACATCACATCCACATTCACACCTTTGGCTCATTGATGAATGTAGTAGCTCCCTTCTCGTGACTGTTGAGGCTTGTGTCGCTGTAAGCTGCTGCCGGCACATCATCAATGATTCCACCAAGAGGGTTATGAGTTCTATCCCACTCTTCGAGCTGTTCGACGGGGACCTTGACGAGCTTGTGGGTGTTGGCACCGCCGTCGAGTATGACTATCTCTTGGCGGATTCGGTAACCTCGCCAGTGTGGCAGGACGTAGATGTAGAACACGTAGTAGATACCGCAGAGGACAACGCTGTTCAGCGTAGAAATGTCAGCCTACAGAGGTCTCGAGCCCGGAGTGCGGGGAGATGAAAACCGCGGAAGAAAGACTTACATGGCAATGCCCGTGACCAGAGAAGTCCCATACCAAAAGTGGAAAGCACCTGCGTTCGCGCCACCCGCGGGCGGATACCAAGGCATGACGACCAGGTAAATGTTCACGAGGATGTTGAAGATGACGGCAATATCCCAAGCTTTGAACGGCCCAGGTGGCAGGTTGGCCTTGCGGCGTCGCCAGCGGACAATGTAGATGCCTACCGCGATGATCACGTTGTAGATTGCATTTGGATAGGCCTGAAGACTAACAACTGCACACCGAGTCAGCAACCGCAAGCTTGAGCGAATTGGTCCATCCCATGGATGGAGACGTACTGAAATTGAAAGCGTCGCCTGCCGGAGGAGCCAGGATCATGATCAACGTCAAAATATACTTGACCAAGTATGGGCCCAGGGGAGTTCCAAAGGGCTTCGTCGACGCCCAAAAGCGCGGATAAGGCAAAACACCCTGTCTGCCACATTCTCTGGTAATCCTCGATATGCCAATGTTGCCAGCCAGCAGATTGCCGAATGCACTGAGGGCGATGAGGAAATTGAGGCCCTTGACGGCACGACCTGTGCCGAAGACTTTCTCGAAGAACAAGGAGGCTGCCACCTGTTGAGATGCCTTCAGCTCATCGAGTGGCACTGCGGCGATGTATGCGACATTTGCCAGAATGTAGAGACTCGCGACAATGAGCAGCGACAAGTACGAGTATATTTTGATGGCTCGGATAGGGTTCTGGAACGATTGGTTAGCCGCGATAACGCTCAGTCTTGATACTCCGAAGCGAGACTTGCCTTGACCTCATTGACCACGTTGAAGGCGTTGTTGTAGCCACCGTAGGAGAAGTAGATATATACCAGGGCATTTGCGAGTCCGTACGGTGCTTTCGCCGTGCCGCTGAAGGAGTTTTTGAAGCCTTCTGTCGGGTTCTTCACTCTGGTGTGACCACCAAGCACAACAAGGCCAGTGATGCTGACGAAGACCAAAGTCACCAGTTTGATGACGCCGATGACATTCGAGATCCAGTATCCCGCACGATTGCTGAAAATGAGGACCAGTATACACAGTGTCCACGCCGCGAGGGCCACGCCCTTGAGTTCCCATGGTGTCGGCGCGCGGCCGTTGATCTGGAACAGATAGTTGGCCAGAACGATGCAGTTGCTCGAGCTGAAGGACAGAATGAGGTACCACAGCGCAAATGTCGTGGGGAAAAACCATCGCGGTCGAGGATATGCTTGTTCCAGGTACACCACTTCCGAGCCGGATCGGTTGGGAAAGTACGCGGCGTACTCAAGGTAGACGGCCAGTGAAGTGCCGGAGAGGAAGAAGCCGATGACCCAGTAGAAGAAGGACAGACCGACGGATCCAACACCGGAAAGAATGGCGGCCGCTGAGACACACAGATCAGCAACCTTGTCCGAGGGGGTTTGCCAGGGACACTTACGCGTCGAGTAAACACCCGTTCCGATCATCATACTGATGTTCAAGAACAGGATCGTGATGCTTCCGACGTGATATCCCAGTGGGGAATTCTTTTCGACAGGAGCTCCAGATACTTCTTGGTAGCTGGGGCCTGACCCATTACCGCTCTCCTCGATCGCATACTTGAACTCGCCGTCGCCGACGAAGCCCCGTACTGCATCGTTGCCGCTGACTGAAACCTCGCCAACACGATCCTTCAGGAAAGGAGAAAACCGTTTGAGAATCGCCATGGCCAGTAACCTTGCTCTTCAGATGCCGAGATTGACTTGCAGACCTCAGCTTGCCGAGGGAGAGGCTCTCGCCTGGTAGATATAGCAAACAGGACCCCCGTTTCTTCCGGTAGGACAAAATCCTTTCCACCCACGCATAGTGTGCTTCCCGAGTCCTATGAAGCTGCCGCATATATTTTCAATTAGTAATTGATACTTCATAAACTAGCACCAGCGTGCGGCTGGACCCGTAGACGGCCAGATATACAGGTCGGCATGGTAGTCGTGCTCTGTCGATTCGATTGCACCATGTGGTCCAAACGGCCCGGCGACTGCAGTCTTCGCTTAAAGGGCATCGTTGTCTAATTTTTCGCTTAATGGTACAAGGGTTTCAAGGCCTAGGGGTGAATACAAGGTGTGGTGCTGTCGTCGTGCTCCGTCGATTCAATTGCACCATGTGTTCGATCGCCGTGGCGACTGCAGTAGTCGCTGCCAGAGTACAATGCGTGCTGTTCCAATTTTCGCTAATTGTGCAAGGGTGCCACGCCCCAGGCCAGATCGAAGCGCGGACGTTGTCGTCGTGCTCTGCCACGCCGATTGCATCATCATCCCGGGAGGGAAGGTCGCCGTAGAAATAGCCAGTTCTTCTTACCAAGCCAGTCTCGTTCACACTGAATTCTCGTCGTAGGTAACGCCTCATTCCAGGACTATTAGGGGTAGAATAGTAAATAGTGCGAGGTCAAGTTGACTTGCAGGACATATCTCCTCGGACAGGAATGTCTGAGTGAGTAGAATACCCGGGTGGAAGACCCCGGAGACGAGATCTTGCCAGTGTGGCGGGCTGGACGTCTCAAAGAACATACCACACCCTTCGGGAATTACGGGAACTGGAGAGAGGAGCAACGTAAGAAGTGGGCGAGGAAGTCACCATGTACTGTATGGACATCAAACAACACATTTTGTAGCTTGTCAATGGCAGTCCAAGGAGCAAGACGATTCTCCGCATGGGACTCCTTGGAGGGCTCCGGGCATTCCCGCCCACAGGACCCGGTACGGAGTACGACACGTGCACACATGGACCATGAGGCTGAACTGGTCAAGAATCGAGATATCGCCATCTCTTCCCACACTCTTCATCAACCGTTTGAGCCCCCTGCCATTAAAACATCAGGATCTTAAAAGGGCATCCTTCATTCGTGACTGAGACTTGCTGGTCAGCATGTTCCACTTCCAATAACCTTCCGTCATCGTCTGGGTACGAGAAGCTACTACCCTGATCAGCATACACGAAAACCGCCTACTAGATACGGTCTTTCATATTAGGGCGCCCACCCTAGGGCCAGACCGTTTCCTCGATACCCGATACCTCCCAGTATCGACCCGATATCGAGATGGAAGTGTACAAGGAATCGAGACTTCAGCGAGAAAAGTTAGAGAAGACGGCGTCTACGCGAGAGAGATCCTCGCGGTAACCGCCCTGCGAGCCGGGCGTAGACGTTGTTTTATACTTGACAGAATGAAGTCAAAGGGCAAGTAGGAGGAGGGTGAGCTTAGGTGAGCAGGTGAGGTGAGTCGAGGATGCGCCGGTCTTGAAAGCGGCGCGGTCGTGGTGAGGGTAAACGAAATACATGCTGATTTTACTTCTACTGAAAAGCGCCAGTTCCGTCCCAAAGTGAAGTTCGCATCCATCTGAAGAAAAATCTGGTACAGTGGCTGAGGCGGTTGAAGAGATAAAACCCGCCCGCGGCCAGCACCCGCTTCTCCGATTCCCGCATTTGTCTTGATGCTCCGCTACTGCACGATCTATTCCTTCTTGCCTGCTAGCTGCTTCGCTGGCAAGTCTCGCGCAGAAGTCCTACAACCCTCGTTCGAGCCCAGTTGTCTTCCTCTCACAACCAGGATAATATATCGCTTTAGTGATTTCGAGTGATTTCTTTCTGGCTCCTGTGGAAAATGACAGCCTCAGAAGGTCGAGTTGCCATCGTGACAGGGGCCGCGTCTGGTATTGGTGAAGAATTATCGCGAGGGCTGGTGGCTAAGGGATGGAAAGTCACCGGGCTCGACCTCGCAGGCCAGAGCTCTGCCGCCGATGAGCTCTCCAAAGAACTCGGAGAGGCATTCCTCTTCATCCCGTGCGACGTTTCCAAGTACGATGAGCTTGCATCGGCATTCTCAAAGACCTTCGAGAAATGGGGCCGGGTCGACGCTTTTTGCTCCAACGCAGGTTTCGTGGATAAGTCGTCTGTATATCTGCTAAACAGTCGCGGAAGTACCGAGTGAGTTGCTCTTTCAAAGGCCCTGGGTGGACGATGCTGATGGGGGGTGCAGGATCCCTCCCGAGCCAGACCTTGCTGCCACGGACGTCATGTTCAAGGGCTTAATCTACGGGACCCAGCTTGCAGTACACTTTATGCGCCAGAACCCGACACCCGGAGGACAAATTGTAGCGACTTCCAGCATTGCTGGACTCTATCCCATGGCTTCACTGCCTGAGTATTCTGGTGCTAAAGCGGCTGCAAGTCTTCAACTGACTCGAAGAGCACGCGACCGTGTCACTAATATTGTCCACAGATCATCGGGTTCGTGCGGGCATCCGCTCCTATTCTGAAGCTGGTTCGTATTGCGGTAAGTCTTGTAGAATGCAAAAATTGACGCCGAGCAGCGAGACAATATCACCATCAACGCCATATGTCCGGGAGTCGTACCTACTCGGAATATCCCACAGTTTATGCGCGACACCTTTGGAGTAGACAGGTTGGTACATTCCTGACACAGGCCGTGCCGTTCGAAGTACTGATCGGAGTCAAACAGTCTGACCCCGAGATCAACTATACTGGAGGGATATCTCAAGTTCTTGGACGACCCGTCGCTGAACGGCAAGATCATCGAAGCATCTCGGGACCGGCTCCTGTTTACGGAGAAGCCTCCTTACGCAGACGGGGACTATTCGAAGCGCGCATCGACAGTCTTTGATCCATTGTTTGAAATGGTCCATGGGCAGCCGTCGGGCCTTGAAGACATTGTCAGACCCCTGTCCTGAGGCTGGTCTCTGCAGAGATGTCTGTATCGTGGTCCGGTGGCAGATGGAGACGATGTCATCATAGTGTGAAGTCCATCTCAGCCCAATGCTCGGTCGAATGCAACTATCGTGTGATTGTAGGAAGCTCCGAAAGCGCCTACTGTAACATGAGCAGGTGTACGGGCAACTGGGAAGTCAGGACCATGCACAATCCCCAAGCGAGCAGAATTGGCCTTTGACACCCTGGCAGCTGAAGCATTAGAGAGTCAAGCTCACTCTAATCGTGCCACTTTTAAAATCCCCTTACCCGTGACTTACTCTACTCCTGCCTTCGTTCACATCCAACTTACCTCCTCTCACCCTCTCTAACTTTTACGTACCCTCCCTTACCCCCTCTCACCTCCTCCTACCTCCTCACAGGTTTTAGATATACCCTCTAAAGTTATAGGAAAGCGACCGGAGCTTCGTGACAGCAGTCTATTAGCTGTAGGAGTTCCAAGCCGAAGACGGGATCAATGGTGAACTGATAAAAAAGCGTAAGAGTAGGTTTTACGAGTATACAAACATCCTGCAGTAAGCGGGCTTGCGCCTTCACGGGACATTAACTTCTCCTGCCTGGGAGGAATTTCAAGGGAATCCCATGCCCGTGGGCGAAAGAGAGGCAAAGTCCGAAAGAAGAAGCCAGACATGGACCAATCGAGTGTCAGTAAATCTACATCCCATAGAGAGACTAGTGCAACATAAGGACGTGTAGGAGAGGTGTTAGATAAATAGATCTGTCAAGTAGAGGTTGGGTTGAAGGCTGACTTAGACGAGTACGCAGCAGAGATGACAGGAGGGGAGTGCGCCAGGTGGTTTTTGGAGCGGCACGGAGCAGGTTTTGCATTACTTAAGCCGCCAAGGCGCTAGATGTGGTTGATTCTCGGCCCAACTACGGAGTATGGGAAACTAATGCCCCGACCCCCCGATTGTTTGGCGGCGGTGACGGTCACGTGGGTCGCGTGCAGCCCGCTTGGCAAACTGACGCCGCTAGGTCATCACCTATTAAACTAGGAAATGAGAACGCGATTGACAATATCAATTAAACACTGATAGGGAGTTGAGGCTGGGCACTTCCCAAATCGGTACGGACATTCTCCCTTATCAGGCCAAATGGAAAAGTCAAATGTGGAAAGCCCGTATCTCCAGTCGGCGGACGAACATTCAAGTCGACACGGTCCAAATTTCATCCGTCTCTGGTCCCAATGATGAACTAGAACCTCGGTCGCATACCATACTTACTCACTCACTCTGGTCGACAATAGAGAAGGCTGCAGTCTATGCCACGCGTCTAGCTAGGAGGCGGCAGCTATGTATATCTCAGAGCTGCCTCAAGCTTCAGAGTTTCTGCCATGGACGCCGCTGAAGACTCGTGAATCCGCCAGCCTCCAACCGTCCGGCAATAGACACTGGGAGTGAACCTCTTACCTCGTTCTTTTGCAGGTCGCCACCGCTATGGCACCCGAATTCGAGGTCAAGCTCGACCTGGGATTGACCGCCCGGACGTTCTTCCGCTCTCAGTTCTTCGGCACACCACCTTATCCGACCAAGTCGTTCTCGAACCAGATCGTCATTGTTACCGGTTCCAATGTCGGCCTTGGCTTTGAAGCTGCGCGACATTTTTACAGGCTGAACTGCGCGAAATTGATCCTCGCCGTGCGCACCGTCTCCAAGGGCCAGGCCGCGAAGGAAGACATTGTTCGAAGTGTGAAACACCGATCTGACGGCGTCGAGGCCATCGACGTGTGGCCTCTGGACCTCTCCAGCACGAAGAGCACGCTCGCCTTTGCGGACCGCGTACAGAAGGAACTCCCGCGCCTTGACGCGATAGTCGAAAACGCCGGCATCTTCAACCAGGACTGGCTCGTCAACGAGGGATTCGAGCAGACCATCCAAGTCAATGTGCTCAACACGTTCCTGCTGGCCCTGTCCGTCCTGCCCAAGTTGACGGAGACAAAAAAGAACTATCCCTCCTCCAGCCCGCACCTGGAAATCGTGAGCTCCGAGGCCCATCGGTTCTCAAAATTCAAGGAACTCAACGACCCGGACATCTACGCCGCGCTGAATGATGAGAAACGCTTCGAAATGATGGAACGGTACGTTACCCCCGTCTCTGGATGCGTGCTTCGCACCGACCAGCAGACTGACGTAGAGCATCGTGTCTAGCTATTCGATCAGTAAGCTCATCGAGGTTCTCTTCGTCCGCGAACTGGTATCCCGACTCGGCACACCTTCGCCCGTCACCATCACCATGGTCAACCCCGGCATGTGCCATTCCGACATCGACCGCAACGGCAACCCCATCGCCCGGGCAATCATGTACCTCGTGCGTCTGCTACTTGCGCGGTCGACGGAAGTCGGCGCCCGGACGCTGGTGTACGGCGCGTGCGCGGGCCCCGAGTCGCACGGACACATGATGTCGGACGGCAAGAACCAGGACGTCGAGCGCTGGATCTACTCGGCCACGGGCAAGAAGGCACAGGTCAAAGTCTTTGAGCAGACGATGAGCATCCTCGAGCAAAGGAGGCCGGGTATCGGTGCGGCGGTCGGATTGGGGGCCTGACGAAAGGGAGCGTGACAGCAAGGCGCGGACCGAGATTGGTCTGGAGATTTAGCCTCAGCTCCTGCCTCTGCTTCTGCCAGTCATGTCCACCTACCGCCGTCCATCTACATACCCTGTACCGTATTGTATGGCACTATGCAAACAGCTTCCTCCTCCTGATTGCTGGACACCCACACGCGAGACCGTTTGAAACCCGAAATCGAAACCCGGACGCTCTGTGGGCTGCTTACGGAATCAAGGACGTGGGCACTGGGTGAGCACCCTAACCGGTGTCTAATTACTACAGTACGTACACAGTGTACACGCTTCTGTTGTACTTACTCGTACGGGGCGGCCTCAGATGCATGCATGTTCAGCCCTTCTCGCTTCGACACTGCTAGCGCCCACAGCTCCTTAATATAGGGCTTGTGCGGAGTAGTCATCATTGTCTAGTCCCCGACAGGAGGGCAACCTCTCTTCACTACTGTAGCTGTACAGTCCGCTCGGAGTACACTGTCTGTCAGACTCTAGGTAAGTCACCGTACGGTGTACTTACCTACTTACTGTGTACGCATCCCCCCGTACGGACCAAAGTGCTCGAACCACTCTGTACTGTCTAGGGTAGTACTCGTACGTATGGATTCATGTAAGACCACACGTGCAAGGTCTCTCGCGCCCAGCCCAATCGGCGTCTTGAAGCTTTATCCACAACTATACTAGTTACCCATTATTTACTATGTAGTACTACGCTGCGTCGTCGGGATTCGGTCAGAGTCGTTCCTGCTTCTCGTACAGTACATGCCAGTACATGCCAGCACCGTGTCGCCCCGGATGTATACACACTACGCGCCAACACCCACGTTCATGGCAATCATCGTTTTTCCAATCATTTTGTTTCGTTCGGTCGTGCTCACGCGGTCCTGCTCTCCCCCTTTCCCCCTTCCCCTTGGCGCTCACACTGGCACCAGCACTCAGGCACCAGGACGGCTCGCAAGTGCTTACTGTTACACAGACACGTAGTATTGGTACGTATTGCGCCGAAGAGTTACGTACCCGTAACTGGTATGGACTGGCGGAACGAGATTGACTGATCCCGTGAGCGGTCGGCGAGATCACGGCGAGAACACGCGCGCTCCGTATGGTGTGGCATGGTATGGCATCTCCACTCCCCCCCTCCGCTCTCCGCTCTCCCTGGTCGAGGATTTTACAAACAGTGGAGGGCAGAAAGGATAGGGCAAAATTTTGGGGGCCAGGGATGGCGGACAGGGGATGGTATCGTGGAGGATTAGATAGATAGATAGATAGTTTGATTCCTTTGATCTACTCTCTGCCGAGCTGGTACATGCTGTAGCGAAGAGTAAAGGAGAGATATCAATAAATCTGTGAGCTGGTTATCTGGACTGCCGCAATTTTGCCTGGTACATACTGTACGGTCCGCACTCAAGTCGTGGCCTTGTGAGCATTGGGATTGCCTTCCCTGCCTGGGAGATCCCTTCTCGTTCAAAACGTTTCTGACCTGCCTATCTCCGATCCCTGAGCAAGCTGCCAGCACACTGTGGACAGCACTGCAGCACCGTCGAACCACACCGACAGTTTTCCGCAACGATGTCGCGCGCGGTCGACAAGCTCCCAGACCCGCCGGCCTCGGCAAAAGTCAAGGTCATCGTGGCAAGTTGTAGCCGGTACGCCATGTATACCCTTTATACACACCTCTGCCTGAAGAAAATCGACCCATTGGGCCACTGCTGACGTTTCCTGCCTGTGTTTCTCCTCTACAGTACCGCCACGCTAGGTCTTTACCAGGCGCTCAAAATCCTGGGCTACCGCCCTTACCACCTCTATGAATTGTCCATGGTGGTCGGCGGCTCGCATTGGGAAGTCTTGATGCAAGGCATGCGCGCCCACCACGACAGGCTCTCCAGCCCGGAGTGCCAGCCTCGGTACACCAAGCGCGAATTCGACAAGTGGTTCGCTGGGTATGATGCCGTGGTGGAACTGCCCTCGTTCTTTGGCACCGACTGCCTCGAAGCATACCTGGCAGATCCCGACGTGAAGTTCATCCTGACCGAGCGGACGGCCCGGAGCTGGGCGCGAAGTGTCAATGGCTTCGTTGGCGGGATCGTGGGAGCGATTGAAAAGCCCCCACTCAGTATTCTCAGACACTTCAACAAGACGTTGAATTACTTCTGCGTCTCGAACGTGGATATCTATAACGTGTGGTCCGACGCGACCAGGCCGGGCGACCCGCGCAACGAAGAGGCGCTGATGCGGAATTACGACCGGTACATCAGGGATGTGAAGCGAGTGGTACCCCCTGAGCGGATGCTGGTGGTGAAGCTGGAGGACGGGCTCGGCTGGGAGAAGATCTGTGCGTACCTGGGCAAGGAGGTGCCGAAGGATGTGCCTTATCCGAGAGCCGTTGAACACGAGGATCTGAAGGAGAAGTTGTTGACGCCAGTGTTGAGGGATGCGATGATCAAATTGGTCTTGACTGTGGCCTTTCCGGTTGCGTTGGGAGTGGGTGTATGGTGGAGGTGGTCTGGGCCAAGGTGATTAGATCTGGAATTCCAAGGGGAGCTGTTATACCATCTGCCTCAGAGCCACCTTTCGCCTCCTTCCTACCTTGGTGTATGAGCGTTGCGACCGCTTCTGTTCTGCCGCTCATCTTTTGAGTTGACTGATCCGGTGCCAGTTTGTCAAATCCTGTGCCTCCACCGCACCTCTCAGTCGACATTTCACGCCAGGCGTTGATATCCTGGCACTATGGCAGGGGGGTGGGAACTCTTCTCTAGACCGGGATGATATCTAGGTCCTCCTACGGTCTTCTCCCTCGACAGCCGTTCAAGTCTTTGCTTTGAATGGCAATTTATACCTCTCCGGCCGACTCTCGTCCTTGTCGTGTGAAGGCTCATTTGTACCATGTTGTTGGAAGGGCCGGAGGCTAAAGGCACAGCGTCATATACTCAGCGCCGGGACTGCTTCCTCTCCATTCGAACGGCATTAAGCTGGACTCTCCGCAGTCAGTGAAGTAAATTGGTGGGCCCTTGTCCACTAAGAAATGGTCCGCCCGTATGTCGACAACCATGACACGGTGACGGTGAATGTCAGAAGGGGGTACTCGCCATTGTCACAGTCCCGCACTTATGGGACCACCGGCAGAGACGGTGAAGAGCCTTTGCATTAGATCTCGTTGCTTACGACTTCAGTAAATATCTTCGTCGCGTGGCCGACCAGGAAGGTACAGCGAGCGTAGGCAGCTTAGCTTCTCGTGGCCGTCTCAGGACAAGGGGCGGCTGCCGTATTCCCTGGTCGCGCAATCTGCGGTAGTCGCAGTTCGAACAGTGGTATTCAGTGCCGTGTTGTAGTAGCTCGCCTTTCTAGTTTCTTGTGTCGGATAGAAGGCGGATTTGACATGGCCATCTACCAGCGCAGATATAGGGCAACCCAGGCTACATACCAGGATGGTTGCCAACCGCAAGTGGATTGGTGGCTCGGGATTAGTGCCCAGCCAAACGATCTTTTTGTTTTTGGGGAATGAGCTTTGAACTCGAGTTACCTCTGAGGTTTTCCTCGCTGTCCACTCAGGGGTAAGGCCATGGCCAAATGTCCGTGCGGGTACTCGACTGTCGATCCCAGTGATGAGGAAGTCTTCAGCCCGTACGTACACGCGCCATTGTCCGAAAAGTCATTCCGAGTCTTTGTGCTCTCGCCCGGTGGCTTACATGATATAATCGGCGGATATCTAGAAGAGCAAGAGCTGGGAGAGACCGGCGCCCCGTACAGCGCGCTGTCTTATACCTGGGTACGTCCACACTCCCTGGACGAGAGCCAGTCACAACTTGTCGATGACTTCGACTCAGACTCCAGCTCTACTCGTGATGGCTTGTTTGCTTGGCAACAACAACGCATGGAACATCGTATCGTCGTTTCCAAGACTAAGTCGCTCCAAGTGACCTGCAACCTCTACTCCGCCCTCATTCGTGTCCGCTCAGCATCCGAGAATGTACGGCTGTATGCAGACGCCTTGTGCATCGACCAGGGTAGCAGTGCCTCAAGCCTCGGCGAAAGAGCGCAGCAGATCAGGTTGATGGGCGACATCTTCCGGAATGCCACCATTGTTTTTGCTGATCTTGGAGACTATAACGATCGAGCGGCTGATTCATTGGATTTTCTTGAGCCCTTGGCTGACGTGGATGACAATGCTTGGGACAAACCCAAAGCAGATCGACGCGGTTACACTGCTCTCCTACCGCACGGGGTGCTGGAAATGGTATCGAGGGAGACATTGATGTCTTTCCTTGCCCTGTGCACAAGAAGATACTGGCGCCGTCTGTGGGTGCTGGAAGAAGTGATCCTAGCCCGAAGAGCAATCTTTTATGTTGGCTGGCGCTCTGTTGAACGTTCCAGACTCTTGAAAGGCCTCAAGCGCATGTGGGATTATTTGAACTCGGCCGATATTTTAGACGGCAGTCTGAAGATCAATCTGGACCTGCGAGCTCGTCTCAATGCAGACTGTCGGCACGCTTGCATTTCAATGGAGGGTTTGACCCATTATCTGGCGGCGTACCCCTCTTACCTCGAGAACGGACTGCCCATCATTCAGATCCTTGCATTGACTGACAAGTTCGAGACTACTTCACCACACGATCAGCTGTACGCGCTGCTGGGTATGGCCTGGGGACCTGATCAGGAGGCCATCACGGTTGACTACACGAAGCCGTACGCTGATCTACTCATCCAGTTCTCACGGAACGTTATACAATCCTTCTCCATGAAATACTTGCTGCATCAGATACCATGGAGGCAGGTGTCTGACCTGCCTTCATGGGTCCTTGATCCCCGGGTCAAATCGATCGAAGACACGCTGGATTCGTCAGTATTCTATAGCGACACAAGTGACGCCTTTTCTTGCTCTGGTCAACTGACGGCCAGTTTCTCTTTCAGTGAGATAGGCAGAACATTAAACACCAAAGCGATCCCCATTGGAGAGGTGACGGCTGCAACCGACCCATATCCATCCTTTTTCGAACCGTCCACATCTCCTTTCTGGCAGCGAGCGGCAAAATGGTTCATACAAGCCAAGGAAGTATACCTCTACAGTCGACGCAACATTGAGGACACAAAGCCAGGCTCGCTCGATGACTTTTGGGACACGGTAACAGCAGGTCGACGTTTACGTCTTCGAGACTTTGGTGAGATGCTCGCGAACATGGGCGCGTGCTTCGTGGCTTTCGATGACTGGATCGAACTGAATGCAGCTTCTGTCTTCTCCGACGAGGCTATACAAGCTGGATTCACTGAAGAGGTCAGCCAGGTATACAATTACGCGACAACTGTCTGTCAGGATCGCCGATTTGGCCTCACTGCCAGTGGACACACTTGCTTGATTCCGAAGACTGCACGGTGCGGCGATGAAATTGTGATTTTGCTGGGCTCGCCGATACCTTTCGTTGTCAGGTCTTGTGGGACAGCTACTTCTGCTATGATCGAGGAAACGCATCCTAAGTCTTATACCCTTGTCGGTAGTGCCTATGTGACCGGAGTCATGGACGGCAAGCTCGCCTCTGGGTCCTCTCAAAAGGAACAGGAGAATATATGGCTTCAGTAGATGAATTGCTGTCAAAAAACGATTGATCTGGGGCTCTTCTGGGTCTTAACAATGGACCTAGGAGACAAACAAGATGCAAAGCAATGGCGAATTTACACTACTTGGAGAGACGATGTGCATTGACTCATGTTTACAGATTTTTCGAACTCGGTGTCTTCAAAACTAAATAAAATTGAGCATTATGTCCTCGTAGTCTGTCACTATCATTCGCCTGCTGCGCTGATGTGTGACTTGCGCAACCGTACCGCTTCTCGCCTGCCGTAGCAGCTAATGTCCAGTTTCTCTGGCGGAAGTGAGCTTCGTTGAAAAGTGCATTGAATTGCCCTAGTCCACTAGGCACGACACGATGCTGTTATCAGGAATGCATCGACGGCTAGATATATCATTGAGTTGCATGCCGAGGATAACCAATTCGAAGAGTATCTCTCGAGAGGCTAATCATCCCCACGATACAGCTCGTCGTCATGTTCGCCCTCGAGTTTGATGGACTTGTCTGCCTCGCACTCTCCTGTTTCTTCAGGATCCCCAGACGGCGGTCGAGACTGCTGTAATGGATGGGGTGGCCCATTATCGCCGACGCTGACATAACCTTGTCCGTAAGGCCTGTACCCCCGCTGTGGGTGCGAGCCATAGCTCGAGTCCGGATAGGGAGCAGACGGGTGCTGAACAAGATTACCCATCGTTTCAGGAGCTTGGGCTGTATATGTATTTGATCCATTATAGCCTCCTCGAACCGCGTCCCAGTGAATGGGTGGTGGATATACGTCGCTGGGGCCCACTGCATGTGGGTTAGATTCCATCTCCACGAGATCTCTCTGGGTCGAGATGACTGTTAGAGTATTCGCAGGCCAGGCATGGCGGGAAACGCGGTCCATTCCTGTACAATACTGATAGCACTTAGGATACGTCAAGAAACCCTGGGCTAGCATCTGAAGAATGCTCAAAGAATCCCTTGAATAATTGTAAACGAAAAGACCCTTCGAAGAGGAGGCATTTAAGTAAATCATGCTATGTAAGTTTTGGAATTGTTGCTTTTATTGAAATCTGTTTACATTTCAGTCAAGTCTTTTCTCAGGTGAACATCCACGACTTGCCCATACTACTTGAACCTGGAATCGTTTAGCTCGACATAGATCAACAGCATTTTTTATTCGGAACGGTGTCGTAATTCGACTTTTCATGCTGTAACTCATTAGTACAGCAGACCTGCCGGAATTTAGGCCGTGGCCAGCGTGAGAGCAACAAGGGCCTGCCACACCTTCATCATGTCCATTCATAGTTGTCGAAGATGAGGAGCCCTTGTGATGTACGTTGTTTCAGTCACACTCTGTATGCTATTGAGCTTGATACGGACGCCTCTCTTTGTTCAAGATCTTGCACCAAAGAGGTGATGTCGTACGCAAAGATTGTTTGCAAGCTTCTCAAAAGTTTGCTGACTCTGCACATACTCGTTGTTCCTCCGTCCCGACTGTGGTGAGCTATGCGATTAGATTGGAAAAGTCCGGGCCAGCGCCAGAAAAAAAGGGGCATTCGGCCGCTGGCAACAACTTCAAGACCACTCGAACCGAGCAACCATTGTGTTGGCAATATTGGTGAGGCCCCGTAGTTGATCAGCAGCTGTAGTGCTTGCAACCATGGAAACCAAAGTTCGAGACTGCTGTCGGAACGGCGGGACGCGTGGACGTAGTCCGCGAAGAAGCATAGATGGGCTGCCCAGATGGAGGGGCCCGCGTCTTCGACGTGCTCATTTGGGTCAGCGCCGAGGCGGAGAGCAGCTTTCAGAATCGCAATATTTGGGCACTGATTGAATATGCCAATCCCTGCCAAAGCATATCTTGGTCGCAGGATGTGATCTAGGATCGGCTTTCCCTGCTTTGCCCGGATCTCTGCTGTTGTCATGTGTGCAAGTACATAGGGTGTGAGCCCGAAATCGATGGCCAGGCTGAGGAACGTGCCTTGTTCTTGACGAAAACATTGAAAGGTCCGATATATGTACCAGTAGCTCTGTGCTTGACAATCGTCAGCGAAGCGCTCGACGATGCCTGATATGAGCGAAAGTGAGTATGTGAGGCGATCAGACGGTCCATCTGCCGACATGCTGCACATCAAAAAGCTGACAAGTCCAGCTACGTACACTCCCCGGTACGAAAGTGATGTAAGAGCCATCAACGTGATCAAACGCGCTTCGATCAACCACGATCTCGGGTCGATTGGTTGTCCACCAGTATATTTGTAAAGGAGCATGCGCGTTTCGGGAATCAGTAAGAAGTCTCGCAAAGAGCGGTGTACAGGCTTAATCTGCATAGAGAACACGCGCTCGAGCCAGTCGTCTGCTGTGGCAGAAGCTCTGTCTCCGTTGGCTTGGTCTCCAATAAGTAGATCAGGACTCGGCGATCGACTTGCCGACGGGATCCAAATTTTGTCTACGAGACTCAGAATTTCTCCTTCATCAGTGCACTCAAGAAGACCTTTGCAACGGCTGTTGAGCTTCCGCATCAGCGAGTCGACAAAGAACTGGAATTTTTGACGACTTTCCAAGCATGAAACAAATGCCTGACATCTTGGTTCGATGTCTAGCGTCTTAGACGGCATCGACAAGAACATCGTATCGATAAGTCGAAATGGCGTCAGTGTAACGTACTTGTCTTCCTTCCAAAGGGCCACCTGGAAGAGTATAGATGCTTCACATCTGTATTGTTCTTCGATCGAGTCGAGTATACGAAGGAAGTATTTCTCGAGATCCGTCGGTATATCATCTAAGCGTCGAGCAAGGTTCCATGGATCGTCCCCGTCACGCAATCCCTCCAGCGTGTTGCGAACAACGAGAGCAGCCCATAGGAACACACCTTCTGCTTTGATAACAAGCTTCCGGATGAAGCTGGAGGCTTGATTTGGATTAATATCCGATAGGAGCTTCCAGCTAGGGCTAGCTCTGAGTTTAGAGCTTACATAGGTCTGCATGTCTGTGTATGTCAGATGCTCGAGTCGCAGTTGAGGAGAACCGCCGAACGCGTCCTGGAAAATATTCAAGGGTCTGCTAGAGACACAGAGCTTGACATTCGTGAAGGCCGAGAAGTCTAACAAGTACTTCACCAACTCCGCATTAGGGACGTCAGAGTCCTGACACTCGTCGAGGCCATCAATGATGAGGAAGAACTTTATCTCGGCCTGCTGGATGGATAAAAGATACATGACCGCATCCGCCAGGCATGTGATACTCCAAGAAATCGCAGAACTCCCGTAATTAAATCCAAGACGAGACAAAATGCCATGATCAATGACTTGAGGACGTTGTTCCAGTATCTGCAGGATCAGGTGGCGAAGTAGGCCTTCAGTAGACTTCTGAAGCTGATTACCCGAATTCCAGAAAAAATGATTCAGGCGAATGACCGCCTTTCCATCGGCCCAATTTGCCAGATCGTGCTCGTCACTGATAGTATCGTCGAGAAATTTCGAAAGAGTGCTCTTGCCGCTTCCAGGCTTGCCAGAGATCCAATAGATCTTTTTGGCGTCGTTCTTGGCAGATAGCCAGTTTCTGAAGCAATCCCACTGTGGAGTAACATATGTCGAGCCATCCAGCACCCAGCGATACGTGCCAGGGCTAGCGTCCGAGATTTGTGCCCTTCGATCGGAAATCTGAGGAAAGCTCAAGCTTGCCAACAGCTTTTGTCGCACGTCTACCCTTGGTTCAGAATGATTGGCTTCGTCGCTGTTTCCAAGATGAACACGTGCGCCACCGAATGCATGGACATCGCCAGGCTTCTGTGTAGGGAACAAGCGCTCGGCGGAGGAGCTCGATGATGACCAACCTATCTTTTTCTTCAGCCGCTCAAATGCCTTGTCTCCCTCGCCATATCTGAGAGACATGGACACATCGAAAATCCCTAGCAAACAGTACGCTCTGTCCTCTTTCTTTTTGGTTGTCCGTTTCTCTGACCACCGCAACCTCTCCTCGACGGTGAAATCAGAGAAAGAAGCACCACGGAGGGCGCTAATCGGAATCCCGGTAGTTTCGTGGATTTCCCGCTCCAGTGTATTTTTATCGCCCAGCTTTACACCTTCTCTTGAAAAGAATTCGACGACTTTCGGAGCAAGGAGTTCTTGGAGCGTGAAACCCCGCGTGTACCATCTGCTTCGTAGAAAGGCTAGTTTCCACGTCTGCTTAGCCAGATTATCAACATCGAGACCAACGGAAACGTCTGACAGATAGGCGTAGCATTTTGTTGCGTCTTGATACCAGCGAAACATCGAAGTAATGGCTTCTGAGAGCTCTGTATGATTTGCTTTATCGATGCAGCATGTGTCAACCCAGAAATGTTGGAGATTGTCTGTCCTAGCTTGTGCCTCACAGAAACGAATCTTATCATAACCAGCCTTGCTCTCGCCAGATCCATATTTCAGATCGTCAAAAGTGACTTCCTCCTGATCTGCTCCCCAGGTATGCGAAAGGATTGCATACGGCGGGATATCGTCAACGTACTCAATGAGGCTCAGGTCACCGTCACCACCCAATCGCAGAAGGCGCATGGTGACAGTATCGATATTGAAGCGTACGGTACGCGGATTGACCTGCGTCAGGAGGCCGTGTCATCGTGATTGTATCGCATTGCACTCGGGGAGGGACTTGAGGTCGAGATTCGGCCGCTGTAGTGGGTGGAACGACCGCGTCATGAGCATGTAATTCACGTAGCTGGCCGAAAACTTCCGCACGCAATCGTATCTGCGCGCCCACGACTTACCAGATGGAAGGGAGGCAAGTGCATGAGGAAGCACGCGTGATGAGGCTGAATTGAAGCTTCGAAAAAAGGTCGAGGTCCCTTCCTATGTACTAATCATGGCGGCTCGCGCGAATCCAGGCGAGCCGGGGTCGAGCACAGGGCGGCATCACCCTAGGCCTAATATAGGGTGAGGCGCGGGCAGTTTAGCTCATCTTGACAATCTCTGAATTCCGCCCCCTAAACTCCAACTCGAACCCTTTTGCGTAACCTCAAAACACATCAACCCATCCCCCATCAAGATGTCGTGGCGCAATCAAGGCATCACAGGCTCCAATAACATCCCTCTGGGGAACCGTCGTCGGTTCGGAGGTGACGGCAATAGTGACGCGCAGTATGAAAGCTCGAAGAACTCTCCATATGATGGCGAATCGGGCAAGCGAGGGCGCAGTCCCACTAGAGGTGCGTCTCTCACCACTCGACACACCATCCAGACTAACTTTGACCCAGCTGAACCTGCGGCCGACGGCGAGAAGAGACGTAGAAAGCGCAATCGGTGGGGTGATGCGGCCGAAAACAAAGCAGCGGGTCTCATGGGACTCCCAACGATGATCCAGGCGAACATGACTGCAGAACAACTCGAGGCGTACACCTTGCATTTGCGCATCGAGGAAATCAGCCAGAAATTGCGCATCAACGATGTCGTCCCTGCGGAAGCGGACCGGTGAGTGCTGAACCTCCATCAGAGCTTCAACAGTATCTAACAAGTGTCTAGGTCTCCATCGCCTCCCCCTCAATACGACAACTTCGGTCGACGTGTCAACACACGCGAGTTTCGATACCGCAAGCGACTGGAGGACGAACGTCACAAGCTGATCGAAAAGGCCATGAAGACCATCCCCAACTATCACCCGCCTTCTGACTACAGGCGACCCACCAAGACGCAGGAAAAGGTCTACGTGCCGGTCAACGACTATCCCGAGATTAACTTCAGTATGCTTACTAACCCTCTAACTCTGCTAAAACTCCCCTTCTTCCGTTGTTCTCTTCCATGTGCTGTCGTCTGCTCCTCGTGAGAGTGGAGGTGGACTTGGCATGCTGCACTAACCATCAATCTAACCATTGCCCTTGAGACATGCTCTGCTTTTAAAGAATCAAAGACTAACACTTAGCTTCTTCTTCCCCAAAGTTGGCTTACTTATTGGACCTCGTGGCAACACGCTCAAGAAAATGGAGACCGAATCTGGAGCCAAGATCGCCATTCGAGGCAAAGGCTCAGTCAAAGAAGGCAAGGGACGATCTGACGCAGCTCACACCAGCAATCAGGAAGAAGACTTGCATTGTCTCATCATGGCAGATACCGAAGAAAAAGTCAACAAGGCAAAAGCACTCATCCACAACGTCATCGAAACAGCTGCGTCTATACCTGAAGGCCAAAACGAACTCAAGAGAAATCAACTACGAGAACTTGCGGCACTCAACGGTACGCTGCGTGACGATGAAAATCAAGCCTGCCAGAACTGTAAGTCAATCCCGCAACTTGCGCAACCCTCACTGAGAGTCTTAGGTGGCCAAATCGGTCATCGCAAGTATGACTGTCCCGAGCAGCGCAACTTCACTGCCAACATCATCTGTCGAGTCTGCGGTAATGCAGGCCATATGGCGCGAGATTGCCCAGACAGGCAACGTGGCTCTGACACGCGCAACAATATCCCTGGTGGATTTGGTGGCCTGCAGCGACGCATCGGTGGTGGAGATGCTGTCGACCGAGAAATGGAGGTATGTTCTTTGCTTGTTCCCCGTGGAGCTGGGACACGTTCTGACCCTTTACAGAGCCTCATGCAGGAGCTTTCCGGCAATGCTGCTGGCGATGGCCCAGCAGGTCGCATCGAAGCTGCGCCAGCTGGCTACGAGCGGGTTGATTCGTACGGTGGTGGTGGCGGCGGTGGTGACTCTCGACCATGGGCACGCCATCCGCCCGGTGCTGGTACCGGTGGTGGTGGTCCTGCCCCATGGCAGCGCGACCGACAGGAACGAGATTACGGCAATCGCGAACGAAACTACGGCCACCGGGATCGAGACTATGGCGAGCGCGATGGCGGCTCGTCACTCCCACCATGGCAACAGTCTCGCGGTGGGGATGCGCATGGGGGGTATGGAGCTGCTCCTGGTCAACCTGCGGCAGCGCCGTGGCAGCAGCAACCACCTCCCGGACACAACTACGGCGGTTATGGCGGTTACTCTGGCTACGATGCTCAAGCCGCGTACGGTGCACCTCCTGCAGGTGCTCCCCCTGGGCTCAGCTCCTTCTTGCAACAATACGGTATGGCTGCCGGTGCTCCACCACCACCTCCAGATGTAGGGGCTCCCCCGCCCCCGCCAGACGACCAACCACCACCACCTCCAGGTATGGGTGATTATGTGCCACCCCCACCCCCATCAGCATGATGAGGCCGGGACTCTTTCTGGATATTCAAAAAATCAGGGAATTTGTACGAGTCAGGACGGCTAGCACAGGACTGAGATGCTGAAGACGCTGGAGCTAACTTGTGGAAAGGGGGTCTTTGCTGCGTCTATATCAGGCTGCCCCAAAATTGAGCCTGCAGTTGTTTGTTCGCAGCACAAGACCACGAAAAATTGGGTTTAGGTGGTAGTTTCGCAACTTCGCACACTTCACAATGCCTTTGTTTCTCCTACCTGATGAACCGCGACCATGACGGGGGCCTGTCCTTTGCGAATCCACGCTCTTGACGTATGTACACCAAAGCACCGTGGTCCAGCCTGTTCAGTCTTGCTGATTCCCAGAACTGTTGTCTCGCACATCCGACTTTAAAATTTGACTATACATGATGTGCTTTTTGTAAGCCCTCTGAAACGCCCTTGTATGATCGCAATGCGTAGTGGGCTGTTCGTAAAGAAGTCGATGCTCTTCCCTCCTGGCACCGAAGTTGTGTGGCACTATTTCATCTAGCAAAAGAGGACTCAGGTGGGGGATGATGTTGCGAACTTGGTTGGGTGCCCTGCCCATACCGTCTCTATCGTCTGATCGCGGCGAGGAGGTCGACAAGCCACCGGTCGGGAAGAGAATGTATTGCTGCTTCGTGTCGAGAAGCAGGACCTCGCGCGAAACACCAAATCAGGTGGCGTTCTCCCTTGGGCTAGCAGGTGAACAGGAAGACGTTTACAACATCATGGCGTATCATTGGACTCGCACGACCCTAGCTTGACTGGATATTGACGGAAAACTGAAGGACAAGCAAGACTCGACTCCCCAGCTTGGTGAAGCATTCAGAGACTATGTTAAACCACTCCTCACCATGATTCGCTTCACGGCTCAGCGATGTTTTTTGGGATTGCCACAGCGAGCTAGGCTGCAAGTATTCGTGTCGATTCCATGCCACCTTGTACAAGTACCGCAGAATCCTAAATGGACCAATCACAACGTCTAGAATGCCTGGTGTGCCGATGTCTCCAACAACGCCAAGCCATCGGAGCAGCTGCGGTTTGCGGCGGTAGTGAAGCGACATCAAATTGCAATGTTTCTTCATCCTTTCTTCACAACCTTCATACCATCAAACTGCTACTGCTTGCGTCGAACACTCGGTTTCCTCATAACCTCGGACTTGATTACATCCCCCTTTAAAATCCTTGTCTTAGCAAAAATGCCTCGTTCTCGCGGAGGTGCAGCTCCCTCCCGATCGGCTCCATCGCGGCCGACAGCTCCAGCACCTCGGTCTGCAGCGCCACAGCAGCAGCAACGTCCTTACTCTTCCGCCCCGACCGCACCCGCTCAACAGGCCCATCCTCCTGCTCAAACCTCGCAAGGTCCCGGTCTGTTTGGGCAGATGGCTAGCACCGCAGCGTGAGTTATTTTCCTCACCTTTGTGGAGTTCCGCAGACTCGTACATGAATCTGTGGAGCACGGAATTCAGAAGAGTAACCTCAATGACTGACTTGTGCATGAAATATACAGTGGCGTCGCCGTCGGATCCTCAATCGGCCACGCTATCGGAGGCTTCTTCGGCGGTGGCTCCTCTGCCGCACCCGTAGAGCAGCAACAAGCTCCGACCGATGCATATGCACGAACTGGAGACGCCATGCCCAACTCCCTGTATGCGCAAAATTCGGCCACCGAAGCCCAGGGACCATGTGCCGCCGACATCAAGAGTTTCACCGACTGCATGAACCAGAATCAGGGCAACATGACCATCTGCGGGTGGTACCTTGAACAGCTCAAAGCCTGCCAGCAAGCTGCACGACAATACTAAACTCTAGCAAAGGAGTTGGTAACTTCAGCTTCGCCCCGGGAGTAACAACGACAATCATCAACTGTGTAAATAGTCATCTCAAAGCTGGAAGATGCATGGTTGTGCCCAAAAGAACACAACTCACATTGGCATTGCATTAAGCGTGGGGAATTAGACACTTGGGAAAGACTTCAAGCCGGAAAATCTGATCACATCTCTCCACTCAAAGATTCCCTCTGCTGTTTGTGCTTTGCTGCTCTCTTGACTGTATCGATTGGGAGGGGCTGGGACAACGTTGAGCTCAAGCCGATGGCCCTTAAGACACCATCAATCCCAGAAGGAACTACTTCCTTATCTCGGGGACTTCATCAAGTCCGTCGGAGTCCAGTCTCGGACTCGAACTCACCTCACTAGGCCTCCCTTTTTCTCCAGATTCACACCTTGTGGTCGGTCCTCAATCCTTCCGATCGCCCTTCCATCGCAATAATGGAATACTTGACCATGTTCAAAAAAAAGGCAATTGTCTTGCAGGCCAACCAAGCAGCAGATCCTCTTGACAGGTCTAACACAATCAGATCCGTGCCTTAGGCTCCGAAGGATCGAGGGATCTTAAGAAAGTTATCCATGCTCTGGTGTTTCACCGGAAGGGGAGCGAACGCCCAGAGATTGTCGCCAGAAGGCAAGTCTCAAACAAACCTGCCCTTGGCAACGTAATCCGTTGTGACTGGCTCAACAGGGCCTCATGCGGCCGACTGTAAAGGTCAGCATGCCTGCAACCTTCGGAAAGGGTCTCCGGAATGCCATCAATCCAGTTTGGGTGTTGCGGAAAGGGGCAGAGTGTCCATGCACTTCTACGATGCTGATAATCCGTTACAGAGAATATGCCACCCTTCTCACCCGAGCCATAGGCTGATCTATGTACCGACCTCACAACACCGCTACCCGAAATGGTCAGATATGTGAAGACGCTGTGGGAGCCGATAAGCCGATCTACAGTGCCGCGAGCTGGGGGCTGACCTAGGTCAAGGTCACCGCAGGGACGAAAACGCAGGGAAAGCTAGGAAATAACGGTCAGCGACTGGTCGTCGGCTTAGCACCTCACAAAAGTACACGGGGAAGCTGACACGGCCGTAGGATGTTCCATGCCAAAGCCCATGTTCTGGGATTCAAGCCGAGTGCATTTCCCGAGCCGCGGGTGATCGGCTTCTGCAGCGAAGTCGGGATGGGGGTAATGGAGCTTCGGGTCGAGAACTCTCTCGACCACTTGATCGTCCCTGTCAGCCTCGCTTTTGGATGTGTGAGTAGGTAATACAGTGATTTTTCCATTTCTGGAATTGGTTCAGACCTGCCTCGGCAGGATTATTGGCGACATGGTAGGGCAGAGCGCTGACCGTTGAGGTGGCACCAGCCAGCATTGCGGCTCTGGCAACAGACACCATGCAGGACTGAGGAGGATCGAAGGAACCAGCGTTCCGACCACCATGGTTGGCCAGCCGTCCTCTTTGCTGACCAAGGGAGTGTGTGCCTGGCGCAGAAGAGTGTGCATACCGCCAACTTGGTTCGAAGAGGTGGGGACAGGATGACCTGTCCACATGTTCCCCTGTTGAACGAACACGATTGATTACCTTCTCCGCCTGTCGCCTTCGAGCCTCAGGAAATACCAAAGGGTGCCTTCCTATCTTGGTGTATACCCAGCCAAAATGAGGCCCTTCTCGTCAGCATTTGGCCCAAAAAAGTACGAACCTGGCAGTATTTGGTTGGACGGCGCATAGAAGCGGGCTGACAGTCAAGCTTCTTGGACACCATCTCCGGCGGGTAGGGCTTGGGGATCCCAGGAAGATCAATAACGGGGCTAATTATACATCTTTTGGCTAAGCACGCTGTCAGTGGTCGCGCCGCTCTGATCAGTAGACGAGAGGTGGATTCTTGACGAGCCGAGTACGTGCGAGTGCCAGATGAGACACACCCCCAAAGATTCGCCCGTCAGCTTCGTCCGTATGAGGGGGGCCTCGTGGATGGTCCGAGTGATGGGCAGGTAAGCTTCGAGGCCTCTCGCTGCGCCGAGATTGCCCGTTGCAACAAAAGCAGCGACCGCAGTTGGGAGGATGACTGATAATGTAAGCACCCTGAAACTAGTGGCTGTCACGGTCCAACGTCGGCACACCGAGGATGAAATCCTCAGGCACACACACGAGATACGACCGATGTTTCCAGCGTCGTAGGGCTGAAGGGGAGCCTACCGGACGGAAGTCCAGCCGTTGAGTGTGTAGTATCTCCGGGGGCGCGTCGCCATTCTGGACCCCTGAACGTAATCACTTTTGCGATATCACGTTTTGCAAACCATCAAGAAGACAATCTCTACAAGTGAGTCAGCGCTTCGGGCGCACGCAGCAAGCACAGTTGCAAGTGGCAACAGAGACGATTCTCGAAGTAACGAGTATAGTAACCCAGGATATTCCGAAGAACGATGTGGTTTTCGCGACTGCCTAGCCCTCAGGGTCCTTTGGTGTTGCATACATACACAGCACACATCATACCCCTGCACTGTACAGAGTATGTGGTTTGTTGACTCAGGCAATGTTTGGGTACAGTATCATGTCAGATGTCTTGTTCCTGGAAAGGCGCAGGATATGCACCAGTGTCACAGCCACGATTGACTCGAATCGAGAAAAATCTGGGGAATGAGCGAGTGTACTCGGTACTGGTGCTACTTGTAGTTTGGTTGGGTGAATTACACGAAACCGAACACGACGCACAAGGAACGGGGATGGCGAGCAACCCACATGGCGAGTAAACTCGTATTTCTAATAATAAGCACAGCCTCCAAGGAGCGGGATGGAATTGTGATTCGCCGGCGACAAAAGGACAGAGTTGGCCACGAAGCGGCACGATTGGACGACTGCGTAAGGCCAGCACGGGAACCAACCCCCCCTTGTTCGAGCAACGATTCCGCCTTCGAGAAGATTGCTGCATTTGGTAAGCTGAGCCTGGTGTTCTGTCATAAGGTTCACCAAGCGAGAGCGATGCAACGGCTCGCGAAATTTCCAAGCCACCATCTCAAGGCAGCACCATTTCACCCGTGCGTTACTATGCCCAAAAGAGGTCGGATTGCGACACACAAAAAAGCACACACGCACGGCACACGAGAAAAAGCCACAAATCATGGGCGGGGTCAAAATTCGACAGTAGCTACCGAGTATTGGGTTCACCGCAAATCTACGAGTAAGAAAATCGTGAAATGTGCGGTGCCTAGGGAGGCGGGGCAGGGCTGACGAGGACATCGTCAAACGACTGGAGCAATACGCGGAATACCGTGTACACGTCGGATTCGCTCCTCGGGTTTGCAATTTGTGACTCGGCACGCACGAATTTTCGTGCCCATCGGGTTCTTGGGCAGATGCCTTTCTGGGCCAGAATTCCTCCTCAGGACGTCCAAACACGAGGACCGGTCGAAATCTGGGAGGCAAGCGTTGTGCACTCGTTAGTGTCTTTTTGTGCACGCCCAAGACTCCGCATTTGGATTTTCGTCGACAGGTCACGAGCCACCGCGACGGTCACGAAGAGGACTCGGAAAGACCGCAATGCACTGTACTTCCCTATCTTCAACCCTCCGCACTGTTCCGCTTGTTGCAAGTCATGGGGTTGAGGTCCGGGGGGGGGTGTATTCTTCTTCGCCGACGCGCAGGAACCCTGGTCTGCGGTGGCCATCAAATGATCACAGATGGAAAAACAAATAATCTGCACTTGTTTTTCGGTCGAGAGCGGTCAATGGGTGTGCGCGCGCGAGCGAGGGCACGGGGGTTACGGACGGCTGCCATGGAGTTTGCGAAAGCCCGTCAAGCCCGAGAGCGCGCGAAGTCAGCGAGTGCACACTGTCACTCGGGCGCATAAGTCAACCTCGCGGCCGCTACTATCCCCCATCGGGACGATGTGCATAACTCTCTCGCAGAAGCTAGCCAGGACAGGCTGCAGGAGACAGGGCATAAGCTTGGATGACATTTTGTGCCCGGGGACTCGGACTCGGCAACAAAGCATCAAATCTGTCCGGCTGCCCGGAGATCAAGTCGTCCATACCCTTCAGCCAGCAGATTGGAAGATTCCACCAATGGATGAGGACAGGTTCGCTTGTCTGCCTGGCACATCCCAGGCTGCCTGCCTTGGCAGCTAAGTTGTCAAAGCAGCACGAGCAGCTCTCCCAAAACAAGCATGGTGGAAGGCCCTCGCGCATCGTTCCAAATACGGCGAATACGCTTCGTCTGGACAAGGGGCCCTCTGGCTGTGAGTACTGCTTTTGTATACGAAAGCGAGCCCGAAAACGATGATCAGGGCAACCTTCTCACGCAAGGCCATGTGGCAGAGCAGCTCTCAGTCGTGGCTTGTCGTGGCCCTATTCTCAACAGGGACAACTTGACAATTTCGAATGGTGGTCGCCTACTGTAGAAGACAAATCGAATCCGTTCTTGCTGGGATAGGCAGGCGATCAGGGGCGGGCTTCAACACAGGCAGCCAAAGATTCATGCAGCTCAGCCCACCGCATACCACAAGGAAGTCGCTGCTCGAGATACGAATGCGAATGTGTGCTGCGTACGTGAACGCCCTGCATAGAGACTTCGGAGAGCGCGACCGAAGCAGACGCCGCATCAGCTCTTTGGGCCCGCGATGTGGCTTGTCAGTAAAGGCCAGGCAGTAGACCCCGCGTGGTGCCTGTAAGTTTAGGTGTCTATAGGCGGGGTAGAGCCTGGATAGGGGACGCATTGGGCGACCTGAAGCAGAGCTTGGAAGGCGTTTCAAGCTACCCCTCAGCGCGTGGCTTCAGGCCGCTAGGCGTTCAGCTCGAGCCCGAAAATCCTGCCTGGTTGGATTTCAGGGTCTGATAACGAGACCCCGAACACATCGCTGGTCGTGAGGGCTGACGGCCTCTCCACCAATGTCGATGTTAGAAACACATCCTGCTTGAAGCACTTACCTGAACGCGTGTAGCTTCACGTTGACTCAGGAGTCGTGATGTATCAGGAAAGTGCTTCGTATGTGGACAGCGATCCAAAAGTCAAAATGCAATTGTCTGCCAAGAGACAGTAGCAGGAGCAGTGACATACGTAGAAGGGGGATTTTCCCTTGGTGACAGCATTGTTTGCTGAAGTCATGGGGGTTTGGCAGCAGAATTGGAAAGCCTGTACGTTTTGGGCAGGCGCAGGGGGGGGGTTGAATACGCAGAGCAGACAGTGGTGACAGGATGATTTGGATTACGAGAGCACGCTGTTGCACCCAGTCCAGAACTTTGACCGCCAGAGACAAGACTCATGAGCGTGTGGCTTGCCTGTCGCGAGCAGCGTTGCAACACATGGCTTACGAAGAAAGTCTGAAGGGACAGAGTCACCATCGCCCTGGACGGGCGTCATTGGCTCCCTGATGGAGTAAGAGCACGAGCGCATTTCTCAGCATTTCAGTACTGTCTCCTAGGAGATGGCGGTTCCAGCTGCGTCCATGACAGCCCACGCCCTGCTCGGGCTTGTCCTCAAACTGATCAATCAGGGCGAATTCGGAAATAGCGAGTAATCGGGAAAGGTCTGCCATAGCAGCAACAGCGTGAGCTAGGTTACGAACGGCAACTTTCTTTGGGTTCCTGGCCTTTTGGGGCGGCAATCAAAGTCATCTTGTGTACGTGGAGCATTGGGTGTGAATCATGTAATCTTGCCAGATTGCCACGGCTAGGCCATGGAGAGACCTGAGGCAGCGGTACAGACGTGAGGAAGGGCAGTAATCCAATCAAGACGCCAACCGACCGCGAGAACTGAGGATGCCGTAAGAAAACGGAGAGAGCGTATGGGCCGTCAGATCAGCCGGCAATCAGGGAGCCAGGGAACGAGCGAGAGGGTGCTCAAGGGCATTACTCTTCTCGGAGCTTATTGCGACCTGGGAGCCGAACGATCGAAGGGCGGTTGGCACGAAATGGAAGGGGATAACAAACCCTCCGAGCGTCCAGGCAGCCGGGAATGTGTAGAATACGGCAGACGGTCGAATCGACACGAGAACCGTCCGACCGACAAGCATAACGTAGGCAGGGGCGTCATCACTCGGCCCAGAGTCACGGTGTTGCTGCTTTGAACGAGCAGACCGACTGTCACTGAGCATAACGATTCATCAGCACAAGGACCCGCACCGCGACGCTTTCTTCATTAGGGTGGAGGAACCCTAAAGGCCGAAAGCACGACTGCACCGCCGGATCACCCAGCCCTGTTGACCAGGGGGGGTGTGACCAGGGTCGCCCCGGTCGTCTCTGACCCCTGCTAGTTCGGTGGAGTTTAGCAAGTACGCTCGGATTTCTGATGTGTAAGGCACCTACGATGCATAACACTCAGCACACCCAATGCCTATACAAAAGCACTCGTCTACCCTCCTTTTCCAACCAGCCTCTTTTCTCTCCATCATCAACACATCCAACAACACACAACAACAAGAACATTGATGAGACGTCTGGCAACAACAACCAACAACACCAGCACAGGACTTGGTATACACAGTCCCAACCACTACCACCACCACTAGCGAGTCCCCACAGCAAGTGACTCAGAAATCACAACCAACAAAAACAATCAAGATGCCTTCCTCGGTGACCTTCTCCGCTTCCACAGCGACCACCAAGGCTTCCACCCAATCCATCTACGCCCGACCTCAGAAGAAGCAGAAGATGAGCATCACGCAAACCTACTTCCTCGCCCACAGCGCCCGCGGCAAGCTCTCCAAGGAGGCTGCCCGGCCTGACCACGACCTCCGCCTGTTGGTGGGACACGCCAACATGCTCGACTCTCTGATGCTCGACCTGGCAACCGCCGAGCAGGAGCAGGAGCGATGGTTCAACAACATTGTGAACGGTTCTCAGGAGGAGGAGCAGGAGGAGAGACATCGACACGTCGAGACGATTGTGGAAGAGCCCGATCACGACTGGGAGGCCGAGGACGCAGCCAGCTCCGATGAAGAGTCCGAGGATGAGGAGAAGCCCAACACCAAGGTCACCGCCATCGAAGTCGACTCGGACATGTCAGAAGATGACGACGAGGAGAACGATGAGCTAACCCTCGTCCGAACCGCCTCCCGACACTCTCCGCCCGAACTCAGCCTCGACACCGATTCCGACTCGGATGACGAACAGATGCCACCCTCACCGCCCACCATGACCATCGAAGTATTGAGCGAGAAGCAGAGACAAGCCATCGCCACGACCTCATTCTACGACGTCAAGGACAACACCTCGTTATCCCCAGAAGAGTCGGAAGCCTTTGAGCAAGAAGGCTTCTACCTCCCTTCAAGGCAACAGCCGACCATAATCGCTGCCTACTAGAGCAGGTTGATTGACCGCCCTTGAAACGACTCTTACCACATGTGATACCCCGGACGCGTTTTAGCGACATCTCAACGGCATCTTGACGTCTTTACGAGCATGGTGTTTGGCATTCTACTCTTGTTTATTTCGGCGATTCAACAGACTGAATCAAAATGTATTCAACAGATGGGAAAATTTGGGAACGACCAAAGTCAAGCAGGGAGAAAAGTAGAGCCAGGAAGTTGGGCCGGCATGGGAGATCGGAGAGGGAATGGAATCCGACCTCGTTGTCGACCCAGTAGTCGTGGCTTCCATGCCAGCCTGGGGACGCAATTGGGACGAGGACACAACCTCTCGAGAACTCACCCACGCTTTGACTGACCTACCTTTGGCTTTTTGATTTTCTTCACTATGACTGGAATCCACTCTACTAGTATGTACAATGGAACAGGCTAGTCAGATAGTTCTCCCTCTCAGAGAGGTTGAGACATTTGACAATCAATTATATGATATTGATCAAAACAATCTTTCAACTTGAACATGCATCCATCGTGAAACATGAAACCATCAACAGTGTCTGTCATTCTTCTCGTTCGACCACCTGCATCAGCACTTCTTCCATTACAGTCGTGTCATGCGCGTGTTTGTGCTCACTATACTCGAACTACGCTGTGCGTGTACAAAATTTGTCGCCGATCCGTTTGCCCTCCAACAAACTCGCCGATCAACCAGCCTAATCATGATCACGATGGAGACTTCGGCACCGGGATTGACGCCAGAAAATTGTACTAATGTGTGTGCGGTGTACGAGTTACGAGTCCAGTCCCGTGCCTGTGTCTCGCGCGCATTTGCGGAGACTCCAAGGCGCCGTTCGGCTCAACTTTGCGGCCGAAAGAGCCCGAGGGGCCAGATTTGCCAGCACAAAAGTATGAGTGGTGCCTGCCTGGGCGCTCGGGCACTTTGGTTGGCTCTGGCCATTCACAGTAATTACTCATTTCACCTTTTTTCCTTCAGGCCTTCAGGAGGTCAGGGCGTCGGGGAGTCTGGGTTTCGGCCCCGGGGTGGTCAGCGAAGGTCTCCCTTCGTTTGATCCTTCTGGCCCTTTTCGTTCTCACCTGACCTTTCATTTCACATGGACTGATTGAATGGCATTTCCACTGAACAAATTCCTCCGTAGTTCGGCTCGCACTGGGCGCTTTCTCCCGTGGACAGTATGGAGTCACAGTATTTGATTTTCGAAACCATATTCAGGGCGAGGACGGGACTAATTTCTAACCAGTGCATGGGGAATTAATCAGATTGTTTGAATTTCCCACTCACCCACCCATCCACCGTACACAGTAAGCCATCAATGGCCACAGCGGGAGAAAAATTCTAAAAAATTATGGTTTGCCTTACACCGTGCACCGCACTGAAATGAACCGACTGAATGACTGATCTTCTGTGCATGTGCCTTTCTGCCTGTCTGCCTGCCTGGCCTCAAACACCCCAGAGCCACAGTGCAGTTCCGACGGATGAGGATTGCACCAAGGAATTAACGATTTGTCGTCCAGCTTACGGAATATACCACACGGTCAGTCCTGGATCTAGAGACGGGTTTCCCAAGCAAGCAAAACATCAAACCGACGGAGCGGACGTGGCGACCGTAAAGGATCTCATCCAACCCGGACTTAACACCTCTGCGCGAAAAGTTTTTGCAGCCGTCCCCCGGCTTTAAGGTTGAGGTTTTGTAAGCCACGAGTTCGGTGTTTAACGGCGACGACTTGATTTTCAATCCAATTTCAGTTCCTAGTTCTTTTCGTCTCGTCTTGCTTTGGTCAACATTGAGCATAACAATCTATTCTCATCAACCGCCCCAGGTCGCCGGCCAACAGCAACGGCGGTCTCCCGCTGCTTTGGTACCCTCTGGTCGATCACCTCTATCAGAGGGTGCAAAGGCGCGGAGGTGCAGAGCGGCAGACATTCCATGGTCATTGTCTTCTGGCCCCGTTCGAGTTTCATCTGACCACCAGGATGATCGGGATTTGCACCCACGGTACCTGCCTCGTGAAGTCGTCGAACCACTCTCATGGGACGCACGCGGCATACACCGCAACCTTTGCACTGGGTACGTACTTCTGCTCAGACCCATACGAACGACACCGCAATACACCTCTATGTATCTCAATCGGGTCACTGGGCGGTGATCAGGCGGTTAGGCCGTCTCCCATGATCTCAAGTTCTTCGCCGGCACTGCAGGTCCGCTGTTGGCAGTGACCCAAGCCAAAGCCCACAAGTCCACAATTCGGGATTCGGTCATCCTTTCCTACACAGGAACATGTGAAGAGGAGAGACCAGAACGAGAGGAGCTGAGACTGATACGGGTCCTAGGAGCGTGAGTGTGAGCGTGTTGTTGACCTTATCAGGCCCCTTCTTCTGACCCGAAGCGCTGGTCCATGGGAGGCCCAACGCCGTTTGGGGTCCAAACGGACTGACAGACCGGTACTCACCTGTGTACACAGCAGTGTAGCTTAGGTATCTATTTACTCGTGCTCGTACAGTGGTGTACAGTACTGTGATGACTACTGGCTCCTGACGATGATCCTTCGTTTGGTTCCCCCATGTACGGAAAACGAGTACGAGTGAACGTACTGTGTACGAGTACCGAGTACCCTTTGATCATTTGTTGAAACCCACCGTTTCAGGCCTCTCAACAGCCCATACTTATTGCGGACGTGCATAGTCGCTCCTTGCCATCCAACCCTGCTCGACCATGTGTTTCACTTGCCCTGGCTCTCAAGCCAACGTGCGGTGAGTCGAGAAGTGCACAGTGCACAGCGCACAGCGTGAAGGACATCCGCCATGCTCATCCCAGATGCACAAAGTCAGCCACAAACGGTCACATGTCCAACCCGGAAACTCCCTCTCGGCCGAAGCCTGGGCACCTTCTCCCCTCCTCCTCCTCCTCCTCCCTCCCACGGATGACATGTCCGAGGGTCGATTGACGATCGAAACCGATCGACGATCGACGATCCCCTCAGTTAGAAGGGGCATCTTTTGGCGGGCTTGGCTACTGCCCGTTTGGGGCACTCGTCCTGCAACTTTCGTCGGCTTATCAAACACCAACCCGCCGGCTCTGCACGCACAGTACGAGTAAGGTCTGCTACCTATCTCCCTATTATCTGCATCGCCAGCTACAGTTCTTGTCGAGTTGTAAGCCGTGTCCCGTGTCTTTGTGTATGACTAATAAGCCAGTTGTGCAGAAAGATGCAGGGGGGAAGCCAGCGCCGGCCAGCTCGATTAATAACTTACATTACACCTACACCTGCACGTGCACCTACTCATCCGGGTAACTGCACTGGCACTGCACTGCACTGCGTCCCGTGCGTACTTTGATTAACTAACTGACTAACCTCTTCGACACTAACCCGGCTGAGATTCAAACTCAGATGGCTGACTGTTCCAACCTTGCAAGACTTTCATGCGAGGATATTGCATAATTCAGGTGCAGCAGCGCCGGGCGCCAGCCAGCCAGCCAGCCAGCCAGCGGCAGCAGTAGCAGTAGCAGGAGCAGGAGCAGGAGCAGGAGCAAGTGGTGGTGGTGGTGTTGGACGATTGGATTGGTTCGGGACCGCGTTCGTTTCTTCGTTCACTATACCCTGACTGATTCCTGATCCTGATCCTCGTCTTTTTTCCCTGGGCGTGGTGGTGGTTTCCCAATCAGCTACATGTAGGGCCCGGTAAAATGTTTTGTAATCGTGGTACGGGGGGGAAGAGGGACGGGACTCGTTACAGTTCAAATTACTTGTTGGGGGATGATTCCTTTCGAAACTGTATGAACTGGTATTGAGGATTCCCGTGCAGTTAAGTAGGTACTTCCGTGGAGCGACCCAGCCACAGCCGCAGCCACAGCAACAGCAACAGCACGGTCATGGTCAGCCTCGTTGTGTACTGTGTACAACGTACATGGTCTGTACTCTGGGAAGGGCATGAAGTATCGTATCCGAGCATTTGACCAAGTACCAGGTATATTTGACGTTTGAACTAGTCTACACTACTGCTACGCGACATCCAAGGCAGATCGTCTATGACCATAACCATAGCATCGCCTGGAGGAGTCAAGGGTGTGAGTGTGTACTCCGCCGAAAAGAACGAAGAAGTGACACGCAAGCCTTGGAACAGAAGTCAACGATAACGACGGCTACCCAGCAGTGAGTCGCCGGACTGGGCGACTGCGTCGGAGATGATACGGCATGACGCGGATGGCGATAATTCGTATATAAATCTTCTCGAACTCGGCTGCCATGTTATGTACGTTTGATTGCGAGAAGGAGGGCAATTCATCAACGGGGATGTCGTCCCTGCATCAAACGGGTCAGATATCTGGACCGAGTGCCTTCGGATCTCAGTTCGGGGTTTGCAGGACAGGGGATGGAGGCTGCGCGATAGACGTCCAGCCCGTGAATTGATATAGTGGCCGAACAAGCCCGGTCAAAGAACTGAAGCTTGGACATCCGCCAGGCATTCAATTTTTAGATCGAGTTCTTCCGGAAGGTCGGAGGAGTATGCTCCTAGGATCCAGAGGATGTGAAGCGTAAGTAGTCGAGTTCGTTTCAACGAGTGGCCATTACGCAAGGGCGGTTGATCCCTTAGCACGGCAAGCACAACCACGACCTTCTCCCTGGTCCTATCAATCAGTTCACAAGGGAAACCGAAAACTCTGCCCACAGAGTACCGTCCGTCACCGGACTATCGGACGCTGCGGCTGCAACATCTCGTCAGCTTAGTGTTGCGTTCAAATAGCTCGATGGCTTCGACTGATGGCGCAAATTGCTAGTTGACCTCGCCATGATACTCCAGATCTTTTCAGTTATCCTTCGTCGCGCACCGGTCATGCGACTTGTTCGTACGATACGCACCTGTCGGGTGTCTCATGCAATGGGAACCGCCTGCACGCTCCGGCCTGCTCGGCTCGCGCCCCGTCTCGAACGCGCCCAATGTTCACTGCCAACTAAGAAATGGTTCAGTGTGTGAATGCACCACCTCCATACGAGATTGGTGAGATACGGATGACGACAGAGGATGGCGGTGAGCCCGGCGACGGAGACCGCTGGGAAGAAAAACGGGTCTCAGTATGTTCGCTTTTGTGTCGAGGGGGTGGTTCGTTCTGGAAACGACGTACACAGAAGCGGAGGACGGTCTCTTTCGACTGGGAAGAGCAAATGTGGGTGGTATCATGCGCAAGGTGAATCTGTCGGCGCAGGTGTAGTCGCGAGATCAGATTTGGCAAGACTTCTGGAAAGGCATTGAAGGGAAGATGGTTTGTTCTAGTAGCGAGTCAGTTGCATTTATCTGGGTCGTTGCATTAGCATGTCCATCGAATTCGCTGCTGAGGTTGTGGCTGGCGCTCGAGATCACCTGCGATAAGGTGGAGAGATCGAATCATACTTATTATGTGCGTACATATCACATACAATGGTCTAATGTCCGTTGGGGGGCTACCAATTGACAGATGCCGTTGGATGTACTGGTTGACCTTAGGAGCAAGGAAACCGCAGGCGAGTCCGCGCCGCCAGGCTACGAGGCTACGAGGCTGAGTTCGAATGCGGTGGATCATTGTTGGCGCAAGGATAAGATGCGACATTCTACTGCCGAGAAAAACTCCAAAGAACGGCGTTCAGAGACGGCCAATGCTGCTGGCTTCGTTGACCACAAGCTCCTGCAAAGGAACTGATATCCCGTCTAGTTGAGATCAATGTACAAGCATCAGTATGGCTAACACGTAGTTTCTGCCGAAGGTGATCCGGCCTGCCTTCGTTTGCCCTTCTGTTTCTCAGCGTTTGCTAGCTTTTGCCTCCTCTTCTCTTCTCGAGTCTTCTAACGGATTGCAGGAGAGTAGTTTCGCATGTCCTTTGTGGTGCGATGTTTGTAGAGTTGCTGTCGCAAAAGTAGATTGATGCGAGGCTAGCCCAAGGGTACCTGGTACAGGACAAGTAAACCCATTGCAAACCTCGCAGAGCATTGATTCGAAATTCCTCAGAGAAACTAAGGCAGGTATTGTGAAGCCAAGACGGAGGATGGTCGACCTCTCTGAGCAATCCCGAAATCTGCCAGTCCTTGTTTCTGGGATGCGCGCTTCAGAATCCCTGAAACAAAGATGGCAGCCCACCACCATGCGGCATCGTGCATAATCAAACCCAAGTCCACGTGGACTACGTAAGAGCCGGCGTATTGTTCCCTTTGCTGAACTGTGCGAGGCCGGCGAGACAATCAGTCCTCGCACTCCACTGGAGTCGCGATCTCTGCTCAAGTGACTAAGCGCTTGGATCCCAATTCGTTTTGCGGTGGGATCTAGCACCAGGCAAGGATTAGTATCGTAACACGATTACCCTTTAGGAGCCGGTCGATATGGTCGATACGAGGCCAATTCTGAGACCGATCATCTGCGGCAACAGAGAGTGAGGCATGCGAAGAAATTCCAGAGAGCAGGCGCTGTTGCGGTCTTGCACCGAAGATCGCAGTCTTTTTTTCTTGCTTTCCTTACGGCAGTCCCAGTAACCTATAGTTCTTCAACGTTTGGCGTACTCCGTACGATCCAAGTTGGCTCGAGAGTTCTGAGCCTCTGCCATAATCCAGAAAGCTGGAACACGACCAAAGATGCCTAAAGTCACATATAACGACCATGTACTTCAGATACTTGCGAAAGTCTACGCGCCTGTTGCTTTCTAGCTCCAGCACGCTCTTGCATCTTTGGCATCCGTCTCCCAATAGTAGAAAAGCAGAAGGGCTGAGTGCAGGCGAGTGAACGGTTGAGTTGAGAGTGACTAGTTTCAAAGCAGCACAAGTTGCATGCGCCGCCAAGCCTGTTATTTCCGAGATTCTACCAGCCTCGCCTGCAAGCTTCTTCGCATCACTCTCTCATTAGTTTCGTCAAGTAGTCTGCGAATTGTCGGCAATCCGCAATAATGTCTTCTAAGAAGGATATGCGACGGGCGGATCTCAGTGAGTCGATTTTCACAACTCTTAGGATCAAGAATTGCTCACGGGACGACGCTCAGTCATTCCATATACCGAACCGAAAGATGAAAAGCCGTCCGATTTCAGCTCAACCATTACCAGTACCATGCCTATGGCTGCTGTAAGTGCTCTTGTATGGTACAAGGTGCGACAATGCTGACCACTGAGCCACAGATGTTCACAAGAAACAGGTACGAAGCAAGACTCTAGACGTCATTGCATATAGCTAACAGCAACATCAGGATTCTTGGATGGTAAGGAGTTGTAACTGGAATGCGTGTCGTGGATTGACAGGATCAGGTTCTCGCTGATGACTGCTCTTCTAAATTGGCTGGGAGAGACTCCAGCGCAGAAGTCAAATCCTTCCGGGACTCCAGGATACCTCTCTTTTGGGATGGCAGGTATGTGACGTGTCGCCCTTACACTTGAATCCTATGGCTAATTACCTTGGTAGTCCTCGCTGTCGGTGTTGTATGTACTGGTCACAGCCAATGTTTGGAAGAGCTACTGATTTGTGGATGCAGACATACATGCCTTTGTTTCTGCCACCACCACCGAATGCAAGGGGGCCTGCTGCAGCACCGGCGGCCGCTGCGACATAGTGTTAGTGAACCGAGTCTTCAGATTTATGAGCTGGAAGTGGGCAAAGTGCTGGATATCGGTACGACTCTCAGGTGGTGCCTGTATCGCGTAGAGAGCCACCCCGTGTGCCGCCAAAGAGGACTGTGGGACAGCCTGTATAATTAACACTGATCCATTTGAGTCGCTCCTCAGAATCCGGGGTGCTTTGATTCGAGTCATTACGTAGAAGTCCACTGAAGCCTCATCGCACTGTCACATGCTGTCGCGCCCAGGAGTGACGGCAGTTTTGCTGTTTCGGTTCTGATGGTTCCATTGGTGGTTCAGTTGCAGGTGCCACTGGGGCTTGGCGGCCTGGCCTGCGGCGAATTCCCCCGCCCCTTCGCTTTCTTTCTCTCATTCAAACACAAACTCCCAACAGCAAACAGATTGACTCTCCACTCCAACGAACAATCGTCTTTGCGACTACAGCTTCTATCCCTCTATTTCTCAACGCCAGATCACTTTTCAAGCCCAACCGTTCCCCGGAACCGACGAGTTTATGTCAACTATCCAAAACCTCAAAACCTTTGGTAAGCCCAACCCCTCTTTCAGCTCACCCCTCGCCACCGTCGCCGCCATCGACCTCAACGCCAAACACTCAAACCATCGCGTGCCTTATGCGAAGGGACCCTCGGGAGGCCGTCTGCGAACATATTTTCGTGGCACTGTCGACCAGTCGCATTTCGATCGGCGCACGTCAGGCTGAGATGGAGTGTTTCATGACTCACGGCTGACTTGCTTTGTCTGACAGACCCCTTCGCGGAGGCCGACGACGACACTGGGGAAGCGAAGCAATCCCAGAACTACATCCACATTCGTATCCAGCAGCGAAATGGTCGTAAGACTTTGACAACCGTCCAAGGTCTTCCTAAGAAGTTCGACCAGAAGAAAATCCTCAAGGTCATCAAGAAGAAGTTTGGTATGTTGGAACATCGCAAGAGAAGGGGCATACATGGCTGACAAGAGCTAGCTTGCAATGGCACAATCGTCACGGACAGTGAGATGGGCGAGGTGATCCAACTTCAGGGTGATCAGCGCAAAGATGTTCAAGAGTTCTTGGTCGCAAAAGATGGCCTCGAGCTTGACGCTAAGACTATCAAGGTAGGCGCGCATTCTGGGTCAGAAAGGCAGTTCACTAATGCGGCGACAGGTCCACGGGTTCTAAACGCTTCAGCCGATATCCTGTGCTATCCTGCTCGACAATCGAGGACAGATAGAAGTTATCGACCGACAAGAATCACCTTTCTTCTACGGTTACTTCTGGCCTATTCGTCTTCGCTGGTCGATGCAGCGGCCACATTACGATAGCATTTTCGGGATACGATACGGTTATGCGCTTATGATACCCACGATAGAAGTTCACTTCGGTACAAGGCATGGGAGGGATGGTGTCGGGAACCGCGATTACGGCGGCAGAGGCAGTCCAAATAGCAGGGGCGCTATCAGCTTCTACGCTCGACGTGCGAGGGACGGACTGGTTTCTCTCGTTGACGTTACCAGTCCTGGTTACTAGTTTGCAATTATGAATTGCCGCAAAAGAGTCTGTTTACTCCCACTTTGGAGGTGCTCTTCTCAGTCTTGAATCCAAGCGTCTGTGGATGCCGTGCACGCGTGTGAAGACTTTGCGAATCCAAAATATCCAAGCGTTGCGGCTGAGAATCCTCGTCAACTCCGTCCGCGAGTTCCCGGGTGATGGGCTGAAGATGCGGCCAAGAATCCGGGGAAAGTGGGAGCCAGCCTGAAACGATATTTGATTCGACGAAGCGTGAGTGAAGTTTGAGCCAAGTCACTTCATGACACCTAAGACGGTCACGCGCCTCACTTCAGCAAGCTCTTTGCCTCGATACTCGTGTCCTTTCGACTCCATCTCTGTAGGATAGGCGATAATTGTTCAAGCGGTCGCGTGTAGAGGAGGCAACACCGTGCCAAGGCACCGCAACAAGGTCATGCAGCCGCCATAGCGCTGCAACACTCCGTTCCCGCTGGCAAACCTGGAGGAAGTGGTGCCAGTGCCACCATCCTACGGCGACATCGCAGGCACAGGAGGGCCACGGTCGCGTCCAGCTCGGTCGCAACATGGAGTCAACGACAGGGACAATACCCCACGGTCGAGCGTGGCGAGGTCAGCTCGCTACCCTCGCGTAGCCGTCGTGCTCGGCGTTCAGAAGCAGTGGCAGTAAGTCTCTGCCTGCGGAAAGGAAAGGAGAAAAAAAAGAAAGAAAGAAAGAATCCTTTTTTTTTCCCTTCTAAATAAACCGGTCTGACTGGTGGAATGGGGTGAAATCCGTTCTGCTCCCAAACACATGTTTCTTGCGAGACTCTTCTACGGTGTCGGTGCTGACGAACCACGAACAGTGCACCGCTTCTTCTGTGCCGGTCGCTCTCGACCGTCCCGGCGGCATGGTGGGCTTGCCAGGCGAGTTACAGCATTTATCAACTCGCGCATGCCCAAGGGTCCTTATCAAATGAGCACGTTCGGGGAGAGGGTCATCATATCAAGGCGCGCGAGAATGCCACGTTTGAAAGAATTGCCATCGCCCAAGTATGCTTGAGCTTCTTGTGGGTATGTACAGGACAGGAACGAGGGTTGGCTTGCTGCCTCCTTGTTCTTGACCTAGTCCCGTGTTTTTTTTTGTTTTTGTTTTTTTTTTTGGCACCTTGCTTGTGTGTGCAGGTGGTGTTGTCTTCTCCTCGGGTGTGATTTTTTGGGCTAACATCGTGCTTTCAGGCCGGCGCAGCGGCGTACCTCGCCCATATGTTCGCCTCGTCCCTCATGTCGCGCTGGCTCTTGCAGTATTCGCCGCTCGCCGTCCTCCTGCGGCTCCTCTCCCTCAGCATCCTGCTTTCGTTCCTCTGTCTGCAGATCTTCCGCCTCAGCCACGCCACTCAGCCATCTCTGAATCTGCTGAGCCGATCTCTGCTCTGCTGGATCTGCGTCTCCGTCGTGCTGATGATGGTATACTTCGCCACGCAGCAGGATATCGATATCACGACGAGAGGGACGGACGGATACAGGGACGATCGGCGTCGACGGACGGTTTTGAGACTCAAGTGCCTTTACGTGGTCAGCGGGTGTAGTCTGTTCAGTTTACTCGTTGTGCTGGGGATCCTGCATCTTGATTCTATCCCCCCGTTTGAGTGGAAAGACCTGTGGTCCGGCTTGAGAGAATTGGGTGCCGAGCTTTGGCGTCAAGGGGAGAACCTTGCGTGGAGTACAGGGAGGGAGCTATAAATATGAATGTGGGCATCAACATGAATGCACACATGCGCATTCGGCCAACATTACGGCTGAACAGCAATTCTACACTTCCTGAGCTGGACCTTCAATATGCAAGTGTCCGCAGCGGGAATCCGCGCGCCACGGTACTGTAGCAAACAGCCAGTCCAGAAATCATGACATGTCTGACACGCACGTTACGCACGGTTGACATCGATCCGAAGCAGACAGGAGGAGCGCTTGAGGTGACAAAAGACGGATGTGATTCAGAGGACAGAACGCTGTCTTGCAGTTCAAACCACCCAACCATTGAGTGGTCTGATCGTGACATGCAGTCCGAATGGCTTTGGACAGGGGGTGAGGTTGAGTTAGGAAGGACTCGGAAGACAGCCAAGATCCTCGGGGGGGATCGTATTGCATTCCAGAGGTTGAAGGAGCAGAACCGACTGGCTCGTAGCAATGGTTCAACAACCGACTGGCGAAACTGTCCATTGGGACAATAGGTTAGATGGAGAGCGGTAGGACGAGGACAGCACTGCAGATGGCACCACGATCAGGACCAGCTAGCCGGGGTCGGTGCAACGTCGGACAGTGCAAAGGACGGTGTGCAACGGACAGCAGCGCAGGAGCACAAAGGACAAACTCTAAACAGCACGACATCACAAAGGACAACTCAACAAACAGCGCAACGGACCGTGTCACAGACAGTGCAAAGGACAGCGCAAGAGCACAAAGGACAACTCTAAACGGCGTAGGACTGGACAGCGCAAAGGACAGAGCGACCAACACATGACAGGCAAGGAGCCAGCTAGAGCAGGAAATCTTTCGGTAATCATCCAGACCAGACAGACCATCCTTTGCACCGTCCTTTGTGCCGCCTGTTGTTGCACCGGCCTCAGACTTTTACGACTCTGAAATGCAAGGATCGTAACTCCACCGCTGGTTGATCTCATACTGTATACCAAAAAGATCACATCACAGTGACCCATGGGGCATCAAGAAGGAAGACTGTAAACCGCCCACCTACCGTACTGTACACTGCCTTCCTGCCGTGCTGTACAAGACGATCTTTCGCTCTGTTATTTTCTTTGCACAGGCGGCACAGGTTCAGGTTATTGAGAGAGTAGATGCCTTTCATTGGTAGGATCTCGAACTCGTCGCGGTAAGTCGATATCTCAGCCCAATGGGCCACGCACTCACTCACACTCACACACATTCCTTCTCATGCTCTTTTCATCCGGGCTCTTCTAATCTACACACCAAGTACGGTGGTCATGTTCATATCTTGATCTAAGTCGTCTCCTCTTCTCTACGCGGACCTGCCCGACCGTCGCCTCACTTCTAACGCGTGGTCCCTCTGGCATCTACATGCCGTATATCTACATCTACATGTCCTCTATCTACGTCGACATAGCTGATCTCTATCCCGGTCTCTGCATCGAACTGTGGCTTCGTCTCCGCATGCCGGCTTCAGGCCTCTGCATCGAACTGTGACTCGCTCTCCGCTCCCCTCCGGTGCTCTCACCTTCCCTTTCCCCGGACCGCTTGTTGGCCAATACACTGTGTAATTCGTGGCTTTCACCTCGTTCCAGGGTATCGTCAACGACCGCATTTTCGTCACTCTCATCTAGTGGTGTCCTCGCCGCCGGCGAAGTTTCCTCGCTCTCTCCGTACGCACCGCCCACGCTTTCCATCACGAAAGCGCCAGCGGTAGGTGCATCGAGGACCTTCAGCTCCTCGTCCCGGAACCATTTCGGCATCAACCACGTCCGGAATGGAATGAGCAAGAGAATGATGATGGGAAATCCAATGGCCGCAATGGTCTGAGAGATGGCAAAAGTAGCCCCGAAGCCGATCAGTTCGCACGCCACAAAGACCCAGATCGCTCGACGACGCTCGATCCTTGCCAAGGGATCCGTCGCATCGGTCAACTCCTTGTCCTTCGCAAGGAAGAGTAGTTTCTGAGTGATGCCATTTCCCACGAGTGCTTGAACGCCCATGACGAAGAACAAGCCCGCGAGAACGCCCTGCGGGATCAAATGCAGCACGACCAGAAGAGGGCCGCTCATTGTGACGAGGAACAACAGACCTTGCGCAAGGTTGCTGAAGCGTTGCTCGACGACATGATCTGTCACTCGGACAATGTGGCCTTTTGCTTTCTCGTCAACCACTTGGCGCGTGACGCACAGGGCTTGCGTGTGAAATGGCGCTTGCGGGATCAGGCCATTCGGGAACGGAATGCCAAGAATACCGGCAAGGCCAGTAGTGCAACCAAGGAGGAAGATGTCCCAGTGGAACCCAGGTGGCTTGCGGAGAGGAAATTCAGACCCTTGGGCGATGAGGGAGGATACTGGTGCTCGTCAGCATGGGATATGTTCGGAGAGTCGCCTTCGCACATACCATTGTGATCGAACCAAAACAGAATTGTGAGCAGGATGGCGAACGGTATCGCAAGGAAAACCTCCCCGACGCTGATGTTCCAGAAGTGCACGAACCAGTCACGATCGGTGGTCGGATGAAAGGCCCTGCTCGTTGGTAAAGTCTCGACGTGCACATCCTTCATGTGACCAAAGTGGACAAATCCAGTGAAGAAAACGATTGTCAGAGGGGTGCCATAGTCCTCGATGAACTTTCTCACATGGCGTTGCAACAGATTGCTGTTTCCGAGGACACCGCATCCATAGGCGAAGCCGAGCACGAGCAGACTGACCATGACAGAGAGATACGCACTCGTCTCACCGACTAGGCCCCATTGCCGGGTCAAGACCTGGATGCCCTTCTGCAGGTAAATGAAGGCGACATAGAAGCCAAAGGTGTCACAGGTGAACAGTGTTACGTATGTCAGGGCATTGCAACTGTTGGCGAAGGCCAGAATCCAATGCATGATCAATGACCAAATCCCGATCCAGGCCATGAAGGAAAAGTAGTTAGTGCCCCCAGGCACCACGATGTCATAGACCGTGTAGGAGAAGACTGTGATGGGTCCAGTAACTCCAACAATGACCAGCGGCTGGCAGGCGAAGAGGGAAAATACTCCGCAGGCCAACACGGAGGAGAGGAGAACCTCGTTGACGCCGAAGGAGTTGTGTGTTTTGGTGAACATGTCGAGAGAGAATGCCAATGCCGGGAGAATGCTGAAGAGGTGGTCAGTACCAAGTCCATCATCTCCAGAGAGGCGAACGCAGGCGATTTTGTGGAAACGGTATATGTATATGGTATATGGGTTGATCATACTTTGCAAAGTACATATACACTGTGGCGGGGATGACTCTATAGTCCCACGCATCCTTCCAGTCGCTCCAGTAATAGGGAGCTCTTCTCTTGATGTCATCTGTGATGCCCTTGAACCAACGTATCTTGTACCACTCGGGCGTGCGGCGGTGGGAGGAGCGAGTTGTCTGCCGCGAGATATGCTCAGACAACCGCTGCACCTCCTCTGGGTCTGGTCTAGAATGACTCGATGCGAAGGATGGACGACGAGCATGCTGCCACGGCTTCTTCGGCGCCGAGTGGGAGGAGGAGCGACGACGCACGTGTGGGGGCGCAGTGCGAGAGGACGTCGGCGTCATGACTTCAGTTTGAGTCGCCATCTTGCGGTATGTCCTCGAGTTCTATACACGATTGAGAGAGAGCTCATTCATTCCAAGTTGAGAAACTTGGGGATCAGATGGAGACAACGCCAAAAACACAAAACGGATGGATAGAAAGACTCGTCCACCCCATGCCTTCAAGGAGTGACCGTCTCGTTCTGGCCGAGCGTCTTGGTCTTCGACAGTGAGATGAAGGACATGCGGTGGGCGATGGTGTTGACGGTGAAAATTGCTGCTAGGGCGAATCATTGCTGTTATTGGTCAGAAGCCAACAGGCTCAACCCCGCACGTTCTTGCATTGTCGGCGTCATGCTTCCCCGCACTCTCTCGACCTCGCTCGCCGATGCCCGTCGCCGACGCCGACGCCGACGTGGACGTCTTGTGGCGGCGACGCTGTGTCAGGCGAGTCTGATGGGGAGCCGAGGCGAAAGACAGTAGCAAGACAGACGATTCAAGAATGTAGGAAAAACTTAAGTCACAGGCGGATTTCAAAGCAGACATTGCAAACGGAAGGGTTTCCCGGTTCCTGATTCGATGCGCCGTAGCCGGCCGGAAACCCGGATTATGAGATCATGCTTAAAGCAAAGGGCCTGGCCTCCTGGCCATGGCCCTGGGGGTTCCAATAAATGGTCCGTAGCAATGTCCCATCGTCTCCAGCAACACGCTCAACACGTCTCAACCCAGACCAGAAACATCATGTCCGACGTCAAGCGCCCGAATATCAAGTTATACACGGATGCCACGCCCAATGGCATCAAAGCCTCGATAGCGTTGGAAGAGCTCGGCATCCCGTACGAATTCGAGCACATCAACATCTCGACCAACCGACAGAAGGAGCAATGGTTCCTGGATATCAACCCCAATGGGCGCATCCCGGCCATGACTGACACCTTCTCCGACGGCAAGCAGATCCGCCTCTTCGAGTCAGGAGGTATCTTCCAATACCTTGTCGACGAGTATGACAAGGACTATAAAATCAGCTTTCCCAAGGGCACCCGCGAGTACTATGAGATGACCAATTGGGTGTTTTTCCAAAATGCCGGTTTGGGGCCTATGCAAGGGCAAGCGAATCACTTCGTGAGGTACGCGCCCGAGAAGATCGAATACGGTATGAATCGATATGTGAACGAGACGAGGAGATTGTACGGCGTGCTGGACAAGCATCTCCAGTCCTCAAAGTCGGGGTTCATTGTCGGCGACCACATTTCTATCGCAGACATCACCACAATCGGGTGGGTGATCTGGGCAGCCTGGGCCGGTGTAGACATCGACGAGTTCCCCACCCTCAAGAAGTGGGAGGAGATGATGAGTGCGAGAGAAGGTGTAAAGAAAGGCTGTAATGTGCCGAAAAAGATAGACATCAAGGAGAGGATGAAGGACAAGAAGGCCTTGGAGGAGTACGCAAAGCGCTCGAGCCAATGGATCCAGCAGGGCATGAAGGAAGACGCGCAGAGGAAGTGACCAAACAAGAGGCAGTAGGGTGCCCAAGAGGCCGATCAGAACCGTTGACCTTCAATGGACTGGTACTCAACCGTTCATTCCTCTGTTGCGCTTGCACGTCGTTAGCCCGTTCCCAATGATTGCCATGATGCTCCGAAGACTAGCCTATACTTGTCCCTGCTATTGTGTCTTGCATCATTATCTAACGACAAGCATCGCCGCCAGCATGGGAAGAGATTTGCGGCGCCTTGGAACCCCTGATAGTCTGATGGAGGGTGCACCAACACCCTCGTTAATGCGCCTTGGAGTCTACAGGTACCCTATGTCTCCTCTTTTACCGTTGTAGTCATGACGGAGTCTGTGCATTGCATCTCGTCAAAGAGGTTGCTGCAAGTCAAGAGCCGAAGTAACAGGGGAGCATACCAACAGGCTCGTAACATTTAGAGTAAACTCCACAGCTTCCATGAGACCTTCTCTTGCATGATGCATGATGCTTCGCAGCCCCAGTGGGCTGTTCCATCCAGATGGAGGTCCAATGTACCCTTACTCAGGGGACCGAGAGATAGCAAGCATGGTTGTCAGAAGCTGCATAATTTCCACTGGGGCCCTATCTGCATTTTAAAGCAGCAGGAGAGGGTGATTAGGATGATTCATGCAGTCCTTTTGGGAAGGCGTGCTGTGAAGTGGGCCGGCTTGCGCAGACTGTGACGGACAGGGCTGTCCGTCACCCTGACTCGGTACCTTCGAAAGCTTCGAAGGATTCTTCCTTGCATGACGGTAGAAATTTAGCCTCTCCGGGTGATTTCAAAGATATTCAGCCTGTTGTTGCATAGTATACGTATCCAGTCTTCGAGCTTTCGGTCGGTACCGTCGATCTAGCGGCTTCCTTCTTCTGGTCACGGATGCGACAGCATAACAGGGGACATATCAAGCATGTGTGGGGCGCAACGCATGACAAGAGGCACTGACGACATTGTGTGCAGCACTGGAGCCTTGCGTATCGAGCCTTGAGGAGAATGAGGAAGAAGGAATCGAAAATCTCGGCGAAAGTTGGGGTGGAACAGGCTCGGCCCTTGACTCATTCTTGACCCACATTCTTGAATGTGCACAGTGAGGATCCGCAGTTGTGTTTCCAGCGGAGCCTCTAGCCTTGCGCCTCATGTTGACTAGGTGTAACACTGGCACGTTACGTAGATGCAGCATCATCGAGATGTCCAAGCGGGTTTCGAAGAGTCGCAAGACGCTAGGATGTGGCATCCACGTGGACTGCGGCGCCGCCAACGACAAGGGGTATGGTCTGCGCACTCGTCTCCTGCGACCCCTTCGGTTGCTGAGATGTGTGGATATGCTTGGAGATGTCTGATGCTGACGGAGCAATACTTTCCTCGACAGGAAAGCGCTCCTGCATACGCCAATCATCGCTCTTCGTGCAAGGCCTTGTGGACTTTCCTTCATGACACAGCTGCTCACTCAGCCAGCTTCGAATGCTCCTGGAATGTGTTTCATTACTGTTCTGGTCGATCCCTGGCAGAGTGAACCGATAGTCTGTCTCGGCGGTTGTGGATGGTTTCCACCCCGGTATCCCCCTCTACCAGCGGCTTCGGACGAAAATCTCCTGCGAGCTGCCGGTCGTGCAATCAGCCGTGGAAATGATATATTGATTTCAACGCACCATGACGACGCGCCAACTGAAAGGATCTTCAAGACCAACCGAACACGGCGGCCAATCGTCGCTGAGGCTGAAGCCGCCGTGGATAACAAAATCTCACGATCTAGCTTGCTGACTCAACCCTGTGACAGCAAACTGGCAGACGCGACTGTGCGTCTTGTCGGCAAGACAGTCCAAAGACTTGTTTCGCAGTGTGCATATTGGATGCCTTTCAAATCAAATTGTGAACTCGGTATCCTGAAACCTGTGATGTCGAGATGTGCCTGCGAGCTGCGTGGGCTGGGCACGCGGCAGCAAGACGCTGCATGTTTTAGACAGAGCAGTATTCGTGCACCACGCACTGTGGTCACCATGTGTGGGAACAGAGTACAGACCTAAGAGTCAGAAGTATCGCTATCCAGTCACCCAGTGTTCACTTAGTCCGATGATATCAAGGGCTGATCATAACGTCTTTCGGGAAGTAAGTGCATCCGCAATTCCGAAGCGTATTCACACATCAAACCTACTCGTCCCTAGGCTGGCAAGTAAGTCGAAACCACCAATCACGCCGGAAGACGAGTTTCTGTCATGAGCCGTCTGGTCTCACGGAATTCTTTTTGTAAAGACCCTCACTCCCGTGCCTGGTGTACGGAGTCGAGTACAGCATTACCACCGTGGAACAAGAGCCTCAACAACCGCGACTAAGCCGTTTTCGACCTGTGGCTGTGCAGTTCTGGTCCGCGTCAACGTCGAGTGCCGTTCTGAACTTGCGGAGTGAACGTATTGCAACTTGTGCACGAGAGACTGTACTAGTAGTCAGGTAACTAGGAAATTCTTCTGCGCTATTCGTACTACTACGGTCAGAAGTGGAAGCAAATGTATGTATTCCATCGATCGCAATCATCTCAACCATTCAATCCTGGGTTCCAGATCCCAGCTTCCATTCCGTCCGCCCATCCATGCTGTTGCTGATGCTGATGCACATGCCCGCCGTGCCTATGCCTATCCCCACCTGCATTCAAGATACTTTCCATGCTTTACTGCCACCATTTAGTGGGACTGCTACCGTCACTGCCCTGTAGGCCCATAGACATGATACATACGTGGTCTTTTTTCTTGGCTGGAGATCAAAAGCTTCGCGTGTGGAGATAAGAAGGGAAAGAGAGAGAGAGAGTTCACTTCGTAATTCGATCATCAGTACTTTATATGCATCATTGAGACCAACGCTGAACATGTTGGACGCGCTATCTCCAGAAGCCATGCAATAGGTGCTCATCATCTCATGCTCGACTCGTGTCGTGACCATTCATGTAGCGGGCAGAATTGTGATATGCGCGCCGAGATATGGACAGTCCCAATCTTTTCCCTATCGACATGAATATCCTTCATCCTCATATGTAGCGACACTCATCCTCGGCATCATCTCAAGTTTCGGTAAAATTCATGTAAACTCCACTGATGCCCCTGTCCTGCCTTCCTTTGCGAGCCTCGCCTGCGCCCGTTCTGCTCGTCGTCGCCTCCGGTTGTTGGCGTACTCTGTCGCTCCGCTTGTTTCCGTTCCGGGTGAAGTGACGCCACTGCCCGCCGGATATCCTAGGTTACTAGCACTGCCTGGTATAGGCGGCGGAGGCGGAAGCGGAACCTGGTACGTATGACCCGTACCTGTCTGTACAGTGGTGGGTTCAGGCGGCGCTGGATAGGGCACTGCTGGTGGCGGAACAGGGGCTTGGGGTGTATATGTTGCTGCATGCTGTTGGGCAGCAGCTTCATTCTGGGCAGCCTGCTCGGCCTCAAGCGCTTCCGTACGTCTCCACCGCCGATCCGCGCTGCTGGGCCCAGCTTCACTGTCGCTTGCACTGACGGTCGAGTCTCTTCTCTGTCTCCGCGCTGCGGCAGATGCCTGCCGTTGTTTTCGTCGCTGTGAGGCGGCCTCTTCTTCAGTCAGGCGCCGTAATGTGACCCGCCCACCCTCATTGTGCATGTTGATCTTCACGCTGACGGGAGGCGACTCCATGCTGTCGGTATTGTTGTTGCGGCTACTGTGACGTCGGCGGCGGCTTCCGTCCGCGGCCGCGGCACCGAGTGCTGCTCCTGCGAGGCCCGCTGCTGCCTCATCCTGGAGATGATGTCTGTGTCTCTGGCGGCCGGAGCCGGTCGTGTAAAGTTCGCTCCCCGAGGAGTCGAGGTGGGGTGGGGGAATAGGAGGCATGCCTTCATGCCCAGGCAAGGTGCCTGGAACAGGCGGAGCTCCAGGGACCGGGGCAGCGGCGTATGGTGGGCCTGGCTGAACAATGGGAGGATCTTGTCCCACCGGTCGAATCTGATGTCTGCTAGCAAGGGCACTTGCGGCGGCGGCACCAACTCCTGCGCCAGCTGCCGCAGGTATCGCTCCGCTCATCCCAGGTCCAGGGGGACTCAAGTCTGTTGACAGATCTGATGCTGTCTGGCTTCCCGTTCTGCCATGGCGGGCTCGTCTCGGTGGGGTGACGCCGTCCCCAGTGTATCTGTGCTGCGAGTTCATCCGAGCGATTTTTTCCTGTTCTATTCTCTCTCTCCTCAACTGTTCTGCACGAAGCTCCTCTTTTCGCTGTCTGCGGTTCTTAAACAGTTGGCGGACTGCAAATACCGCTCCCCCAGCGGCCACGGCGTCTCTGAAGGTGTGCGACCTTCTATCTCGGCGGGAGGGAGATCCAGAGGCAAAAGAGTCGAATGACGAGGACGACTCTGAATGTCTCCAGTAGGCTGACCCCGGCGTCATTGGCGGCTGAGCAAGAGGATGTGTTGGTCTGCCATAGCCTGGGCTTCCACCAGCACCTGGCGTCACAGGACGAGCTGGAGGGGGTCTGCCTTCCTCAATACGCGACATAGAATCTGAAGTGACTGACTGATTGCCACCAAGCGGTGGTCTGTACGGGCCAACATCGGAATCGTCGTCACGTCTCCTCCGATCAAAGATTTTCTTCACCGCGGCGACTGCCCCGCCTATCGCTGCAACCTGTAGTAAGCGGTGTCCGATACCGTGGTGGGATCGGTCGGAAAACTTTTCGTCGTCGAAGGATGATCCGCTCCCGGTCACTTCGGTCCCTGCTCCATCGGTGTGGACCCTGCCAGGCGAGGGATCTCTCCTCGACGACCTTCTCCTCCATAACGCTGCGAGACCTGCGCCTGCTGCCCCAGCAGCAGCCAGTTTTCCAATGCCCGTGTGCCTGTGGTTATCTCTCCGCCCGATGACCTCGTCGCTGTAGTAGCTGCCGCCATCACTGCCATACCGAGCTCTTCGTCGTTCCGACAGCCATTGCAGGATGAAATATAGTACAAGCAGGAAGAAGCCCCAAAGCGCGTAGAGCACAAAGAGGAATTGCGGCGAACCATAGAGCGTCAAACCTAGCGCAACCTGAGTGATGCCGAGCAAAGCAATAGCTCGACCAAGCCAGTGATGCAACATGGCGGTGAGTGGAATATGCAGCCGCCGTCTTCCCTTTTCTCTTCTGTGCACCATGCACCCTCCTATAATCTGCACCCATACCAGAACATAGATTGCGACTCCGATACCATGATGGGGGTTTGTGAGGCTTCTGTTGGGACCTACAGCCTGAAAGCCAAGAATGATAATGACCGTGCTCAGAAGGAGGGTCAGGATCTGGAGCCATATGTGCAGCCGCAGCGCCAGTCGGGGATTTCGACCGTAGAATCGCATGAGGAAGATGGCAAGTGGGACGATCCCGAGGAATGTGATGGCTGCGATGATACCGTGCGCTTCGACTAGAGCGTGGTAGCCGGTCAAGGTGAAGAATCTATTTCCCATTCCTGTTTGAAGGGTCAGTAGGTCGCACCTCTTCAGATCCCTCTGTTCTGCTCTTACCATTGTACCTCATTGTCGCAAAGTTCAACCCGACCAGGGGAGGCAAGAGGAAGTCATCTCTCCCTGCATCCCAGGTACCATCGCCAACATGCATTGTGTTCGAGTCGTAGGTGCTGCTCCCCGGCGGAGCGAGCTGCGGTGAGGGCGACATGGTTGTGGGAGGCTATGCTCCAGAGATCAAGACGTCCGAACCATCCACAACACGATATCGCTGTTCTCGCGCCGAAGTTGTCACGGTGGAGGCAGAAGCGCTGCCGCTGGTTGTTGGTGAACTGAGCTCCAGGTGACTTTTTGTTTACTTCCAGCTCAGAAGCGGGGTAAAGTCGCGGTGAAGAAGCCTTCAAGCTGAGTCAACGATTCTAGAGGTCGCTCAGTAATTGGGCACAGTATGTAGCAGTCGTGAAAACTATTATTGTTCAGTCAATGCCATTGTCCAGACCGGACTCAGACTGAGCGGCACTGGTTGTCGCTTGTGCAGGTGGTCGCACGTCGACAGTTGTTGGGGGCAACCCGGTTGGTGGAGAAATCCTGGTCGGCTGGCAGTGCCACACGCACACGCAACCCTCTCGAGGACGCTCTGCTGCGCTGTCTCTAGCCTATCACGTTGCAGGCTTGCTGGGAACGGATGCCCAGATCGCCTCATCGCTTGGGCCGCCATAGGGCTGTTTCTCATGGATAAGCAATCCGTGAAGAAGACTGCCGCTGTCCATCGAGGTCGAGGTCGCGGTCGCATCTCGAAGCCGCAGATTGTGTGTCCCGTAATAATGACGATCGACGACGAGCAGTGGGCTCACTTTGTAAGAGCGGTTTCCAGGTGACCCTCTCCGTCAAACGAAGTTGGGCGATGATGGCGCAAACACTGACAGATTAAACTAGGCTTCTTGGATGGATATAGTGAGTCCGCAACGTCCGCATGCGACTCGGCGCTCATGCCAACACAGCACATTATCGTGGAGTGCTTCTTTCTACCCTCAACCGCGGTTGAACTGGAAGCGGCGCTCAACCCAAGGGCTGGCCATCGATTTCCCGCTGCTTAACGTTCTAGGATTTGTCTGCTATAGCATCTCGACTTGTTGTTTTTGGTTTTCACCAACTATCCGACAGCAATATGCGGCAAGGCACCCGGCTTCACCGGAGCCCACGGTCCAACTCAACGATGTAGCCTTTGGCGTTCACGCTGTCATCCTGGTCTCCGTGACGTACTCACAGTTCTTCTTCCGGCTATGGGGATTCCCCGTCTCATCTCGTCAGCGAGCCAGCCTGCCGGTCTTAGGAATCCTCTGGGGGAGTATTGTGGGTGTTGCGGCCGTCACAGTCGTGGTGGTGTTTCGCTCGGGTTGGAGGGACCAGGATCCGCTCGACTGGGCCTGGATTGATGTGGTGAGACTGTCATGTTCCCGAAATTGGGCGCTGGGTTGTCGTGCTGACCGATGGACATTGCAGTTGTACACATTGGGTTATGTCAAACTCACTGCCACGTTCGTCAAGTACATCCCGCAAGCCTTCTTCAATTACAAGCGTAAATCGACCGAGGGCTGGAGCATTTGGCAGATCATGTTCGATCTCACAGGAGGCGTGCTCTCTGTTGCACAACTCGTCCTGGATGCAAGTTTTGGTGGTGACTGGAGTGGGATCACTGGCAATCCGCTTAAACTGGGTCTCGCAAACATCAGCATGGCTTTTGATGTGGTTTTTATCACTCAACACTTTATCCTCTACCGTGGCCAGGATGATGCCTCGACCACTCCGGACGATGAGGACGACCCGCAGAGGCCGTTGCTCACTCAATGACAGCGCAACATCTATGTCTCGTACAACCTTGTGGATGTGGCGACGCATCAATTCCACGTCGGTTTTCTTGTCAATAAAATATTGAAGGAGAGATGAACGCTCGTTGCGACGCCAGCCATTTTTCTCACTTCGACTCGAGGCCATCACTGTCTCTCCTTCTTTTGCGAGACTCGTTGCCAAATGTGGAACATGCGGCTTCCAAAAGGTTCAATGGATTCTCGCTAAATGACGCCTTCGGCCCCATCAAGCGGATTGCCATGCGGCCGCTGACGGCACGTCGCCGAACGGTCTGGGTGTGGAAATTGAAGATTCGAGCTTTGCGGCACGGTATCAGGACGGTGTCCAGATGTCTAGCGCTGCTCAAAGTGGTGCGCTGTCAGACGGTGGGATTAGACACGTATAGATCTGGGGGAAGGAGTGGGCTGTGCTTGGGTTATTGCAGTCTTCAGGTTCGAGGAAGCAGAGCACAGAGACGGAGGCAGAGGTATCCTGCCAAGCCCATAGAGGGGGCCGACCGCCTTGAATAGACGTACCACAGCGTGCTTGCCTTGATATAGGATTTCTGGGGCCGCGTCTAGACGAATCCATGGGGACGACGGACAGGCGAGGCTGCACGCTACGTTTCATGTGCCGAAATAGTCGGTCGTAGCCGACGTCGTCGGCGGTCTTGTCTCCGTGCCCTGGCGTGCCTGGATGCCCAATATGACTTTGTGATGACGGATCTATCGACAAGTTATTTCAGCTCAGGGCATGCAAACGCGAGACGAGAGAGAAGATGACGAGATCGGGACGGAGGAGACGCGGCCTCCGTCGCATCGCTTCCATCTTTAGGAAGCTGCATCCCTGCGCTTCTTCGCAGCTTTCTGACGGAGGCCACACTGCGCTGAGAGGGTCGGATTGCGTATCGTTTGTGGCCAATGCCAAAGTCAAAGGCGGTTTTGAGTTTGATTCGGACGCACTTGGGCGTGGTCGATGGGACGAATTCGCCCAGCGGAAGCGAGGCCGTGTTGGACGAGCGACGATCTCTTTGGTTGCGGCGTCGCAGTCAGAAGCACTTCTGGCTGGCCGCTAACCCATTCACATCGAACCTCCAGGCGAGGCTTGACTAATGAGGAACTGAGGGTTCGCATGCACGTCCAAGGGCGTCAAGCAAGCTAGCGACAGCGGGCCGACCACCTCCCTTGAGGCTCTTCGTCACTGTGGCTTGGCTCGCAGCAACATCTAAGCCAGACTTCTCCGGGTTGAGGGATTGTCGAGGCGACGAGGACAGACCGAGCCGTGACTGAGGACTGCGGTAAGGGCGCGACGAAGACTAAATACTGCATCCTGCGGTTGACTACATCTAGCACCACTACAAGTGCCATTGCCCTTCTCCTGCGCCCAACGCAATTCGTAAGTGTGTAGGAGCGCTAGATTAGCTGGCTGTAGTCTTGTGGTCTGCTGGCAACACGCACTGCAGACCCTGCTCGGTCGTCGGTTTTGTCCTCAGGCATGATTTTCCGTGCGCCAAAACTGCCGAACACGAAGTCGAGCAGTCTCACGGTATCCATCTCATCTCGATTCATTAGAGGCGGTTCTGAACCGAACGGGGAGAACCAGGTGTTGCTAGCTGGGCCAGTGAGGCGTTCCTGCTTTGCCCACCCACCATGTGCTGTTCGAGGTGGTTGCTTATCTTCGATCGCTTTTCGGACTGCGTCAGGTTATTCTTGTCTGGGCCTGCCGTCGCAAGCAACGAACAAAGGATGTCTAGTTCTTAGGCGTCAGAAAGGCCGCCTTACCCTCGCCATGCCCCAATAAGAGCCCCGGTGCCCCCGGCGCCCCTGTGCCTCCACTCTTCCCGTCTCTGTCGCCTATCATCGTCCAGCACCCGCTCGTTACCGATCACCCGAGGAGCCTCAGCTTAACTTAGCTGGACCGCCGGGTGGTTTTGCTGGGCAATGGGCAGCTAACTCGTGGGCTAAGGTAACTTAGCTCAGCACGCCGATGCCCACCACAGCCGCATCACTCGCATCCAGCCAGACTCACCAAGTCATCACAATGGCCGTCCTAGTACAAATCCAACAACGAGACAACGCAGCATCAGCCATCCGTGGCCAAGCACCGCGACGAAGCATCTCAAAACTTCCCTCAACAACCTTCCTCCAGTATATCCCTGCAGCCCTCGAGCTCTCTTCCTCTTCGCAACGGACTTAGTACCACTGATCCCGGGAAGCCGCGGGGCTGTGCTCCTCCTCTAAGCCCCAAGGCTCCAATATTTTGTGAAGTTGCTCCGCATCCCTTCACCTACTCGTACCAGGAGGTGATGCTCCTGGGCGACTCGTCAGATCTCGCTCAGACGGGCAGCCTCGCAAGACGACCTCTTCAACCTCGCTGCACCCCTCGACGACGTCTCCCTCTTCTGCCTACAACCACCATCCGCCGCGGCGCTCAACTGTGACGCTGATCGAGTTGTTCCGCCGTCAGGCCAGCCCAGCCAGAGCATTCAAGGGTTCAGAGCCTCCCGAGCGACGAGCCTCATCCGCGGCTGCAGAGCCCCTCACTCCTCCCGAGACGCTCCCATACACAAACCCAATTTCATCGGTACGAGCGCGTCTTACCCCCCTCTCCTCTTTGTCAAACCTCTCGGGCCAATGACTCGTCCAAACCTTGTATCTTCACTTTCTGGCTCAAGCGGTCGCCGCTCCCTTCCCTAAAATGCGAGAGTGCCGATCGCTCGTCCCAGCTGAGGTCGGTCTGGAACTTCATAGCCCTCATGGCTAGGCCCTGTCTCGTAGAGTTCCGTCTACAGCCCGCTTCTGCATGATCACTGAATCCTATCTTCGCAAGTACTGTTATTTGATGTCATTCGACCCCACGACTCTCCCCTCGGTCTCGCTCTCGCTCTCTGGCACTTGGAAGTGTTTGCACTGACATGGCTCGCCGAACAGAAAGGGACTCGGAAGATCTCGATTGCGGAGGACGACTGTCTTGCTAAACGACACTTCCACAAACGTCAAGGACTAGCTACAGTCCTCCAAGGTCCAACCGACCCTGTTTCGTCAAGCTGTTGGACGATTGGCCATGTGATTCCTTCGGTTCACCCATGTCCCATCAGGAATCGTTCTACGACTTCGACAGAGACATCCTCAACCGGACTCCGCCACTTGTGGCCGTAAAGCCGAATTTGGAGCCGCACGACAGTCCCGCGCCTCTTGTCCCCGTCGACGCTTCTTCCGACTCGTCGGACGTGGAAGACACGGACGGTGTAGGGTCATCCAGGAAGAAGAAGAAGCGGAAGGGTCGAACAAACCCAACCTTTGCCGACGGCGTACTGATTCGTTCCCTAGATCCTAATCAAAACGAATTAGCCAGCCACGTTGAGAGGCACGCGTTAGAATCCGCAAGCCAGTCGGAGGTGGAAGAGGAGGACAATGATGCTGGCCGACGACGGCAGATGAGCAGGTCGAGCGATGTGGTTCAGTCTAGGGCAACGCAGAGTGCAGCCGGACGCCGGGAGATTGCCATCTCCCACAGTTCCGACAAGGAAGATGACTGGCCGATGATCGATACCCCGGCCAATGCGGCTGACGCGAGATATCCGCGCTCGTCACCGAGTGCCTCTAGTGATTGCCACCGACCTCGTCATGAAGAGCAAGACCAAGCTTCAAATCACCCTCCGCGGGAAGACCCTCCAAAGAAGCAGTTCGACACTCGTCCGCCTCCATTGAACGAGAAACTGGGCCTGAAACTGAAGCCAAGCCGTGGACCTGTGGAGGAGGACGAGGACTCGATCATCAAGTCGCCTGCCCTTGCGAAATTCGCCATCGCACGCGATGATGCACCTCCGGATTTTATCCTCCCTGCATTGCAGAAGAAATCGCCGCCGCGGTCCTCGCCGGCAGGTCTACCCGATCTGAAGCACAACCTCCCAAGTATCAAGACCGCCATAGGTGACCTTCCGGACTCGAGCTTCTCCAGATTTGCTAGCATGTCTCCCATGGGCCGTCCGTCTCCGATTCACTTGGCACAATATGCATCGCCCGCAACGTATTCAGCTCTATCACCTCGGGCGCCCATGGGTCCTCCTTCACATCACGAATGGAGAGCGACAACTCGTGACTCGAACACATCGACGTCTTCAAGTTACGCTAGCTCCTCGGCCACGGGGTCCACACCGGCCTCGTCGATGACTGTGCCGTCTCCAGCGCCATCGTACCCGTCGCCCTCGTATCCGTCACCTTCGCATCCATCGCCGCCGCACCCGTCGCCCTCAGACCCGTCAACCTCGCTCCCACAGCCATCGCAACCGTCGCCCTTGCCAGCTGTGCCAGAAGAGGACACCGAGACGATCCGGCGAGGTCCTTTCGACGAGGGCGAATCGAAGATCAAGTCTGAGTCACAGTCCGAGCCGCCGCCTGGTGACGGCTTCCCTGCCGATACCTCTCCTGCAGGCCGTTACGTCGGAGGGGCTTATATCTGCATGTATCATGGATGTACCGCATCACCCTTCCAGACTCAATATCTGTTGAACAGTCACATGAACGTCCATTCCAACTCACGCACCCACTTCTGTTCTGTGAAAGGCTGTCCTCGCGGCCCTGGTGGTCAAGGCTTCAAGCGGAAGAACGAGATGATCAGGTGTGCATTTTGATGATTAATAAATCCTCCTATACTACGACAGACCGCTAACTTGCTTCGTTCTTAGACATGGTTTAGTCCACAAATCTCCAGGATACATATGTCCGTTTTGTCCCGATCAAGAACACCGATATCCTCGACCAGATAACCTGCAACGGCATGTGCGGCAGCATCACGTGGACAAAGACCGAGATGACCCCGTCCTCCGCGACGTTCTCGATCAGCGCATCGAGGGAGGAACGCGTGGCGGAAGGCGGCGAATGCGGTTATGACCATTGTGGAAGATTGACAGCCCGGTCACGGCGCCCGACTCGACCATTCCGCTCCATGCGGCAACCCGGCCGCCATCGCCTGCCTGACCGAGCCCAGTCTCTGTACAGCACACTCGCTTTCGCTTCGCTTCATATTCCCGAGAACTTGTTCTTTCCTTTCCCGTCAAGTGCGGCATTTCCGGTGACTGGATAAAAAAGGGGTCTAAGTCACTCATGCCACGGGTTTGTCATATAGTACACACGCCTCACACCACGGTCGAATCTTGCCAAGATGATCATTTCCGGCACGAAACAGTCTCAACTGAGTGCCAGCCATCCTTTCTTGTTGTGTGGCATCGACCACTTCAACTCGGATTCCATCGCTAGTTGCTGGAAGTGCCAATGGTATGCATGAGATGACGACAGAAGAGTGCGTCTACATATACACATCGTGTGCTTGGTGCTTAACTCCCGGGGGCAGAAGACGGCGTTCAGAGGGCCTCTATATTGAGCGGTTCACGACATTTACGATTCTCACGATTACAGACATGCACGGCCACGTTTCATTCTTGTGGATGGTTGGATGGATTGGTGGAAGGACGGATGGGGCGATGCCCAAGCCTTTTTATTTCTAGTGGCACATATTATGGAATATGAAGAGGAAGGAGATGGGACCAGGGTTTGGGGACCAGGAAACTTTTGCGGCGGAGAACGAGCGAGCCAGTCGGTCAGCAGCAACGAGGTTGAGGGTTGGGGGCTTCTTTCCGATACTCGAGCGAGTCATCAATCAATCTGGCAACCAATCAGTCACTTGGACGGGGACTGTTGGCGGCGAGTGCAGTTTCCGCCTGGTGCACTCGCGCACGTCCTCGCTCACGTACTGTCACACACACTGGTCGAGCGCGCGAGGGAGCGATACGTTCGGAGCAGAGCAAAATAGAATCGGGGGTCGTTAACCATTGAACGTGCTTTCTCGTTCGGCGCCTGTCTACGCGCCCTCTACCTGTATGGTCTGCGTGCCTACTGGCTTACTGCACATGCTCTATTCAAATCCCAAACCGCGACAATCGTCGACATGAACACAACCCGGAGATACCCGGGGGGATACAGCAGCGCACAGGACCCGTGCCAGAGACAAAGCAAGTCCGTCGACCTTTCCAGTATCCCCATAGAGCATGGAGCTAAGCGAAGCGCAGTCTATTCGGTCCAGTCCAGTCCATCCCGTACAATATGCACATATTTTATCTATCTGGCCGGTCTCAATCATGCCTTTTTTTTTCGCGTCCCTTCCAATCGCCTGTCCTTGTGCCTGTGCGTGTCATGTCACGTCACGAGTAGGGGAGGTGGGATAGAAAAGGCACGGATGATAATAGTACATGGCGGTGTTAAGTAGCTAAATACCTAGGTAGGTATTCACTCCGTAAGGAGGCAAGTAGAGCAGAAGAAGATGAGACGACGATCTTCAGGAGGACGTGGTGTACAAGATTAGATGGTCGTTGTCGACGACGGCTTTGTACCTAAGCGACGGCATCGGCGATTCTTATTCTTGAAACTTTGAAATTCCCGGCTGCTGTATCGGGTTACTTAAACGCCCGTCAAGTTGGACAGCTTGTCCTGGATCCTCTCCGCAAGGGTGGCGCCGACCTCTTTCGAGCCGCCCGCCAGCATGGTGTCGATCTCGTCCATGGTCGTCGGCTCGGTCAACCCCCACAGTTTCCACTCCCCGTCCTGGCCCTTGGAGGTGATCTTCTGGATGACGACGTAGTCCGTGTGGTCGCGAGTGGTGCTCCGATCCGCGTCCGCGAGCGCGTAATTCTGCACGCTGCGGATCCGCACGATACACTGGCGGATGTATGTGTCCGCGACGGGCAAGGGCGCCAGACGGTCCGAGACGACCCGGGCGGGCGAACTGGGCAGCAAAGGTGAGAGAGGCCACCTGTCCAGCCAGGCCCAGTACTTCCGCCCGGTGTAGGCCTGGAGCTTCCACCACTCGACGTACTTGCGCGGGCCCCGGGACATGGCCTTGCGCTTGTCGATGCGCGTCCTCGCCGTGGCGAGCAGGCCCTCGCAGCAGAGGGCCTGCAGGATCTTCATATCCCCTTTGCCCAGCGCGACGTGGAACCGCTCGTGCAGGTCCTTGGCCACGGCTACCCTCGAGTCCAGCTCCATGGGCTTCCTCATCTTCTTCCCCGTCAGAGGGTCGCGCTTGGCGTCCCATTTCAAAAACACCACCAGTCTGTTCGAGTCGAATGTCAGCCACGTCTCACGTCCGCGTCTCCACAGGTTGTGCTGTGCTGGGGGAGGTTTCTGCAATCACTTACGACCACCAGTCCTTGAACGCTGTCTTCAACTGCAGCCAATGGATCTTTGATCTCTTCAGAGTCGTCCAGGGGGGAAGTTCGCTCGACGGAGGGAGGATGAAGGTCTGGGGCAGTTTCCCCAGGTCGTTGCCCATCTGTTGTTTGCTGGCCTTCTTGACTTGGCTTTTCATCGAGCTCTGTCGGGGGAGTTTGGAGTCAAGGTTCGTGTGTTGGTTCTTTACCACGGCCGCGGCATCTCTGCGTCGTGTGGTCGAGAATTGGCGGGTCGAGAGGGAGGATATTCGGCTGGCGCATTGAAGGCAGGGGCGCCGGATTTGAGCAAGCGATCTGCTGGTGATGATGGGGGTGATGGTGGTGGTGGGCAAGGAGAATGTCATTGTGGCCTGCACGGGCAGCAGTTTTGTGATAGACTGCGACATGTTGACGTTTGTACACTGGAAACGGATGAGGCCCAGACTCGAGACGCAGTTGCGATCATGCTGCAACAGGATCGATTTCAACGAAGCTCTGCCGCCGCGGCCAAAACTTACGAGTTACAAGCAGCGCTCGCAGGCCATTCCGCATTTGGATAAAAGTGATGCCGCCCTGTGGTGGCTCAGAGACCTAGCAATAAATGGGGCATTTCCCAGAAGATCCTTCCGCAGAGGCGGGTTACCGACCACCGTATTTAAAGCAGCGCCGATGTCGTCGCTTCCCACAACGATCCTGAGACGCCAGCTAATTTCCCTCCTACTCCCACGAACATTTTGAAAAGATGCACAATTATGTATACCGAAGCGCTCAGGCCGGGGGGAATGGCCAGGCAATACAGGGAGATAAGACTGAATCATCCTCTTCGAACAAATTCAGAAACACGCCCGGTTTGTTCTGGCCTCCTGAGCATAGGTTAACACCCTCGACAATACATCCAGCAACCGTCAGATTCGCGAGCAAGATGATTCCTGTCTACCGTGTGCTTCAATATCAGTACTCGTGAGAAAGGGTGGGTTGACACTATTGGCATTAACCATGGTGGATAGGGACGACGCGTTGCTTTTACCAGTCCAGTGACTGGAGACTCGACTGTGCTTTTCTCGTGCTTCGTTGCTGATATCGACAACGCCGTAGGCCATTGTCGAGAGCGACTGCGACCGCGACCGTATCGCTACTACTGTCGAAAACGACGACAGAGATGGTCTGCGGGACAAAAGGCAGCCACCGTTGCAACCGAAACCGAGTCCCTAATGTCCAGAGGGCGGAGGAACGAGAGAATTGGCTGACACTTGAACTGGCCACCACTACATACAGATTGTTTGATTGACATTGCGAAGCACCGTCACCCCATCCCCGGACATGCTTGAGAAAGTCGGCGGCCGAACTGTTCACGACTTCGACCCTCCATTCATCCAAGCTCCCACGCCGCTTCGACGAGAAACCATTGGGCTTTACCAATTGAGGGCGACGATGGCGCGCAGAGAGGGGAGACAGAAGGATACTCGAAGAGCCCATGTTGGATGTATCTCATCAATTCTTCAGGAATCTGTCTGTCTGGCCGTTGAACCGGCCTCCGCTGGACGAAGCTTCCTTCCGAAACAGAACCATATTTCAAAACTTCGACTGAAGACTTGGTTCAAACCCCCCGTTTGTACAGAGCACAATTCGCGATGTTCCCAATGCATACAATACATCCTTTAGCCGGACTGTCACTACCGGATCGCGGAGATAGACCGCACAGGACGGCCTCTGAACGCTGGGTGCTAGGATGATACGATTAGATGGGATGAATTGAGGAGAAGATGGCTCCTTGCTCTGATGCCCCGAACTGTTGCGTTGTCAGAGCTGAAGCCGGGCGAACTTGATCGATTGGAAGGAGCGCCGGGTTTGATTGCTAAGCTGGGATTTGACCGTCTCCTTTAGACTGACGGCACTGTAGTTGATCCAGGGGACTCAGACAAGACACTGGAGGCTCCGATGCCAGCCTGCGTCCATCGAGTCACAAGTACATGGCCCAGTTCGATCCTGCTGTGGCGGTGGTCGCACGTCGCGCTTTCTCATCTTCTCGCGCGCAGGCGGCTTTGGTCTCCCTCGCTTTCCATTCTAGATGTGGTCCATTCTTGTAGCCTCCACAGCAGGCCCGAAACTGGTCGCTACCTGTCGGACATTCATGGCCAAAGTGACCGCCTGTGCAAAGGAGGCACAGGCCTTTCTTTGAAGTCGTTGCCCGGTTGGCTATCAACATGGCTCAAGCTTTCGGGTTGCGTAGGCTTCTCCTTTCAGGTTGTGCTATCGATTCTACTACAAGTGTCGCTTGGTTGGATCCTGAATCAACATGCTTGTTTGTGGGTAGTGACTGAAATGTGATGTTGAATCTCAGGTGACTAGTTCCAAACAATGTCCGCCAACGACTTTATATCTCGGGACAGATGCATCACCATACTCCTCATTCCACATCGCTACGGGATGGTTTAGCCCAGCTTTCCCAAGATCACACCGAGTTGAGGATCAGGCTTCATGACTTCGACGCTTGGTCCCCACCGCCTGTTTGAGTGTATTGAACTTTGCGCAGTTGAGTCCGTTATGGTCTCAGTCCTGACTGGCGCAGGACGATGTTCGAGGTGTTACCGTGGTTCTGGGACCGGTTTGAGGAGGCTGAATGGTGCAGTTGGGGATGATGGATTCCGGTCCATTCAAGCCCTCCATCTCAGTAGGAAGTAAAGGGAGCTTCAACATGAGGCTGAAGAGTGATTGGCTCCAATGCACCTTGCACCTGAGTCCCTTGCCGCTTGCATCCCACATGCATAGCGACAGAGAGACATATACGCATCGTGAACAGAAAAACAGACGTAGACTTCATACACGTGCTCGTAGAACTGCGTACTAACTGCCCCAGACTGACGCTTCAGTACAGAAGGCGACTAAGCCTCATGTGGAAGACTGGCGCACATGGGGTTGAGTCGAGAGCGGCATCCCCCGACAGGATGGTGCCATGTAGGTCAAGGGCGTGCGTGCCGTGAAATGTCCAGCGTCAGATGTCCGTGCCGCAGCTTCCAAAGGAGTTGCGGCGAAGGTCGAAACTACACGCAACAAACCAAGTCGGCCATGAGGAGAAGGATCCGATCAGAAGCAGACACGAGAACTGCCTACGCAAGGACTGCCTGCCTGCCTACCTGCTGACTTTGGCAATACTATACGAGTTAAGCAACTCCCGCCGTGATGGGATGTACTCTGAGGCTGACCAAGGAGGTGTGAAGCACCGAGTATTGACAGACAGTTGGGAGGAAGCGCACATGCCATTGCCGCAGCGCGAGGGATCCAGGCAAGTAGGGAAACGAAAGAGCGAAACCTTGATTACGGAGTATTTATCCGGAGGTTTCAGCTCTGCTACAATTACCGAATGCATCTGTACGACTTGGATTGACGAAGGTGGGATGAGGTCTGAGTGAAAAGTGAATGGCGTTGAGCTGAGTTCCGAGCCGAGTTCTGTGCATTGATTGCCCATTTGAATCTCCGCGTCTTGACTCATGTCTCCTTCGTAACCCCCTCAACTCGAGTCAAAAGACACTCGATTCCTCGTGTTCAGTGCCCGTCACGTCACGTCACGTCACTTCGGCCTCCTGCGCGGTGTCACTCGGTACTATAGTAATGATGCTCGCTCTGCCTGTGTCTGAGACCCGTGTAAAAGAGCCAGTGTGTCTCCACCGGTGGCAGTCGATCTACCGAGCCGAACCAAATCGAGCGTTGCATGGGTTTGAGCGCGAATGCGAGTACGAAGGAATGTCGCTCATCATGCTCATGGCCCAGGCTACTTGCAAACGAGCAGAAAAGGCACACATACGGAGTCAAACACGAGAAAGTACCCCACCATCACATTGTATCCCGATGCTGGAGCATCCATAGTCATGACTCCTAGTAACCCAAACCGAAGTGAAGTGAAAACTGACTCAACTCGACTTGACTACATAGTAACTAACTAGTTGATTCAGCGAACGAAACGGTTCGATCCCGTCCGCATGAAAGAGCAACCCCCCTTTTCAAGTTCAATCTGCCATCTCGATCTGCACATCCGATCGCCATTTCGCTCGCCTTCGCTTCGCTTGACTTCGCTATGATCTAGAGGCACAAGCGGAATATCCGAGCTGCATACCTCTTCCGGACCGTACTCAGGCAGACAGCAGGCTAACGTCGACCGGAGGTTAGTTTGCATGATGTGATCAAAACGTGATATGATAGTGATGTAGAGGTCAGGCCGCTGAGGTCAGTGGCTCACCCAACGCGAGATGTCGGATTGCGCTGGACAGGACAAGGCGTGACATGATGTCTCTTGCTCGTACACCCAGGTCAATATACTACATGTGGAGTATGTACGGAGTACACGGCATTGTAGAGTCGTAGGTACATATCGTATCAGTAGTAGTCAAAGGAGTGTGTGATTGGATCGTTGAGTCATGAATCATTGACCACTGAACCATTGCATGTCGAGCACTGATCGTGGACGATTGACGATTGAAGCACTGATCCGTCTAAATTATTGAACCGCCGACAGTCAACGACCAACATCTGCAGATTTGACGCATAGAATCGAGAACTTCGGCAAGGCGAACAAAAACATCCGTAATCAATGCCGACGTTAACACTTTTTCTGCTCTCGAGTCTCCGATCTCCACCAGCGGGCCCCTTGCTCTAGGACGTGCTCAAGTCAGACGATGGCCACTCTACTCGGGGATCGTTTCTAACTCTCCGATATGCAATGTGTATTCTCCGAGGCCGCGTGCAGCAGCCGGCCTGCTTTTTCGGGGTTTGGGTTTAGCACATATCCTGATTGGGCTATAGACGTAATAGAGGGGAGGGCGGAGTGGAGGAAGGACGGGTCCTTGTTCGTCGAATGCCTGTTGCAAGCTAGAGTAAGTGGCCTGTAGTTCACAATTCGACCGCCTTCTCTCACCATTGGTGTGGAGCCGTAAGGGGCCTCGACTGGGGGTGGGAGGGATAGCGGGCTACCATGGACCCAAGTTCGGGACTTGATGGGTACGAGTGATTGCAAAGTGGTCGTCAAGATCCGATTGAGAGACTCACTGGACGTCATGGGCGCATGAGTTGCGAGATCACGGTCCGAGACTGGATCGAGTTGTAAACCGGACGTCCAGGCTCGGCTGGGTGATGGGTCGGATGAGACGGCCTTGGCGAGCGCTGGACTGGAGGCAAACGTGTAGTCGAGTGCTGCCTTAGTCGGCAAGGGTTTAATCGCTGGTAATGTCGGAGGAGCTTCGAAGAATCCCTCATCAACCTCTACGGCTTCCGTCGTCTGTGGTGGGGCGTCAGCCGTTGTGAGACGATGAAACGGGGGAGGACACTTCGAGCATGGGGAGAGTGGCAGGCCGAGTTGAGACCTATCTGGCGATGACATTGGCTGACTCGGTCCGTGGCCGAATTGTTCTGATATTGGCAGAATCGGTGGATATCTTGACCGCTCTGGTAGTGACAATGTCGTTTGATAGCTGGGCCGTTCTGGCACTGAATGGCTCCGTGAATGGCTTGGCTGCTCTGATATTGACATCAGTAGTTCATCGCCTGGTGGATGTGGTACTGGCATGCCCTGCTGCCCATAGTGAGGCCGACATCGTGTTGCCATATCTTGCTTTTGGTGGACAAGCTGACATGGTTCTAGCTGCCTTGGGCTAGAGGTCGAGTTCGAAATGGCTTGCCAGCAGGGCGCGGGTCCCGGACGAGGTGCAGGACGAGGCAACAATATCTGTTCTAGCGGTAGGCGTCGAGAGGAATGGACGAGTGGGCTTCCTTCAAGATCGGGCTCAACGAATATACCAGGTGATCGCGGGGTCGGAGGATCCGACCCCACGGGTGCCATAGACGAAGTTGTGCTCGCCGGCGAGGCCGTGGGTACCTGGCAGCTGTTTCGAAAGTATGCCCGGAGTTGGGGGTCCGAGCTGTTGCTGCCGTTAGCATCAGCCACGTGGTTGAAAAATGGTGAGCATACAAATCCATCGGCAGATCTGAGTCCAAGGCCCCTGGTGGCCGCCTGCGCGCCGCTGCCCATTCCTGCATCCATTGCGGTGCAGCAGAGCTCGTCATCCACTCAGGTGTAACAGAGCCTGTCCTCATCCACTCCAGTGTAGCAGAACTTGCAATCGCGGCTTGCTCCTGACCTGACTGCGGTCCGTTGGAATATGCAACTACGTTGCTCGATACCGGCTCCCTCCCACCCAGTGGCACGAAGCTCGTGTCAGTGGCTCCTTTCGGACAGGCCAGTGCTCTGTCAGAATGAATGCTCGCCTCGCCGGACTTTGGCTTCTTGTCAGGTGGAGGGGCGACAGTGTCTGTAGCTGGCTTCTGACTCAACTGTGGTTCGTCGGAAGCCGTGTCCCAATCAATGGGTTTGCGCTTCTTGCCACAATCTTTGGTGGTGCTCAAGGCCTTGGTTCCATCCTCACCAGATTTGGCCATGGCAGTTTGGATGGACGTGGACGTAGATAGTGCAGAGCTGACGGATGGTGAAGAGAGGTGGAATGTTCATGGGAGAGTGGTGCTGAAGGAAGGGGGTCTTCCGACTTAAATGCCAGTAAAACGAGTAGAGTGTTCAAGGCACCCTCGCGTATCTTGTATGTGAACAGTCACGTTCCGACATCCCCAGCTCCACCACCCCAACCCCCAAAGTCACGAGCGGTGTGGAGTCCGTATTGAACAGGGAATGCTCAGATCGTGAGGTGAGGGGCTGCATCGCCTCAGGCTGCGGCATGGAAGGAATCCGGAGAGTCTGGTTCAGGAACCTACTGGGTACTCGTGCTTGGGAGGATAGTATGCAACTGGGGCCTGCGCTCTGTCACTGCCCCTTGCTGCTCAGGGTACTCCTCGTGCGACGAGCCTGCGATGGCCACATGAAGCAACCAAGTCTAGTTCTTCCTTCCGCATTTGTGGTGGTCGTGGCCCGATGCACCGTCGAGACGGCCAGGCAGACTCGACCCATCTATCAGTCTCCCAGAGCATTTTCTTGTGCCGAGTGCGAGGAGACCAAAAATCTGGACCAAAACTTCGGAAGACCTGGGATGGAGCCGATTCCCATGAGATCAGAGCTCGATTGGCGACACACCCTCATCTTTTACATCCTCGCCTGCACCCTATCACCGAGTCGCTTTTGGTTTACAAGACTCCACCTATTGACTGATTTGTCGCTCAAGAATCGCGATTCCAAACTCTGGTGTGACCTCCATCAGCTCCCAAGTCGGGCACCCACATGATCCCCGTCAGCGAACATCATGGCAAGGGTGGTAGTGCTAGGTACTGGAGCGGATCCTGAGAAGCGACACACTTTGCTTCCCCAGTAGACCCCTGCTAGTCCATCGAGCCTCAGCGGAACCCTCTGTTGACCTCCAAGCGCGGACTAACGTAGCCACTGATGCATGAGACGTCTATTCCAACCAAGACTTGCAACGAATGGCCCCAGATCTCCTGCAGCTGAACGAGTTGTGCCATGGGAAGTATTGCCAGGGAAGGGCCTCGAGAAAGTAGGGTTTCGTCGACTCATGGTTCTCGAAAGCCAACTAACTTTGCACTAGATGAAGATCGTGTACGGACTAGGACGGGTGGAAGTGGTCGCCGGAGCGCGAAGGCGCATCCAAGGTCGGCGTCTATTGTGGACGAGCCGCAAGAGTGCTTGTCGGAAGCGTCAGATGCTGCCTTCTGATTTGCTTGACCTGCATGAGCATCTACCGCGGCTTCCCTGAAAAACCAATAAGTCTGCCATCAGGCCCGCTGCGAACCGTGAGATCGCGGAAGAAACAATCCCCCTCCCGGGGTTGTTTTGGGGGCCATCAAGCCACAAGAACGACCGCAGAATACGCGAGCACCCAGACGAGGATTCGACCTCTGGAAAGTCACCACTCGCCCGCATCAAAGGCCTAACCCACCCATTATCGACTGCTATCAATCCTGCCAAAGGGCCGACCGTCAATAGCCACAGTGTGCTGCAGGTGGAGTTTCTGTCCCTAGCTTGGAGCGCAGAGGCGCAATCGCCGCAAGCATCTGGGAGTTGCTGCTGTGACAGCCTCAGGCAGTGTCGGAAGGTGTTGGACGCGAATGCGAGCAGCCTCAGGCGATTTGCAAGACCCCACCTGGAAGGTCATTTGCATGATCCGATGGAATGACTAAAGCCATGGTTCTCGAATAGTGTTGTCGGAGTCAGTCCAAGTCTCGTGTTTGCAGTAAAGCTAACCTGTAAACAGAATTGCTTCATGACTCCCATGTTCTCGCTAGAGACACCACCAACTGGGCCGAGAGCAAGCCACTGGTAGGTATCAAGCCACTTCTCCCGTCCAGTCGCGACAAGGTTAGATCGTGGCCAGGGTGTGGGAAACACGGAACCTTGAATTGAGCGCGAAAAACAATGGGCTCTGCTCGTGGAGAGTGCCAAAGCAGGGTCACATCTGCAGATCTCTCAGCTTGAGCATGCCGGGAAGGGCAACAGCTTCGGACGAGTGATGGGGCCTAGGCTGCCTCCCAAGCGCAGAAGTCTGTCGAGACTCTGGCAAATGGCCTCTTGCAGAGTCAGTCACGACGGAGGGATGGACAATGACAGTACGACCATAGTTGTCACTTCGAACTCGCCTTGTGTTTCTCAACCACTGGGACCTTGACGAGGCGAAGTTCTGCATTGCCCAACAAGAACCAGAGTGGAAAATGACTGGGTTCAGCTTCGCGCCTCAGGTCGACCCACAATTCACAATACGAGGACTGTACCTTGGAGCGTCTGTGCCCTATGGCGTCTGCAAACTGGACCAGAGAAAGCAAGGATGCCGATCTTTCGACAGGAAGGGACTTCTAGCAAGGCCTGACCTATGTGTCTTTCAGCTCGCCCACACGCGTGGATGCTACCACAGGTCGAATCTGCTCCCTGCTTGTAGCGCCGAGTCTGGTCATGTTCTTACCAAGAATTACACCGCTCCGTATCAGCTTTCATGTTTGCGGGCCACCCTGTCTTGTCAACGTGGGCCCACACCAACAATGGCTCGATCCGACCTCCTCGTATGTTTTCTTGCTGGTTCTGGGCGGCTGACGTGAAAGGGAAATCAGTGGCCTTGGACATCACACCCACCGCAAGGCCTTCGGAAAAGTCTCGCCTTGTCGACGGGTAAAGAATAGGGCCGCGGCTTGGTCGGGGCTGGAGGTCGCCATCGCTGGCAGAGATCGACAGATTCCACCAGATCACTCCTGCCAGCCTCAGTCTGCTCAAGCACCTATGCAGGTACAACTTGTTGCTCAAGTCCAAAGCCTCACATTATCACCGCATCCTTCTTTTGGGAAAAGCGATGCACAACTGCCCTGCTTCCTCATACATTCTCAGGGGCTCCTCACCATTCAGTATCACCTTCAGAACGAGCTTGGGTTACGAGGATTGCCATCAGCTTCTGTCCATCGATGATGTTCGACATGCTGAGAGGGGTGAGTTTGCGGCGAGAAAGCTTTAGTTACTCGGACCAGACGGTAGGTGTTTGGGATGTTGAGACCCGGTCATCGTGGGTATGGGCAACGATACTCGCTGCACCCGAAACCTAAGGCAGCGTGGGTAAAGAATATTGTCTATGATGAGCGGAAGACTCTGTGTCTGCGACACCACAGGATTGCATGCTACTCCGTACCTAAGTCTTGCTGACTTGGGTGCGTTCTGTCAGTCGTGATGCCTAGAGCACGCCCCGAAGTCGTGACTTCCAGGAGCCGGGCAAGCGAGTCTAGGGCTGCGCTAGGCTCCGCTAGCCTGAACTCGGCCCACGTGCAGGCGCAGCTTCCAGGCACATCGCAGGCTGAAGCGCCCGTCCAAGCCCACCGTAGGAGTTCGTACTTATGTACTTGGTGACTCAGCAGGCTGCGAATGTGGCGCAGCGGCAAAACACATTGACGACGATGAGTTCATCAGCTTCTCCCCTCACCACTCACTCTCACTTTTGCTTTCCCAGCCTCCTGACGTTCGTCACCTTTGCAACTCCAGTGTCTGTGCGCAATCGCACTCTGGCGGTGTTTCCTTGTTTCATTCCCTTCATGTTTCTTTGTCGTATGTCGGTTGCACGCACAACGTTCCCGGCTGCTCTGAAAGTAAGCCCGAATCGCCTTGGGTGATTAGTTCCATGCCGTTCGTTCAGCTTCTCAATTTGCCTCCTCGAACTCTTGCGTCGCCTTGAACTCGTCTCTGGCCTCTTTCACCTCGTGCCCTCGCAACGAAACAACCATGGATCCCACTATTCCGACCATCGAGGGTGTTGAGCCCGACCTTGAAATGGACGATGCTCCCACCTACGTTGAGCCTCCTGCTCGTATAGCTGCGCGCTTCTATCGGAGATCTTCCTCGCGCCGGCGATCCTCTGCCAATTCCTCCCGCCGAAGCTCCTTGTCCTCGATCCATTCGCATTCCTCGGCCCTCTCGAGCCATGGCGGGCCCCGAAGCACCCACATTGCCCAGCACCTTCGCCGCGCCTCGATCATTGAATCCCGCAAGGCTCGTCTTGCAGATCGGGCCGCGCACGCGGAGCAGGTCAGACTACGCGCAGCCGCGGCGAAGGCTGCGCAAAGGGTCACATACAGCGAGGAAAAAGCCCTGGCAGCACAGGCGGCGCGTGAGAAATTGCTCGCCGATATCGCAGCACGCTGCGAAGAAGAGGTGAGGCGAGCAAAAAAGGTCGCCGAAGAGACCAAGGAGAAAAGGGCTGCTGAAATGGCAAGACTCAAGGAAGAAATGGCCGAGAAGTACGCCGAAGCAGACAGGCGACGGTCCGTGTACCAGCAAGGCATGCGGAGGCCCAGAACCACTTCTCTAGCTGCCGTCGAGGAGAAGAAAGTTGCTCCAGCAGCGTTAAAGCGTTCAGACGGCGTCTATGCCGCCAAAGTCATTCAGCGGTCATGGAGACGCTACCATACACGCAAAACCCTTGCCGACTTCTCTGCTCTCGGGTTGAACTTGACGCAGGCCCGGGCGCTGACCTTTGAAGATTTGACCCGGTTTATCTCAGAAGAGCGGACCACTGCTGCCACCGCGTCAATACTGAAGTCCCTTGGTGTCGTTGATGCAGACCAAGGCAGTTCAGGAACCGTGAGGGTGTTCCTCAGTGGGTATTTGATCGTTGCACATCCGATGCAAGCCTTCAGCCACGGTGGAAGTCAACCACAAGAGCAAGCGGTGTTGACGAAAGCCGCGTCGCTCGTTGACATTTTCGAGACTTGTATCAAGATCTTGAATTCTGGGCCGCCCGCAGCCTCCCTTCAGTCGAGCAAGGACGCCCTCTCTTTCGCTTTGAACGACTTTGCTTCAACTTTCCATGCTTGGAAGAGCCAGGACCTGGGCATCCTGGTTGATATTATGGTCAACTCATTCGTCAATCTGGATCTGATTTTGCAAGCCACCAAAAATGACCACGAGGGCCAGGTCGCCAAAGACTATCTCGATGCTGTGCGACAGGAGCAAGTCAAGCTGCTTGCTCATCTGAAGAGACTTGCGGGCCCGGAAGAAGCGCTTTCGAGGGTGCGCGTTGCCGTGAGAAAGGCTCGGAAGCAAAGGGCGTCTGAAATGCGGCAGAAAGGAATTGAGCAAGTCCCTCGGGTATCGACTGCTGTCAATGAAGAAGCCGCCGCGGCCCCAGGAGCGCTTATGACCCCTCCTGCAACCCCACGGCCTGCTCAGCAAGATGTAGGCCCAAGGAGCCCTGTCTTTGCCAACAGTCTCTCCGAAGTCATGACTGTCCTGCCGTCGAATCGTGAGATTGCGCACGAGATCTTGATCAATGGCAGTTTTGAGGTGCAGCAGCGCCCTTGGACGAATGCGCACAGCGGCTTAGTGGACTCACTTCGAACCAGCATGCGTGACAGTATGCAAAGCGGAAACAGTGGAGCTGCCACGAGGTGGACCCATTCTATGGCAATCCTCATCCGAGAGAAGCTCATGAATCTGATCAGCCCGCGGCACCCTCTCTACGAACGGATCGACGGCCTGCTGGATCCGCAGTTGATCGCCCAACAGTCCCGCAATGGCATGTTCTCGTACGAGTCGTTCTTTGGGACTCTTGCAGGGCTGATTTCACAGATTTGTTCTCCTGGCCGGGACGAGCTGGTCAGAGCCTTTGCGAGCGATGCCACCGGCGATACCATCGATCGCCTTTTCCAGCTCATCAACATCGTTGACCTGATGACTCTGGACCACGTCAACTTTCAATTCCGGCTGGCCTCGCAGGCGGTGCTGGAGCACGGGCATGAGCACGAAATGGCGTCTTTTGAGCGAGATCTTCAACAAGGTGTGCACACGCTCGAACGGACGAGGCGTTGGTGGGCTGATGCCAAATCAATGACAAGCACTCAAAACGTGAGCGGGAATGCCATCTACGCCAAAGGTCTGTCAGACCTGGTTCTGCGTAACTCACATTTGAGCTTTACCGATCTGCCGGAAACCCTGCAGCTCGACTTTGTCCGGCTACTGAAACTGAGAGCTCGCGTGTTTCAGATGATAGCCGTCTCCTCGGTCCTCCTCACCACCAAAATTCGACTCCGACGCAACAGGGAATCACTCTGGACGGAAGATGCTGATCGGCTCATGTCGTTGGATCTGCTGACAGTTGACTCGGACCGAGTGATCGCGTTGGTCGAGTCGTCACACATGATGCCCGAATCTACCAAAGAAGGGTTGTCCAACTTTGTTGGGCGAGTTCTCCCCGCAGCGGTTGCTGCAGCCCGAAATGCCAGTGTAGCGGAGCAAGCTCGACAGGACGCAGTTCACAGCCATGACACATATGTGCCCTCGGAGCCTTCTACCGGAGACGTCTTCAGTGAGCAGATTGCTTCTTTCCTTCTCAAGTCCCTACGGGAGCATGTTTTCGCCAGGCTCGCCGCTAACGGCACAGCCGAGAGGGTAAGGACCAGCACGAGTGCGGCGGAAGTGCTCGCCAGAGCGGGCATGCCAGAATTCTTGGCCGAGGTCAATCGCCTTGTTGACTCGCTCGACAAGATCCGGTCGGTCGATTTGAAAAGCCATGAGAAGTGGTATGATCAACTGGTGGCCGAGGCTACTTAACAATTGGAACGACAGCGGTCGCTGCATATTTGATGGACATGTAGTACAAACGAGCACACGTGGAGGGGGGGGCGTTTCTGGGATTGGCTGATGCATTTCTTCGATGACTGTATATAACGTATGATTATGAGACTGTTATACATTGCACTACACTTTTCTGTGTCTCGAGAACTGTGCAAAACACTCCGTCGGGAACAGGGGCTCGCGCAGATGAATTCCACCATGTAAAACTCCCGAAAGGAGTCCTCTTACTTAGCACGACAACGGCTTATGATGTCCTTACCGCAAAAGGGAACCTTCGGTTCTATCCGGCAGTCCTACATAAGGCATCTCACAGAGCTCCCTTTGTTGAGGCCCCTGCAGGGGGTTTGAGACTCCCGAGAGAATCGCGAGGTGTATACAATCGGATGCTCATCGGTTCGAGTTACCGAACTTTGGAATGAGTGGAGGTCTCCCCTGCCACCACGGCCAATTTCTTGAGACGAGGAGGAAGTGAACATAGATGACGAAGAATTGGGGAAGATCGATCCTATCCGGTCCATCATGGAGGACTCTCAGAAGGAGACTTTTATGTTCTCCCGGAGCGAATCGTGTTCAGTTGGAACAGTATCTCAGCCGGCTTATAAAGAGGACAGAGTTTGATAAGACGTACTAGCATCTAACGTCAACGGACAACGATGGAACTTGAAATAGGTTGGTTGTCGATGCCTACCCATGTTCGAATGCTCTTGCAATCTGCAAAGGACATCAGGCCAGATCTTCCGTCGCCTGAGATAGTGGGTACTGATCGGGCAGACGTTTGGCAAGGTCCTGCAACAGGATCACATTGTCAACACCAGTCAGGCTGTCTCGGCATTTCCGCGAAGACAGGGCGAGGATATGAGATGATGTAGACCACTACTGACGGGGAGGGCTGACCGACTAGTGAACCTCATTCTGGTGACGCACGAGTAGGAGAACTCCCAGAGAGCGCCGATGACGGGACAATCGAAGGATCAAAGATAAGACAAATCCGAGATCCTCATGCTTCAGACGAGGATACATTTGCGTAATGTCTGCCGTCCAGTCCACCTGCCATGCTCGCTCCTAGCAATTCCGACTCCCTGTAAAGCGAAAGCACGGCCCCGACAGACTGGCTGACCCTCATCCCTTCATTCTCCTGCTCTTGCAGCCGGGGAAGAGCAGTGCAAGCTTGGGAAGGAGGCAAGGGACCGCTTTGTCGATTCCAGTCAAAGGTCCGATGCCGATCCCCTGACTCACGGTAGCGTACCATGCGGTGGTGCTTCGACGAAACGTTCTCCAGATCGCTCATGATCCACTGTCTGCAGCGTCCAAATTCGGATTCTTATCCACAATCTTATAGAAAGCTAGCAGTCGGCATGTCCGCCTCATGGGTGTGGACCGTCCTGAGAAACTGCACGCTCACAGCCAGTCAAGTTGAGTGAGCTAGTCACCACTACGAGTAACTAAAATAGTGGGATCGGTGAACCAAGGGGTCCAACCGTAGGGAGTGTGAGGGGTCATGGGAGCACTGGGGTTTGTGGATGATCCAGGGTACCAGTACGTAACGACCTCGTGTTGTGTAGGTGCGAGGGGCACAACCTGACCATTCATTGTTCCGACGTCGATCTCGCCATCCACGGTCCTACGACGATAAGGCTGCTTCTGTGAGTGAGTTTGAGCCAGCCTCTCACTTCCACAAACGGTTTCAATATAGCTTTGTCCTCGACTCAAGGAATCTCCTGGGCTTCTGGCACGCTGGCGAGAGGCAGTACTCCGCCCTTCCTCTCCCTCCCCGGGCCAATCTGATATCAAATTTGGTTCGAGGGGTGCTCGGTATATTATTGAACTCTTGCATAGACAGTGCCGCGACTTGCACTAGCGTATCTCTGAGATCATGCTTGGACTAGCGCATACTTTAAACCCCGCTGCCACTAGCGTCGACATCTGCACAATGCAATGCGGTTCCAGCAACCCGATGCAAGCCGCAGTCAATTGGCAAACCTCCTCGTACTGTCCCGAATGGATGAGTGCTCGACGCACTGTCCAGACCCGTTCCCAAGAGTGAGTGACGATCAGATCGACCCGTGACCGACTTTCACCGCACAGCATGTAGCTTCCGTCGAGCACGGCTGACCCGGCGTTGAGTTGAAACTGAACTGCTCCCTGACTTATGTCTCCGCTTCTCATCTGCATGGTTTAGACCAATGCTTTTTGCTCTAGTTTTGGATCTATTTTGATTGGCGATCGCGGTGCCCAGCATGTGGACAGTGTCGAAGGATATAAAATCGAAAGTGTCCAACTGCAAGGCCGACGCTGACAGACAGCAGAGATCATCCTCTCCTTTCTTCACTCTTCTTCAGGCATGCAGAAAATCCCAGATTTCACGGGGCCCCAGTTCCCCTTCTCCACGGATCCTTGCTCGGCGAGGTCCTATGCTGATGTGCACCGTACCCTCAACCTTGACCATAACATGCCCCCAGCTCTGATCGCTCTTCCGCGGCACGAACAGGACGTCCGCGCCGCCATCAAGAACGCGAGGCAAAATGGATACCAGGTCTCGGTCTTCACCGGGGGTCACTATTACAATGGTGGACCCTATGCGCAGAACAAGTCAGATGTTCAGCTCAACCTCACCTTGACGTACCCAGGCCCGAAACACATTGGAATTGCGACCGTAGGACAATGGGTCCCGTACAGTGCCAGAAATCAGATCTGGGTGGACGTCAGCCGGACTATCGGAGAACTCAACCGAGTCCTTCGTGAGCAACGACGTTTCCTGCCTCATGGACAATGTTCTGATGTACAACTCGTCGGTCACGGCCAGAGATCCGGGGGCGGCCAACTTGGGCGCAGCTTCGGCCTGCTGGGAGACCGCATCAAGGCCATCCGGATGATCAACCACACGGGCGAAAGTGAACTGATCACCACATGCGACCCGACGGCCCAGGCCATCCTGGGAAGCAATCCGGGAGCGTTTGGCGTCGTCACGCACTACTCACTCCAGGCCTTTGCTGACGAAGACTTCGACTTCCCCGACACAGGCGCCCGACCACGCGGCTTCAAGGGAGTCTGGCGATACAACCAGCGTGTGCTGAAACTGCTCTTGAAAGAGGTGGCTGCAATGGCTGACGATCCATCGTTAACGCCGAACTTTGACCTCTCTGTCAACGCTTTCAGCGCCTCTTTCCCTATACGTCGGCTGATCCCGAAGCTGAGCGTTAGCCCGAGCAACCCCTTCGAGGGCGTAGCCGGTGAACAACATAAGAATGCGGATACCACATGGCCCGCCTGCGTCGTCGTGTTCGCGCAGTGGGTCCCCATGAGCAGGCAAGATAGGTATACCGACAAGGTCGACGCATGGTTCCAGAGGTTCCGCGACCTCAACACTGTCAAGAACGGCTGCATCCACACTGAAGAACTCGTCCAACCCATGTCCACGATGACCGGTGAATGGCTCTTCCACGGATCTTCTGAGTTCGAGTTACCATATCTCAGGCGTATGTACTTGACCAAGTCGAAGACGATGGTGCGGAGCGGATGGGTCGACACAGTCGTCTCCCAAATGGATGTCGTCTTGAACGTGTCGCGTGATTCGAACCTGTCGCGGAGCTGTTATCTCGCTGCGAAGATCCAATGCCTAGGCGGGAATCTTGTGCAGTCCTGTGACGACCAGCTTGACGCCCGGTCCTACGAGAAGAGAGATTGGAGCGTTTGCCAAACGCTTGATTGCTTCCACCCAGCAGACGCGCGAGGTGAATCCATTGCCAACGAGTGGCAGTCTTGGAATGATTTGGTCTTTTGTACCTTGGGCCACGCGTTGCGCGGACCTGATAAGCGCGTGGTCTGGACTCTGTCCAGTGATCGGCAAATGGACCCGACTTGGTCTTACTATCGCCAAACCGTCCGGGACAAGTACGGTGGGCATGGCATGCGGAAGCAACAAGCCAAGAACAAATGCAAGAAGCGGGCCAACCAACAGTCCAAGCAGCGGGTCAAGCAACAGACGAGGCTGCCTGCTATATACCCGAAGCAAATCACGAACTCGGAGCTGGCCGAGTTCCAAGAGCAGGTTATATACCGGGAGCAGTCACAGTATCAAGGGCAGGTTACATACCCGGAGCGTGCTATGTATCAGGACGCTGCCAAGACCCCGGCGCGGCCTCCGTTGCAAGATCACCCAGTGTTCCAGGCACAGCCTATACTTCCGGAGGAGGTGACTTACCCGGAAGATGTCGTGTATCCGGAGCAGCTCATGTTCGAAGAGGCCGCGGTAAATCAGGAGCAGGCAACAATCCTGGAGCGCACCATGCTCCAGGGGCCCGCGATGTTCCAGGAGCTCGCTATGTACCAAAGGGGGGTCTCATTCCAAGATCACGCCATGTTCCAGGATCTCCCGATGAACCATGAGCTCGCCACGTACCAAGCACCTGCTACATTCCAGGACTCCACCATGTTCGAGTTGCTCACCAAGGAGCAAGAACTCGCCATGAACCAGGAGCTCAGGATAAATCAACAACTCGCCACGGATGGACAACCATCCATGAATTACCAGCCAGCCAACCACCAGAGCCAAATGGAGATCTATTACGAAAACCCCTGGAGCTTTATTCCTAACCCTTACGGCTGCTCTACTGTGCGACCCCGCCCGCAAAAGCAGCCGTGGTGCGAGGTCGCAACGATGGAAAGCTGACGTGGGATGGGTTCTCGGCAGGCAGCACCATCTGAGCGTAAATAGGTTATAGACGAAAGGATCCGCTCAGAACGGTACCAGTCGACTGGTCGGTAAAGATGCAACCAAGTTTTCTCGCGTCACTCATTGTGCTATTGTATCACTCACATCGCGCAGCCTGAGTGGTCGTCACACTGTGGTTTCCCTTTTTTTTGTTTTGTAAAGCGTCTCACTGGTACCATATCTGCAGAGAGAGCAGGAAAGCAAGGCCATCACTAGCCAGCTGTGATGCCTACACCTCGTGCGCGCTCGCACAACATAGAAGCAGTACGTTTTCCACTAGAAGCATCCTCCTCTCTTCCCTGATTGGTTGCTTGCAGGATGGAACGTGTGTCCTCCTTCTCATAGCCGCCGCATCTCTTTACCAGAGCCAGAGAATTCCTCGATGGTAACTGCCTGCCTGGCTGAGCATATGTACTGGTTCAAGCCCAATGCATTCAAGAGGGTTTCGTTCATTTCCACCCCCCTCGATCGAGATGGTATAGAAAGATCACACCTGTACGCGCACGTATACTTCATGAACCAACCCACCCCGGTTACACCTCCATCCAGTCAAAAGCCCTTGAAGTGACCTCGCTCAGATGCCTGTCAATTGAGATACGTCTTGAACCATTCGACGGCGTGGGCCACGGCGTCACGATAATTCTGCATATCGCCCTCATTGGCCTTGACGCAAAACCCGTGCCTCGCGCCCTTGTACACGCGGAACTCGAACACGTACCCGCCCTCGCCGTCCCCTTTACTTCCGACGCTCTCACGCAGCTGCGCCTCCGTCCGGGCCGCCACCTCGGCGTTGAACTGGATATCTTTCTCGGCGACGGCGCTCGCGTACGGCGTCTTGAACCGGCGAATACAGTCGGCGACCAGCGTCGGCTCTTTGATGATATACGACGGGTGGCCGTTGAATTGGGCGTCGATGAGCCGCTGCTGTTGCTGCTGCGCGCCCGCCTCGCCCTCGCCCTCGCCCTCGACGCTCGCTGCCGCCGCCTCCCCGCACAGCTTGGTGCTCGGCCACGCGCCCCAGCAGAAGCCACACACGCCGAGTTTTCCACCCTCGGGCAGGCTCGCGCGAACGTCGCGCGCGTACTGGAGCATCGTCGCGTAGCTGTTGCGCGGGTGGCCCCAGAGCATAAAGGGCACGAGGTGCGGGATCAGGGTGACGATCGTGTACGCTTTGGCCAGCGCCGAAGTGACCGTCGTGGGAGCGCTGGTGACGTATTCGATGCCCTCGAGCACGTGGGCGGGGAGGCCGCCGTTGGGCACCACGTCCGGGAAGAGCACGCGGCAGCCCGTGCCGGCCGCGTACTGGTCCGCGAGGATCTTGTTGTTGGGCAGCTTCATCGAGAAGGCGTCGGGGAAGTAGATGATGGTCGAGGCCGAGCGCGAAGCGTCGCTCCCGCCGGCCACGTACGTGTTGATGCCGTGCAGCGTTTCCATCGTGCCTGTCGGCGTGGCGTGCGTGTGGACGGCCCCGCGGAAGCAGTCCGGGCAGGACATTGTCGTGGTTTCCCGGCTACGGGCTACCGACCTGGATTGAAGGCGTGAGGATCAAGATGAAGGTCGAGCTCGAAGATGAGGGTCGAGCGAGAAAATAGAGCTGTGTAGAGCTGTATTTCGAGCGGGGTAGGACTGTCCTTCGAGCAGGGTCGAGCTGTATTTCGAGCAGGGTCGAGCTTGATACATAAAGCTGGAGATAGAGCCGGAGATAAGAGAGCTGCAGATGGTCATTAGAGATCCATAATTATGTTCCGATACCCAAAACCCTAAGCTGTCATTTCTTTATCGTTGCGTGGTCGTTTTCATCTATACGGGTACGTTTACGATGGGGGAATATTCGACATTCACTCGGCCGATATATGCTCCGTACTCGTATTTGACCGACCGGGCCGGCACTGGAGGGATCTCAAGCCGGTTTGATCGGGATTAGGATTGCGCCGGTTTTGGAGGTGACCAGTCAAGACGCCGGTAAACATGTGCATCACTTGTAGGGTCGTAGACAACCCCAGTGCCGCGCGTGGACTGATCACAACTAGCTGTGTGGGAACTAGCTGCGATGTGCTCCGTATATCTATTCTGATGGTCCCCCTGGAACGCTTTCGAGTGCATTTCTAATTGATTAGTTCGTCCCTTCCAGAGTTGCTTGTCGGAGTGGTAATTGACTACGGAGCGAAGGGCAAGCCGCGCATGGTTCGAACGGATGAACTCTTCAGCGGCTAATTACCTAGGTGTCCCAGGACGCATTTCAAAGCCAAACATGGTGTTCGTATTTCAAGACATACTTCACTCCAGGAGCTGTAAAGACCCGCTTCAGAGAAAACCCGGGATGTATGTGAGAAATCGTGGCAGGATAATTACGGACCGAGATTGCAAGGCGCGCAGGACCTCCAGATCCCCCGTGTTTCCCACACAGAGCCTGCCTCACCCCCCCTTCTGTCGGAACTGATGGTGGTGATGAAAATGCTGGGCTTGTTCAGCAACATGGCACATCATTCATCCCATGATGACTTCACAAGCCATTTAGCATAGATGAGTTGCTCAGCTGTGAGTCTCGTTTCCGGTTGCCAAGTCAACAATTCCCGGATGAACTGCATCAGACAGTCCTTTTCTTCTCCAGGATCAATGACGGTGACGAACTCCTCGAACGAGATTCTGGCAATGGGAATGCCGGAGATCCAGTTACCTGTTCGACTTGTTAGTGAGCGTCCGGCAGTGGCTTGAAATGAGAAATCGAGTGAGTCGCAACTTGGACTCACCATTTTGGTCAAAGAAGACGCGGAAAAGGGGGCTTTGCTGGACCATGTCCAGCGGTGGGAGGCCAAGGTAGGCGATGTACTGGGCCAGTGCGATCGGGAGTTGATATTCGCCTCGCGCATCAACGGGATCGAAGAGCTTCCGGCCCTCCAGAAGCTCGAGTGTCTGATGATGTTGGTGAGTGAAGGTTCAAGGCTTTGAAAAAATCTTTCATCCTTGTGCGTACCATGACACCCAGCGACCACATATCGACAGGGGCTCCCCAAGGAAGCTTCAGCAGCGCCTCTGGCGCTCGGTAATCACCCGACAGCAACCCTGTCTGATTTGCCGGCCTCGCCAACCGCATGTTGCCGAAATCAATAAGGACAGGGACGCCATGGGGTTGAAAGCCGGGATTTCGACTTGTGTAGATGCGCATTCCGTTATGCACGATCGGCACGGTGGGGTCTTTCAGCTCTTTGTCTTCAATATCCTGGAGGATAGTTGGATCCGCTACTGCGGTGAGGACGTTTTGCCGCGAGATATCTGCGCAACGATCAGAGCACAGCTTTTCGGAAGCCACCCCAGGGGCCAGAAGATACCTGTATGAATGACGCCACAGGTTCCATGCAGCCAGTGCACAGCATACGCCAATTTCAGCATCAAACTCCTTACCAGAGTCTTCGGGAGTAGGAATGATTTTTGTAACTCGTGGAGGCTCCTTCCTTCAGCCTCTGCCGCGATACACAAGTAACGCCCGTGCGGTCCGTAGAGCTCGAAGGTCTCAAGAGGAAGACGCGTGAAAACGACGCCCAGATGATTGCCTCGTTCCGCAAAGGACTTGAGCCGTTGTAGCATGTTGACTTCATTGACGGGCGGCGACCCTGGCGATTCATCTTGAACACAGACCTTCAGGGAGACGTGTTTCTTCGATCTGCAAGAGAGTCATTTGACATGTACCAAGACGCTGGGCCTACCCACATCTCATCTCGTGCAAGCCACACGGTGGACGTATCCCCATAGCCAAGCTTGGCAATAATACGGTATCGCTGATTGTACAGGTCGCCAGTTTTGACTGGGTAGTATCGCTTCTGAGCAGACACGAGAATTGATTGTTCCTCGACCAGCTTGCGGGTCGTGCTCATGATCGTGTTTCCCGTCATCCTCACGTTCATCTTGGTGCTCATGGTATTGTGGGGGCACGTTGGGTGGTGGGCGCGCGTGGCATGGTAGGTGTTGATGTTTGTCTTCATGACGTTAACTTTAGTATTGGTATTGTTGTTTATGGCGTCCATGTTGCTGGGTATGGTATTGTAGGGGCTCACGTTGGATTCTACGGAACTATAGCTATTCGTGCTTCTGCTCACGGCGCTGCTGGGGTCCATGGTGCTGTAGAGTTTCATGCCGGTGTTGCCGATCATGCGATTGATGTTGTTGCTGGTCATGTTGGTGCTTCTCTTCGCTATGGTGGTACTCTTAGTGATAGCCCTCCTCACCTGACTGGGGTAGCTGTTCGTGGTGGCCTTTTTGTCTCCGCTGGTGCTGATGTTTCGGTGGGAGTTCTGGTCCATACTCCTACTCATGCTTGTTTTGCTGTCTCTGATCAGTTCCGTAGGGCTGTACATGGGCGGATATATGTTCGGATCCATAACGATCCTCTTGTTCGGGCCCATATTTATGGTCCCGTTCCTATCCAGGCTCCGGTTCATGTACTGGCCTCGGTTCAAGGTCTGACTGGTGTCCACATCCTGGCTTGTGTCCATGGCTTCGTTCAGGCCCATAGTCCTGTCGGTGGTCCTGTTCCTGTTTGGTGCCATCGCTATGCTCTTGTAGGGCCCCGTCGTCGTGTTCCTGTGCCGGCACTTGGCTATGTTCTCGTTCCCTTTCGGCTTTCGGTCCATAGGTCGGCTCACATCTCTAGTCTGGCTCGAGTTCGTCATGATCACGCTCAGTTCCATTTTCCTCTTCACAGCCGTACCCGTGGATGATATCCTGTCCCAGTTCTCATTGTGTTCCATTTCCACAACCCTGCTCAAGTCCATAAGCCGTCTCGTATCCATGGCCAGGCTTGTGTCCATTATGGCCCTTCCCAGCTCCATTGTCTTCTCCATAGCCGGACTCGTGGCTAGCTTCCCATGCCAGTCCTCCTTGACCTGCCTTTCCACGATCGCGTTCGCGTTCAGGTCCATGTTTCTCGGCGGATCCTTGTCCGTCCTCTTTCTTTCTTCATTGACGCAATTGGGTAGGGATGGACGCGGTGGAGTGGAGGGAGGAAGAAGAATATGATCTGGTGCTGGTGTTGCTGAACACGGTGGACTCGATGCGCTGGCGATGGTGGACGGAACTGTAATGTCTTAGCTTAAACTTAGGCGGCCTTCTGTTAAGCGGTCTGGCGGCCCCAGGCAGCAACCCCGCCTTCCCGCCCCCCCCACCTCCCCCGCCACGCTTGTTCACAAGCGAATGGGCATCCCGGGCCATTCTACAAGCGCCCTTAGACTGTCTTTATTTGTTGTCTGCATCAAACTCCTCTAGAAATGCTAAATGCTACTTACAAGCCATGGTGAATCTGGACGTGGTAGATTTCCCGATCTCTATCATCCTAACACATTAATTTCTCTCCATCATGACCGATGCTGTCGAGATGAGGAAGCATCCCCCCCGCGGGGACTCGATCTGCTGTGAAGCAAACTGCGAGATGTCCACGTCCCTGACAAGTTCGGACGAGCTTTCCTCGCCTTGGCACCTATGCTTGTCCTGTGGCGACACCTTCGCAGACGTCTGAAACCTGCGCCAACATTCCAGTGGTCCTTACAGGTCGGCAATGACCAGGAAGACGAGTGTCGAGGCAAGTAACTCAAACGCAAAAGCTGTCAGTGTGACACGAAGGAACGCCTTGTACAAAAAACACCCTGGCTACTGGATACGATGATCCCATACTCAGGGTTATCTGAGAGACCACCGAAGTGAACAGTATAAAACTCCAAGCCAGGTCTGGAGCGCCCCGCCGATACTCAGCGAACCAACACATTGCAAGTCCAGTGCGCTTATAAGACTAACCCGCGGCCGCTCTATCCAGGCTCGGTGAAGGGAGGAAATGTGGCCCCAAACTGTGAGGCCACGAGGTTAATATTCGCAAAAGACGCAGGCTGCACTTGAACATTTCCCTCGGCGTGGAGATCGGAGCTCATAACTGAGAATAGATGAGGGTGCAGAGCGACCGCACAAAAGGCTTAGTGATTCGACATGACCCGTACGTACCGTGCAGAGGGGCGAATTGATCGGTGGATGCCGTTTCTCTTCGAAAAGCCGTAAAACATCATGGATATCCAAGAGACGACCCGTTTGGGCAACCGACTGGATTTGAGGTTGTGGCGATGTTCCTTAAAGTCGACCCTCTAGCTCGTGTTGGATAGTGCAAATACTTCGAGGTAATGAGACGACCCTGGTGTGTTGAAGTGGCATGTTTGGGAACTGGGCCATCCGGGTATTGACAATCAGCCTTGTACGCTTCACCTTTAGGGGCGGCTAAAGCATGGTCGATCCCTTCCCGGGGACATGAAGCTCACCACAGGCATGGAAAATCTCGACCGTACCTGAGCATGAAGTCTTCTTTAAGGCGTTCCCCGACGCCGTCATTGTTTAGATCCTGAAGTCCGGGTTCCTCTGCTTCAGTGCCATTTCTCGTAGGTCCAAGCCAAACAGCCACGGATTTATATGCGACAGCCGTACCACGTGGATGCGGGCAAACAAACGAGCGATGAAACAACAGGTAAATGACATGGTGCAACCTCCTCTTGGTGTAACCAAAGTTAGCGAACTAGCACTCAATGGCGTCAAATCCATTCTCGAGGTGTGCCAAAGGGTCTGACTGTGTACCTGGCCACCGTTATATTCCAGGAGAGGTCGGCGAAGAGCGTATCATAGACGACGTGAAGTCTGATGGGTTTCGAGTCTTCGACCTGCGAGGAGGAAACACCATGCCAGTTGAAGACCGAGGCTAGGTTGCTGCTTTCTTGAAGGTGAGACATCGATCAGGCAGAAAAGCAGCTGCCATTGAAACTGATAGAGAATGACAGTGGACATGATTCGGGGCTCAGCTCAGAGATTCCGGACTGTGTAATTGACGTCTTATTTCTTTGTGGGCTTTCTCCGGAAAAGTAAGGCCGCCTGCGTTCGCGTTAAGCCCGGATTTGAGGAACGGGAGAGTTCGCCTATCGAAGTTGATTCCTGCAGTGTTCGTCCCCAGACCGGGTTCTTTCCAACCCTTCGAGCTCTCAGATGACACGGCGCCGCTGCCAGTCAGTTGCCTACGCCCTTCGTCATTCATAATCCTGTAGATGTACAAAGACGGCCGTGCCGGGATAGTTCCCCGCGGCGAAGATACTGGGGATGGGCCGGACAGAATCAGACAGGGAGGAAGTATTTCAGTTCCACCACGTCTCGTCGTCTCCCGACTGATGCGTACACACAACAAACAGCAACGACTCCCCTTTCCCGGACTTTAATCTCACCATATCTCACCGTCCTCTGTTAATGACCGGCGTCGTTTGCGCACCTGTCAAGAATGAATAGACGGAGTTCATCCCCGCAAGGGACCCAACATTGAGTTTCAGTGCACAAGTTGACGAGAATTCTGCTTTGTTGTATGTATGTCGGCGTCTCCCCCGCCAGCTGGGTGCCAAACAGTGCGGTCGAGCGATACATCACATCCCATTGCCTCTGGCTCAGCATCTGTGTTCGAACGTATCTGTATCTGAGATCGCGTCTGCGTCCATTTAAAGCTATCGCCAAGAGAAGGTAATTTGACGGCCTGCTCACCCTGCTTCTAGGTGCGGGTGACGCCACCCTGTGCTCACCCCCTGCTCACCCGTGTCTCCCCCGTCGTGGGCGCCGGAGGTCCGTGCGCTGTGCGCTTTGGGGATGACCGGTGTGACGTGGGCCTGAACCTGTAGGGCGACCCTGGTGGACATTCAGTCGCGTGGGCCAAGCCTCGTTCAGTCACACCTGTGGCTTCCACCGCTCACGTGTGAGGCCCTCTGTGTCGCTTCCCGGAAAATCATGAGAATTTCTTTGGGCTCTCGGAATATCAACACACATCTCCGATGTCAGTCGGCCGCTATCGGCCCTTGGGCCGGGATAAATGACACTGCGGAGAGTGTTGATTAGTCTCATAATGCATTGAACATTCTCCACTTCATGTAGCCACAAGGAGTGGAAAGATATTAACCCCAAGACGAGAACAAATACGTATCCCAAGATCTAGCCGTCAAGAAACCTCAGCAATGGCCTCCTGGGTGCAAATTCAACCAGACTCGGATTTCTCGCTGCAAAATCTCCCATATGGCGTCTTCAGCACCCAGAAGTTGGACCCACGAATTGGAGTTGCAGTGGGCGATTATGTCCTTGACATGAAAACACTCGCCCAGAACAATGTCTTTTCAACCGTGGCACTTGAGTTTGATACGACGAGTCTCGAAGAACAGAATTTGAATCGCTACGCCGCCCAAGGGAGAAAAGTTCACCGAGCTGTCCGGACATTGCTACAAGATCTCCTTGGTCAAGACACCAAGCATGGTCGTCTCTTGCGCGATGATGAGAAGTTGAGGTCTGTGGCGTTGGTTCCCATAAAGGACGTGGACATGCACCTCCCTATGGTTATTGGCGACTATACAGACTTTTTTGTCGTGCCGTATCATGCCCAGAATGTTGGTTTGATTCGAAACGACCGCGAGAAACATACGAGCTGACCTTTTTGCTCTTCAGTGTACGAACATTTTCCGCCCTGGCCAAACTCTGCCGCCTGCCTTCTTTGAACAGCCTCTGGGCTATCACGGTCGCGCTTCATCGGTGGTAGTTTCCGGAACACCCGTGAGGCGTCCGAAAGGACAGTTCCCTGGACAAGATGGCAAGGCGATGTTCAAAGCGTGCGAGAAGCTTGACTACGAAGTTGAATTCGCCGCTTTTGTTGGACGAGGGAATCCAATGGGCGATTCAATAGACGTCAATGAAGCAGAAGACTCGGTCTTTGGAGTTGTCCTTATGAATGACTGGTCCGCCAGAGATATTCAGCGAAGGGAAGCAGCGCCTCTTGGACCATTCAATGGGAAGAACTTTTGCACGACTGTTTCTCCCTGGATTGTCTCTTTGGACGCCTTGGAACCATACCGGACAACACCTTTACGGCCGGTATAACTATCAGCGACAATCGAAAATGGAACAATCGAAACTAACATGGCTCTAACAGGGTCCGTGGCTGCCTTATCTCAGTGAGAACAGAACGGACTCCGTCTTTGATATTCCAATTCGAGTTCAAATCCAGTGTAAGTGCAATCGCGAACAATAGACAAGTGATCACTGTGATACTAACCGCTGCCAGCGGAATTAGGCACGTTCGACGTCTCGCTATGCAACACCAAGAACATCGTCTTCTCGTTCCCTCAAATGCTGGCCCATCATACCGGAGGCGGCTGCCCCTTGCGAACGGGAGACCTCCTCGCGACAGGCACGCTGTCCGGAACTAAGCCCTCGGAGTATGGCTGTCTTCTGGAGGCCTCGCGCGATGGCGTAGAAAGTCTTGAGGTATCTAATGCCCAGAACCAGAAATTGACAAGGAAGTTCTTGGAGGATGGAGATAATGTCATTTTCACGGCGCATTTACCTGGCAAAGATGGGTTGGGAGGTGTGGGATTTGGCACTTGCTCGGGACGGATTGTTGTTTCTCTTTGACGGAAGGTCGGTTACAATGATCTAAAATCAGGAAAACGTGGACTCATTGCATGCTTGAAAGTGATAGAAATATTGTATGCATGCGGAATCACCCATTGTTTGCGTCACCAACGACAAGGCGCTTACGCAGGCTCCTCCATGCTTGCTTCCCTCATCCAGCAGATTCAACCAGCTATTCGAACCCCGGATTCGTCGTAAACAAGACCCTCTGCCTATCTTGCTGCATCTTAACTGCCTCTTCCGACTTCAAAACTCCGTCCTTCAACCTAGGAAACAGCTCCAGCGCATTCAACCTTCCTACCTTAGCAACATCTCCATGGCTAATCGGCAACGTATCCAACCAAGTAGCCCCTTCTGTAATATTTTCATACGGTGTGTCGACTGAGAACAATATCCTACTCACACCAATTTCGCTTATGGCGTGGAAGAGTGCCGGAGTCGAGAAATCGCCGGCCGTTGTCACGTAGATGTTCTGCTCGAAATACTCTCTCAGTGTCTTCTGTGAGGGCAGATTCCTGTTTCGGTTTCGCTTTTCGAGCCAGTGGTCCATTCGGTGCAGGTGCGACAGAATCATTTCTCCTGTAGAATAGCGTTAGTCATGGAATGTAATGTTTGGAGACTCGTCGTCGGCCGATGAACACCCTTCTAGGCTGCGAGCGCAAAGACATTGGGGGGAACACATACCCATGTGTCCAAGAATAAGCTTGAGACGAGGAAACATGTCGAATAACCCACTTGTCAACAAAGCCAAGGCCTGAAAACTCGCATCTCGTGCAAAACTGTACGTCGGCCCCAACAGCCATGGCCGACTCGCGAACAGCCTCATGTCCCTAGGCAGAGGATTCTTCGGATGTAGATACACCGGAACATCCAGTTCCTCCACCTTCGCCCAGAAGACCTCGTACTTGGGCTCGTCGTAGTACCACTCATCCACTTGTCCATCCTCGGCGACGAATTCCTGCCCACCATGCAACATGACGCCCAACATGCCCAGCTCCTTCACACATCTCGTCAACTCCTCCGCCGCCTGTGAAGGATCATGCATCGAGACACACGCAAACGCGCCGAAGCGGTCCAGCGCCCGACCCGTCAGCTCAGCGATGTAGTTGTTCGACTTTGTCGCGAATGCCTCGGCGGCCGCGCGGTCATGGATGCCCTGCGGTCCCGGTGGGCTCTGCGACATGATGGCATACTCGACGCCGTTGGCATTCATCTCATTCAGACGATCGCCGTGTAGGTCGAGCAACGCCTTGAACAGGTCCGACCCATTTCGTGAGGCCCGGTTGAGGCCTGGGATTAGGTCTTGGTCTGGCATGCAGACGTGCTCCTCAAGGATGATTTTGCCGCGCATTGTGATTCTCTTTCCTTTCTTTCTGGAAACCTGGGCAGAGTGGTTTGCTTTGGGTCAAGGCTGATAGGCTATCTTTTCAGCTTTTGAGGCTCACCGGCTTGAGAAGTTTCGTTGATTTGAAAATGCCGTCTATGGATTGCTGTGGATCATCTCTCTAGGTATTACACCACGGGTCTCAGTGGAAGTCTCATCCCGTCCGTCGACTCGCGCAAGTCCCGATCACGTGTGCAAGGATGGAAGGGCGGGGCCGTAGATGTGCAGGAAGTATTTGCATGCTGGGGATTCTAGATTGTAGATTACCTAGGCAATAGTGGTATACGCTCGAGGATATATCCGTCCAGCCTGTTTTTAGCCACTGCTAAGTCTAACCATTGATAATAGGGCATATGCTTTGGTGGACGGGCATAGCGTTATTTCTAATTGCAGAGAATGTTCGGTGATATCGTCCCGTCGACTGGTTCTACGCAATTTTCATACCATTGACAGTGTTTACATGGATTCTACGATCCTGGACGGGTCATAACCAAACACCTTCAGAACTGCAGGTTTGGCGGCCTTCAGGTCGATCTTGTCTATCTTGGCCTGTAGAGAGTCTCTCGTTTCCAACACTTTCTCAGCGATCTCTGACCACTGAAGTGCCCTCTGCAACTTCGGTGGAATACTGTCGGAAGAAATTGCAGCAATTTGTACCGGCTCCAGCTGGCCAGCTCGTTTCCTGATCACTCCATCCACAATCGTCATTACGACGTCGGCAGGCGTCGAGTGCATCACAATAGCTGTTATGGGATCATATTGAGCCCCACAAAGCATATTGGGCGTCAAGGCATCGAACACGATAATATCGGCGAGTTTCCCGACAGCAATGCTTCCCAGCTTTTGCTCCATTCCAATGGCTCGAGCGCCTGCAATCGTCCCGAGTGCGTAAGCTTCCTGGACAGTTTTGTACACCCGAGCAGCTTTCTTTCCATGCTTTAGGAACTTCTCGTTGTGCGTCCCTCGGCTGTTTTGCAGGGCCATCCGCATTTCGGCGGGGATACTGGCTAGCGTGGCGTTATGGCAGTCGATGCCCAGCGACGCGCAGGGCTGGAGATCTCGATCTGGATCGAAGCATGAGGGTGTACCCATGCCCATTTGAAGTTCGACCGAGGGCGTCGAAGAGACGTGGGCGTTTCGTTCTTTGACTAGTTTGATATCTGCTTCTGTCATCATATTGGCATGCGACAGGATCGCTGATGTCAGTAATCCACAGTCTTCCATCTTCTGGATTGATGACTGAGCTCCTGTTTGGGCTGTTAGTTGATTTGTATCATCGTATATTCTAGAGGATGCTTTTTGAACTCACCAACTCGAGCAGGAGAATTATGGGTGGTGAGATACTTGATCCTCATCTTTTTGATGTCGTCGAACAAGGGGACAAGCAATTCTTTGGGCAGGAACCATCCATCAAAGGCCACCCCTAGCGACACTCTCCCGTCTCCGAACGGGGCTTGTTGTGACAGCTCTCGTAGCGAATCGACTGCCCAAGGGGCAATCATTGACGACTCTGTAGCGAATGGCGACCACGAAGCCACGCGGATGTTGAAGCCATAGCCATAAATGGATCTAATTCCAGAAGAAACTGTCGCAGAAAGAGCCGCCTTTGCTGCGCACATCTTTTGCGTCAGTCAGGTTTCCTTCTGAAACCGAGGCCTGGGTCACTCACGATGGTCTTGAGAATAGTTCAAGTGGCTGTGATCGACGACTGTTGTGGTGCCAGCATTGATGCTTTCTAGACACCCGGCGAGTTGGCCCCAAAAGACCTCGGTGGGATCGTAGCTTGACGCTTGTAAAATGCCTGATTTTGTGGTTAGCATTTAGTCAGTCATTCCCCTTCTCGCCAATCTCTACCTTCGACCATATAATCTTCAAGCAGACTGTCGCCATGTCTGCCTCTCAGTCCGATAGTGTACATATGTCGATGGGTGTCGATGAATCCTGGCGCCACAATCTTGTTTTTGCAGTCGATGATCTGGACATCAGCGCCAGGCGTGATGCCCGTCGCGACTTCAACGATTTCGTTACCGTTGATGAGGACATCCGCTCGAATGGTCATGGCTTGGTCCTCCTCATCGTGGATAACCACGATGGCGTCCTTGAGGAGAATCTTCCCTTCTGTCATGATGGCCGTTCCTTTTCTGTGTCTCTTATTCTAGTTTCCTTTCCTGACTCCAAAAATGAACCAGCCGTATATGCCAAAATTGAAGAACTTCGACATCACGCTCTGGACGGGATAGAGTGAATTCCGATATGTTGCGTCTTTGAACAAGGGTCTGAACACGTGAGCTGAATATTTGTAACTCATATTCTCCGGCCAGCGCTGATATCCTCGGGTGAGAATAGCCGAAATGGGGAGCATTTTCTGGGCCCGAGTCACATTGGTATTCCAGGTTCGTGATTGCCTAGCAAATTTCTTCATGGAATGCCCTATATATTTCGATAGTCAAGAATGAAAACGTAAGACACGATGTAAGCGGAATTTAGAAGAGAAGGCTTTCGACCACTTCGTCCAGCCTAAGCTCCGTGACTTTCGTATTTTTGTGCTTTTCTCAAATCGAGTCACCGAATCCAATGGCCTCCAGGGACGAGTCACCATCCAATTTACCAACTGTCCATCGACATATCACTACCCACGATGAAGCTGGCAAAGCCACTGTCTACTCATCGACTAGGGGAGACTGGCAAGGAATGCGGAACAATACGGTGGCTCTGAACCTGGTATATACGACTGCTCGATTTCCCGCAGAATTAAACGACGAGGCGGATATCAAAGCACACGAGGCAAGACTCGCTGCGGGTGGCACCGGCTTGGTGGTTCCTGGCGGAAGCGTGTGCCGACTCGTGGACTTCGGGCCTGACAACGATCCGATGATGCACCGAACAAAGAGTCTTGATTACGGAGTGGTCTTGGAAGGAGAAGTCGAGATGATCCTGGACTCTGGAGAGGTGTGCAAGATGAAGCGAGGCGACATCGCCGTCCAACGCGGCACGATGCATGCGTGGAAGAATCCGAGCAAGACGGAGTGGGCGAGAATGATGTTTGTGCTGCTTGATTGTGAGCCTGTGCAGATTGGTGGCGCTGTTCTCGGAGAGGCGTTGACAGCGGGACAGCACGAGATTCCGGCCAGCGGTTCTTGAATGGCATGAGAAATAATGCAATTTGCTTCACCTCACGAAACAGCCGAGGACGAAGAAACACATCGCATCGCATAGAGGGTTTGCTCCGTCCGACTTGTTCCGCTCACGTGGACGATATATTTTTGTTTCCCTTGTCGCTGCCAACCAAAGCATGTGATCACCTGACGTCCACACCGACGATGCCGTCCCACCTTACAATCGTCCTGTCAATCCAAGGAATTTCGCGTTTATGTCCTTTGTGGACCAGATGTCTACTGGCTCGGCCAATGTCGACAGCACTATTACCATACTGAGGCTCCTCCGGGAGATACGCAGTTCCTAAACCGAGGGAACTGTTCTCCGCCTTGACTCTTCCACATAAAAGTGACAGGCAACGCAGAGAAGCCACGAACAAGAACTGTATCAAACATGTTCGCCGTGCTGAAAGGTTTCTTCGTCTCGCTCGGAGCCCTTCTCTCCTTGTTCATCCTTCATACTCTTCACACAGCATACCGGAAGGGCATCAGGCAGGTTCCCGGCGATTGGAAAGCCAAGTTTACGATCTTCTATCGCATATCACTGGTCTCCAAAGGAAATGGCGTTGACGAGTACCGCCAGCTCCATGAAAAGTATGGGGATGTCGTCAGGGTAGGGCCGTATCATGTCTCGATCAATGATCCCCACGCAATTCCACAGATATATGGCATTTCCAGCAAGTTCAGAAAGGTACGAACCGTGAAGAACATGCCAAGTTATACATGCAATCTAACCCACTGCACAAGTCGGACTTTTACAGTGTCTCGCCACCCTTCTACGAGGGAAAGCCGCTCGACAACATGTTCACCGTTCGCGACTTCAAGCAACACAGAGTTCTCCGGAGTGCCACGACCCAGGTGTACTCCATGACCAATCTACGTAAATACGAGCCGCACGTGGATGAATGCACTAAACTCTTCATTGACTTGATGAGGAAGAAGAACCAACAACCGGTCGATGTTGTCACGTATGTTCACTGGTTCGCCTTTGATGTCATCGCGAGTATCACCTTTCAGAAACGCTTGGGATTTCTGGATAACGAAGGCGATATCCTCGGCATGGTCTCGACTCGAACCTTCAGCGCCAAATACTTTGCATTCATTGGACAGGTGCCCTGGCTTCATGGTTATCTGCTTGGAAATCGGCGAATGGTAGCGTTGCTGAAAAGGATCTTCCCAAAAACCCCCGATCCTCATGGGACACTCTTCGCTGTAAGCGTGAAGAATGAACTTTTGCTTTGTTCTGTACCACTAACACAAAGTTGCAGACCATTTCAGAGCAGATCGACCAGTATGACCGGGAAGAAAGGCAAGGAAGGACAGATTTCTTACAGCAATTGAGACACAAAGATGATCCTGATCGAGCCAACCATAAGCGAGACTTGATGAACCATCTCTCAAATAATGTGTACGTGGCCCTTTATTATCCCAACTCGACCAGACTGACACACTGTCATGCAGTTTGGCCGGGAGCGACACCACGGCAATTGCAATTCGAGCGATTTTCTACTACCTTGTCAAAAATCCCAAGAGCTACTCTAGCCTCCGAAAGGAGATTGACGACGCTGATCACAACGGGAAGCTCTCAGAGCTAGTCACGTTTGAGCAGAGCCAGAATATGCCCTATCTGTGAGACAAACCACGTTCACGTTTGGTCAGCACGACTGACATATACTAGGCAAGCGGTGATCAAAGAGGCCATGCGTTTGCATCCATCGATCGCATTCCCGCTGGAACGCGTGGTTCCGCAAGAAGGCACCACGATCGGAGGCTACAAATTACCCCATGGTACTATTGTCGGCGTGTTGCCACCACTGATAAATCGCAACAAAGCTATCTTCGGAGAAGATGTTGATAAATTTCGTCCGGAGAGATGGCTGGATGCGGACCCTGAGCATCTCAAGGTCATGGAGCGGTTCTACACGACGGTGAGGCGTCTCGCATTCTATTTGATCAATTCCATCTGACATTTATTGATTCTCTAGTTTGGTCATGGCTCAAGAGGATGTGTTGGCAAGAACATTGCTATGCTGGAGATTTCCAAGTTTGTGCCACAAGTCCTCCGACAATTCGACCTGGAGTGGGCGTCACCGTTGGACACATGGACTCTGACTGCTGGTTGGTTTTGGAGACAAAAGAATATCGATCTGTTATTTCGCCCTCGCGCATAGTTAGGCGGAGCAAGCTGGGTCGAGCCCTGTCCATGTGTTGAACGTCACGCAATTGGTTGTTTCAGGGCCCGTTTGGGGCTTTCAACATAGGATCTCTATATATGGGTCCACCAGGCACCAGAGTTGCCACAATTGCACCACTCTCTTTCTCCCAAATTGCTCAAACAGCGTTTTACAACACCACAGACGGGGGACACAGGGTATTAGACTCCACAGCCCTCCGCCCGCCAACAGGGCGCCAAACGATTTTACCTGAGCACGCCCGTTAATTAGCTGAGGGTTGGATGGCGCCCATCAGCCGATATTAGCACCCTTGGGCGTAGTGCCCGGAGCAGCTTGTGTAAATCTATGATTGGAACGCCCTTAGTATACGTGACCTCTTGCAATGACGGACGGTCCTTTCAGACCCTCAGAACATTGAGTCACAAATCCGAATCAACGGGGGTTGAACACGTGCACGGAATATTCTTCTTAACTGGCGTTGAAACTCTAGGCGTTCCTGTGCCCCTCATTCCCCGAACCTTCAAGGAGACTTCCCCAGGGTCCAAGTCCACGTGGTCTGCCTCCACATATTCAGCCGCCAATTTCATCAGCGCGCAGGATAGCGGTCCACCACCCACATTTTCAAGCCAGAACAACTTCTCAACAACAGAAATCCATATTTCGATAGCTGATTATTATCTGAAGAGTTCGAATGACCACGCGACGCCCGAGAACAAGCTGCCACCCGTGTCGTCTGGCCAGGCTCGGCTGCGACGCTGCCAAAACAAAACCCTCGCGATGTAGTAACTGTGTTCGGCGCGGGAGGCTTTGCGATGTTGCCTCTCAGGTGAATGCTCTGCCCTTCTCCTCTCCAGACTGAATATGGCAAATCTGCACGGGCGTCGAGGGACAGCGTGCTGATGGCATCTTGTGCTGGACAGATCAGTTCCAATGACGATTGCCGCTCGCGCCGGTTGCGAGACGGCGTCTCTAGCCATGAGACAGAAGCCGACTCTCATTTCTTAGACTCCATGACACCTCCAGACCTCAACGACTTCATGCCCCTGACACCTTCCTCTCTAGGCGTGGAAACCGCGGCCTGTCGTCGCTTCCAAGCAACTATACTGAACGATATCCTCTGGGACATTTATTTCACAGTCTTCGAAATGCGTTATGCGATCTGGTTAGGCGACAGCTGTTGTCCCTATTGGGAAACGACGCTTGTAAGTACGCCTTCTATCGTGCGTCAAGCAGACAAGAGGTAAGCCCGTTTCTGTGCTGGCGTTTGCTGAAAGCTTCAGCAGCCGAAGCCCCGAGTCTCGATCGCGAAGCTAGTAATGCAAATTGACGCCTGCGAAAGCACCCAAGAGCCTGGATCTGTTCATTATCGGTCTGAGGCGCCACACATTCGGCCACGGGGCCAGCACACTTTTGTTGAAAGCAATTCATTGCTGAATGATGCCTTGCGGTATGCCATCTATGCCTACTCCGTACGATGGTTGCACCTTAGGGGTGGACTTGCCGACTCTGAAACGGGAACACAGCGAGGTGGCTCATATGGCGAGCAAGAAGTACGCAGCTACATGTGGAATCGGGCGAAGCAAGCCATCTTGCCGGCGCTGAGTCGGTCCTGCTATCGCGCAATATTATCCTTGCTACTCTTCACCCTCGCAGAGATGCCCTCCGACGCCGATGAGGCCGGTTTCGCACAACTGTGCAATCACGCCATGTTCGGTCACTTGAACGTTCTTACTTCTCCCATAAAATGGCGAGTTTCTCAGCCTCTGGCAATGGGATCAACATTTCAGGCCGGATTGGGTGTCCCTGGTATCCTGCGTGGCCAGCGCGACGAGTACAGCCAGGAGCACCAACACAGTCGCGACGTCGTCTTCTGGCTCTGCGTGGTTAGCGGCTGTAGCAGGTCGCTCGTTCAGCAACTCCCAGCAGTCATCCGACCAGCTCGGTCAGCGGACCACAAAATCTGGGAGTTCATCCGCCAGCGAACTGTCATCTTCGATCAATCTTTCAAGACATTCCAGGGTTCACAGGCTCCTCTGCCTCGTGATGTGGCGGAAGTCGTGTTACAGCATGCAACAGCTTGCAAAACAATGTATCTTGGGCTCATTAATCAATTGTGTGACGCCCTCTTCCACCACAACCAATCCGCAATCGAAGTCGCAGCTCGAGGGTTACTGGAAGAATCCCACCGCTTCCATCAGGTATTTGACCATCTTTTGTCCATGTGCGCTAGGGACTACACCCTGCTGGCGGGAGACACTCAACTAAATTACCGTAAGTTGAAGTCCTAATCTATATTGTGACTGTTCCTGCTTTGGCGATAGATTGGATCTGACACAAGTTTGCCAGTCCTTCTAATCACTCACATTCACCTCGGTACTCTGATCCTCGTGGATATCGTGGACGCCATCGATGTGGTCCCAGAACAACTCAAAGACCCATCTTTATCCCGCTTATATGCCTGTCAGGCCATCACTAACACACTGAGCCTCGTCCTCAACTGTGACCGGTACTCCGGTGGTGGCGACACTACTCCAAATCGCAGCCACGGCAGCAAGTTGCTTCTAGACCCTGCGCCGGATCTTATGGCCGAAGTCTGCTTGCGCACCTGCAATGCCGTCTTCTTGATGCATGCAACCGGAGAGATCATGTCGCACGCTGTGCAGACGATGCTCTCGATTGTTTTCAACGCGCTACATGTCCTCTCAGAGGTATCCAGTAAAGCCACGTATGTGCTGAACTTGGTCCGCAATCTCAGCGCCACACGCGGACTGAAGGTCTTGGACATGGGCGGTCCTGTTCGCGATACATTTTCCAGCAACGGTAATATTGCCGGTGGCGGCGGCGTTCTCAGCCGAATACCGTCGTATACAGCCTCAGCCCCAGCTGGCCTGGTGGAATACAACCTAGATTCTGTACGCGAGTTTCTCCAGCTGATGCAGCTTCAGTCGAGTTTGGACCCTTCCCAGCTGGAGACGACGATCAAGCAATACGAGAACAAGCATATGATGCAAGGGAGTGAACACAGTGCCACTGGCGTGCAGAGTGTTGGGTCTCAGCACAAGGGAAGCTGAGGGAGCGAAAGATGGGCATGTGAAATCCATCAAATGAGCAAACTTTGAATACGCCAAATTTGATCAAGGCTTGAAGATACCTCTTTGGATCATGATTCCACGCCATATATCTCTCAAACTCCGAGAAGGTCGATTTGTCCACAGCCTAACGATCTCATGCTCGAAATCTTGAACCTTGCCATATGCAACGGCATCCCATCGGAAGCTAAATCCAACACAGCTAGGTATGGTCTCAATAGCCTCTGCATCCAAGGACCCAGTCTCGCTTCAATGATGTCTATTAGCCACCCCATTAGTCTCAGGTACATCAAACAAATCATTCAGTTTGGTCCACTCTGGAATCGGAGCGCGACCTGTGGGGATCCGTATGCTCTTGGGCCGACTATACTCGCGCAGAGTCTCAATGCAATGTTCACGACCGTAACCGCTATGTTTGGCACCACCGAAAGGTGTCCCCAGCGCCATACGACTGTAGTTATTGATGAACGCCATTCCAACATCGATTTCACGCGCCGCTCTCAGCGCCTTGGTAGTGTCTTGCGAAAATATCGCCGTGACGAGGCCGTACTCGGTGCAATTTGCGATGGAGATGGCTTCGTCGTACGTGTCGAAGACAGTCACTGTAACGATCGGGCCGAAAATTTCTTCGCGAGCGATCCGCATGTCGCGCGTGACATTTGTAAAGAGCGTCGGCTGCACGAAGAAGCCTTTCTGTAGAGATGGGTCCGTCGGGAGGGAGGCCTGTGCTTCAATCTTTGCGCCTTCCGACTCGCCCAGCGCGATATAGTCGAGAACCTTCTGCTGGTGTGCCCTAGTGATAAGCGGGCCAACGTGCGTGGTCGCGTCGGCGCCGTGACCGACTTTCAGGCGTCGCACCGCGGCTGCCATTTTCGAAATGACTTGGTCGACGACGCCACGTTGGACTATGACCCGCGAGGCAGCGGTGCATGCTTCGCCTTGGTTGAAGAAGCCGCCGTCCAGAGCGCTGCGGACGCTGTTGTTAATGTCTGCGTCGTCGAAGATGATGAGCGAGTTCTTTCCGCCGAGTTCGAGGGACATGTGCGTGATATTGTCGGCGGCGATTTTGCTGACTGCTGCGCCGCCGCGGGTGGAGCCCGTAAATGAAATTTTGCGCACATCTGGATGTGCTGCCAGAGCGGCGGGGACGGTCGTGCCCGCGGCTGGGATGCCCTGGATGACGCCGGGTGGTAGCACTTCGGAGATGATTTCAATGATTCGCATGACGGTCAGGGGAGCTTGTTCGCCAGGCTTGATAATGATGGTGTTTCCTGCCGCGAGAGCTGGCGCCGTCTTCCCTCCAACGTGAATGGGCGGCCAGTTGAACGGCAGGATGCCCGCGCAGACGCCGTACGGTTCATGCACGATCGACGAATAGATGCTGCCCTGATCGTACATTTCATTGGGGATCTTGTCCACCAGCGACGCGAAAAAGCGATACACTCCGACCACGAAGGGCACGTCAGCTTGGCGGGCCTGAGAGACGGGTTTGCCGTTTTCTAGCGAAAGGAGAGCCGCCAGTTCATCGAAATGCTGTTCTAGTCGTTCTGCGGCGCGGAGCATCAATTGCGACCTCTCTCGCGCCGGCCGCCATCGCCAATCGTCCTCGAAGGCCTTTTGAGCTATGGCTACAGCGCGTTGGACTTCGGCTTCTCCGCAGCCTTGGATTGTGGTGATCACCTCTCCTGTGGCGGGGTTGTGAACTTCGAAGAGATGCGCCGGATCATCTGAAGACAAGGGGAAACGAGTGATGGCTTCATAAGTCGGGGCACTCGTTTTCGCCTTGGACGGTGCTTCTTGAATTGATCCCATGGCTGATATCAAGCTGTGAAAATTGATCTGGGTGATGTGTCTCGGAGGCAGACGCGTTGGGACCTAACGGATGATATACGGAAAAGTCATGGTCCATTTTCGGGACCCTTCGGGCGTGGGAGTTAAGTACATGGCGTCTTACTTGGTAAGATAGGGAATGCTGCCATCTAGCCTCAGCTTTGCTGAGAAGGGGTCCCTGAGAGAAAGAGCAGCAAAGGACTTGCGAGGTGGACCGCGGGATTGGAGGTGGAATGGGTGATGTGATCACGAGACCGGAAATTTCAGGGGACGGTCGCCTTGGCATTTCTAGTCTACGAAGGAGCTACTTCAGCCCCACGAGGGGCTGCTTGGAAGACATTGAGCCACGGAACGACAGGAACATGTTTCTTCCCGGCCTTGAGATGGATAGGCCAATGCAAGCCTTCTAAATACCTCCATCACCTGGTCCGGCTTATTGACCGTATCACAAAATCTCACAACACGCAGAGAGATGCAATTCATAAGACTTTGCCCGACTATCCTGTGTGGTGTATTGGTGTGAACAGGCAGTCAAGAAAGTGTTAACCATGGCATCTGAATTCGACTTTATCGTTGTTGGTGGAGGTAAGTTGACCCAACGTTATCCCGGATCAGTCATCTTATAGCGTGCGTAGGCAACTCCGGCGCGGTAGTAGCAGGAAGACTCGCCAACTCGAAGGGCCATCCGAGTGTGCTGCTCATAGAGGCCGGAGGCGAGAACAACAATGATGACATGTATCGGCCGTGCGACAGATATACCAATGTTTACCGACATCCAGAAATTCGCTTCGATTATAAGACGGTTCCCCAGCGCCATCTGGACGACAAGGTGCTGGGATATCTTCGTGGCAAAGGCCTCGGAGGATCCAGCTTGGCCAATTTCTTAGGCTATATCCGTGGTGCTGCCTCTGATTACAACACCTGGGCTGACATGGTCGGTGACGATGCCTACCTATGGAAGAATGTGGTCGAACGGTACAAGGAAATCGAAGCCTTGCACTTCGAGGATGACGGCGATATCGAACAATGGGTGAGACTCCGTGAAGGCGCTCATGGTTTCAATGGCCCTCTCGATCTTGAGCTCTTCTCAAGAAAGCAATGGCCAAAGGGCACCGATATTCTCATCCGTGCTGCACGAGATTTTGGCTGGCCCGTGAACCCCGACCAGAATAGTGGCCATCTCGTTGGTGTAGGATCTGTCACTACTACAACATACAAGGGTCGACGAACTACCAGTTCCTCAGCTTTCCTGAGCCACCGGCCGCAAAATCTGCGGATATGGACAAATACCACCGTCCACCGGATTCTATTTGACGAAAATTCGGCAGGACAAGCATCTCAAGCGATAGGAGTCGTCCTTGCTGATGGACGAGAGGTTCGTGCCCGCAACGAAACCATCCTGTCATTGGGAACCATTGACACTCCCAAGCTTCTGATGTTGAGTGGAATTGGCCCCAAGCAAGATTTGCAGTCATTAGGAATCCCCTGTCGTGTTGACCTCTCCAATGTTGGCAAAGAACTCATTGACCACTGCTACGTTGTCCTTCGGTGGGGAACTACCTCCAAATTATCGAACCGAACTGCATTCGAGTTCGACTCCGAGCGAGTCGCTGCTGCGAGGGAACAATGGACAAAGGACTTCACCGGCCCAGACGGATCACGAAATCTCGGGAATTTAATCGGCTTTCTCAAGCTCGATCCTAATCGATATTCGACCGAAGAGCTGCGAAAGTTGAGCCCGAGGATGCAGAATTGGATCAATCAAGACGATACTCCCCAATTCGAGGTGTTCTTGGCCGGTGCCCTGCCTCCTACGTGGGATACGCGGAATGGTCCAGAAGCTCTTGGAGTAGCAGTCATGTTGATGAATCCCCAGTCTCGGGGCTCGGTGACCATCTCCTCCAAAGACCCGAATGCGATGCCTGTGATTGATGTTAACTTTATGGCCCATCCTTATGACAGGAGGGTATATATCGACGCTCTAAAGGAGGTCATTCGATTCATCAGGTCTAAACATCTCGCCGACTACATCGTGAGCGATGTCAATATCCCGAAGACAGACACAGATGAGGATGTCTTCCAATGGGTGAAACAGAATCTCATGTCTGTTTTGCACGCAGTTGGCACGGTGAAGATGGGCAATGACAGTGACCCATCTGCCTGTGTAGACACTGACATGAAGGTCCGTGGCGTCAACGGGTTACGGGTTGTTGATCTCAGCGTGTGTCCCGTGATCACCAAGTAAGTTTTTTAATCTCAACAACGTGCGTATTTGGAGGGCTAATGGTTTGTTCACAGCAACCACACACAGTCAACAGCATATCTGGTCGGGCAGATTGGCTACAAAAAGATTGCCGAGCAGTATGGCTTACATGATGTTGTTGACGAACGGCTGTGATGAAATTAATGATTGCAGTCTAGACTACCTCAGCCTCAGTTGGACTTGACAAACCCCTAAGCAAGGACGGGCAATTCTCGTCCAAAGGGTCCAGTTCCAGTTTGTCCAAATAGCCTGGGCTGAAGAATGACAGTCTAGACTCTCGTCAACCGACTTTCTGTTGTGCAATGCACGTATTCTGTGAGAACTGTTGCATGGCTTGCTTGCTTGCTTGCCCATGTGAATTGTTAGCAATCTGACTAGATATACATACAATATCAGTCGGGAAAAAGCACCACCGACCACGACGACCACGGCGCCGCGAGTCTGCCTTGAGGGGGGCCCAGGACGGGCGGAAACGCCTACATCGCCCCCATTGCCAAATTGGGCGAGGATGGGCAAGGCTGATCGTATCTATAGAGTGTCGGCGTCGGTGTGTTGTGTCACGACGACGAACACTCAAGTTGAGTCACGTGGAGCGTTCAACACCTTCTAAAGTTGAGATGCTGGCGGTGTCACCACGATTTACCTAAGATACCGATCTGTTGAGTTCACCTTCTTTGACCTCATGACCAATTCCCCGAAACGCGGGCTTGTTGGGGCTTCTGAGCTGTTTGCTCGTTGTGAGATGGCACTCCTTGGAAGGACGAATACTCCGGGAGATCCCAATCCAACAAAATCATTTTCTACGGAGTAAGTGGAGGCGATGGTCACCGACCTTCTAGAGAGATCTAAATTAAAGACTAGATGATTCTGGCCTGGAGGTTCCTGACGCAGACAGAACCATATCGATACGAGCATACAGACTAGCATCCGATAGCCGATGTGGTCTTACTGCAGGGGGAATTCCCGCGTGGCATCCTTGTTGTTCCGGTCACGCTCGAAGTCTTTCTGGCAGCTGGAGTAGCAGGCTCTCTCCACGCAGACTTCAGGTTTAGACTCTCCGGGATATTGTGGAGCAGGGGCAGCTTTCTCCAGATTTCTCGCGTGGCATCCCGGTTGTTCCGGTCACGTTCAAAGTCTTTCTGGCAGCTGGAAAAGCTTGCTCTCTCCACGCAGACTTCGGTTCTAGACTCTCCGGGATATTGTGGAGCAGGGGCAGCTTTCTCCAGATTTCCCGCGTTTTAGTCACCCTATAGCCCCTTGCCCGCAAATTCAATTCCACTGCACTGGACTTTGTTTATTTAATTGATCGATATGGAACGCTATGGACAAGTTCAACACCACCACCGCGTGAGGTCCGCGGACATCTCAATCTCATCTGTACCCTGTCGTTGTTGGGCAAAATGACTGTCGTTGACATTGTCTCCGAGAAGGAGGGCTTGGACGGCCGCGTCGAGGAGTCGGAGGTGGGCATGAGCAAGAATGTTGCCGTTGCTAGCGAACACTCCGACGAAGAGTGGAAAGCCTTCGACCGCAAGCTGATCCTGAAGCTTGACCTGCTGTTGATCCCACTGTTGACCATGGTGTATCTGCTGGCCTTCCTTGACCGCGCAAACGTTGGAAATGCCCGTGTGGTAAGTAACTGGCCACTCAAGCTTAACAGATATCGTGCTGCAGAAACACTAACCTAGGCTCAATAACAGGCCGGCCTTCAAACAGACTTGGGCATCACAGATCACCAATATCAAACTGGTATGTCCGTTAAGGAACACCATCCTCGGCCTCTACCGCCGATCTAGGGTTGACAAATTCTCTCTAGCCATCACGGTCACATACGTACCATATATCGCAAGTGAAGTCCCGTCCAATCTGATCATCAAGAAAGTCGGTCCAAGGCTCTATATTCCTCTGCTCTGCTTCTCCTGGGGTGTGGTCACAACGCTTCAAAGCCAAGTCAGCAGCTACGGTGGTCTTCTCGCCGCACGATTCTTCCTCGGCTTGGTGGAAGGAGGTCTCTTTCCCGGCATCATTCTCTACCTGAGTACGTTTTACCGACGCGATGACTTGTCCTTGCGGATCGCACTCTTTTGGTCGGCTGCATCGCTTTCTGGTGCGTTCTCTGGGCTTCTTGCCGCAGCTATCGCGAAGATGGACGGAGTCGGCAACATGCGAGGATGGCAATGGATCTTCTGCCTTGAAGGTCTATTTACCGTCGTTTGGGCCGTCATTGTCTTCTTCCTGTTGCCGAACAACCCTCAACAAGTGAAGCTATTCACACCCGATGAGGCCGCCCGCTGCGCACACCGTCTGAAACTCGATGTCGACATTCTCGAGAACGAAAAGGTCACGACCAGGAAGGTGTTGTCGATCTTCAAGGATCCTCACATCGTCGGAGTCTTGCTCTGTGCCATCTGCTCTGGCTGTGTCATCTTCGGCCTCGCTCTCTTCACCCCGAGCATTGTCAGAAGCATGGGTTATAGCCCTATTCGAACTCAACTGATGGCCGTTCCCCCATACGCTGTGGCATTTGTCCTCAGTATAGTCGTGGCCTACTTCTCAGACCGATACAAGATGCGAGGCATCCCGATGATCATCACCCTTCTGATCTCCTTGATGGGCGTGATCATGTTCTACGTCGGCAGATCTGTCGCGGTCCGCTACACAGGCCTCTTCTTCCTCTTGGGCGGCATCTATGCAAACGGACCTTGCCTCATCGCCTGGATCCCGAACAACACAGCCGGTCACACTCGACGAGCCACCGGCATCGCCATGGCCACGGTATGTAATAACGTAGGAGGAATCATTAGCACGTGGATCTTCCCCAGTAAGGATGCGCCATATTACCTCTTCGCCGCCAGATTCATGCTCTCAATGAACGTCATCTTCATCTTCCTCACTGGAGCCGTCATGTGGATCTGCCACAGGGCCAACCAAAAGAAGGCAGACCCCGAGTACAGACAGAAATTGCTGGCAGACATCAGCGACCTTAGCTTCACGGAGCAGCTCGACAGGTTGGGCGATCATCATCCTGACTACAAGTATGTACTGTGAGGAATGGAGATCTGCCTTGGAGTACTGGGAGAGATATCACGGGCAGCGAAGTTTCGGGAGCAGAGCCCAAGTTCTGAAAAGTCCCGGGACGGCGGCGGGGAGGGGGGTCAATCTGCCTCGAATGAGCATGACATGTTACGCGGTCATCATCCTAGAGACTTATAATAAATTCATTTCTCTGGCTCTGATCTGTGCCGTCAAACCACGTACCGTACCATCTTTCGTCTAGAGAGATTGTGTAGGCTTTTCCATGAATTACGCATTCGGAAAGGAACGCCGTGCACGTCTCGTTCCGGTGATGTCTGATATATCAGGCTGGGTATGTTCCAGCCTTAGTTGGTCGTTGCTGCAAAAGAATCCAGGAGTGGTCAGCCTCGTCCCATGTCGCATACTCTAAACCTGCCCGGGTCGACGTCTCTTGAGGAAACCAATCACGCCCGTATAGCTCAATTGGTGTAATTGCCACCCAATCGACTCACGGCGTCGATTCCGGCATCGCGGAACTCTATACAACGCCACAGCCTTGTTCAGACTCGTTATTTCTGGCGGTTGTTCCGCAACTGCCAGGATACGCTCCGTCTGTGGCAATCTTTACGGAATATGCTCTCTGCTGTTTATCCGGCTTATTTTCCGCGTGGAATGTATATAAATCTAGCCAGATTGACCACAGTCAATATGGGAAGCAAGGAAGCAAGCAAGCAATGCAACAGTCCTCACAGAATACGTGCATCGCGTAGCAATTGACACTCATGGACCTTAGGACTGTTCACACGGTGTGTAGGCGATCCACTCAGCGCCAATGCGCCTGGGGCGCCAACCGGTAGGGCAAGGCAGGGCAATGGCGGTCCACTTCCAAGACTCAGAATATAGAGACTGTTCGACCGACAGATGTCCCTCACTTCGCGAGCAAGCACCGGGTCGAGCAATACCTCTTCGACCGGACCAAGAACGGGGCCGTGGACTGGACGGTGCTGTGGCCGGTGGCCTTCTTTGAGAACCTGGTGCCTGGCTTCGTCGGCAAGATTTTCGCGACGAGTTGGAAAAACACGCTGCAGCCCAGTCAGAAACTGCAACTCATTGCGACCAGCGACATTGGGTTCTTCGCCGCCGAGGCCTTCATGAAGCCAGACGCGTTCAGGAACACCAAGAGGACGGGCGGCGAGCGACGAGCCCCACGCCAACAGAAGCGATTTGAAATACAGAGTAATTATTGAAATACCGATACCCTAGTTTACCCGCTGTTTATGAGTGGCTCGTTCCGTCCCCAGTAGTCAGCGTTGAATTCTCAGTTGCCGCCGCGATCTGAAACAAATCTACAAATTGTGTACCTTGCGCGTGTCGGTCGATTCCTTAAGCACGACAAAGGGGTCAAGGGACCAAGGAACAAAGAAAGAACGGTTGGTTTCGGGTGCAATCAGATCATGGTACGTACAGCGCTCCCCATCAGAACAGATGCCCCCTGCGCGGCTCAAATAAATCAATCAATATCCCAAACCTGGCGCCCGAGTCCGATCTGATCTCGTCCTGATTCCCTATTTCCCCCCCACAGCCTCACGCCGAACATTCCGACTTCGCCAAACCCGGCGTGCAGACCACGAAACCCGCGGCCTATCAGCAGGCCCTCGCCAGCCTGGCCTCCCTGTGTGACGGCCAGCGGAACTGGGTGTGCAACCTCGCCAACGCGGCGTCCCTGCTCTGGCATCTGCACCACTCGTTGCCGCCGCGCGGAAATGCCGTCAACTGGGCCGGGTTCTACGTGCGGGACCCGTCCGCGCCAGAGAAGCAGCTGATCCTGGGCCCCTTTATGGGGAAGGTCGCTTGCCAGACTATCGCGCTGGGAAAGGGCGTGTGTGGCACGGCGGCGGTGGGCAGGGATGGGAGTGGCCGGGGTGAGACGTTGGTTGTGAGCGATGTCGATGCCTTTCCTGGACATATTGCTTGCGATGGCGAGAGTAAAAGTGAGATTGTGGTGCCGATCAGAGATGCTGGTGGCAAGGTGAGTGAAAGTCGTTTGGCAGCCAGATGCTTGATTCTGTCAATGTTTTTGATGTTTACGCGGAGCTGCTGCCAGTGGCTTGCGCAATCAGGGGGGCATCGAAGTTGACCTCGTGCTTTGTCTTGTAGGTCGTCGGCGTGATTGATATCGATTGTACCGAACTCGACGGCTTCAACGAGGAAGATCAAAAGGGATTGGAAGCAATAGCAGATTTACTGGGACAAGCCTGTGAATGGTAGGGAAAGAAATGGGAGGCAAAATTCACTTCTCAACCAAGCCTTCCTCCTGGTTGACCTTGGTTTCTTCCCCTGTCATTCTGTTGTGCCATGTGTGTTGGGTATCTCAAATCCTTCGCTGGAAATGCTATCTATGACCTCCCATGGAACAATGTACCCAGCGCCAGGCTACTTCAACTCTGTTCCGTAATGGTTTCCTGGTAGAACATCTCATCCCCCACCCCTCTACAAAGACCTTTCTTCATTCACATCTGCATATTTGCGCCTTCCTTGAAATTCGCACCTGCTCTGGAACTCTTGATGATCCTCGTGACCTGCTCCTCTAGCTCATCCCAGTCATCAGTTGTCACCTGCGTCATTGTGGTATTGAAATATTTCTGGATCTCCATCAACTTCTCCCAATCCTGGCGATTGCTGATAAAGGTAACGGCAACACCGACACGTCCGAACCGACCGGTCCGCCCAATACGGTGAAGATAGGTCTGAGGATCCGCGACGTATTTGCCGCCGCCAACAAATTTGTCGGGAACGTCGTAGTTCACGACCATGGATACTGATTGGACGTCGATACCTCGAGCAAGGACATTGGTAGTGATCAGGACCTTTGCGTGGCCCATGCGGAATGAGTCGATAATGAGATCGCGCTGTGTTCCTTCGTAACCGCCGGTCAATGACGCGACCTTGTGGCCTTCGGCTGTCATGCGTTGTTCAATGTTGAGTGCAGTTTCTCGAGTCTAGCCAATGATTAGCCCGGTCGAAATCATCCGCTAATGAATGCCTTCGTACCTTTACAAAGATGATGGAGGATCCAATTGTCATTAGGCCATAGAATTTGACCAGGACGTCGTACTTAGCTTGATCACTGTCGCAGTCGAGGTAAATCTGTTTGATGCCTTCGACAGTCAAGTCCTTGTGTTGGAGAGTCATTTGATTTGCATTAGGAGCGAAAGTCTGAGCATAGAGGACGACATTGTCTGGGAAGGTGGCGGAGAAGAGAACGATCTGGACGCCTTTGGGCAGCATTCTGACAGTTCATTAGTGAAAACACACAGACCGAGATGATCTGAACGTACGTCTTGACACGGATGCATTGATCACCGAGACCTTGTTGATCGAGCATGTTGTCGGCCTCGTCCAAGACCAAAATCTTGAGTTGTCGGACGTCCATGACTCGCCTGCGAATCATGTCCATGACCGTGCCAGGAGTTCCAACGACCACCGCCGCTTCAATTCTACGGGAGCGTGCAGCTGCATCTTGAGGAACGGCGGCTTCGACCTTGAGACCTTCAATGAACGCGCCCATAACCTTCACCACGCCCACGATCTGACGAGCCAGTTCTCTGCTGGGAGCCAGGACTAACCCTTGCGGGGTTTTGCGCATAGTTTCACTGCTGAGGTCCAGACGGTGGAGAATGTTGAGCACGAAGGCAGCGGTCTTGCCAGTTCCAGACTGTGACTGACCGATGAGATTCTGGGGAGGATTCATCAGGAGGAGGGGCAGGGTTTTCTCTTGCACTTTGGAGGGCTTTCGGAAGTTCATGTTGGTGACGCCTTTGAGGATGTCCTCGCTCCTGTAAAAGTGTCAGCATCCTGTCGTGCTCCACACACTCAACGCAACTCACAAGCCCAATTGCTCGAACGAAGTGGCCGAGTACAGAGGGTTGTTGGGGTCTGCCTGCATGTCCGCCAACTTGACCTCGACCTCGAATTCCGGCTCCTGTAGTATAGACCCTCCAAAGGGTTGTGTGGCCCCATCGACTTGTCCATTGTCCTCCGGCACCGTTTCTGGCTCTTTGCCGTTTGTATTGATGGTGGCAGGAGGATCCTCGGTGGTGGGGGAGGCGACCTCATCTGCCCACGAGGTTGACTCGGGTTTTGTCACGCGATCTGCCAGAGAGCCGCTGCCGGAAGGTGTTTCTGACATGGTGATTATTGAGACACTGACCTCGGGTTCAGTGGTGATTTGTTCAAGGGATGGTGAGAGAGTGGCTCGAACGGCGCAAATGTGGTGAGGTGGAAGTGAAACAAAGAAATCCTGCCCTGCCGCCGGCTAAAAATACAACAAAAAGCCCTTGATCTGCTCGTTGGAATTCACTCGAGTCTGTGCTCTATCTCAATCCCGAGTCAGGCTGAAATGAGATTGTGAAAGGCACCGTCGAGGCAGTCAGGCTGCTGTCACGAAACTTGAAAAGCCAGCTCAAAATTCGCAACCACGTGTCGGTGCGGGCGTGATGCGGGGGTGACGGCCTTGTCAGTGCGTCTAGGCGGCTTGTGCCTGAACCAAACGCTTTGGGCGTGCCCATCCATCGGCAGCACTGCCCGTGCCTGCACCAATGCGCCGATGAGCCGCCGACGTGGTGCCGGAGGCTGTCGTATGATTGATGGGCTTCCCCGCCAATTACTGTGCCATCCCTCAAATGCAGCGTTGCCGTCACGTCGCACTGCCACTAAGATCGAAATATACCGGAGGATTGCTGCGTCCACGTCCAGCTCTTTGAATGATGCTGTTCGAACCGACTGATCCTCTGCAATCACGATGGCTCAGCTTGCGACTGTCAGCTTTGGCGCCGAACTCAAGGTTGGTTTGGAGCGCCCTGCGCCCGCGCATACACTGACGCTGTTGTAGGACGGCTACAAACCGGTCGACAACTGGGTGGGCCTGGGCATTTCCTGGCTGACCGAGATCCAAGAATTCTACCAAGAACGCGCGGCCATCGAGAAGGAATACAGCCAGAAGCTGACTGCGTTGGCAAAGAAATACTACGACAAGAAATCCAAAAAGTCCAGCAATCTGAGTGTCGGCGACAATCCCGCCCTCACCCCAGGTTCGCTCGAGGCAGCCTCTCTGACGACGTGGACCACCCACCTCACGACGCTTGAAGCCCGGGCGAATGAACATGCCAAACTCGCACAGGACCTGACGAGTCAGGTGGTCACTCCGCTGGAATACAACGGGAGGAAACTTGAGGAGCTGCGGAAAAGTCACGCCGACTATAATGCTAGACTAGTCAGGGAGAGGGACTCATCGTACGGGGACCTCAAGAAACTCAAGCAGAAGTATGACGCTGTCTGTCAAGAGGTAGAAAACCGGAGAAAGAAGGCTGAATCCTCCGTGGACAAAAGCAAAGCCCAGAGCACATACAACCAGCAACTGATGGAGATGAACAATGTCAAGAACACCTATCTAATCGGGATCAATGTTGCCAACAAGATGAAAGAATGCTACTATCACGAGTACATACCGGAATTGCTGGACTCGCTCCAAGATCTCAACGAGACTCGTGTCTCGAAATTGAACTCGATATGGCTGGTCGCCGCCGCCCTGGAGACGAATACACTGAAACGGAGCGTCGAACACATGACACGGCTCTCGACGGAAATCCCTAGGAACAATCCGAGCCTTGACAGTAACATGTTTGTCCGCCACAACGCTGTACAATGGCAGGAGCCGTCAGACATAGTCTTCGAACCCTCTCCAGTCTGGTTGGACCAAGATCATATGATGACGGATGAGACGTCGAAAGTTTTTCTGCGCAACATTCTCCAACAGAGCAAGCCTCTCATCAACTCGCTCAAGACAGATGCCGACCAGAAACGAAGGGAACTGGAAAGTGTCAAGCAAACACGCCGGAACATCCGAGAAGGCAAAGACAGGCGCGATGAAGTCGCCTGCGTCGTCCAACAGTTCATTGTTCAGGAGGAGCTGCATGCGATTGAGAGGAAACGACTAACGGCAGAAGTGGAGACGTCGACCATCACCTCGGTCGTGGGCGATCTCAGCATGTATGGCAAGAGCCATTCCTTCAAGACCGAGACGTTCAAGATTCCGACCAACTGTGACCTCTGTGGCGATCGTATATGGGGTTTGAGTGCAAAGGGCTTCATATGTACCGATTGCGGTTTCACCTGCCACAGCAAATGTCAAATGAGAGTACCGGCGGATTGTCCGGGAGAACAGACAAAGGAGGAAAAGAAGAAGTTGAAGACCGAGCGGCAAGCAGCTGCCATTGCCGCTGTCGCAGCTCCTCCGCCCGCCTTGAACGGTGCTACTTCCCCTCCGCCTTTGATGAGACAAGACACGATGAACAGTCTGTCGTCTGGATATGCCGCAAGTGCCACGAGGTCATTATCGGGTGGAGTCCCAAGGATATCTACCATGGATGAGCAGGTCGCCAGCTCACCTCTAACGCAAGCAATGTCGAATCCGGCCTCAGGAGGGGGGGCCGCAAGGCGAAACCGGATTGTTGCTCCGCCTCCCTCAGCCTACGTTAGTGCGGCTGTCCCGGACTTGTCTTCGAACGGGAGTGCTCAGCCGAGAGGTAAGATGATGTATTCCTATGAAGCAAGAGACGAGGGTGAAATGTCTCTGTCGGAAGGGACAGAGGTGAAGATACTAGAACCTGACGGTAAGTGAGCTCAACCTGCCATCGACATAGACTGACCAGCGTCAGACGGCGGCTGGACCAAAGTTCAGGCTGGGCTGGGCAAAGAAGGCCTGGTGCCTACCGCTTATTTGGAGGAGCTGCCCACTCCTGCAAGCACCCCAGCGCACGAACGAACACCATCATTGTACTCTAACTCGAGCGCCTCGTTGGCCTCGTCGAACGTCGCAACAAAGAAAAAGCAAGGACCAGCGGTGGCACCCAAACGTGGTGCCAAGAAGGTCAAATACGTCGAGGCTCTGTACTCCTACACAGCCCAGAGTGAGGCCGAATTCGACATGACGGAAGGCGAGAAGTTCATCCTCATCAGTATGGGCACGGGTGACGGATGGGCGGACGTGGAAAAGAATGGCGAGACAAGGAGTGTCCCTGCAAACTACATCCAGGAGATATAGATTGGTATTCTGGAATGGCCTGGCCATGGCATCAACCGTTTTGCAAGCGTGATTATCAGCGTCATCAAAGCATTGAAGCCAGTATCACGCAAGATGTTTCTTTCTGTTCAGCGCAATCCGTCCGTACGCTGTAAGGGACGTTCAGCTCTATTGACAATGATGAGTGCGGCTTCACTCGAGCCATGATCTCAACACGGCGGAGGGAATACGAGAGATCCATCCAGCCCCCTTTCGGTCTCGCTTGTGGCGTCAAGTGATTGGACAAGGCCACCCCAGCCCGAAAGTTGTTTTCAAAACTCCCTTTTTACTTTCCACGTCTCCTTTCAGCTCGACGGTTTTGGCTGCTCACAGTTCCCTCTATTGGATCAGCAGTCTGCCTGGCGGGCAAATGTTGCAATGCTCGCCCGTGCCAAGCAGGCCTGGTTGATGAAGAACACGAGCACGAGGCATACTCGTTGCCATTGACCAACCAGCCTCGCACCGGTTTCGCCTATACTACCCAGTACTTCGGCACATCTGATCGAGAAGCTTTGGATATCGGAGCTTGACCATTGCTTGGCCTCCAATTGCTAAGGTCTAACTATCAAGCCGGAGGAAGCAGAAAAGGACTTTTGGTCAACGCCTAGCATCGTCGTGCATGTTCCCTATTTGGCTTTCCCATGCAGGCCAGGATACGTGAAAGTCTATCTATTCCAGGCTCTAGAGCGAGTGCCGACGATGAAGATAAGTATGAGGCTGGCCCCGATTCCCTGGGCGAGGCAGGACTTCCCACATTGTCTGTCGTTATAGACTGTCCTGCTTGAAGGCCCGCAATACAGCCTTATTTGACACTCGCTCGTGACAATGGCTGAGAGCATTGCAACTGTTACTAGAATCCCCAGACTCAGCGCGAAGACCGTCCCAGTTAGCCCTATCACTGCTGCCCCCTCGTTAACACACCAGCGTGAGCTGCTCAAGAGAGACGAGACGGTCGGTGAAGACACCTGTGGCTGGGTAAATGGCGATCTGAGTGAGTGGCTCATCCAATCCATCAATCGAGACTCCCACAGGCTCATTGACTGACTTCTGTCTCCCTTACGCTCTCCGAAGATACCCCCCTCGTGTGCGACTATCCCTACTATCAACCATGCCTGTGGTCGCCGGAGCTGCACGCGGTGGGTTGCTGCGGCGGTGCGGCCACCACGGACTGCGCCTGGGTTACATCCTGTGTGCCTTACTCGATGGTGGACAACGGCTGCGACTCGGCATGCCAGGCAAATTACCTGAACACCGTGTGGTAAGCTGGTCTCCGTCTCCCCTAACCGTCCGTGAGAGCTCATCGACTGACCTGTTTGTGCACACAGTGATGAGGGATACCCCCTGTGTGCAACTGCAACGTTCGGCGGACCAGAAGGATACACCTACCTTTCCTGCACGGACACGGTTGGCCCAACAGACACCATGATGTTGACTTACTATGGTGGCAACGCCTCCTCCATCGCAGGCCTCCCGCGCTACTTCTCCGACTATTGGTACAGCAGCACCGCCACCGACACGTCTTCTGCGACAGGCACTTCGACATCCACCAGCGATGCCGATTTCGACCACACTCTGTCCTGGTTCTCGGCACACAGGACCATTATCATCGGGGCGATTGCCGGCTTTTGCGGATTAGTCTTCCTACTACTTGTGGGGTGTTGTATCTTCAGGAGGAGGAAGGCGAGCAGGGGGGTGTACAGGCCCGCTAGTCAGGCCGTACCAGTGTATACGATGCAGGCACCAAGTCAGGAGACGTATCCGATGATGCAGTACCAGGGTTATGGCTCGGGGTATCAAGGACCGGATTACGGGCGGGTGTATGTCTCGCCGAACAAGTGAGGCGATGCGATTCGATTTCAGATGGCTGGCTTGGTGCTTCTGGCCCTTTTCCAGCGAACACGGCCCATAAATATGGGTCCTCGATCTCAAAGAGCCTTGAATTGCCAGAGTCATGCGCCACGGACCCTGAGCATCATGGTACGACAGGTGGAAAGGGAGGATATGTTGGGGTGTTCGCCACATGTTTCTCTGCTGTCTGAGTCCCTTCCTCAAATCGAGGTCCCATCCGTCTGTGGTTAAGCTGATGGCGTTTTGCACTGCAATCTCGACCTCTCTGCCTCAACTATGCCGTCCGCCTCGTCCTCAATGCTCTTCTCCTTGGGCTCCCAGGCCAGAAACTTCCTCAATCGTTCGGCCTTTCCTCGCGAGTTCCAACCCCAGCTCACTGCCTCGAAGCCTGCTACCTCGAGCGCCTCGTCCTTGGTGAGTCGCTTCTCTGCAGGGTTGCCTGAAATGTAGCCCTTGTCCGCTACGATCGTCGATATCTTCCGGGCCAAGTCGGCCCACATATGTTCGCCGTTCTCGCACAGATAATAGCCCTTGGCGCCCCAGATTTCATCGGACAGGTTCCTAGCCACGGCCGCTTCGGCGAGGAGGATAAAGGCAGCGGTCAGGTCGTAGACGTGGATGTGATTCCAGCGTGCTTTTCCTGCCCCCACAATCGGCGTGTACCCCTTCTGTAAGATGACCTTGGCCATTTCGTAAACCTGGCGAGAGCGCTGGGAGACGGGGCCCCGCCCGTTGCCTAAGGGCAAACCCAGCCATGGGTTAGTTTACCCTATCTCAGGAAGACCTGCAGGATTTCAATCTGCTCCTGAACCACACACGTACCGTAAATGGTGGGCGGGCAAACCAGCGCCGTCTTGACCCTGTCAGCGTATTTGCTTCCGGTTTCGAGGACGATCTTGTCGACGTTACGATGGAAGGCATCATCAGGGAGGTGGGTTAACTCGTCGACTCCGCTGAGATCATTGTATTCTTTGGTCGACCATTCTCCTAGTCGATTGTTCTTGGAATCTTCATAGGTCAAAATGCCGGTACCACCAGTATGCAGCCAAAATCCGGGGTTGGCGGGCGTATGTCCTTCGGCCAGACCGGCCGCAATGGCTCTGGCCGCACCTTCGTGATCCGAAGCATCTGCAGTGTCTGGTGGATTGAAGACTCGTCAGGCCACCATCTGATCTGTTTCGAAGACACCGCAACTCACGCAGTACGATATCGGCCTTTGCACTCTCCTCTTGCAGCACGGCCGAGTCGTCCAGATCACCCAGGACGACGCGGAGTTTGGGATACTGCTGTTGGACTTGATTGGCCTTCGCCTGCGTCCTGATGAGGGCGCCTTGGATAATGTCAGCCGCCCGATGGCAATGGTCGGAGCGTCACTTTGGGTTTCAAAATATCGACCAAGAATAAGGGACCGGGCACGTCAAACCCGTGGCAAGGAGACATCGACGGACTCGAACCCGGGAAGAGAATTGGGTCCTGCTAATTCTGCAAACTCACAGTATTCCCATCCTGGATGTTTCTGGTTCAGCGCGTATAGAGCGTCGCCACCTATGTAGCCGGTGGCACCTGTGCTAGATCACGGTCAGCTGGCACCATCTCCGTTCCCGCAATGCGCTGGCATCCTACATGAACACTTTAACCGCCATGACAACGGGCAAAAGGTGGCTTCAATGGTCTCAAAACTCGCCTGTTTACGAGGGACTGGTCAAATGGTGGGATGAAATCTGTTTTAAACCCATAGTTTCAGAAACCTCGAGGTTTGGGCCTTGGGGGTACGAGCCGGGACCTTGCAATGTTGGGGATTGGTGATCATACTGCTGATTAATTGCTTTGGGCGCGTTCCTCTTATGCTATTCAGCTCATCGGCTTTCACCACCATCGGCCGCGGCATCGGAACAAAGGCGAGCTATCGCCGTAGCTGTGTCGTTCATGTTTGGATACCATCTCTTCTACGTAAGGCTCCTTCCATCTGTCTTCCCCAAACATTTACTTAAGGGTATGTATGGCACCGTGCTCAGTTTTCCGGGTTAAACGTAGGCCTGTCTGACTTGGCTGTTCCGTTCCTATCCCCCCTTTCGAAATCAAATCGTCCCGGATGCGCAATATTAGCAATAGCGCCGCTATATTCACGAACAGGCTGTTCGAATACGTGGTAGTGATGATGACCCCTATCGCAGTTGCCAACATCTCCTGGAGGTTCTATATCATCTTCGCCGGGCTCAACTTTACCTCGTTCCCCGTCATGTGGTTCTTTTACATCGAAGAGGTCGACCGCATGTTCCAAGATCAAGTATCACGCCAGCAAGGGGATGAGCTATAAGGAGGCCGCAAAATTGGCCAAGGACGAGACCGAGGAGCACAAGATACGGGAGGCCCAAGGCGGTGATAAAGCCGTGGTGGTCCAGGTCGAGGAGAAGTAGCTTGTGGCTGTGCCACCATAGCACCCTTGTGCGCTGCGATTAACCTACCCGACCTTCGGGATCATGGAGACAAATCCCCCTACGCACCGAGTACAGGGCTACAAACAGCTGTGTCTGAGACAATTGAGCATTGCTTGGGAGACATGGTGCTGATATCAACAAAGCATGTTCTGTGGTCTGTATGTAGACTTTCCGGCGAGAAAGGGCGTCGACATATCCGTGGTTTGATTGCACGTGTGCCAGTTTTCCGCCAATTCCCATTCTCTAATCGCTCAGCTGAAGGAGGACATAGCCAATCGAGGTTTGAGCCTTTTGTTGTTCTATCCCACGGTGGTTGTCTGAGCCTGTGTGTAAGATTATTGCCCTGGACTCTTGTTTACCCAAACAGTGAACGGTGATGATCGATATTTGAGGTCCATGCAAATATGTACTTCCGCAACGGTGGACGTAGTATATTCTCCTTTTGAAAGCACGTAACACCCCTGCTGTATACTGGAAACGGGACGACGCTCTTTACTTTTCCGAGAGGGGTACGACATCTGACTCGATGGAGTCGGGATACTTGAGTCCGCCTTGTTTGCGCAGTCCATCCACCTGTATACTTCGAGAATATCACAATCCTACTTACTCCTGCCTCGACCGTTTTGTGTCGCAAAGCTGATAGTTTGGCCTCAGTGCCATCGGCAATCTGGGTCGCCGATTGCTGCATATTGGTGACATTGGCCGACCACACGCGCTTCAGCTTCAAAGATGCTGAGTCACGCGGGACAGAGACAAGGAAGGGCAAAGCTGAAGCCAGCCCCACGATCGAACTACTACATGAAGTAATGACTCGTGACTGTACGGGTGGCATGGACAGAGCCTTCTCTCAAACGGTAGAGGCGGCACACACACTGACGATGCAATATCAAAGCTGAAGTGTGAAGGTCATCCGAGGCCGAGTTTCGGAAGCGGATATCCATAGCCACACGCTGACAACAATCCTTTGCATCATGTTTCTGTCTCCACCGACACCAATATGGTCCATACAAAGCCGGCATTCTCGAAAACAGCCGTAAAGTCCAATCTCGAAGATGAACGAGTCGACCTCCACAGAACGCGTTGTGATCTCTGGTAGCGGTATATCTGGTCTGACTATCGCCTTAGCATTAGCAGGCTGCCAAGATCGATTTCGTTGTCCTGGAGCGCGAGCTATTGATCGGACCTCAGCTTGGACCTTCCACTGGATGCATCCATCCCAGAGTCAGAATACCTTTTCACCAACTTGGAGATGTGATTAGATGTGAAGACTGCGACAACCTCCCCGGGACGGATTCCCTGCTTTCGATGCCCGGCCGCCGTCGTTTTGACGAGGTTGAGTAGCTGCTTGGGAGACAAGCTGCGCCTTGGATTCTCGGAATCTATCCATATCGGAGATGAATTGTCCGCAGCACCGTCAGAGAACAAATAGCTTAAGATATTGGGCTTGGAGGTGTTCAGGTCGGGAAAAGGACTCTTGGTCGACATGATTAAAGCGTAGAATACAAGCCAATTTCTACTATCAGGATCAAATTATCATTTTGGGAACAACGTCCTTCACTCCCCGGCTGCCGAAAAGGCAGATCTGGATTCCTTGACAGCCCAAGACAGTCTGGAGATATGTATACGGCTCACTCTAAACCAGACAGATCTGCACAGGCTTGCCTTGGCTACGCAAATACCGTTGAGTTTCCGGAGGAGTTCCGGGCTTGCTTTTCCGAAAAATGGGCCATTTTCAACTACTGTAACTCGGGTTGACACAAGTGGTGTTTTAGGGGTGCCAATCAAATGTGCAAGGAATTGAAGTTCTTTCTCATGTTCCCAAACCCAGACTACAGCTTTGCCGTCAACCGACGAGACTGGGCGGCATACTTCTCATGCTTGCTTTGCAACTGTGCAGCGGTCTTCAGCTCCTCTCTCCCGACCTGATGGCGGTGAGCAGCATCTGGTCCATCCGCGAGCCTGACAAATCTCGCATATGTCCACGCGTGAGGCAAGAAACTGTCCTGGGTAAGACCCAGACCACCGTGCATCTGCATAGCTTCGTCAATGATTCCTGCCGCCATGTTGGGTATGGTGATCTTCGAATGGGCGATCGAACGACGGCCAGCTCTGTTCCCCATAATGTCCATTGTTTCGGCCGCGTTCAACACAATGAGACGCATTGTATCTATGTCGAGCCTCATTTGCGCCAGGCGTTCGATGTTGCTGTCGAACTCGCCGATCAACTTGCCGCGCGGTTTCTTGCGTGGGTCGATTGCTCGGACTAGAGCCATCTCGTAGGCCCTCTCCGACTGTCCTATGAGGCGCATACTATCGATCGAATAATGATTAGCTTTCGCTGACGACCAGGAAGATCTTCTCATAGGAACAGGCGCTGGCTGGCGCGGAGTGGTATGTAGTGGATAAGATATCTCAAAAAGACAGGCATACATACCAGTGGTGAATACGTCCTGGCCCAAGACGCCCTTGGGCGATTTCAAACGCCCGACCCTCTCCCAAGATCAAATTCTCGACTGGAACTCTGACGTTGGTGTAGAAAAACTCGGCGTGACCTTGCGGGGCATGATCAAACCCCATGATGGTCAGATTCCGAGTCATTTGAAGACCAGGCGTGTTAGTCGGGACGATGACCATCGAGTGTCGTCGCCACGGGTTCGGGTCCTCGGGGTTTGAGCACACCATAAGAATGTAGAACGAAAGGCTTTTGTTCCTCAATGAACCGCCGAAGGTTTTATGTCCGTTGATGACATATTCATTGCCCTCACGGTGCATTCTACATGCTATCTTGGTAGCATCAGAGGAAGCCACGTCGGGCTCGGTCATGGAATAGGCAGACATGGCCGTTCCGTCAAGCAATGGCTGGAGCCACTTCTTTTTCTGCTCGGGGTTACAGTATTTGGCGAGCAGCTCAATGTTTCCCGTCTCTGGTGCGTGGCAGTTCATGGTCTATTGTGGTAAACAATTTCCAATTAGCAATGGAGATATCAATAAGGATCGAGTATGAGTCCTGTCCAAGGGGGTTTTTGCAGCACGTTAGGGAAGTGGAAACAGATGTATTAACTGACTTCGGCGGCCCAATAACATCTCCCCATGATCTCTGCACAACAGGCGTATTCGAGATTGGTCAACCCCGGCGACTCTTTGAAAGGTTTGGGAAGAAACAGGTTGAACAGGCCAGCGGCCTTTGCTCGCTCCCGAAGTTCTCTCATCTTGGGTTGGACCGTCCATCTATCACCCTCAAGTTGGCGTTCCATCAGCTCCTCCGCCGGGATACATTCATCTTCTACCCAGTCGTGGACTTTCTTGATGATTTCAACGGCTTTTGGAGAGAGCTTTGCTCGGACCGTGACGGGAATCCGCGCAATGGCGGGATGGTCGGCAGACATGCTTGAAAGAATTGGTCAAGCTTCCTGTTCGATTTGTTCCCCCAGAGATGGACCCTAGTTATCAGTGTTGTGTGACCGCACAAGTTGGGCCAAAGGCCGGGAGCAGTCGAACCGATGTTTGAACCTCGCAATTCACTGTTCGACCTTGGGGGTTCGGCCTGCTTTGGCCTTAGCTTGGACCTTGTCGTCGGCAAGTCGGCATGCACCGAGGGGCGAGTCAGTCGGCCGAGGATAATCATCAATTTGCGGAGAAAAGCTCTAGGCGCAGTTATACCCGGCAGGATTGCATTCTCCAGGCTTTGCATACCCTACCTCCGGTTGGTCCAACGCCCCCCTTTCCGGCCTAGCCTTACAGGAGGTATTGATGTTAAACGCCACTAGGACAAGCCCGCCGAACACCATCAATTTGTGACAAGGTGGCAACACATGAGACTGTCGACCTTGCCATAAGTTTAGGCTGTACGAAAACTATGTCTAAGGCCGTGCCCAAAGAGAAATTCTGAGTTTTCATAATCTATCGCTGCTTGTGGAAGCTGTTTCAAAATTTCGCTGCGGTTGCCATGGCCGCATTTCTATTAGGCATCATGACTGACTTTCCCCCATCAACGTCAATCGAGGCTCCCGTGATGAACGACGCTTCATCAGACACCAGAAACAGAGTCACATTCGCAATGTCTTCCGGCTGACACACGCGACCGAGTGGAATCGTGCTAAGCAATTTCTGCCAGCCCAGCGCATTATTATTCTTTCCCAAGACAGTGTCAAGCCTGCCAAAACCAGTGCGTTAGCGTCCTATACTCTACAGTTTGTGTTTTGTACTCATCTAGAATGCACGGAAAAAGCTGGCGTCTTAGACCAAATTCTTGATACTCACATTCCGGTAGCTCCAACAGCTGGTCGAATGATGTTGAAGCGTATTTGATCTGGGGCATACTCTGCTGCGAGACCTCTAGTAGCCTTTAGTGCGTGTGTCAGTCAGATATGGGCTTAAACCTCTCAAGATAGCTAGCTTCAACAACTCAAAAACATACCACTGTCAAAGCGCCCTTACTTCCAGCATACCACACCAGATTGGGACTCGGCCGCAGTTCGCTACTGCTGCTCAGGTTGATGAAGTGTCCGGGTAAATGCCTTTCTTTCCACCATGGGACTATGACTTTAGTACTCAGGTATATCGGCTTCACATTGATTCGGAACATGCGCTCAAAGGTGTCTTCGGTGATGGTGTGAGATGGGGCTGACGCGTGTACCACTCCCGCACAGTTGACCACGACGTCCAGACGATTGTCGAATTGTGAGAGTACGGTAGCAAGTATCTCCCTCCAGGAGGATTCGAGTGAGATATCGGCGGTCAGGGGGTGGCAAGTTCCTGGGGGGCATAGGCTTGCGGTCTCGGAGACTGTCGAGGAGTTGATGTCGACCGCAAGGACTGATGCGCCCTCGGCCACGAGCCTTTGGACAATCTGCGCCAAGTTTCTCGTCAACTTCCCATTCCGGTAAACTGAAACAAGTTCTCAAGACAAACTGGGTCACATCTGCGGTCACTTATCCGGTCTCTGGAAGGTATCCTTATCCGAATATGATGATTTCTCCCTCACGTTTCTCGATTGCCTCCGCGACTTACTGCTCGCCCAAATCCTGCACCACCCCCAGTCACAATGACAACCTTGCCACTCACTCGTCGTCCCATGGAGAAACCGTTGGAAGATGTCTTTCTAGGTGACGAGTCAGATAGACGTACAGGAATTCAAGGTCGAGAGCGCAAGCCTACAGGTATTCCCCTGGGGTTGCGTCGACGATTTCTGACAATTGGAGCATGTTGCACGGTAATCACACTATTAGCAAGATCTTGCTTTGCGGTTCAGCAGTCCAGGCGACTGTACCGAATCCACGAAAATGTTGATCAGGCTTCCTAGAAGAAGCACTGGCCAATTATTGGGGTCAGACCCCGTTCGGTACTCGGCGCAACTTCAGAAGCCTTCTATTACCAGCGCCGAAGAGTATTCCTCGGTAGCCGCCACGGCCCTAAGATGATCTAGATCCACTGCCGAGCTACGGAGGTGTAACAGAGTGAGCAGTAGGGAGGCGGCTGCAGGGGAGGGAAAAACCCTTCCCACAGCCTCCCGTTTCAATTGTCAGCAGTGGTTGAGATTTGCACCTGCATCATCACCTCCAGCATTGTGTAGAATTCAGTCCTCAAGATGGGGATGATGAACCTTGGAAATACGTCCGCGAAGCGGCACAGCTCCAACCGCACTCGTCCGTTCATTTCCATTTTTAGGCTCTACAATAGAATAATCTGAATATTTGCTGCAAATCTCAAACGCACAAAGTGGGCACTCCGGAAATACATAAAGGGAGCCAAGTTAATGATTTTCATGTAGACATGTTCGCCCCAATGAGCAGGCGATCCTCCCTAAACTCAGGCATGTCCTATCAACAGATGCTCCACCAAAAACTGTCTGACCGTCTCTTCCTTCCAGGGTCGCATAATACTTGTAGACCTTGGCCGACTCAGTTTGTCGGAACGAACGCTAGTCCACGATTCCACGGCCCTTTTTTGGTCTCGTAGGAGCGTGCCAGCTCAGTACACGTAGCGAAACTGGGGGTTCTGAGGCACTTGTCAGTCTATTGTCCAGCCAGATTTTGGTTGATTTGAGTAACAGCGAAGCAACTGGCGAGATAAAAGTCGCCGAAATCACGGACTCTCACCTTCTTGTCGGTCACGTCGTCCTCGTATGCGTGCTCGAAACCTTCCGCAGACCCGGCTTTGTCTCGCTTACGATTGTCCCAGATGCAAAGCAGACGATATACCGCGGCAAGGACAACCACAGCGACTGAGGTCACCATCACGGTGGTAAACCCAGTTGCATACTCTGGTGCTTGGTCCTGTTTGAACAGGAGGGGAGCCAACACATTTCCTTGAGCGTTGTTAACTCCTTGATATACAGATAATGGTATGAGAAGGATCAGTCAGTAGCACTCACCGAGACAGTTGCCCAAGAAGATTCCAGAAGACGCGAGTGAACGCTTGGTATAACCGGCTGTATTGGCCAATAACATCGACATCATCACAATATAACCACCCGCATAAGAAGCCAGTATGAGACAGGCAAACAACAACGGGCCGGTGTCTGTCCGAGGAAGTTTCCAAAGCAGTGCAGATCCTAGGATCGGACCAATCTGGCAGATCATGACTAGATATGCTCTTGACTTGGGCACCTTATATGCGATATAAGGTACAACAAGCTCTATTGTGCCTGTAATGAAGCCCTGCGGCATGCCCATAAGGATACTATTAAACTCGGAGAAGCCAAGAGACTGGACGATGATAGGTGTGAATGTCGACACCGGACCATTGGCAATTAACATCAGGAATGACATGCACACGATCATCCAGACTTTGATATCGAGAAGAATTTCCAGAAGCTGGCGGGGCTTGAAGTGTGTGTTGCGTACACCTGTGTTGTTGGACCGGAGGCGTGAGACTGCGATATATCTCTCTCTGTCTGTGAATCCTTTGGCGCGGATCGGATCCGCGGGGAGAAAGAAGAGCACCATGATGGACCACACGATGGTCAAACATGCTGCGACGATATACATATACCGCCACGATGCGAGAGAGCCATGTATATGACCCAAACCGTAGTTGATCAGAGGGGAGAAAACAGAAACATAGCCTGTCCAGCAGTACCAGATACTGAAAGAACAAAGTGTTAGTCCGAGTAGCAGAAGTCGATGATGTGGATATACCCTAGCCGGAAAGCTTGCTCGTCCTTCTTATACCATCTATATATGTAGTTAGTGTTTCCCCTCTGATCAGTCCCAATCAAGGCGAATTACTTACCCGCCAGTGACCATCATGAACATGGGACTGATGCCACCTTCGAGTAGTCCTAAGCAGAATCTCTGGGCATATAACCCTCTAAAGCTCTGCACGGCAGCTGTCGAAGCCAAGGTGACTCCCCACAAGAGGCAGACCGTAAAGGCCACGCGTTCAATCGGAAATCTCTGAGCTAGCGCCATGATAGGGTAGGCTCCAACTGAGAAAGGATAATGAATTTAGTGGCTGGACACAAGAAAAAAAGGTCACACCACCGTACCGATAAAGCCGCAGTAGAAGATCGAGGAGGACATCGAATAACGATTACCCACGAGGAGGTCCAAGTCGGTACGGAGCCCAAAGAGTGCCTAGTCGTAGATATAAGTCTCACGGGGAAGAAGATAAGAGGTGTCTTCACCTACAGCTTGTGATAACATTGCCTTGTCGTAGTACTGAAGCCCGAAAGTCAAACAGAGAATGGGTAGAATCTTGCGGTCGATTTTTCTGCGAAGTTTTTTCTCCTCTTGTTCGGTCCATTCTTCAGTCCCGTGGTAGTTCGCAAGTACTTTGACTGCTTCATCGTTGTGAACCGTGTCGACTTTTTGTAACGCATATACGTCATTGCTCGTAGTTCCGATTGCAGCCTCCTCGGCTTGAAGGGAGTGAGCTTTTTCAGTCTTAGCCATGACGGGGTAATGGACGAGGGATGTGGCATAGACAAGTTGCCGTCCTGAGAGGGATCGAGAAGGCTATATCATGTTTACTGGAGGCATGAAAGGGCGGAAGTGGTCCGGGGGCCAATTGTCCCCACACTTCCAATTGAACTTCCCCAGCGGGGTGCAGGAATCATGGGGAATTTCAGCGCAGTCGAATTGCCTTTGAGGCGCCGTATAATTAACTGACTAGTTGTTCAAAAAACATAGAAACCCACAAATGTTGAGCCTTGGCTGAAATTTGAATTGTACTAAAGACACGGAACCGAGCGAATAATCTGCTATCTTGCCGTCTCAGTCCCGAAGGAGAGTTACACCGAATGCCGAGTGCCGAATGCCAGAGCGGGCGGCACATTTACCAATAGGACAACTAGCCCCTCCCTGGTCGTTCTCAGACTTTCCCTTTCCTCGGTTTTCTCCAGTTCACTCTTTTCAGACCGCTCTCACAAATCGGTGCATCACAACCAGCGGAACTGCAATCCATTGACAGAACAAAGATTTCACGATTCTTTTCATGCCTCCAGTCAAGTCGAGCACAGTTCGGTATTGACGGAAGCAATTCCGATCATGGACTCTTCCACACAGGATAGGGCTCAATACGTCTGCATCGCCTGCCACGCTAGGAAGGCAAGTTTAGCCACCCTTTCGTAGGTAAATTTTGGCTGAGCGTGTTTCAGATCCGATGCGATTTACAAAGCAAACTAGACGGAGTATGCGAAAACTGCCGGCGTACTCATCGACAATGCGTGTAAGTCTGTTATCATTGTCCCCAGGCTAGCTGCCAACGTTTTACAAGTCGCAGATACGGCGTTCGTAAGGCACGCAAATCACATTCCATCCTTGAATTATTGCCTGTCGATCAGAATTCTGCTTTACAAGAGGCAGTCGAAGCTCATGAAAGTCTCTCATCACCGGCCTTCTCAGAGGAAAGTTTCGTTAGCTCTCGAGCGCACGCGGGGTCTGTCAACGCCAACCCCCAGGTCAGGGCTGGATACCTCGCTGACTACTCTGTCCTTTTATCGAGCGATGCACCCACACGGCAAACACTTGTCAACAAGACAGTTCCATCGTTCACACAGATTGATAACTCGATATTACAACTGACGGGAGCCGCTGTTCTGCCCAAGGAGCCTATCCAGTCGGCACTGATGGACTTGTACCTAGAAAATGTCTTTCACCGCTATCCTGTTGTGGATAGGAACGAGTTATTGCAGTCATCCTCAATTTTGTTGAAAGTAGCCGTTTGCCTGGCAGGCAGTATGATGCGCGGTTCTGCCAACTCCCAAGACATGGCCTTGGCGAAATCACTCTACGAGAAAGGCAGGACGTTGATATTCCTGCAGCACGAGCCGGAAAGCCTTGAAGTACTCAGTTCCATGTGTCTCCTCAGTTGCTGGAGCCCCAACGGGTCCAATTCTTTACTTTTGGAAGGACCTTGGTATTGGAACGGAGCAGCGATTCGACTGGCTGTACAAATGGGCCTGAATAAGCAGTCTACTTATATTAACAGGCCTGACGCGGCCCGCATTCGCAGAATCTGGTGGCTATTGATTGTAGGTCCTACCTCCTTTAATTGAACAATACTGAGGATGGCGTAGATAAGCGACAGAATACACTCCGCTTGTTTCGGTCGACCTCTAGCCATCCAGCTCGCAGTCTGCGACGTGCAGATGTTGACGGAAAGCGACTTTGGCGAGGGTGGCTTGTGTGCTGCGATATTCATCAGCTGGGCAAAACTAGCTCTCATCATCGGAGACCTCGCTGATTATAATGTACGCGGGGTGAATATCAGCGAAGCGCAATTATCAACTATGACGGATCAACTGTGCGACTGGTTGAGAGAGCTACCCCTCGACATCCGTCTCTTTGACACTAGTGGGAAGCGCAGGGTCTACCGACAGATTGTGTCTGAGCTTCATATTATCTATCTGGTGACTATCATTCTCATGGAAGCGGCTCACAGGCATCACAACAAAAGATGGTCCACGTCCATCCCTTCGATTATTGCTTCAAGTTGTGTTGCTCGCCTATATGAAGAGATGGACTGTCGAGAACACATTCGCTTCCTTCTTCCAGTGAACAACTTCGCCGTCATGGTTGCTGCGGTTCCTCAGCTTTATTATCGGGCGCGATCTGCGTTAAAGGAAGAGGTTCGACAAGAAGAGCTGAGGATTCTGACCTCCATCGTGGCTCAACTGCGCCTAAAGTATGGCGGAGCCGAGACAGTTCTACGCAACATCAACGAACTGAAATCAAGGACCGAGCGACATGTGGACACCCGAGGCGAGGCCTGTTGGGCGACTTTTCCGACCCAGCAACGGTTGCGGGAGCTGTTTCCCTTTCCAGGTCTGTGTCCCAACATGGACATGTTGGATATGGACTCCACAATGCAGAGCGACAACACTCCCCCATACGCACATTTCTATCCTATTTGGACGCAGAATGACTCCCAGTCCTTTCTGGATGTCTTTAACTTCACCGAAGACATGAATTTTTCCATGAATCTGAGCTAGGTTTAGTTGAGGGCAGTTTAGAATCATGTTGAGCTTTGAAGCGAGCGAAATCTGCTCCAGAAAGCCTGTCCTTTTGAAAGACACCACCTCATTAGGGCGGAATATAAGGCCGCTTTCGGTTCATATGGAGGCATGTTCCATTTGAGAGCTTTCTGGAACCTTATATTGAGGCTGGGTTTAGACCTGCAGGAAACTCCGACTGTGGATACGGTATGTCGAGAGAACTACTGCATTGAGTCATCAAGTCGGAGGAATAACCTCCGATCTTGTGCTATAAATCCAGGTGTCGGTCGGTCAACCATTACGAAGATCTAATCTTTTGCCGTTCTGCTGGCCGTTATGCCGATGGCTGTCGGCTTCCAGCAGTCGTCCGGCAGGGCTCTGCTCCAGAAAACTCTGGGTACACTCTGGTCAATTTCTTCCCCAAATCAATTTATACAGCAACTAACGAGCCGTGATCTTGGCACCAGAGCAAAATCTCGGGTTCTCCTGAATATGTCATTTGAGTATCTTCCGGATTTTGACGCTCTTCCGCCAGGGGAGGGGATGCCACAGGGTTGTGCCTGGGGTGTTTCGACAGGGATGGTAGAAAAGATCACCTGGGTTGCATTAATCTGCTCACCCCTGTAGTGATCCGTGAAGCCTACAAAGAAGCCCGAGACGGGGTTTCCATTTCACTACATTGGCCTCTTAATGCTGTCGAAAAGACTCGTTCTTCCCGCAAGAGCCTGGTGCATCGGATAATTTCTTATGAAAAGTCTCACAACCCTCACGCTTTTGATGAAGAAGTCGAATTCAACACACAGTGCTCCTCTCAGCGGGACGGACTACTCCATTTCGCTCATCAGCCAACAGGACTATATTACAACGGCCGGCGTCCTCAAAGTGATGAATTGGTTCAGCCCTCCGGCAAGGTAGACATCCGCAGAACACTACCAACTCTGAACCATTGGCACGACCGTGGCGGACTTGTCGGCCAAGGAGTATTGCTGGACTATCGCGCCTATGCTCGGGCAAGAGGTATCGAGTACGACTGCTTCACCGCCCACGCCATATCTAGACAAGACCTCGAAGCTATTGCAACATATCAAAACACGAAGTTCAAATTTGGCGACATCTGCATCGTCCGCACTGGCTACACAGAAGACCTAGGATCGGCATCGGTGAAGGAGCAGGAACGAATGCTCAACACTCAGCAAGCGATTGGTGTAAAAGGCAACGAAGAAAATGCCAAATGGTTCTGGAACCAGCACTTCGCTGCGGTCGCGAGTGATACTTCCGCATTCGAAGTCATCCCACCTACATTGGAAGATGGGACACAGTTTCAAAAAACCGAGCAGATACCCGTACGTAGAAAGGAAGATCTCATCACAGGTCAAGTTGAGGTCGGTCACGGACAATCAGTGCCTAGATTTTAAATTCACCACAGATGTGTCTTGACTCAATTCAGAAGCACAGGGAACTTCATACTTCCGGATCTTTCTGGTCTACGGCTGTCCAAGATTGTTGCACCCTCGTCAAAGTTTCGCTCTGGCAGCCACCGATGCATTCCTGTTTGGCACCATAACCGACCTCCCACCGTCAACATCAATCGACGAACCTGTAATGGACGACGCTTCATCAGACGCCAAACCCAGGGTCACATTGACAATGTCCTCCGGCGAAGACAGGATCAAGTGGTTTCGTACTCAATAATTTTTGCCGGCCTTCGGCGTTGTTGTACTCTCTGAGCACGGTTACAAGCCTATCGAGAATGGTCTGCCGGCGTGTGCCCATGGGAATGCCTTCGTATCCGGAGGGTGTAAAGGGGTCTATTCCTCGAAGCTGATATCTAGAACACATATTCCTGTGGTCCCAATAGTTAAACGAATGATATTGAAGCGTATCTGATTTGCAGGATACTCCGCTGCAAGTCCTCTGACTTTTATGCGGGCTCCAGAGAGTCAGTATCTGTTCTTCTGATAAGTTCATCGGGTTGGCTATTGTACCTATACGCACTACGGTTACAGTACCTCTACTTCCAGCATACTATACAGGGTTTGGGCTTGGCAAAAGCTCACTACTGCTCAAATTAATGAAGTGTCCAAGCAGGCCATTACCCTCCTACGATGGCACGATCGCTCGGTTGCTTAGGTAAATTGGCTTGACGTTGACTCTGATCATTCGCTCAAAGATCTTTTCGGTTACTGTGTGTGAGGGCGCAGATGCATATACGGCTCCCGCTATCCTCACGATTAGCTTTGCCGAGGCGCCCCGCCCGCGAGCAAAATACTCTGAAGGCAAACCTCAGCAACTCGAAGGTGGTGGCGATCGCACCTCCGCACGGGCCAAGAAACGCGGCACTCGGCACTCGGCTCTTGGCTCTTGGTAGGGGTTAATTACGAAGCCTGGAGATGACAGTGCTTCACAGACGGGAAAAAACCGATCAGCATATTCCTCGCTGTTCTTTGTTCGAACAACCAGGTGCGTATATTCCCGTTACACATTTCGCGCAAAGAACCCACGAAGCAAACGCACAATGGCAGACTCTACGCCGTCCAATAAGGTGGAGCTGGGGCAAAAGATGTCCGCGGCATTCTTTGGGGAGGAAAATATTAAGGACTTGCGTGCATATGTGGTATGTGTTTGCATGACTGGTTCATTAGCCCTGCAGTCCTCTGAAGAACTAAGACCGAGAACTGATTCGTGTCCAGAGAGACGACATATTTCACAAGACTAGCCAGGAGTATTTTTCGGAAGTCTGCTTTTCCAGCTACGCCAGGCCTGCCCTTGACTTTAAGCAACGGTCTATGATGAACATCATGGTCTTGATGGCCATGAATCGCGGTCCAGAGCTACGCATCCACATCGAAGCGGCTGCGAAGATGGGCTATTACAATGAGGAGCAAATCTGTGAAATGTGCAGACACGCGATGATTTACTGCGGCGTTCCGTTCGGGAAAATGGGCATGACGATTGCAAGCGATGTCTTCAAGGAGTTGAAAGAGTCTGGACGATATCCGAAGGAAAAAGAAGGAACAAAATTGTGAAGTGAGCACGACTTTGCGGCTCTAGTCGTCATGCAGAAGAAGCTCACGACCCCATCCTCTGACTACAATTGTGAGACAAAATCTGTCGAAAAGCCGCGTTTACTATCCGCCAAGTAGAAGATCATCAAGATAGTTAGGTGTGATGTCTCTGCACACAGTGGCTGGGAAAACAGAATTGCAAACCATAGTTACCATTCTCTCACGAGATGCTGCCCAAAGTACTATATATTCTACACTGACCGTGTCCTACAAGCCATAGCCATGTAATTTAAATGCGTATACCTGAGAGCCAGCCTGTACCGTTCCAATCCATACCATATAATATATACTTGATATAAATATATTTCTAGCAATCTCGGTTGATGTCGGTCGGTCGGTCGGACAGAGAGCATCGAACATTGATAATTTGTGACTAGAATTCATTCATCTACCGGACGCAAGCCAAAGCTCGTCGGGGGTAAGCGGCCCAATATGAAGGTCCCGCTCGAGGTCTCCCGTGATATTCATAGACCCTATTTCAAAATTTTCTCGTCGTAAGTTGTTGTAATCCGGGGCTGTGGTCGTCAGTGCGTTTGAGAGTGGAGAGTCAGATAGCTGTAACATACCTTTTTCCCCTACTGGCTCTGGAACCATGAAACTCTCCCACAGCATTGAATTTGTTTGAGAATCAGTAAATTCTTGTTGCGTCTTCCCTGCACTGATGGTTTGCTGGTCCATAAGTTGAGAACAATGTTTCGCTGCCATATCCAGACCTGACTGATCTCCAGCCCCGGTTGTAGTAAGGCGTGTATTTGGACTCAAAGAAGGCTGTGTTGTGAAATGGCTGATCAAAATATCATCCACGTTGTCGCAGGCATCTAACAAGAGATCTTTTTCGCTTGGTGCTATTGTCGCGTGCGAAAGAAGGGCATTGGCACAATGTTGAGGGTCTTCAGCCTGTCGTCTGGCAGATTGCCACGATGCATCATGAATGGTGGGAGCTTTGTGGAAATCACCACTACTCGTAACCAGTGATGACTGTTGGCATTTCCTTGTAACTCCACGTTGATGGTGCTTGTGACGCCGAATAGGCTGGATAGACCTCCAACCTGGTCTGGAACGTGGGAGCCAAGGCGAGTCTATTTGAAATGCCTCCTCGAAGCTGCGAACACCCAGTAACTGCTCCATTCTCAATGCTCAACGGTGTGTCGTGAAGTTTGAAAAGGATTTTTATGCCAATCTTGATAGTGACGGGTCTGGATTCCAAGGGTTCGCGATATGGAATGGGAGCTTTGAAGGTACCCGCAGTTCGTCGAACGATCGCACAGCGTAGAGTCCAATATTCTCCTTACGGGATTATCCCGCCAATTTCGGCTCCGGAGTCCTGCGCAGCGAATTCCCTCCACAGAGCCTGCCGCCCTGAGGTTCCACGGCACTCGGTGCTTCGGCACGACGCCATCCCCATTTCACTATCGTGTGGGGAGTTGATCGACGGCGATCCACTAAATGCCAATGAAGCATCGGGATAGGAGACGCCTCTTGTCACACAAACCCTTCTACCAAATCAAGCGCATCGATCGACCCGAACCTCAATTCGAATACCGTGCGGAATTTCTCAATATTCTACTTTCCGTGCCCCGTTTCCCCCGGGGGGCCTCGAAGTAGAAGTATTTATAATTGTCGTTTCATCGGAGCCTACCCTTCATCTCTCGTCTGAGAAGGCTTAAAATAGTGTCCCGCCTCGTTATCATCAATTTTGGTTGGACGAAGGAGCATAATGAATAGACTAAACCTCAATTTCTTCAATCTACTGCTGGTTGTCTATGTTGCTCTGGGCTCAATGGCATGCGCCTATGGGCTAGCTGTAATTGGGTGAGTTGTCTTCCATTGGGTGAGTTGCCTTCAGGAGACTGCTTAGAATTTGAGGAATAACCCAATATGCTAGAACCACGGTAGGGCAGTCCAGCTTCTTCAAAAGCATGGGCCTTGCCGAGAGTGGTGAATCGGGTTATACACGGACAGCCCAGTATCTAGGGGCCTTCAATGTTACCAATGAAGTCCATATTCCTGAACCACTTGCAGGACCTTAACAGTATCATACAGGCATCAATTCTGCTGGAGCCGTCATTGGGACTATCACCAATGCCTATACAGCGAATGCCTGGTCTCGAAAGATAACGATGTTGGCAGGCGCTCTCGTTCAAATGATCGGTGCTGCCATCTGTGCGGGTTTTATCAATGTAGAAATGTTTTTGGTAGGGAGATTTATCTGTGGCTGGGGTATTGGTATACTTTTTTCGGTGGTTCCCATGTTGGTGGCGTGTTCTTTTGTCCTCTACATGCTCTCTGCTGACTTCAGGACATCAGATATCAGTCCGAGGTTGCAACTCCCGAGGCCAGAGGTTTCATGGTGACAATGCATGGTAAGCTGGCACAACAATTCACGGTCAAATGACTCATGATTATGATCGCTATTGGCTACTCCTTATCCGGGTGGATTGGCTTTGGAGTTTCTTTAATAACAACCGAGGGGCTCGGACTCCACCTTTCCACGGCGACTCCATTGGCTTTCCAAATCGTGCCTGCTCTTTTACTTCTCATTAGCTCACCTTGGATCCCTTACTCTCCTCGATGGTTGGTCATGAAAGGAAGGAAAGAAGAGGCGCTGGCTATTCTGGTCAAGCTACATACGAAACGTGGTGATACAGAACATCGCCAAGCCCAACAGGAGTTCCGTCAACCTTCCATACAGATGGAAATGGATCAAGAAGTCATGGTAAATCGACGTTGGTACGAGATAACAGGACCCAATCAAAAGCGAGTATTGATTGCGACGATGCTCATGTGGGGAGACATGTTTATGGCCGCCCTCGTCGTTGCCAATTACGGAGTAATTCTCCTTCGCAAATTAGGCATGGATGGAAATATGGCTCTACTCTTGCTCGCAATTTACACGACGAGTTCCAGCCCGTGTAATATTATCACAGCACTTTACGTTGACCGATTTGGCCGTCGGACCTTTCTGCTTATCGAGACTGCCGGCGTCGCCATGTGCTTGATCTTGGAGACCACCATGCAAGATCTTTACATAAAGTCAATCGACCAGGCCGGACAACGAGCGGGCGTCGTCTTCTTCTTTCTCTACGGTGTTTGCTGGGCGACATTCATGGATGCGACTCAATATTTGTATCTGAGTGAGATCTTCCCTACCCGTTTGCGTTCGCAAGGAGTAGCTGTGGGCATGTTCAGCTATTTCAGTGCGACTATCATTTTACTTGTCGTTGGGCCCATTGCCATCGCGAACGTTGGGTGGAAATTCATGCTCACATTCACTGTCTCTACATGCATCTATTGGTTTGCTATCTACTTGTAAGTATCGGTGACAGGCTCGGTGTACCCGTGAAGAATTACTGACGAGAAATCAGTCCGTTTCCGGAGACCTCTCAACGATCAGTGGAAGATATCAATGAATCAATGAATCATTTGGGGTTCAGGTCGCTATTTCGCACCATGACATCCAAACGAAGGAAGGCAAATCGGATGTGCGGCAAGCGGAGTTTCTGCAGACTTTGGAAGCCTGAATATATCCAACAAGACGGCGGGAATGAACAACATCTTGTAAAACCGTCAATACACATGCTAGAGGTATTCCGCCTGCCAAAAGCGGTGGAATATGTGGACGACATATGGGCACAGTTGCTGAAGAGGTGTCGTCTTAAGAAGTCAAATTATTTGTCGAAATCAATCGAAGATGGTTCTGTCTACCATAGAATGGAGAAATGGATTTAAGTACCAGGCCCCCCTTCACAACCCGAGGCTGGCGACCACCCGCTTACAGGCGAAACACGTGCTCTTTTTCGAATGGAACACATGTGCGGTTCATCTCGTAATATCCCTGGCAGGGTTTGGAGAGGATGTGAGACCCATCGTGGATGACCGAGCCACTCCATAATATCCTTCGCAAGGAATTAATTATCAGTTTTCAGCGGCCAAATAGGAGTCCCTTTTTCGTTGTAGAGGAATCAAAAACCTTGATCCGCTCGGGCTCCTACCGTCGCATCTCGTCGATAATCTGAACCACAGGTTGGGGAGCCTCTTCATATTGGTTGAGAGCTGCGATACTTGCTAGAGCAGAGGTAACATTGTCTTATTGTCGTCTGTGTATGCTTTTTCCGTTGGTCCACAATTTCTTCACTCTACAGAGTATACAATGTGACAATTTCGTCTGTAGCGAAGAGTTTCCGATTTGCCTTGTTGAGGATAATCTTCATCACGACATATGTAACAATACTCAGCAATGCGAAAGTCATCATTAGCAGCATGGTCATGAGATACCTTGGTCCATCGGAAGACGGGAAGAAGTAGGGGCTCCAAATGTTGCCCAATTGACTGAGCAAGTTGATGATGGCTGTAGCCGCCGCACGCTTTGCTGGTGTTTCCTTCAATGTCGCCGATGCCCAGCTGAAGACCCCCGCATTGGATGAGAAACAGCCGGCAATGTACAAGAAGGCAGCCACGTATCAGGCGGCTTTGCTGAGAGTGGAAAGAGAGATGATGAAACCCATGACCGCAACAGCCATAGGTACATAGATATGCTAGCCTCGCTCCTTACGACGGTCACTGGACCATGCGACGGTGAATGCGAACCCGACCAAATATGGGGGCGCAGTCAAGACCAACGTGACAGTGTCGTTCCCCAGGTTGAAACCCTTGACGATGGTAGGGAAAAGGCTATTCCAGCCGTATGCAGTATGGTTTACAACGAGCATAAGTACCTGAGACAATGGTTATCAGCCCCGAAAGTGCCAGCAACATGGTGAAAGATGGATAGACACTTGTGTAACATCGCTGCGTTTAGTCGCCGGGAGATATCGCGCCATGACCTCGGTGTAAGGAAAAATGCACGACGTCGACCCTATTTCCGCAGACATGTTACACACAGTTGCCGTTGCCGTCGCCCCCAAGGTTTGAACTCCAGGTCCGAAGAACTCAATAATCTTGCCTTTACCTCCAGATACGGTAAGGAGACCAGCCAGTTTGCAAATGATGTCTTTCGAAGAGGTCCAGCCACTTAACCGCCCTGTGAGGTGCACGCCCACGACTTTGGGGCAGGCAATTTCCCAAGGCAAGCCGACCATTGCATCTACAGCATCAGATCCACCGACGCCGATCCCAAGCGTGCCCATTCCACCAGTATCTGGAGTATCCGAGTCAGTCCCGATGATGAGTCCACCGGGCACAGCTTAGTTCTCGAAAATGGTGGTATGGATAATGCCAGAGCCTGGCTTCCAGACATCAATTCCGTACTTCTCGGCTGCACTGCTCAGGAAGGCGTAGATCTCTCTGTGGTTACGTACGGCACGTTCAAGGTCCTCCTAACCCTTTTCATGCCACGATCAGGTGGTCTGCGTGGACTGTCGTAGGAATCTTGACCCGAGGCAGGCCAGCGCTCATGAATTGAAGCAAACCCATCGTGGCGGTAGCATCGTGACAGGCGACTCGATCTGGTCGTAATTAGAGAATAGATTTGCCGCGCTCAATGTCTCCTAATGCCCAATCTCTCTGATCTCGGACCAGATTGACTATATAAAAGCTTTTCGGATAATGTCAGGGGTCGACGGTTTGCCCACTTGACATCGTCGAGCATCTTCAACCTCGAAGAATAGTCTAAAGTGTTGTACTGTTCCTAGCATAAGCTTCTGCACTATACTTTGTATAGGGGGATGTCGTTACCGGTACCAAAGGGCTTGTAGCCACTCGGGATGCCACAGTAGCATAGGAACGCCAAATGCCTTTCCTGGCCACAGTGCTAGGTCTCCGCATGAGGAACGACATAGAAAACTTGGATCTTCGGTGGTAGGAGAGCAATCTTGAACCAACAGCCAAGAATTTTCAACATTCAGAATCAAGTTGGTGAAGGCCTCAAGATCTCAGTCTTTTCGAAAGAAAAAAACGTAACCTAGGTATTGTTGCAAATTGATGTTCTTGCAAACTTGTGCTACTCGATTTCGCCGTAATCTTAGCTTGATGTTTGTGTGGCAACAAGCATAGCGGATGCCTCCGCTGCTTATTGCAGCACTCCAGCAGGGAACCACATTGCAATGGCATGACAACCATACACACTCAATCCATACTACTAGCCATGTTCCTGCACTGCTGCAATCGGAAGAGTACTATATCCATGCACTGAATGTTCTTCCTCAGCTCCATTGGCTCCTTTCCCTATGATGATCCTCGTAGACCAGCCAGCATACCAGGGCTCTGTGGGCCCAGAGGACTGTTCCACGGATCCCGCTTTCTTAACGCAAACCTTGAGTACGTTCTACTCAAGAAATTCTCCTACCCTTGCTCAAACTTATGTTTACTAACATTTTGACTACCCAACGCAGCCTCTCCCCTTAAAATTGTTAAATGACGGGTGTAAAGCACTCCCTGGCTGAAGGTTTCGGATGTATCATCGCTAGTATATGACGCCGATAGTGAATCTCACTCGCGAGGAAGTCTAGGTTTAAGTAATATGCTAACTAATGTCGCGAAAGAAATGAGCTCGTCCTTTACTTACTAAGAATATCGTACGGTATCTTCTTCCCTTCAATGAGACTAGGCGAATCAATACTACATGCAGCTCAGGTACTTAAACGACCGGAAGATCGAAAGATTTTCGATGGCCGATGGTAAAGACCGCTAGGGCCTTTGCGTCGCTGTTGCCTACGGGACGGAGTGAAGGTTTACTAGGTACCCATCCTCTTTGTACATCCCATATCCTGGTAAACCCTTCAGCTCGTCCCTCTATGCTCTCTAACTCCTGAGCGGTAGTGAATGGCCCCCATGCTCTTACCTAGCTAAAAAAATCCCGCATACCAGCTATCCTACCTAATTTCGTTAGCTCTCTATCAAGGATAAACGTCTGGATAGCCCCAGAGCTCCTGCCGGTTCTATGTCGATTGGCCGCATGTGCACGCTGTTATCAGGTCGGCCAATCAATTTCCACAAGGTCAGTACCGTTCACTCCATTCCAACATTCCCCAACACAGCCGTGCTTGCATGAAACCGTCTCCATCCTGGTAGCGAAAGGACAATTGCTGTTCAGTGTCCTGCCCTCATGAGTCTGCCTTACCTGCCCCAATTCCTATACCCATGTCCAACTAAGTATGACCCCGCCGCCAGAAACGCCCAACAACCAAGGCATAAAGGATGCACGGTTGTCAGCACGCGGTGGGAATCCGACTTCAGCGATGAAAATAATCTCCCGACGGCTCCTCCGAACGTGCGTTTGAGTCATGGATGGACCACTCCAGTGCAGTTGGTTTGATGGTTTGCGTCCTCGGTCCAGTTTCCCACAGACCACTATTCATGCCGATGGAGGCAGTTTATGTACGGTCACGGTTACCAAGGAAGGTACAGTATCAGCAATTGAACTGCTGTCTTGTCAATACACAAACTTCTACAGAGTGCTATGGATAAATCGACATTGTAGGTTGATTGGAGGGTGCCTCCTCCAGGCAGCGGCGTGGCCCGAAAAGTGGCCATGATGGCGCGCTCTGGCAACAATAACCGAGAGTGAGGCCGGTATTTGGGCCTTCCAAATACGTGAAACACCAAAAACTGGGAAACCCAGAGGGCCAAGTTGTGGGAACCTTCAGAGACTCAGGGTTGTGCTCATGGTGCCTCAGTGCTAGCCAAGCCGAGCTCAGGATTGCACAGCCACAGCTCAGAATGGCTCAGTCACGACACGGGTCAAATAGCGAGATGCTCAGGTTTGAGAAACGGGAATGGACTTTGGAGAGGCCAAGATTCGCCGCTGAGTATAGTGGTGTAGGCTCATAGTCGAGGCCCCCTGAGCCCGAACTGGCTTCTGAGAACGGGCGTCAGACAAGCTCACTACGGCTCGTCTAGTGCTCGGGCGCGCTCCCCCGTACTCTGCCGTCGCTCCCGCGACGCTCTCCCGAGCACCGGCCGGGCACGTGACGGAGCATTGAGGAGGCCCGGCCGAGCCCGGGAGCGTCGTGGGAGCGGCGGCAGAGTACGGGGGAGCGCGCCCGAGCACCAGGGAGGCACGCCAGCAGTCATTGTCCGGTCGACTCAGCCAATCGAGAAAGTGTTCGACGGCAGCCTCAAAAGATCTGCGCCCTCGCCGGTTGCAGCCATTCTCACTACCTCTGGAATCTGTCCTGCAGGAACGCGTTTGGCTGCAGAGGCAATGCTCTGCTTCAAGTTCTCCTCAGAACTCCCGTCTAGCCAGAAAACGGCGCTGTATCGCTCGTGATTCTGCCGTGCAAATTGCGCCGCCGGTTGGGATTTGCCGACCCCGCCCATCCCCCTCAGCACGAAGGTTCGACGTCAATGGGGAGCCGTGCTGGGGAAGGAGGGCCGGGCCCAGTTCCGCCAGCTCTGTGAGACGGTCTACAAACCTATCACGGATAGGTACGCCTCGAAGACTGAACAGAATATGATACTTCGAAGAGACTGCGCACAAAATACATTAGCTACAAACACTCGAGCGTGCGATGACCATCAACGGAATGAAACTAACATTACTTCTTCGACACTCGATCCGCACACGCTTCCATCTGTTTCAACACCTCCTACGACGTCACGTAACGCCGCGTGGCCGCCGCAATCTCCTTCTTTCTCGACTCTTCCAATCCAATCTCTTCCAGCCCTCTTACCACATTGAAGCGGTAGTAGCGACCTGCTTCGTCCAAGTAGGCTTTGTTTCATCGAATCTCTCCACCGTCTACTCCGTCTCGGTGGCTATCGCAATCAGTGTCGAGTGAGTATGGAAGACATCATCGCGGAAGGCGTTGAGAGGAGGAACCCCGGTCCTAATCGACACTAGACAGTCCAGGTTGTCTTCCAGTGGTTCTTCGCTATACCGTCCGATTGCGATTACATCGAAAAGCGACGACGTCGCCGACATTGCTCGACACGCCTCCCAACTCGTGGCCGAGTTTAGGAGGTCGTTGTTACTATGCGGTGTCTTGTAGCTCGTCAAGCACACCGTCTCGCTAGTCTGTTTACTTGTCGCGCACACGAATCTACCATAGTCAGTATGGCGGTCCTCCCTCTCCATCTAGATTCTCACGCACACTTAGTATATAGTGCCTTCTGTGCTTTTCAATAAGGTATCTTCTGGCAAGTTCCTCTTTCTCACCACCTCTTTGATCACCTCTTCCAGCTTCTTCGCATCAAATACGCCTTAGATCTTACCTTAGATCGTCACTCGACACGCCTTCTTCTGGAAGACTTGGTCCGAGAGGGAGAGGTAAGCGTCGATACATTCGTCGATAGTCATCTCCAGTCGGCCCAGTATGACCGCGATCAGCCTAGAGCATCAGCAAACATCCCGTATGACGGTTTCTGTAGACGCATCCGCCGGTGCTGGTTCCTCCAATCGTGTTGAAATACTCGCACGGCTTGGGAGGGTGGTCGGGGTCGATAGTCTGCATGAGCCGTTCGAGGATCATCAGCGACGGCAGGCCACGCACACCACCGCCATCGAGGGCGAGTAGACGCAGTTCTTTGCCAGGCATGGCTAATTCACTAGCACTTCAGAAACAATTAGATTAGGATACCACCACGGGATGGTGATGATGCCAGCGAGATATGAGGTAGCTGGCATTTCGGTATGGAAAGACAAGCCTACTGTGATGGTCAGCCATCTTAATTTGGTACTGTAGCTGTTCCAATGTTTTCTTTGCATTGTCAAGATTCTCGGGGTGAACGAAGAGCTCGTTGGCGCCAAACATGGCAGAAGTCGAGTTCACGAAAAGTCACGCCCGCAGGTCTCGAGAGAATGAAATCGAACGGAGTTGAGTTAGAGTGAGTTAGGTTGGACTCATTTTTTTAAACAACACAATCGTTTCAACCCGCTTCACTGCAACCCACTTCGCTGACCTTTACTCTTGGCTTACATTGATGCCGTGTCTTGGGTCAACATTCAAAGACTGTGTCGACATTAGCGGGTCATATCTTCCGAAGACCCATCCCCATTCTGTCACGTGCCTGGCTGATGCTAAGACTCTTGGCATCACTCAGAGGTCGAATCTCAGCGTTCGTGCTTCGTGTCAATGCTTTCGCCAGAAGCGACCTCGGACTGATATACCAGTCGACACAGCCCCAAAATTGAGATGACATCGGTCCCTTCAGCAACGACAAAGGTGCGTATCGCTTGTCAACGATGCCGGGCAAGAAGAATCAAGGTAGCGTTCAGCAGTGCGAATGATGTGTTGCCACTGAGGTTCGAGCAGTGTGACGGGCAAGTACCATCATGTGCGAGCTGTGCCAAAGCCGGTGCAGAGTGCATCGACTCCGATGCTCGAAATGCAACGCAACTCATACCCAGAAAGTATGCATTGCGTGACCATTAGAAGGACCAATATCCGTGCTGATGAGTTCAGTGCTATGATTCGAGCCAAAGCTCGAATTCAATGGCTGGAAGATGTTGTCCGAACACACCTGCCGTCTGTCGACTTGAATGAAGGACCACAGGTAGACTTTGAAGCACTGGCCTCGGATGACAATCGTTCGACTACATCGGCGCAGCCGATCATGCACGCGGCATCGACACTATCCGCCGCGCTGAACGAACCTTCGCCAAACAAACGGCCGCATACCACCCCGGATGACAAGGATCCTGCAGAGACTCTCACTTCTGATGCACAGTCTGTGGCGCTTGACCTTGGGATGCTTACACTGAGCTCCGACACACGGGAAAGATATTATATGGGTTCATCCTCAGGGCTGTACTTCACTCATCTGCTTCAAAACCAACCATCTCCGAGCGAGTTTCCACAACCCCCAAGATATCGACAACACGTGACAAAGCATGTGGAGGAGGATTTCTCCACTGTCCATCAAGCTCTCCGCTTTGTGCGTACGGTATGACACCAATATGTTTACTGCTGACAGTCCATCAGTACCTGCCTCTGAAGGAAGACGCTATTCACCTGTATCGTCTCTACTTCAATCACATTCACCCCGATCATCCTATCTTGCACCCTCTATCGGCTTTCAGCGCCCTAGAAGGCTTGTATGCTTGCAAAGCAGCTGATCCATCAGCAAAATTCAACGTACGAGGCTGGCCAGACGATATGCCAGTGTTCTCGTATAACGGTGAACACAGCAACGCCGGCGATTCATTACCTCCGATCAGGGTGCAGACTGCCTTTTTCCATGTATTCATGGTCTTTGCTCTCGCTGCATCGGTACGACTGGGCGGACATGCGCAAAGCGACTTTGCTCCAGCCCAGTTTTATCGAGCTGCCATGTCCGTATCGAAGGACGTGCTGGGTGAGACTACCACTGCCGGGCTGCAAGCTGTCTATCTACTGGCTATCCATGCCCTCCTACTGCCGGGGAACTTCAACCTTTGGACGTTGACACATGTTTGCATGGCACATTGCATCGACCTCGGCATTCACCGCAAAGCGAAAAACACCACAACTGTCGCAAATGTGGCCAGGTCGTTGATGTTTTATTGTGTATATTCTCTTGACAGGTAGGTCTGGTCTCTGCCTCTGCCTCGAAAAGCTAGCTAACTTCGCGCGGGTCGGTTGCCACCATTCAAGGACGACCTCTGGGGTTTCACGATGAAACATTCGATGTGGAGCTCCCAGCGGCAGCAGAGCTGCAGTTTGCCACACAAGAACAAGCAAGCTCATTTGGAGCAGATTTTCTACACGACACAACCTATCCGTATAGCTTTCATCGTCTCAAGCTCGATCGTACCATATCCGAGATCAAATTCCTTTTCTACCATTTGCCGTCTCAATCTACGAATAACCTGAGGCCAGTCTTCGACCACCACGCCAACCAGAAACGAATCAGTAGTGACCTCGACGCCTGGGCCGCGCAGATACCCTACGTGTGCTCCCAGCTCTCCGTTTCCGAGGTTGGGCGACAAAGATGGCGACTCCAGCTGCAAGTCTTGTACTATTCGGCTTTAGTTCTTCTGTTCCAACCGTCACAAGTCTTTCGAAGTCCTACCAACGAGCAAATCATGAAGTGTTTTGAGGGTGCCGCTTCGCAGCTTGCCTGCTATGATGCCTTGTATGAGATGGACATGCTTCAATTTGACTGGCGAACTGTCAGAGGCATCTTTGCTTGCGGAGCTACACTCATCTATTGCTTCTGGACTTCTACCTTTGTGCAGAATGCAGAGTGTGCGGCGCGGCTACCTAGCTGCCTCAACAAATGCAGTACACTCCTCACGATAGGAGGAGTCTGGTGGCCATCTGCGAAGAAAGGAAAATCCAGCTTCGACAGATTGGTCGAACTGACTCTACAAGAGATCCAGAACAGAACTGCAAAAGCTCCTGGCAGCCGGAAGAGAAGAGCTCTTGACCGGCCAGCATCGGTTGCACACGCCCAGTTTGAGGGTCGTGACCAACAGCAAAGCTTTCCCAGTCAAACACAGAACGCCTATGGATCCCCGGATGCAGGACTGGACATGCTTTCTACAACGACCCATCTCGGTGCCTTCGTCCCCACTGGTGGTACTTTGCAGCGGTATGATTTGTCCTCGGCTTATTTCAACAACGAGGTCCAGAGGGATCCTGAGGCCGAAGCAAGGATGTATAACCTGAGCACCGTTGAGTCTATTCCGGAACCTGAGATCGATGCATTTTTGTCGGAATATTTCCGGGCTGACAATGCTTGGGATACATCTTATGCCGCCGATCCAATGGGCATGCACTTTTCCACATTTGGCAATTTTGACTTCTCTTGAAGTCTTCCCTCCATTTCGAGTCCAGAGGCTGTCTTTATGCAGACAGATTGGTTCCTTTCCCACCGACAGGTTTTGGAAGGGTTCGAGATGTCAGATCTTAGTGTTGAGTTACACGACTGACCACCACCTGCCCCACTGCCAATTTCGGCCTCATTGTGGTCCAGGCGATGACTTGCTCATATATCGAGAAGGAGAGCATTCCGGAGACCTATCCAGTATCAATAAATGGATCGACCGCAAGATCTTGGGATGACTTACACTGAGCCGAACGAGTCTGGGAGTGGTACCTTTCCAAAGACTTCTTACTCCACCACTCATGACTATGGATCGGAGACAATCGAAAGATCCGTGGTAGGCATCTTTGCCACCAATCGCCTGCATCCTCGTCTTGACAACGTCAAAAGGCATTGTGGCGTACACAGTGATCGCTCCCGCGAGAGCTCCTGCGATAGCAGGGCCAAGTGCGCTAGCTTGGGCCGGACGATCCCTAAACTGGCTTTGAACCTGTTCAAGCAGGAACTGGTAACTGGTGAAGCGCACGACAGCGTTGGCGCTTTGCTTCATAGCCACCGGTACAATACCCCGGTACAGTCCCAACAGTCCTTCAGTTGCAACGACTCTCGATGCGGTCTGCAATGCTGAGGCAGAAGACGTTCCAACCGACGCAGCACGTCCGTCTATCATTTTAGTCTTGATATTTTCACCGGGCGTCAAGACCGTGACGCTCTCGGCAACACCTGCACAGACGCCTGCAAACATAGTACCCAGGGCCGAGACCTTTCCCGTCTCCGCATCTCGAGGCAGTCGATTTCTCACCCTGTCAAATGTCACAAATCGAACTGCCGATTTTGAACTGTTCGAGAAACAGAAGGCACCCGCACCGGTATATATTGGCCGGATGCCGTTGTGCCGTAGAGTGCTGAACAGGATCTCGATTGGAGAGACAGGTTGCCGCGCCCTTGATGCCAGCTGCTGTTTCGTCTTTACAAACTCGGTTGGATACTACGTAGGTAGCTTGTTAGTCCTACGTATACACTGATCACATTACAGGTATTGAACTCACGGTTATAAGCGATTCCAATCCACCAGCAGCGCCGCCAGCCAGTATGGACTGGAAGGTCGTTGGCTTCCCATGGTGAGCCGCCATTCTTGACTGTGGTCCGAAACTGGTCGTGGGGAGCAATTCACGGGCGTTGGTCGGTTCTCGTACTTCAGGGTCAAGGCGTATTGGGACTTGTGCATATTTGAGCAGGACCGATTCTTGCAGATGCTTGCAGATGCTGTATTACAGCCCTGGAACAACATCGACGAAGGCACCGGGCATTCGTGCATTTGTGCTCCGACAAATACTCCCCCATGTCCCGTTGTACGAGATGTTGCGGACTACCATTTAGGGGTGGATCTTCGTGGCACTCGTCAAATTTCAGAGTTATGGTACTAGCAGGGTTCTAGACGGAGCACTCCTTGGAGAAATGCCCAGACTCTCGAGCAAAGGAGCGGCCCCGATTGGCGAGAAGATCACCCGTCCGTAGCGCCTCCACGGGCTGCTCCGTCACCCGGAACACAACCGATTCCAGGGACCACGGCGACCTCCCCAGAGCATACCGGATAGTAGCATTGCCCTGCCTGGAGATCTGGGGATGTCTCGAGGGGCAATGCCTTTCAAATACAATATTTCAGTCACCAGGTACGTTTCCTATAGTCAATAATCTCGAGAGGACGGGCGGCCCATCACGATTCCAGCTAACGCCATGGCTGTCACTGCAGCGCCCACGAAAACCACCAACATTTTCCCGCAAGGAGGGTGGGATGTTCACCACCACATTTTTGATCGTAAGTATCCAGTTCTTGTTCACCCAAATTACCCAACAACTCACCAGCTGATACTGTTCGTGTGCTGCCCTTCACAGCCTCTGAATTCTCCTACGCCTCTGATCGGCATCTCACACCACCACCGGCGACGATCTCGCAATTCCTCTCCTTCAAGTCCGGCATTGGCGCCACCCATTCCGTCCTCACTCATGGTCTCAGCTACGGCAGCGACTGCACGTCATTGCTCGCCTTCCTCCGCAGGCTTGGTAGTACGCACACCAAAGGCATCGGTGTGATCGATCCCAGGTCCACCTCCGATGCCGCCATCGCCGAGATGCACGCCGCCGGCGTACGCGGTATCCGGGTCAACCTGTACAAATACGGAGCCATGCACGACATAAACTTACAGAAGCGAGCCCTTCGTGAGCACGCGCAACGCATCAAAGCCTTCCCGGGCTGGTCAATGGCGTTCACGCACACGCATCCGGAGTTCTGGGCTGATCTGAGACAGACCATCGAAGTCGACGTAGTGGGCAATGGCATCAGACTCGTTACAGACCATTTCGCGCTGTTGAAGGGGCAGTCCATGCTCCCCAGAGAGTATCAGAGCGACATCTCGCGACAGCCGGGCTTCGAGGCCGTCGTCTCACTTGTCCGTGATGGATTGCTGTGGGTCAAGTTGAGTGCGCCGTACCGTGTGAGCGATATGAGTTCGCATTATGAGGACTTGAAACCCTTGGTGAGGGCGATGGTCGAGGCGAATCCGAAAAGGGTGCTTTGGGGCAGTGATTGGCCGCATACACCCAGGATGGAGGTGCGTTGTGCTGAGGAGGCGGCGATCGAGACGCCTTACTTGGAGGTGGATGATGTGGCGTGGTTGACGAGCCTGAGGAGTTGGCTGAGCGAGGAGGAGTGGGATTTGATGATTCGTGTGAATCCGGATGAATTGTATGGTTGGTAGCTCTTCCGTTCATAATATTTGATGTCGTTTGAGCATGTCTCATCAGCGACTACGAAGAAACGCCAGCATGATATATATTCGAGCTTGGAAACCTATATCTCATCCTATGGGACCTAACATAGCAGTGTTCCAAGCAGGAGTGGTTGAAGCCTTGGAGAAGAAATAAACGTCCATGTACTGCGTACCTATACGAGACACATATATTTAGGTTCACATCACTGCTTCCACCATTCCTATATTTCCCACCTCAACAACACATTGCCACTGTGTTGCAATCTCACCAACTCCTCCTCAACTGTTCGTTAATATCCGAAACATGCCAGACTCCTCCCCGTCCCACAATCCACAGTTCATGCTCGCCCAATGCAACCGTGACAGCCAAGTTCTCCCCTCCACCAACTCGGATCGACCCAATCGCCGCCCCTGACACTGGATCAATAACATCGACACCATCTCCTGCGCCGACGAAAATCCACCCATTGCGACTCACCCGCACCCCATCGTAGAAGTACGAGATCGGGTTGTTAAGCAATCTCTCGTTCGTGAGTACAGGACTGTTCTTGGAGATGCTGTACGCGAAGAGACCACGATTGCCATACGGGTCTTTGAGCGACACGGGTTTGAAGACCGAGACGCCGGTGTCTGGCAAATACACCGTTCGCGTACCGAAGGACTCGGAGACAGCGACACCGTTGGCATTACCGGTGGTGACTTTGATGACTTTGGGGGTGAGCGTCTCGCCGTTGACAAAGTAGGTGGATGGATTTGTTGGGTTGGTATAAGGGACAATGTCGCGGCCCTGGGTTCATCCCTCGAGATCAGCAATATGTCAAGAGGTCGAATACGGATAGTTTACTCACCGCTCCCGACTTTGAATCTGTCAGGTAGAAATTCCCATCCGAATCAATGTCTAGATCATTAAACCCATCAAACGGCTGGCCGTAGTAGTTGTTCAACAATTTCTGCCTCCTCAGCGTCACGGGGTCGATCTTGGCCAGATACCCTGTTTCGCCGTCCGTGCCGTCCGTGACCACATACATGCTGTTGTTGAAGTATACACACCCGTGCACATTCACCGTGGGAGGGTCCATGGTGATGTTGCGCAGAGTGTTGTTGCGCACGTTCAGCATGTATTGCCAGGGGTGGGTACCATTCTCGCCGCCCGGAGGACCCCATTCGACGAAAAACAGGCTGTCGAGCTCGGGGATGTAGCATGCCGCTTCGTGGGATTGATGCGCGAGCTTTTGTACGTGTCGGACGGAGGCTTTGGCGCCGATGAGGTCGAAGAAGCGGGTATCGTAGGCGACAAAGTCGGTTTTGTTGAGGTTGGTATACAGGGCGCTCAGTTGGTTGTCACTCGCTTTGCCATCTGGTAGGGCATCAAAGGCACTTCGGTTAAACTCGCCAGGCAATACCGCTAGAGACGGCTCCGTGTAGCTCCAGTAGGCCCATTGTGTCTCGTTAAAGGATGGTGGCAAGGCTGAGAGAAAAGTTCCAAAGGCGGGCTGAAGGCATGAAGCTAAGATCAGAGACCACGACCTCATCCTGTCAAGTACAGCGCACAGTGGTCTGTCCCTCCCGAATCAGATTCCAATGGTTCCCAGAAAGGCAGCTTTGCTTGTCGGAAGAGACGATACTACCATCAAAGAGTGAGCCACGAGCCTCGAAGGAAATTCTCATCTCAGTCAGTATGCCAGTAAGCCCGCGTCATTTATAGCTCTTCCTACCGTGGGAGTTGGTACGCGAGCGTCGAACTAATCCCTGCTCGCGACGACCCGTAGTCGGAAGGTCATGTCTGCTCTGCTGCCGATCTACATGCTGCGATCTTGCAAATGAGCTAATGGTTGATCGGCAAGACCAGGGCACTGCTTCGCCACAGTATTCCGGTCTCCAGAATCCCGGGGCAAAAGAGTGGGTATACTTAGATGTGCCTGGCCACCCGACCCTCCAAAGGAACGCTCCTGGACGGCTGTAACGCTTGACGTGGGATTGAAAATCACCAACTGTCTTCGATGCCGTTCGAGGAAGCGAAATAGGCAACGGAGCTCTCCGTGTACCGCAATGGCTGATCGAGTTTGGAAGAAGGGTCGTGTACGAAGTAAGTCTTGAGGCTGTCGAGGTTCCTTGCCGACCATCTCGTCAGATGCTGTGGGCTAAAATCTGGACTTGAGAGAAACGAAAACAGTATGTAGAGACGGGTCGAATTCCCGGAGACCTTTAGTCAACTGTCAGCTCGGGGAAGGAAATGGATGGAAAATATCATGTCAGTGTATCAAACATAATGCTGGTATTTTGCTCAGCCCCGACATAGTGTATTCAACCAGTACATGTTGATAAGGCAGACACCGAAATGGATCCCATCCCTTCCAAGTTCTCTTTTTGCCCTGACCAGTCCTCAACCGAGGATTTTTTTCGAAATACTCCTGATATAGTTCAAAGCACTCCCCGCTCTTAACCACTTGATCTGCACCTCATGGAAGGTGTGATTCAGCATGGCGTCCCACGACGCGCCACTCCGCGTCGTCACGCACATAGTCACTGACTTACCGGGCTCCATATCGCCGACTTGGACGCCCCTTAGTGAGATCGTGTCTCCTTCACAAATTCGATCGTAGTCTTTAGGGTTTTGAAAAGTCAGTGGCAGCATGCCCTGTTTCTTGAGATTCGTCTCGTGAATGCGTGCAAAGCCTTTGGCAATGATAGCTGTGCCGCCCAAGTAGCGGGGCTCGAGAGCCGCGTGCTCGCGTGATGAACCCTCTCCATAATTCTCGTCGCCGATGATACACCAGTTGATGCCTCGGCTTCTCAGGTTTCGTGCAACTCCGGGCACCGATCCTACTTTACCCGTCGAAGGGTCAACTGCACCGCCCCGAGAGTGTTCGGTTTTGAGCAGGAAGGAGTTGGTGGCGGAGATTAGAAGGTTGTTGCTGATGTTTTCCAGGTGGCCTCGGTATTTATACCACGGCCCCGCAGGGGAGATGTGATCTGTCGTGCATTTACCTTTGACTTTGATGAGGACAGCCATGTTCTCGACATTTCGATCATTCCACGCCTGGAAGGGCTCAAGCAGCTGCAAGCGATCTGATTGAGGATCAACTTGCACTGAAAACGATGCACTTTCCAGCACAGGCGCTTGATATCTGACTTGGCCAGGGAAGAACGTGGCGGGTAACTCAAACGACTCGGGTGGTTGGAAGCGGAGGCCAGTCTGTTGTCCTGGGGTAGGGATCGTGTCGGTCATGGGGTTGTATGCAAGGTTTCCGGCGTAGGCAAAGACGGTGGCCATCTCAGGCGATGTGACGAAAGAGTGCGTCTCGGCATTCCCATCATGTCGACCTGCGAAGTTCCGGTTGTAGCTGGAGATGACGGAATTCTTCTTGCCCTTGGGGACGTCGGTTCGGTCCCATTGACCCACGCACGGCCCGCAAGAGCTGCTAAGGATGGTAGCACCTGCGTCCTCCAGCTCTCCGAGTATTCCATCGGCCTCAGCCGTTGCACGAATCTGCTCGCTACCAGGTGAGACCAGAAAAGGAACTCGGACTTTAGGCACGCCTGCAGCTTTCGCTTGACGGACCAGGTGTTGCACCTTTTTCAGGTCCTCGTACGAGCTGTTGGTGCAACTGCCTACCATACTTGAGCTGAGGTTCACTGGCCAGCCTTCCTTTTCCACGGCGCCACCAAAGGCTGATAGTGGATGAGAGAGGTCAGGAGTGAATGGACCGTTGATATGTGGTTCTAGCGTGTCAAGATTGATCTCGATGACTTCGTCGTAGTATGCCTCGCTGTTTCTGTCGGGCGTCAATAGAGCAGTCGAATAAGCGTTAGCGGCCTGTGCAATGTTCGACCGTTTTGTGGCAGACAGATATCGTCCCATCGATTCCGTGTACGGGAATATGCAAGACGTCGAACCGATCTCGGCCGACATGTTGCAAACGGTCGCCATTGCCGTGGCGCCGAGGGAATCGACACCTGGCCCAAAGAACTCAATGATCTTTCCTTTCCCGCCAGCAACACCTAGAATGCCGGCAAGTTTGCAGATGATGTCCTTGGAGGAAGTCCACTTCGAGCGATGCATGCTACCCGTGAGGCGAACGCCGGTGATCTTGGGACACATCAACTCCCAAGGCATGCCGGCCATGCCGTCAACGGCATCTGCGCCGCCGACACCGATGCCCAGCATTCCCAGACCACCTGCGTTGGGAGTGTGCGAATCCGTCCCAATGAGTAGGCCCCCGGGACTAGGCATCGTTAGCACGAGTACGCGGGGTGCGATCATCGATACTCACAATGCATAGTTCTCAAAGAGGACGACGTGCAAGATACCTGACCCTGCTCTCCAATATCCAATGCCGTATTTCTTGGCTGCGCTACTCAAAAAATCATACACTTCTTGATGTTCGGTGAGCGCCCGGTCGATATCACTCTGTGCGCCGTCTCTAGCCACGATAAGGTGGTCACTGTGTACCGTGGTTGGCGTCGCCACTTTCTCAAGGCCGGCGCTGATGAACTGAAGAAGCGCCATTGTGGCCGTTGCATCGTGGCAGGCGACACGGTCGGGCCGTAGCTGAAGTATAGTCTTGCCGCGTTCTATATTCCTCGTATCGACGTTCTCGTCCAGATGGCTGTACAAGATCTTCTCAGAAAGCGTCAGGGGACGATTGAGCCACGCTGTCTTCCGTTGCAATATCCGCAGTCGCCCTTCATAGTCGAGACTAGTATGCTGGAGAGATTGATCAGCACCGTTATCCACACGCTCGCGCTGTTTGAGCTTACCGACTCAAGTGGACTGATTGGAATTCGAGGTAGGGCTGTGGCATATTGTCGCAACAACCGTGACTTGAAGACCACCGAGCGGCTTGCCCATTTCCCTAGCCCGTGGTGCAACATGGTGGCGGTTTGGTATACGCAGTATGGACATGGAGCAAGGAGTCCTCTAGAATAGAGATTAAAAATGTTCGACGCGACCTTGGACCTGGAACGCAAACCAATGCCACCGCCGGGTCGGTGGCAAAGTCTGCCGGAGTCAATTTCATGATGACCGTACACATGGTGTTGAATGCGACAAAAGACCGTACCATGTCTGAGGTTTAGAACAACGGCAGATGTAAACTTCTGGATGGCTCCGTGGTGGCTACCGTTCGACTGGAGGCGTCCGGGCTGCTCCGTTGCCTTCTCCGGGCGTGCTTACAACCCCTGGCACATCGACAATAAGCGATGGCCTGATAAGAATGCCAGTGCTACGAGCTTGGTTTCCATACGTGGAATCTGGGAGGCCTCGCCAAAAATTGACTTGAGCTAACCTTTGACAACTTCAACGACAGCAACACTGACAATCATATCGGTACCCAGAGTAGTCTTGTATGAACCATGGCAAGCACGAAAACGTTATCACAACAGCTCAAGGCCATCCGACAATTCACCTCGTGCGACGTCAGTATCCCTCCCTACTCATCTACATTCTGCATAGTCGCTGACAGTGCACGAGATTGGAGACGCGCTGGTGAAGCTCAAAGTCCCGCACGGAGGTTATTTGAGCGGGTTGCAGATGTTCTCGCCAACATTCCGATCTGGGCAAGCCAAAATCTGTGGCCCAGCACATACAGTGCGAATGGTACATGCCAGCAATAAGTCAGCTCCAAGACCCAAACAGCATTTTGCAGACAGCATCACGTCGGGGAGCGTGGTGTTCATCTCTCAACCACGAGGGTTGATCAGTGCCTGCTGGGGTGGTCTGATGAGCACGCGGGCTCAGAAGCGAGGCGCGGCTGGAGTGGTCATCGATGGCCGGTTCAGGGACATCAACGAGCACCGAGACCTCAACATGGCGCTGTTTGCACGGGACAGTAGCATCCTCGGCTCCAACACATTCACGCGATCGTCAGAAATTAATGTGCCAGTCTCATACGAGATCGAAGAGATTTCTGGTGCAGAGCCTGTCACCATCAACCCGGGGGACATCATTTTGGGCGATGCCGACGGTGTAGTGGCGGTCCCAATGAAACTTGCTGAGCAATGCATAGACTTGTGCACAGAGAGGGCGAAGATTGATCGCCAAACGCTGCAATCTCTCAATGCGGGCGAGGAGATGGGTCCGACCATAGCAAAGCTACGTCGATGAATGTCTTGGATGATTTGGCGGCTACTACGGTGGACTTGATTCTAGTAAGCGCACAAGAGCGTGCAGCATGCAGACCTGTTGCGGAAAGGGTCTTCAGCCAAACGTAACCTGTATCTTACACAGCTTATTCCACATCATGTACACAATTCAATGAGCTTGAGCTAGATGTCGACAATACCGGCAGATTATTCGTACACGAAACTTGAAGTGTTTACACATCTCAATCGATATCGGGAGGGCCTACTAGTAGGAGACCTCCCTCTTAGACGTTCCCACTCAACTGCACGAAGCCGGATATCTCAGCCTTCCACTCTCGCTCTGTGTAGCAAACATGGACCGACCAGTGACCCTGCCTAAATACCAAAAGCATAGAGCCAACTGCCAGAGCATTGGACAGGGTAAACCGCTAAAAAAAAGCTTGACGGGGGCTGACTCCTTCTCCACAAAACTGCCTGCATCCGCACAGACGGAGTGCTCCGTGTGCATGGGGTGAAATCGCCACCCTCCCATCAGTTCCCCACACGGCGCAGAGCGGTCACCTTGCCAAGTCCGGGGTGCTCTCTGCACCGGAGAATCAGCGTGGGTTTTTCGGTACGTGATCCGGTATATGCGCACTGCTTCCTGCTGAAATCAGGCGAGGTCGCGGTGTCGCCTTGTGGCCCCTACTGTCTTGACCGGAGTGATCCGTCTGGAGAACCTGGGGAACACCTCACCTCCATATTCCTGCAGCATGTCTCTAGTGGAATCTGGCATCCTCTTTAGATATTATATATTGGAGCCTGTTGAAGACGCGCCTTGCTTTTGAATCGACCAGATCTACTCCAATTCAGACCCGCAGGTGTGACTACAGTCGACCCTTAGCCAGAAACAATGGACGAGAAGAACATCCCGAGCTCAAACAACGATGGTACCCGGGCGCCAAAGAACGCGGTTCGCGAAGACATCTCTGACTTGAAAGCGGATCCTATCCTCGTTGAAGATATCGGTGACGAGTACAGAGCCGTGGAGAAGAAGCTGGTGCGAAAACTCGATCTCACCCTGGTCCCCATGCTCTGGGTTCTCTATCTCTTCAACTACCTTGACAGAAACAACATTGCGTCAGTGTCGACTTGCTCCTTCCCCAGAATGTGTTACGTTGGCTAATATTGTATACAGTCAGGCGAGACTCAACAGCTTTGAAGATGATCTCGGGCTCACTGGCAACCAATTCAACGTGGCCGTTTCCATTCTCAATGTCGGGTGAGGACGATGACTCCCTTGCATCTGAAGATACATTCTGAACAGTTTGACAGTTACATGCTCATGCAACTCCCATCCAATATGATCCTCACCCGAGTGCGACCCTCCATCTACATTCCGGCCTGTGCTGCGATCTGGTCGTGCATTTCGGCTTCGACCGCTGCCACACACTCTTTCGCTCAACTTATCGCCGTTCGCTTCTTGCTCGGTATCGCCGAGGCCCCCTTCTTCCCAGGCGCCATGTTCTTACTCTCGTGTTATTATACCCGAAAGGAGTTGGCTGTGCGCACGGCCGTGCTTTACTCCGGCTTGATCCTAGCAACTGCCTTCTCGGGCCTTCTCGCCGCCGGTATTTTCTCAGGTCTCGACGGATCCCATGGTCTAGCTGGCTGGAAGTGGCTGTTCATCATCGAAGGAGCTGGCAGCTTTTCCATTGCTATCGTGGCAATGTTTGTACTGCCCGACTTTCCGGGTGCGAACACGGGCGCCGCACGTTGGCTTTTGACTGAAGAAGAGAGGCGAATCTCGGCAGACCGTATCCAGAGGGATCGTGTTTCTGAGGCACGTATCGATGGCTCCGTGTGGACTGGACTGTCTGCTGCCGTCAAGGATGTCAAAACTTGGATCTTTGTAGGTCTCCTGTCTCGTGGCAGACGTATCTACAAGGATGGATTTACTAACTGTAATTCTCAGGTATTGATGCTCACGGCCAACCATAGCGCTTATGGATTCAACAACTTCTTCCCCACCATCGTCAAGGGATTCGGATTAGGCAACAGCAACGTGACCTTGATCCTCACCGCTCCGCCCTATCTCCTTGCGACAGTTGTTGCCTTCTGTGTCGCCCTCTCCAGTGATCGCAGGAAGGAAAGGGGCTGGCACATTGCCGTTCCCATGATGTTCTCCTGCGTCGGCTTCATCACCTCCGTGGCGACTCTTAACAGGGCCGCTCGTTACACCGCCGCTTTCCTCTACATTGGCGGCTGTTTCTCCTCCAACGCTTTGGTCTTCAGTTGGGCAGCAAACACTCTCTCGCAATCACCAGAGAAGAGAGCATGTGCCACGGCCATCATCAATTTGCTCAGCCAGCTGGGCAACATCTGGAGTCCATACTTCTTTCCAAAGTCGGATGGACCACGCTACATCATGGCTATGTTGTTGATGATGGCATCGACGATCGTCAGCATGATCACCGCCTTCACCATGAAGTTCTTGTTGAGCCGAGCAAATCGAAAGCTACGGGACTCAGGAGCGGCGAACTTGTTCACACTCTGAGCGAGGCATTTTCGGCAGTAGTGCTTGACGACTCCATGAAGGTGTCTGCAACAAGGTGGTCCCGCGCTTGCTTGAGTCGTGCTGCTCTGAAAGAGTTTGATCGCAGGAACACTGAGGCGAGGGTATATTCGCGTGCAGCAATTAAACCTCGGAGGTGGGTGTACATTATTCCCATGCCGACGCGGTTGTTGATGAGAGTTCGTGACCTGGGAGAAGGATGAAACATATTGAGATGCAGACATCATACCGTAGAGCTTCACTTGGCATCCTGCGTACCTCGTAATGAAGCCCAGCTCCAGAATTTCAAGAGTTTGGGCATGGTCTGACGGCTGATCCACGACGAATCCCCAATGGGTCTAAATTTTCCGACATGTTCTCGATCTAATCTAGGATGGGTGAAACTGCCCGCGGCCGACATTTCTTGTCGCGGGGAAATAGAATGGCGAGCCACGCGCTTCGACTTCGGGGTGCCAGGATGAGATTGATATGGGCGTCAAGATCGAGGTGATGTAATATTTCACAAGTTTCAGATGGACGACAGGCCTCAGGACCAAAAGGGAGCTTTTGTGTTTTGCAAGCTGCTTCGTTGCGAGTCAAAAGAATTGGGACTTGGCACATGTGACAGGCCTGGGCGTTTTCTATGCAGGCATTAACTTTTGTTTTCTCTACAAATCTGCAATCCGGAGAGAAAGTCAGCAGACACTCCAGGCATTGACGCTTTGGAAAAACGCAAAAGGAAAAACCATGTCGGATCTTTCAGAATCGTTCGTGGCATCCATTGCTCGGGCGCTCAATTCAAACCAGGTCCCCTGTGTCCTCTGGGGCCACTATCTTCTCAATGTCCATGGCATCCCATCAATCATCAGTGTACGTATTCTTGGACCATGAAATTCCCAGACCCTGAACTAATCCTGCGCAAGTCGGTTGACTTTGTCATTCCGGATGCTCATTTGAAGCTTGGAACCAAGACTCTCACCCAGTTCGAGAGCCTCACGCCATGTCCAGACCGGGAGACGTGCCCCTCAAGCTCGCAGGAGCGGCCTACACCGCCACCAGCATTTCACAGCCACATTGAAGACTCCGAAATCACCGTGGCTCTCTATCTGCAATCGGAGACTATTTGGTTCCTACCACCGCTCGACAGCTCTGTCTTGTGCCCGACGAAACGTACACTCCCTTCGCACTTCGTTCTTGCGTCCGACCAGAGTGTTCTCCCACCCAGGCGGCCGGGTCGGGGATTGGGTGTCTTTAGATTGGAGCAAGATCCAGTTGTCGTCCCCAAGTGCCACATCTTGCTGGAAGCCATCCTGCGTCTGTACGCGCGTGATTCAGGGAAGCACGTTGGGGCCTTTGCAATGGCAATGATTGGGTATGTAGAGGAATATATCGACGACGATGGACTTTTGGATTCAAGCCTGCTTCCGGAGCCGCTCAAGTCGTTGTACAAGGAGCTTAGGCAAGGGAAAAAGCCGGTTCGTCAATGGACCAAGGAGTTGAAGGAGGCTCTTGGGATTCTCGAGGATGACTGCTACAGCTGTTAGAGCGCCGCATCTTTTTGCACGATTTTGCACTCTTCGTTTTCTCCTTTCAATACAGAGGTCAAGTTGTCCATCCTGTGGTTATTATTGATCTTCTCTCGACATCTGGCTTCGATGGTGGGTTTCATCCAAGGCTCGCTCGCTACAGTACACGTCCCCGTTCGGGACCGCCAACTTTTGCCCATGGCCTATTCTTCACCCCAACCTCTCCACGGCGCAGGATCAGACTTGACACGCTAAGACTACGGTAAGAGGCAGCCGATTACTGGCTCCGGGCCATAGATGACCCTTTCAGAGTATTGACGGACGCTATGTGTAGCGGTACGACATGAAGGAAATCAAGCATCTACTACACATGGATGCCGATTACATAGTGTGACAACCCGCAGTTTATCCATGATGGTTCTCCTGGTGCATTTGAAGACGGAAGCAACGAAGCAAGGCCTTTGCAAACCTCTCGCGTCGCACTTGTTTGTTTTCACAATCTCAAGAATATCGCCATCCTCTCCGAGAGATTAGAGCCGCAGCTCTCGAGCGAAGTAGCCCGCTGATAGCAGATTGTGTTGAAGGAAGGCAAGAAGATGCCAAAAACCAATGCAACCAAACTTGAAGGAGTCGAAAGGCTCGTGCGCTTCTTCTTGTGCGCACATAGCTCATTTGCGAAGAAAGATAATACCGAAGGAGCTGGAATCGAAGTGGACGTGGGATATGCGGTGTCGGTGCTGACTCCCCAGGGGAGTCAAATGAAACGTACGAGATTGTCGCCATATTCCAATGACGGCATTGCCACTGACATGCCGCTGTATTACTACCTATCCTTTCCATCGAAGTCCACAGAGCCCTTGCTCTTTGTGAAAACGTCCTGAGCGACAGACAAGTCCCTTGACGGAGAAGTCTCTCCTCTCTGATAAAATCGATGGGCACAGAGCGCCTCAGTCCAGGCTCTAATAATAAGGAAAAGATAATGCTCAGAGGGCAGACGAGATGCATGACGGGCATTGGGATTGAAACGGGAAGATGCCGGGAGAGGGCGTTTCTTGACTCTGACGATCGTGGCAAAGCTTCATATGGTGGTCAAGCTAATGAGGAGGTTCGGTGGTCTTATTCTAGGAATCGAGCCACTTGTGGAACGCATATACGCCAGGGGGAGGAGGCAGAGCGCGCCAATGGGCATTCTACAAGAATCCACCAAGCCGAGCGTCGCTACAAGAAATGCCACCCTCCCTTCCCGGCATACGAATGCCATCTTGGGACGCCAGCAGGACGGGTCCATCACCAAATAATTGGACTGTATGTGACGAGTCGCGTGCTCAGCAGCAACTCGTCTGATGAATGAACATGAACATGGCCATTCGGTCGTCGGTGGTCAGTGGTCGACCGCACAACTTTTTGGTCCATTTGCTTCCCTGTGCTCTCGTGTCCTTCCCTGTGCTCTCGTGTCCTTCCCTGTGCTCTCGTGTCCTTCCCTGTGCTCTCGTGTTTGCTCGTTCACGAGAGCCCAGTGCAGTCCGTCCGAATCATCGCCCACCCACCCAATGATAGTGGTCGTGAAGCCGAACCACCACTTGTGGCTGGAGCTCGGAAGGTCCGGGTGATCACGTTTGTGCTTGAGGCCCGAATGCACGAGTAATATACAGAACAGAAAGAACGATGGGAGAAGCAACGAGTCCCCTAGAGTAGATTCCGGCTCAAGGCCCCTGCTTGCATCTCGTCACACTGAGCCAATGACTGACGTTGAGATGGAGACTGTGGTGGTGCAAATCGCCCACGGGATCGATCTGACGGCTTCCTCCACGGCCCCAGATCTGGTAGACGGCATTTCATCTGGGCATTCGGTGATCGGCAGGGAGTGGTCTGCTCGTTCCCGAGGTCGGAAGAACGAACGGCTTGTGATGTTTTCCAATGGATCCATGGTTTGGGTTACCTGCTGCAGCCGTGTCATCTGTCCCCTTCAGGGAATTTGATAGCCATAGCATACATGCCGTCGTGGTGCAGAGGTGATGGTGAGGACAAGTTGTGCCGATCTCAGAGTCATGGGCCAACTGATCCATAGCCACGCATAAGGTGACCGACTCGCTGCGCCCCGTTCGGCGATTCTTGCCGAGAACGCGTGGCATGTCCATTCCCTACTCGAATGGCTGGCTGCAGAAAATCCACCCACAAATCAATTCCAAGGCACTTTCGTCCCTCAGCCGGAGTCTTCATCATTCTCGACTCCCCCGCCGTCCTGATTCCGCGTTGTCCCAGAGTCTGGACAATCCAGCTTGTTCTTCTTCTGTGTAGCTCTCCAGATAGCCGCTAGTTGCGCTGCAACATCGTCCAGAAACTCGGTGCTGGCCCATTTCATAACCCCTGCCAGCGCCATACAGAACTCCCTGGTGGTGGAGGAGATCGTGCCATGACAAGCTTTGAGAACATGCATATTGTAAAATTGCGTATCTTCCACCAATGTGATGTAATGGACCCAGAGCAGTAGGATAGGCCCTTCCTGAGTGACAGAGAAGGCTAGAGGTTCCTTTCGTCGAGAGGTTTCCGGCGAACACCGTTCAGTAAGCTGAGCGAGCCGACTCTGCATAACGAGCATGCAGGTCCCAGATTGAGCAGCTTGGTTCTCGGCCTCGTACATACTTTTGCCAGTCGCGTACGACTTCCCTTCGACGACGAGGGATGGAAAATACGTCTGAGGTGCCGAAAAGAAGGTTTTCAAGTCAAGTCCCTCTTCCGACTGTAGCTCCGTTACCATGTCTATGGCACCAACTTTACTGACTCCCAGCGACGCTATTCTCTCGACCACGATATCCTCCAGGAACGCGATTGTTATGTCTGGGCGAGACTGCTTAACAGGACAAATGTCGCGTTCCGGGGGAGGTGGCATGGCCGCCTTAGAAAGACATGGTAAAGCACAAGACGTGTATGGCGGATCCGGGTCATTCGAGCGGTCGTTAGAAGCGTCCGCGGCACCGAGAACCTCGCCCGGAGAAAGGAAGGTGAGCTTCCGTTGAACCTTTGGTATCAAAGCTCGGTCCCAGTCTGGACCACAATTAGTATCACACAACGCACACTGACACACATCAAGTCTACAGTACCTGTTTTCCTTCGAAAGTCAAAGCCATGGCCGAATAGCTTCCTATCCATTGCTTCCAGGGCTCCGCCGATCAATTCAACAGAATCATCTTCCCTGCTAGGTATCTTGAGAACCCTAGAAAAGTCAAGGCGTAAATCGTCAGCGATCGATGAGACGATACTTTCCTTTTCTTTGTCGAGTGTGGGTTGGAGGATGGCGTTGATTCTATCTTTGAGTTGTTCAGGGATGCCCTGGTGCTGGACGTAAATTCTGGCCTTCTTAAGTACTCCGAGGCGATAGTCAGCAAGCGACAGTGTCGATCTCGGAGTGGACTGGGAGGCTGTGTCTTGTTGCAGCTCGGTGAGGTTTGATGACTGCGAGGCCCTTCTCTTCTTCTGGCGTGCCATACGGTTGGATGTTTCCACTGCCGTCTCAGTATTGAGCTGTACCAGGTTCTTGAAGCTGAGGAGGTCCTGTGATCGGGACGACTCCGTCACAGGTGTTGCACCTTCACGCCCTTGCTTGTCTGGCCTCTCCTTTTCGGATTCGCGCTTCTTCTTGGTACGTGGAGGTCTAGTTGACGGCGGAGCTGGTTGAACAGAATTACGCGGCAGGGCTTGTGCTTTGGTCGCTTTGGTGGCAGAGCGAGTTTCCCTTCTGGGGGGAGAGGCCTCGTTCTTCTTCTTGGAGGCTTTGGATCGTGTTTCTGTTCAAGTTGTTAGCATTGGCGGCCATGTGTAGGAGTTTAAGAGGGAAAGAGACACATACGCTTTGCAAGGCTCTGCGTGGCCGCAGGTTCGCGCTTCGTAGGCATTTCGAATAGGCAGCCGGTGAAGGTATGAGATTCGGGACAAAGAGATATTCTAAACAAGCCGCTGCCCATGAAAGAGAAATAAAAGAGTCTTGGTTGGAAGCAGTCGAAGGGGCTTGCCGTGGCTTGACGGATAGGGACAAAGGAATTCTCGCATTCCACAAGATGTCCATTGATACCTTGGGCAGCAAGAATGTGCCTTGCGGCATCGGAAGCGGTTGTCCAGAACAATCATCTCAGATCGCATCCAATACGCCCACAGAGTGTCACATAATTAATACCTCCATGGCGTAGTAGTCTAACAAGATGGCTTTTTGCACCGCCTTTGATTCGAAACATGCGAGCGAATGGTGTTGTTGGTAACGAATGATTTGGTCACAATGTGTGACAGAGGTCGGTGAGAGGGTCGGTCTGAGACGGAGAGTTGCATGTTGAATCCATCGTTCCTGTAAGAAGCACTGGAATTAAAGTTTTGAGGCTGCCGTTCGTCGATCTTAGGAAAAAGCTAAATATACGGAGCAGTGGAGTGTGCTTCAAGCTAGAGGTCTGACTAGGAAAAGCGACCCTCCTGTACAATACTGTACGTGCTGTGTAGTCGCACGTTGCATGCCTTTTCTAAAGTACGAATGGGTACCTACTAGGTAACAAGACAATGGGCGGTGGCTTTACTCATGTGCTGGGAAAAAGCGCCAAGCTGTGGCGAGGTGAGGGGCCTACTGCGGTACTATCTCAACCGGGAATTGACAACTATGAGATTGTGATGGAAGCACTCGTTACCGGACACCATGCCTGCCAGCCTACCTACTCTTCGGAACCTGCTCTATGTATCATGATGGAGGGGATGTCTGGGTCTATCTTATTTCGTCACAACATATACCTGAAACCCGGTGCCGTGGCTGCGGAACTCCCAGGCGCAACTTCATCCTCGGTCGTCTCAGCTTTATCGCGGGCAGCAAGCTCGACGGCCTCGCCGTTCACCAGCTTCGCATTCTCCTTGACTAGCGCCCATCGCAACACCAGCGTGGCCAAGGAACACGCGACGCAGAAGCACGCGTTCGCGATCATGGCGGACAGATATCGCGGGCCGAGTTGCTTCAGGTACATGTACGGGCTGTAGATTTGGGCCACGTTTCCGAGGGTGTTGATCAGCGCAATGGCCGCACTGCGTTTCTCCACGGGCCGCGGCAGGGTGGAGGAGATCCAAGCCAGGGCCACGTTGTAGCTGCCGTAGACGCCGCCGAGCATGAGGAACAGGCTCACGTACCGCGCCGCAAGAGTCATGCTGGTGGCCGCGATGATGTACCCGGCCATGGCGAACGAAATCGGGGCAAGGATGTGCATGGAGCGCTCTGAGAATCGATCGCTGGAGAAGGAGACGGCCAGCGCCACGATGGCGGCGAAGACGTACGGTGGCGCGACGAGCAGCAGCGTCTCGACTTTGCCATAGCCAAAGGTGGCGACCAGGGTGGGAATGAACGAGGTGACTGCTCCTGCGCTCGTCTTGGTGATGATTATCAGGGCCAGCAGCCAGACCTTGTAGTCGCACACGGCCATCCGCACTCCCAGCAACAAGCTTCCTCTTTCGGTGTCGCGGGAGCCGTCCACCTCCTCTAGCCGGCGGACCGCAATGGCTCGTTCCTGTGCGCTTAAAGATCGCGTATTGTGGGGAAAGTCCGGTAGGATCAGCATGGCGGTCAGGGCGACGAAGACGGTGATGGAGGCTTCGATGATGAAGAGCCATTTCCAGGCGGCAATGCCCATAGCACCGTCGAGACCGGACTGGATCCCCGCTCCGATCAGGCCCCCGAGGCCGCCGGACAGGAGAGATCCCGTGTAGAGAATCGACATGCGCAGCGCCAGCTCCTTGCGCGTGTACCATGAACTGAGCGCGAACAACGCCCCGGGGAAAAATGGCCCTTCCACGACTCCGAGGAAGAAGCGCACGACAACCAACCCGTTGAAATTGTGCGTGGCGGCGGTCAATCCCGAAAGCACGCCCCAGGCGGCCATACAGCAAGGCTAAGTAAAACAAAGTCAGAAAATAGGAGAGGGCAGGAAATAGAATAAGCCTTACCAGATAAATGCTCGGCCGAACTCTCGTGAGCAGGAGATTTGAGGGGATTTGCACCGTCAGATACCCTGCGAAGAAGACCGAGATACAAGTACTGAATTGGGAGCCCTGCAGGTTGAGCGCTTCTTCGATGTTGAGCACCCGGGCGCTGGCCAGAGCATTGCGATCGAGGTAGCTAAGAATGGCACCGCATTAGCTCCTGGGAACGGACGAGAATAGGTACAAGAGACAGGACTCACTTCAGCACAATGATGACGCACAATATAGGCATCAATCGCAAGTCCAGCTTCCGTACAAGCCTCCGTTCGGCAGCCACATAGTCCTCGCGGGAGAGGTGACTCAGATCTCCCAGCTGATTAGAAGATCTCTCGACTGTGGCGGCCTGCTCGACTTCGACGTCGACTTTCGACATAATGGGCGTGTATCTCGGCTCGTTCGATGGGAGGGATCCCACCACCAGATCTCGAAAGAGTCTCCATGTTTTATACATGGTCTCTTCCGACTTCTTCCTCCCCACACTCCGCTTCCAAGACATCTGTTGTTACTGGGACCCGGAGATCCAGGAAATCTGGAGTGTTGGATAAGACTGTTGCTCCCCAGTGTCGGTCGTCAACCGAAGTCGGAGGCGCGGGGCGATGATCCCAACCCGGCAAAGTGCCAGACTGCGCTTCGGACAACGACCGAGCACATCCTCAGCGCTAATATGCGACGAAGGTCACCGTACCCGAAAGTCTGTGGAGACGATGCAACGCCGTTACCGAGCGTACTGTAGGAACAAGTTTGCGGTGTCATTATTCATGGTGGCTGACTATCGAAACGCTTTGTTCGAGCAGCAGGGTGCCCACTATTTTTTGCACTTACAATTCTTCGCAAAGGCACAGTACGAAAAATACCCTGTGCTCCTTGCTGTCTGAATAATTAATAATGTCTAGATCTGAGTTGTATCGATAATCAGTGCATCTGTGGATTATGTTCCTGTGCGATCAGCCACATCCGCCAGGGAGGTAACAGATCTTGCACCGAATGCTTGGTGGTAGGATCAAAGAACGCTCGGGGTCTCACGTCGACCTTGATTCACTAAAGCAGTGACCTGGTCGAATACCGCGAACGTGATTCCGCTGGAAAGCTGTGATCCAGGTCAGACAGTGCAAGGCAACGAAACGCAACACAAGGGTGAACCGCTACTTACCATCAACCTGACAAGTCGTGGAGTTGTCGCTCGCCAGAACACCGTAATACCTTCGTGTCGGAGCATGGAGCGCCCACATGAAAACATGCTCCGATGTGTGCTGTCCACACTCTGCATTCTCGTCTTAATGTTGTCGAAGGGCATTGACGCATACCTGGAAGAACTAGTCAGCGGTGACCTATGTCAGCAGCGTTGAGAAACTAACGTTGTCACAGCCCCGCTCAAGGCACCTGCAAGCAACGTTGTGCCTGCGTTGTCCAGCCTTCTTCCCAGGCTTGTCGTCGCAATCCAATCCCTGATAGCTCCAAAACTGGCAAACCGGACTGCTGAATTGGTTCCCTGCTTGCACAGGACGGGACCAACGCCTCTCCACAAACCCAGCAAGCCATGATTCCTGACCACTCGTCCGGCGACGGCGAGGGTACTCTCGGCCCTGGCGCCCGCCGCAGCCATGTCTATCGACTGTGTTTTTATAACTTCTGCTGGAGTGACGACCAGAATCGATTCAGCGATGCCCCCCGATAGGCCCGCAAGGATGTTGACAAGGACACGGCTTGGTCCGATCATCGGCTCGAGCACACTCTTGCTGCTCTCGAAGCTGAAGAACCGTACTCCTCCCTTGGCCGTGTTGGAGGTGATCAGTGCTGGAGATCCTGCATAGATGCCCGCAATGCCCTGCGACTTGAAAGCTGACCGAAATATGGCAAACGAAGACGAGGGTCTGCCGTTGCCGCTTGCAGGAAGCTGTCGGCGTGTTTTGAGAAACTCCGCAGGGTAGGTGACAATGGTCTCTGAGGCCCCAGCTATCCCTCCAGCCAGAACTGCCACGGTGCCCGACGGTTTAGATGACATGGTGCCGTACAGGTGCGACTTGGCAAGCAGTCCTGTCAGCTCTGGCGAATGTCAGTTACAGGGCTGATTTTCCTATCGCTATATCAATTCAATTTGGAGGGAATGTTGGTGCAAGCCAGGTGCGATCGCAATTCAATTAGTTATAAGATCTGAATTGTCCGAGAACTCGTCGACCTTTCGTGCAAGAATCTCCCGGTGAACCCTTGAGAGATCTAATTTTCGTATTCATTCTTTCGATTCAGTCACATAGCAACGGCACCATGGTCCGATTCTTGCTCGTCAGACCCTGAAAAGGGGGATTCTGGCCAGCCTCGTACCTTCGGTCAATGTCCCGTCGTATGAAACGAGCCCTGATTGGCTAAATTCGACCGGCAGTGTGGTCTTCGGATATTGACCGAACCTGACCTCAGCAGTCCATCTTGCGGACAGAGTTCAACGAATCGATTGCCGGAACGGGAATGTTGAGGTGCGCTATACGCCTAGGGGGATCAGCAATGCCAACGGTTTTCTGGGCGAGGCACCCAACGGCTTTTGGGAAACAGCCCATCCCGGAGAGTTCAAGTTTCTTCGTAACAATCCGGCGTCGCTGGCGCCCATCATGGTGCTGTCAGGAGTTGCACATTGAGGAATGTACATCGGCGGCCAAAAAGAAGTCATCGTCGAACCACGTGTCCATCTCCGCAGTTATCGGTATATCGCTCCACTGCTGCGGCAGAATAGCGCCAGGATCCACGGACGCCCATTCATAGGCGTTCGGTTCCTCTGATGGTATGCGAGGGAGCTCCAGCACGTCTGCAGATGCTCTGGTTGGATCTTCGAGCGACACGTTCAGACGCCCGATCTCGCGTTGAATGAGCTGGATGGCTGTGCTGATGATTGGGGCTGATGCCTTGACGCTTTCTAGGGTGTTGATGCAATATATCAGCTTCGAGATTGGTACCGAAGAGTCAGATTTGGTGGCCTGGATCTGCAGCAGGAAGATGGAAGCGGCGGTATAGACGCAATATATCAGGGATGTCATGACATGTCCGTGGCCAAAGTTGCGCGTGTACAGATCAAATATGTTAATGATGGCATTGGCAGCCGAGCCGCACTCGGCGACGTGATGCTCCAGGTTGTTTCGCAGCATCTCGGAAGTTCCACGGGCGCATACTATTGGCCGATGCAGCTGAATTTTGACCATGTGGAACATGGCATTCAAAGTCGCAACATGGGACGGTGGACAGTAAGAAGGTAGATCTGCAGGTGACATCTTCAGAAAAGGAGGCAGTCTGTCCCACCAGTCCTGCAAGTTCGCTGTCTCGTTAGCCACGTGAGTCATTGTTGCCTCTTCGGAAATCTCTTTCAATGGGTCGTAAAGCTGGAGCAGAATCCGGTGGAGGACCTCTGACAGAGAGCACATGTTGATGAAACAGGATGTCGCATGACTTTGTGTGGGAGGATAATTTTGTTCGTCATTAACCCCAACGCCGGACGGTGACCAGACCTCAATCTCGGCGGAGTCATCCAGTAAAAGTTGTGGAGGGCTAGCATACGTCGCTAGAATCACTGGCTGCCTTCCCAAGTATAGACAGAGCAGTTTCTCCCAGCAATAGCAGCTCCAGAATAGACGATTTCGAATTTCGATGTCTTCATCGCTGAGTCCGGCCGTGGCGGCATAGCTGCGGCTGTCGATGTTCAGCCCCAGGTCTTCCATCAGTCGGATGGCCATTCCCGTATACAGCCACGCCTGGGTTCTGTGTCCTTTTCCTGTCGCTTGGGCACTGAGCAAGAGCAGAGCCTGGACCTCGGGGATCTTGCCTGGCCCGTATCTGACATCGTCAAAAACGGCCGCAATGGCTTGACGATAGAAATGAGCACCCCCATCGTAGGGCTCTAGTAAGGCGGACAACTTCGGGTCGGCTCTCGCCCATCGCACAGAGTGTGCCAAAATTGTATTCAGCAAGCCGGCGGAGTAGTACGGACCGTTATTCTTGATGTCTCTGGTGAAGGCAGGCCGGTAAACGAAGTTGAAAAGGGGCGACACCCACGTCCAGTGGTCGCGAAGCAATGACTTCATCGGCTCCGGCGTGTTGGAAAATTGCTCAAAAGCTCGTTCCTTCCATGCACTGTTGACCAATTTGTCCTTGCCACTTTCGGCGGCAGACCTTTGGGAGGGGAGTGACGGAGCGATTTCATCCGCGTCGTCACGCTGACGGCCAGGCAGGCGGAAGAAACTCGTGGTCCCGTGGAAGGTCAGTCGGCCGTCGTCAACCTGAAGACCCTTGAACTGGGCGACTCTTGTGCTTTCAGCACCCTCACACTGTCTGGTATCGAAGTCGGTCTGAGCAGAGCCGGCTGTGCTGTGACCCGAAGGCGATACTGTGTTTGCTGGTGAGGCACATTCCAAGGCACGAAGCCGAGCTTCGAGGTGGGCGATCTTTTGCTCGAGGGCTCTGGTATACGCGAGAGTGGGGGCCAAGCCGTACTGGCAAGTATCGCCTCGCAACGAGCACCTTGAACAAACTGGGGTTCCGCCATCACATCTGACCTGTCCCACCCGACGGTTTAGTGAAGGAGCACGGATCTGGGGTTTACGGACAATTACCTTGCGTTTTCTGCAGGTTTCGCAGCTGAAAGCTCGCCGGCGTTCGGGTCTTGGACCTGATAGCTGGCCACTTGGATTGGGCATTCTCGCAATTTGCACGAGGACGAAGAACCGCAGATGTAGGTGGAAGTAAGGTTGAACTGATCACTCGCTGTCCACACTATGACTGAGCGTCCTTGGCACTCATAGCCCGGAGAATACTCCGTACCGTCCTTGGCGGCGAGCCCAGTTGAGAAAGGAAGGGGTCCGGCCGAATTCTAGGCCTGAATGAGTCTGGCGCAGGTCCTTATTTCCTCCCTGGGCACCCCTAAAACAACGCCTAAGCAGTCACTCACCTCGTACAATGGTTGCCAACACAACTTCACGGCACATACGGGTTCTGGGGTTGTGATGGAGGGTCATTTCTCTGTCACCAAAACCATCGGTAACAATCTCTAACTTTGCTTGTGTACAATGCTGAGCTTTTCTACCTGAGTCATTGCGGCGACTAACTCATCCTCGCTTCGGCAAATCCACCTCGACATGCTGGGTTTGAGGTGTTCGCGAACCTTTCTCCAGAGTCTCGTCCATCACCACGACCTCCAAAGAGCCGTCCGGCGCTTCTCGCTCGGCCTTTGCTTTCCACGTCTTGTACCACGGTCCCTCAAACAGTTCATCCATACTTTCCAACGGCACTCTCTTGGTCTCGGGTGCCCACAGGCTCAAAACCACGAGGCCGGTCCCGCAAACAGCCGCCCAGAAGACGTACGCGCCCCACACGTGCAGGCTGACCAGCATGTTGGGGGTGACGCGGACCACGGCAAATTGAAAGAACCAGTGCAAGGCCATCGTCATGGCGTAACAGATACCTCGAAGCCTAGTGGGGAATATCTCGGTGGCGTAGATGGACTGGAGGATGCACAGTCCGATGGACCACCCGAACGCGTAGATGAAGACCGAGGCGATCGCGGTGTTTGATGCGGCCTCGTTTTGTCCGCTGCCCGGTTGCGTGCCCATGTAGACGGCCATGTAGACGTGCGTCAGCGTTTGCAAGGCAAGGCCAGAGATGAAGAGCGGCCGTCGGCCCATGCGGTCCACCAGGAAGAAAGCCGTCAGCGTCGAGGCCAGGAGTTTGACAATCCCGTACGCGCCAGAGGCAACCAGGGCAACTGCGTCGCCCGTGATACCAGCATACTGGAAGATCTGCGAGGACTGGGTCAGCACTGCACCACACTTGAGGGGTCGAGGGGTGACCAACCGTTGGTATGTAGTAAGTAATCCCGTTGCCTCCGGACCACTGGGCGAACGTCTGCATCGCGAGGGCCAGCAAGAAGCGACCACGATACCGCGGTGACCATATCTCCAGGAACAGATCCTTGGTGGAACGTTCCTGGCGGTCTAGCTCACTCGCCTGAATTTGTTGATGAAGCGAATCGAACTGGGCCAGGAGAATCGGGTCGTCCGTAGACCGCCCAGTCAGGCGAGCCAGGACTTGTCGGGCCTCCGGGATGCGGCTCCTGGAAATTAGCCAGCGCGGCGTCTCATACAGCCAAAAGGAGCAGATAAAGGCCACGCCCATAGGAATCAATGGTATGGATTGGACGAGCCGGTACTGCTCCCTCGTGTCGGGCATGGTTTTGTTTGCAGCGTACGAGATGAAGAATCCTGTGATGCGATCGATCAGAGAGGCACATATTTTTGGGATGATTTGAAAGGAGGCCACGAACCCAGGCTGAGGAACGAAAGCAAAAAGACCATGTAAAGACTGACGATCCATCCGCGGGAGCGCGCAGGCGTCACTTCACTGAGGTATATCGGCGTCACCACCGTCAGGGCACCGGCACCCAAGCCACCCCAGATGCGACCGAACAACAGCAGTCCGTAGATGCCCGAGGAGAAGATCTGAACCGCGAGGCCAGTGGCCCACACGCCTGCGTAGACTCGCCAGGATGCCAGGCGTCCCCAGCGAAGAGAGTCCAAGAGCAGGGCAACCACACAGCCGCAGGCAGCGCCAAGAACCCCAAAGGATGTGATGTTGGCCGTCCGGTTTGCAAGACCAGTGGCGTTGCCTGTCCAATGGCTTGTGACCAGGTTGAAGTCTTCTTTGAAGGACGCGAGTGACACCGAGGAACTGTAGCCCCCTTCATCGTAGCCTAGTCACACAACCAGGAATCAATTATTCTATCCCTCCTTGATAACATTTTGTAAAGGTGAAGAACGAGGCAAACGTACCTTTCGGTATACCGCCACAGGCGATGACCACAACAGACAAGAGATAGTATGGAACGAGCCGGCCAGGGGGCGCGGAGCCTTGTTGCTGGGTGACATGCATTGCCGGTTTCGTCTTATATTTCCACCACGAATTACACCTTTTCGTTGAGACAATGACCACGGGCTGCCACGGTCAAGAAACAAGATGGTAAGACAAAACAGCCCGGCTCGATGCAGGCCGACGTTGATGCATTATAATAGGAAAGAAAAGGTCTTATCCATGCCTGCAATGTCCAGTAATAGCGTCCTTCAACTGGCCGGATTTTCTCCATGTTTTCGGACAACGACCGAGTCCCCACTCCCGATCAAGACATCAATTCTGGAGATCCCCACGCAAGTCATGTTCCTTTCGCACATTGACCGAACATGTAGGGGAAATGAGGAGAACGGACACGGAGAGGGGCGAGGGGCAGGGGTGAATTATATCTGCCGCTCGCAGGCAACACAGTCGGGCGAGATGCGACGACTTAGCAAGCTCGCCGCACTCTTTTTCCATTCTGATCTCGCGGGCTCCGTTGCACACCTGACTCTTGTACAAGACTGACAACCACCACAAACGACGCCAAGATCATCATCATGACCTTGGACCACGCATCATCCGACGTGGGGGCCGTGGCGGACGTGGTGCCACGCACCAAGACACGACAGACAAGGGGGTCGCATACCTCACAACTGCCGCCGCGGTCGTGGGACAGCCACATGCACGTCTTTGAGCCTCACTCGCTCGAGCACGACGCCGCGCCGTACCGGCCCATCCCCTCGGATCTCTCGCGCGCGCTGGCCTTCGAAGCGAGGCTCGGCCTGCGCAACATCGTCCTGGTCCAGCCGTCCTGCTACGGACACGACAACGCGTACCTGCTGCAGGCCCTGAAGCAACTCGGGCCTCGCCGGGCGCGTGGCGTCGTGGCGTTCGATATGCGCACGACCACCCCCCAAGACTTGCAGTCGTGGCACCGCTTGGGCGTGCGCGGCGTGCGAATCAACCTCAAGTCGGTCAACGCGACGACCGATCGCGCGGCCTTCGAGGCTCTTCTCACCCGCTACGCCGATGCCGTCCGTCCTCTGGGCTGGGTCGTTCAGCTGTACGTGCCCATGGAGCTCGCGGCGTGGATCGAGGATTTGGCCGCCGTTCTCGACGTCAAGCTCTGTCTCGATCACTTTGGATGTCCCGATCTTTCCTCGGTGTCAAGCCCCCCGTCGTCGTCTTTATCCTCTTCAACAATCGAAACACCGACGATCGACCCTTACGAAATCCCCGGCTTTCGGTCCGTGGTCAACCTCCTGGCTCAGGGCAAGACTTACATCAAGTTCTCTGGAGCGTACCGAGTTTCCCAAGATCCGCACCTGCGAGACCTCACTCCGGTGGCAAGAGAGCTGCTTCGAGTTGCCGGTGCGACTCGCATAGTGTTTGCCACGGATTGGCCTCACACCCGATTCAACGGTCTGGATATCACGCCCTTTGTGAAGCAGTGTATTCAATGGTGCGACCACGACGATGTCCTCATCGGCCGCATTTTCCGGGGCACAGCAGAGGAATTGTGGGATGTCAACGAACAGGGCTCGGACTCGAATCGGGCGAGTTTATAACAGCGAACGCTAGATACCCACGTTGTACTGCATATTGAATAGACGGTCGTTTGCGTCGACTACCCGTCTTATCCTCCTCCTCTCCTTCCTTCCCTCCTCTTCTTCTAGTTCTGACAGGTTTCAATGTATGATCAACCACACCGTGACCTCATTGCCCTCACTTCCCGCCACACCTGTAAGTAACAGTCCTCCATCCAAACCCATCTGTAGATGATACTCAGGCTTCGAGTATGACTAAATCTCGCGCCTAAAGTCGTGCTCTTCTAAACGGTTTCGTCCTCGGGGCTTCTTGGTAAAGATATCGATTCGCTTCCCGCAGCTGACAACAAGCATCTCCCCGGCGTCGTTGTAGATTTTTTATGGGCTGCTTACGGGACCGTCCAAGCCTCACCAGGGCCAAGGTAGTGTAGTCAAAGGAGCCCGTCATTTCGGGGAGTTGGATGGATCCGTTTCTGTCTCTGCCAGTGGACTGTTTCTGGTCCTTAGTCATGGTTGTGTGGGTGTATGAGGAGGTAGGTTTGAATCTCGAGACGACCAAGAGAAGGCCGAGGCAGGAACTGACCAGGGGAGTGATCTTGGCATGAAAGAAAGAAAATGGGGTGGCACTGACCGCTAAATTCGGCCGGACACTTCCATGTAACCTGCGTTGAGCTGTAAATGTTGTGTTTGTTTACACGGACTGACACTGTGGTATATGGAACAACGACAATCTGGCGGCTAGGCCTTATACAGACCAATGGCAGTCAAAGCTTCGGGCTTCATATAGGATGGAATTTTGACCAGAGGGAATACACAACCTTTCACTGGCAAACAAACGTCTTCCATCCAGCACGTCCTTCGGCGAATACGAATGGTCTTTTTTGGGTCACAACGGATGCCTTGTGTGCCTAAAACATTTCTGGGCATCTTGCTGATACCGAACCGATGCTGACGGCACTATTTTCTCTCCCAAAGTGCAGGCTACAAACTCGAAGTCGCTGCACAGACTCAGCCATCGCTCTTCTTGACTCGCTTCACCTCACCCTCCTTCTGCGTGAATTCCAAGAACTCTCGCTTCTTCTCGTCCATTTTCTTGTCGTCAAGCCCATCCTCCCACTTCACCAACACATTCTCATCATCGTCGAGCAAGTCGCTCATATTGTCCAGTCCTTTCCACTTTACAATGCCATCACCCTTGAACCCCTCTGCAACCCGCTGAGGATAGAACATGTGGCAGGTAGGTCGAAAGGCTTCGCGGCCCTCGGGAGTGTTGATCCCCTTGACCAGTGGTGGGAAGAGCAGAATCATGTTGCGGCCTTCATCCATTATAGGGGAGCGGCAATATGCACAGGATACCTTGCAAGGGAGATGGTGGGTGGTGGATTTGGCGGTGGGGTCGTACCAGCCTAGGTCATGGTGGCCATTTGTGAAGTTAATGTCGGATTTGTGGAAGATGGCAGCCCACTGGAAGGGTGCCTGTAGAGGCTGTCAGCTTGATGTTTTGGGGGGGTCGCATCCCGCCAGATGGCTCTCTAGACGGGGTCTCAATGCGGGCATTAGGACGTACACCGTGTAATCTCTGGCAAGTCGTGCAATGGCAATATTTCGCCGCCAACGGCTTGTCCCTGCTCAACTGATATGTAACTTTTCCGCAATGGCATGCACCCTCCCACTTGACGGGGAACTTCTCATTCTTCTCGAAGTCATGAACCGCGTAGGGTTCGCGATGCTTCCACCCGTCTATGTCGCGATCGGTCCGAGAACCGGCCTGGTGCTGGTGAGATTCTTCTTCGTCTCCTGTTTGCTTCGACGGCACGTGGTCTTGCTCTTTGCTCATTTTGGCGGTCGTGAAGGTACGTTTGGGTGGGGAGAGTGAAAGGAAAGAGGGTTGGGAGGAAGTGAGGTGGTGGTGACGGGAAGAAGATAACGAAGTGAGTGCCCTTACACGAGCTTTGGGAAACGAAGGAGCAATCCGTGTGAGCTGTCCTATAGACAATCCTCGAGGTTGCAGCTGGCTACCAAGACGAAGAAAAGCTCGGGATCTCATGAGGGAACGACAGAAAGAATTGAGGCGAAGGGCTGCTTCTAAGAAATGGAAGAACGCACCTTCACCTCAGGCACACGATCACTATCCATCACTTTTCGTCTGTTCCTGGCTCGCCGAACGACTTTATTGCAGCGGATTGATGGCCCGGTGGGGCGGCCTGGACGTCACCGAGGACAGTGCTTCTGACTGTGTCTTCTCTCTACGAGTACTCGCACTGAGAGCAGTGTCGCATCAGAATGATGACAGGTAGAGACCGTGCGTTATTGAGGCGGAAATGATGCTCTCAATCACTCAATGACGGCATGACTGCGACAACATTGCTGCTCCGTCACATTTGACTTCCCCAGAAAGCCAACCGAGCATGACATCATAGACCGGCGCGGAGTCGTGCGCCAATGACAGGCACCGATTTGCGGCGTCCTCCGGAGGCGTTGGGGCTTCGGTTTGAACTTCAGCTTCGCTCGACCAGGAGTTGTACGACTAGCAATCAATCAATCAATCAATCAACTACTCAACTGATCAACTCCTTTTGCTCCAGCTGCTGCATCACCTCCAACAGCACCTCCTTCGTGCTCAAGTATGCATTCTTCGGATCCTTCCTCACTCGCTGCCAAACCTCACCATGCTTCGGCTCGTTCGCAATACACTTGGCAATAACATCCTCCCTCTTCTCCTCTGTCCCGTGCTGCATAAGAAATTTCAGGTACCAAGCCCACGTATCTCCCAGGTCGGCATCCAGAACGATAGCTTTCTCGAACCAGTTCATTGCTTTATCGAGCCTGCGTTCGCTCCAGAAAATGCGCGCGACCGTGACGAACAGCACCGGGTCGTTGTCCACGGCTTTGATGGCTTCCAGCGACAGCGGTTTTCGTTGTGTACGCGGCTGCAAATTCCAGATATTTTCGGACCAGAGAAGACCTGATTTAGGGCATTCTTGCTGTGCCTTGGACATCAAGACCTTGGCTTGTTGGATGTTCGGCGGTTTGGCCTTGAGCTCGACTCTGACACTTTCCGCCCATAGTTCTGCATTCTTCGGATTCTGGAGTCGTGCTCGGTCGAGGACGGATCTTGCTTTGATGATGATGCCCTCTTTCTGTTCTAGTCTTGCAGCAAGAAGCCATAGAGGTACAGCCTTGGGACATTGTCGCGTGCCCTGCGCGTAAGCCTCTCGTGCCTGCGGAACCATGCCCTTGTCCTCGTAGATTTGCCCCTTCATCATCCATAGCTTAGCACTTCGGGGAAAGCGTGTCTCTTTCTTGTCAATCACCCTAGATGCCAGCCCCTGAAGGACTAGATCGAGTGCAATGTCTATGTTGCCCAACTGTCTCTCATAGGCCGCACTCTTGTACCATACGCGTTCCGTGGGCGCCTCCTGCCTGGCGGTTGCAAGCAGCTCGCGTGCCTGGTCAACTTGCTTCGCGTCAGCCTCCAACTTGACGGCTGCCAACCAAATCTCTTCATTATTGGGATTCTGGTTGAAGGCTTTGCCGAGCACACGTCGGGCATCGTCCACTTGACCAGCATGCCATTTCTCGCGCGCAAGTTGCAGCCAAAGATCTTCCGACTGCGGACAAGCTTCGACTGCCTTTTCCAGGACTTGCCACAAAGCGTCTTTTGTGCCGTGGTCCCTCTCTAGATCGGCAGCCGCAAGCCACAACGACCTGGCGGTGGGGAACACACGCAGAGCATATGCGTAGATCGCTCTGGCGGTCTCGAACTTCCCTCGTCCGATACTCGCCTTAGCATCGTCTAGGAAGATCTCCTTTCGATCGTCGTCCTCGTCCAAGGACCAACCTAGAGTTTCTCGAATGATGGCACCACAAGTCAGGATGGCGCCTTCTGTTTCACACTTCTCGGCCTGCTCGATCCATTCTTCGCGCTTGAGCATGGCACCTTCCTTCACCAGCGCCTTGACAGCACGATTCATAATGTTGACTTTATTGGCGTTGCCAATCTGTTCTTGCAGTCGTGCTGCGGCGATCCAGATTTCGTAGCTGGTAGGTACAGCTTTCCTAGCCTTATTGAGCACGGCCTGAGCATTCTCAGGGGTCTCAAGGTGGGCAAGAGCAAGCCAGAGCTCAACTGATAGCGGTATGATTTCGGTGGCCTTGGCAAGCAACAGCCTCGCATCTTCTGGATCCTCTTCCAAGTTGACAGCCTCCTTCCAGATTGCGACGGATTGGGGGATATGATCAATCGCTTGACGAAGAACCCGCTTCTTTGCCCGAGGGTCCGTCTCCAGCTTCATAGCCTCGATCCACAGCCTCGTTGATCGTTCGTTATTCTTGATCGCGTTCGCGGCGATAATCTTCGCATTGTGTCCCTCGTTGAGACGAATATTCTCTAGCCACGCATCCTCGCTCTTGGGACACATCTCGCAGCCTTGGGCCATCTTCTTCCGTGCCGCGACGATCTTGCCGGCGTATTCTTCCAATCGGGCAGCCGCAATCCAAGCTGGAGCGTGTTTCGGATTCGTCCTGATGACCGAGTCAAGGAGTTCTCGGACTCTCTCAATCTCGCCGAGCTGCACCTTGGATGGGTCAAATTCCGCAGTGTCGAGGCTCGTTAGGTAGCCCTTAGGGTCAATGGTAGTAGCCGTTCCTGTGCCAGCGTCGGCCTTTGCTGCTCTGTCCAGTCTTGTCTGGAGCACCCTGTCTCGGGCAGCACCAATATCGGCAAAGTTTGTCATCGTCCCGTCTCTGTTGTCCGCACTTGTCATGGCACCATCAGGTTCTCCATCTTGCACACTGGTGGAGAGCTCGCCAGCATCTCTCGCCCTTGCGAGGACGCTATCAGGCACCGCATAGGATCGTTGGCTCATTCGCTGCTGTTTGGCGCGTCGATTCTTTCCTGTCAGGTCGCCCGGATCGGGAATACTCGCCCAGTCGTCGTCGGTCAGCGTGGCAAGGCCTCGTTTCAGATCTGCGAACTGCTCGGTAATCTTCGGATTGTTGCGCTCATATTCTTCAAGTTCTTCTCGTTCTCGTTCTTCCCTAGAGGACGGCGCAGGAATCATGTCGGTAATCTGTTCATTCCCATATGGCAAAGATAAACCAGGTGTCTCGAGTCGCAAGGGGAGGGCAGGAGGGAAATGGTGTGGTACTAACCTAGGTCTCTTCCGGCGTTTGAGCATCTTCTCATCTACGTCCTGATAGATCCGGTCCGCCTCGTCATCATCTTGTGTGAACGTGCCGGAAGCGAAAAGCCCGGTTTCGTTGTCGGGATCAGCGAATCGATCATCATCTCCTTCGTCTTCTTGTTCTGTTTTCTTTGCAGTGGCGCCGTATGCGGTGGGAGGTGCGGCACCGAGTTGCTGAGCTCGTTTGGCGAGCGCCTCTTGGATCTGCTCTGCACTCGGACCATCTCGGGCAGGACCGAGATCGGATCGTGTGGTGAAGCCGGTCGCGCCTCGACCTAGACCGGCGACGTAGTTTTCAGGTGCTTGTTGGTTGAGAAAATCACGTCGCGACATGATGAATAGCGGGCGGCGTCAGGGAGCGCCCTCACACTAATAGCCAGATCAAAATGAGAAGCAGGAATACTGCTGGTGGGGATTTGGAAGGGGATGATTCTTCTGAATCGGCAGGCAGGCTGTCGCTGTCCTTGTCGCCCTTTAAACTCCATTTGAGTTTCGCGTACCTCGTAAAGTGAAAGTGAATCGCAGCTAAAAAGTTTCTGCCACTTTTCACCGCCAAACACTCCACCAAAAAAAGTCGGGCACGGATTCATGCTCGTCCTCGCAACGCAACGTGCAGTCTGCACCGCTCTTTTAATACGTCGCCTTTCAGGCTTCCGTGACTCTGTCCAACTCCCCCGTCAGGAGAGCTGCGCAGCATGCCGAAAGTCAACTCGCGCAAGCGCTCCAGCGCATCGTCCTCGTCCACGCCTTACAATAAGCCTCCCGCCACGGGCCCCTCCTCCACTTCCAACGCAATCTTCCGCATGAACACGACCCTCGGCCAACACGTGCTGAAAAACCCCGGCGTCGCCCAGGCGATTGTCGACAAAGCCTCCCTGAAACAGTCCGATATCGTGTTAGAAGTTGGCCCCGGCAGCGGCAATCTCACAGTGAAAATCCTCGAACAAGCGAAGAAATGCATCGCCGTGGAATTGGACCCCCGCATGGCTGCCGAAGTGACGAAGCGAGTCCAGGGCACGAGTATGCAGAAACGGCTAGATGTAGTGTTGGGCGATGTGATCAAGACGGATCCGCTACCCTACTTCGACGTGTGTATATCCAACACGCCGTATCAGATCTCCAGTCCCCTGGTATTTAAACTTTTGGCACACAATCCGCCGGCCAGGGTATGTATATTGATGTTCCAGCGCGAGTTCGCCATGCGGCTCTTCGCAAAACCAGGAGACAAGCTCTACAGTCGGTTGAGCGTAAATGCGCAAATGTGGGCCAAGATCGACCATATCATGAAAGTCGGCAAGAACAACTTCAAACCACCGCCTCAAGTGGAGTCGAGCGTTGTGAGGCTTGTGCCGAAGAACCCAAGACCGAATATCAGCTACGAGGAGTGGGATGGCCTGCTACGGATATGCTTTGTGCGCAAGAACAAGACACTAAGGGCAAATTTCTTGGGCACAAACAGCGTTCTGAGTATCCTCGAACGAAACTACCGCACCTTCTGTGCTGAGAATAATGTCCCTCTCGAAGATGGCCCGGTCGAGGAATCCACGGTAATGGAGGTGGAGAACTTTGACGAAGAGCCCGAACAGGATCTGGACGGTGACGAAGGAGAGGAATGGGGTGGCTTTATGGACGTCGACGACGAGGAAGACTCTCTCCCCACTTTCCTCAAAGAACAATTAGCATCAAAGTCCCAACTGCCAGACCGGACACCGTCCCGCAAAAAGCGCGACAAGGTATTTCTCCTTGTGCGAGAAAAAGTCCGCTCAGTCCTTGAAGATAAGGCTGCGTTGGCGGACAAGAGGGCTCGCATGTGCGACGAGGCCGACTTCTTGAAACTTCTCTACCTCTTCAACTTAGAGGGCATTCATTTCCTGGGCATCAAACATGGCGGAGAGTAGCCGGTACTCGAGGGAAGGCAAGACAAAAGTTCACATTTGCGCATTCCTGGGCCTCCTGAATCAAGCATTTACTTGAGAAGGCCCCTTTGACGGCGTCCATGGACGTATCTAGTGCACATGAGGACATGGACAAATTTCACCATAGCGTGTACTACCGGCAGATTGCTTTAGTATACGAGTATGAACGCAGACTGCCGCGTTTTGGAAAATCCCAGCGGCAAGCCATCTGGGTCTGAACGCGCGCGCCTGCAACGACCGAGATGAATCACCGAAGATAACGAAGATAGATACCCCAGGGTCAGAAAGACGGGAATGAACGAAATGTCATGGTCGTGATTCATCAATTCTCCACACTGTCAGTGATGTGCAATTCTACACTCACCTCATGGCCCTACAGCGTATGTCTGTGGTCGACAATTCACCATATACACTGCATCATCGCTACCGCCAAACCCAGCACCAACAACCAACCATCCCATCTCGCCACGCTAGCCCCATTATCACCACCTGCACTGGTCCCCTCCTCAAACCCATTCTCCTCCCCGCCCATCCACACAGCTCCCAGCTCGGTCAGATCTCCGTGGCGATCGAACAAGCTGACCCCATCGCCTGTCCACTCGTTCGCGTTGTTCTCCCGGAACGCGCCGAACCAAGCATACCGGTCGACGTAATCCAACCCGTCAAGGTACGGCAGCGACTGGTTCATGAACGCCTCCGTCTCATCGTCCGAAACGCTCGGGATGGCAAACTCAGTCACCCAGATCGGTTTGGCCGGGTAGACGGCACGCAGCTGGCCCAGCCAGGAACTCATGCCGGCGAAATCCCCGTACCAGTGCGCGGCCACGAAGTCGAACGCGCACCCGGCCGTGCGGTTCAGGCGGTAGCACGACGCGTTGAAGTCCCTGAGCCAGTCGAGGCCGCGGGGCGAGCCCGTGGTCGCTGGCAGCGACACCCTCAGATTATACGGCGGGTCGCGAAGCGGGGCGATGGAGTCGAGCCAGACTTGCGCGGCGTGCGAGGGCGACGAATCGCTGCCGCCCGACGAGGTGTCGCCGTCGGGTTCGTTGAACGTGAGCACGTGCTGAATGTGGTTTCCGCGTCGGCCGGGACTTGACGCGATGGGGATCCCCAGCGACCCGTTCAATACGCCCTGGATGGTGTCGACTGCCGCGTCGGCGTCCGAGGCCGAATGGATCATCGGCACGAACTCGCTGGTCCATTGCGTGAGCGAGGAGCTGGGCCCTGGCCACGGGCTGTAGTTGTAGTACCACGTCAGGGGGCTGTTCGGGCGGGTGAAGATCGAGGCATCGGATTCGGAGTTGTCGGTTCCGATGTAGCAGAGCCCGCGCTTGGGGAACGTCGAGTTCGTCGACTGAGCTATGCAATAGGGAAGCCAAGGGATGAGGAGGAATGGTATCATTGTTGTTGAAAGCGAGGATTTCATGGTGATCAAGTGACTGTGCCTGGGCCTGGGCCGCAACGTGGAGCGGACGCTCCACGAGGCTGAGAGTGTTAGGGGATACTTTTGTCGTATGGAATCTGGGGTCTCAGATCTAGTTCCTGATGCTGTCCAGTCCTGACTGCTAGAGGTGTTCGTTGTGCTGCTGTATTCGCCCGGTCGTGCACGTATGTTATGTAAGTATACGACTCCTCCAAGACGGTCCACGCAGAGCAGCACGGCTTTTTCTTTTATCTTAGTTCTGCTGTGGAAGGATCAACAACAGACGGGGGAACAATAGCAGAACGCTCAGCTTGGGTATCTCAGGACGACTTGAGCGGGCTTGCTATGCGGGTCTGAAAAGCACGATAACAGCACACGGTGCAAAGTGCAGTGCTCCAAGCTATGACTCGGGATGGCTCTTTACATACCTTGGACTTGGATCAACAGAGGCCATCTAGCATTAGTGATAGATAGCCAAGATAATCACCAAGGGACAACGACGACATCATTGACCAGCAGATCGTTAACAGGCGTGGCAGCAAGGACGGCGGTATTCAAATGGCGGAGAGACATGCGCCCAGAGTCTGCGCCACACTCGGGATACGTGGGCTTGCATTGACCGACGAATGAAACTCCGCTGGGTAAAGCGTTAGAGATAAAGCAATACAGGATGATCACGGCATGCATTGTGCCTTGGAACGACGCTGCGGACGAGTGCTCGTACCTTGGCTGCCAGGGTGTTTGGTGGCAGCCGGAATACAAGCCACCCACAACCGTGACAAGTACAACCTTGACGTCAGGTGCTTGAAGGCTGGTGATAAGATTAGATGGCGGCACGGAGTTGATCTGCCACAAGCCAATTCCTTGCAGTGGAAGTCACCATGAAGTCTTGATGGAGGGTTGATTGTACGTGTCTTTCTATGATCTTTCTTTCAAACATTGCGAGAAGGGCCTTTCTCGTCGATTTTGAGAGGACTGCTCACTTTTTGGGTTTGCCCACCACGAGCAAACAGTTGGCTCCCAATTCAACCAGCCTCAAGCGAGAAACAAGACCGTCAATGCATCTTCTGCTTGCATTCTTCCCTGTGCCTGTTGCTGTGATCATCGCTCCATGTCATCACATAATGTGGCACGGTACTGTCTAAAAACAGAAAACCTGGTCCTCGAGCTTGCTGACTGGTCTGGCCTTCTGATACCCGAGGCTTTCGGTAGCCTTCTTCAGGGCACTGACCATGGGCGGGGGACCACAGATCAAAATCTTCATGTCGGGAGCTGGGGGTGGGAGCTTCTCTTTGATCATATCCGCAGTCACGAATCCGACCCCGCCCTTCCACCCCTCAGGCGGGTTATTTAGGACATAATAAACGCTGAAATTGGGGTCTTCCTTGTCCAAGGCATCGAGCTGCTCCTTCAGCAGGATATCGTCGGGATTGACGTTTGCAAAGATCAGATCCACCTTTGTGGTGTCTTGGGGCCGGCCACGGTTGATGGCACGGATGATTTGCAACATCGGCGTGATACCTGTCCCACCGGCAATCATACCAATGCGCTTGCACATATTCGGGGTGTAAACCATGGCTCCCTTTGGACCTCGCACCTTCATCGTATCCCCAATCTTCAATGTAGTCATGTGTGCACTAATATTGCCTTGAGGGTATGACTTGATCAGGAGCTCGAAAAACCCCTTGTCCTCGTCCGATGTGATTGGAGTATAGGAGCGGACCACCTCTTTATCAGCACCCTTGGGGGTTGCTGCCAAAGACATGTGTTGACCGATGGGCAGACCAATAATATCGGTTGGCTTGGGTAAACCGAAGCGGTAGATGGCGACATTGTGTGACGTCTTTTTGATGTCTATCAGAGGGAAATCTTGGAAGGCGTCTGGCTTTAGAACTTTTCTCGATGATGCTGGGAGGTAACAGAGTCAATATTGCAATTCGCTTGTACAGAATCCGCCTCACTCACGGGGCCCGCTGGCGAAGACCTTGTAGCCGCCCACGAGAGCAGCAAATGCAACTGCGTAGGGGACGTATTCTCTCTTGATGATTGCGACTCCAACGATCAGCAGCACCGAAGGGATATAGACCCCATTGATGTTCGCTTGAGAAAATGCGGCGTTCCTGGAATGAGGTGAGCGAGAGACGAAGGCATTTCAGGGACAGGTGGGATCTTACCCCATGGCTTTGGGCGATGATACCTGTGCTCTCCTCTTTCTCACCTCTACGACGACAAGTTCACCTCGACACTATGAGCGCAAAGCGATAGAAAGGCTCCGCACGGTGTTGCGGTTGGGGTCAAAAATATATCGGGATTGGGGAAAATTGGCAGGTCTGGACTGCGATCATCGGGCAGGGACTACGGTGAGAGACAGACGCGTGGGGCCTCGATGTGGGATGCCAATCTGCTCGCCTTTCCTCATCGTGAGTCCCTATTGTCGGCTTTTGTAGGGTGGTTTGCTTGACTGGATTTGGTGAGAAAGCGCGGGGCCTTTCCGAGCAGCGGAAGGCACACAAGCGGCAAAGAAAAAGGTCATCGCCTGACCGGGTAGACTCGCCTTGTTTTATTCTACTGCGTACATCGTGTGTATATTGTGTATTACGACTGTGCACTTACCAGCGTTCTTTAATATGTAGATGCGCCCACTTGACCTGATGGCGAGCATGGCCGTTTTCTGCTTCCATCGACGAAAGCTATCAATAGATATGGCGGGCCCCCGGGGGTCGTTAAGCATTGGAATACTGCGTGTATTCTTGGTCAGACTGGGACGTCTTTCTGGGTTTTCAGAGGTGGCAGCGGCACTGAATGTCGGCCTTCGGGTCTGTTCGTAGTTTCCATCCGTGCAGAGCAGACCACCTTTGGTCAACTATTCCGGCCGGAAAACCACCCTCGATTGTAGACTTCTCTCTCGCCGAAAGTCATCCGTGACATGGCTGTACCTCCAGACTCCGACAATACCCCGTCCCCATTCCCGCTTACAGCTGTGGATCGTGCTGTTCTGGCTATGACGGATGAAGAATTTCATCCTCACACTTGGGACGAACTTAAACAAATTATTGGTGTGTGCTCTTGGCGGTTGTCGTACTTAATCAATCGGAGCACCTTTCTGACTGAACGATTGGATAGCTGAGCACAATCTGAGTGTTCTTAAAAGATGGCCTTCCGACCTCAGACGCTACATGAAGTGGTCAGCTGAGACAAAGGCTGCTTATGGAAGTGTGCCAAATTTTGTTATGAAGGAAAGACTGAAATGGGACCCGCTACCTTCGTCCCAGCCGGGACCGAAGTTCGAGGTTCGAAACCCGGTTCCCTTCGCGGACAAAGCGGACTACAAGATCCTGGTCAATGACTGGCCGTATGGATTGGCGCCGGGGATCAAACATGTAATCGTCTGGCTAAAGGGCAGACTCGAGTCAGAGCCTACCAGAGGTGATATGACTTCGAAGTCAAGACAGCAAGTTGAGGACTTCATTCAGTCTAAGTTCATAGATCGAGTCCAAGACTTGCCAGGCGACCGGGAAAAGGTCATTTGGTTCAAGAACTGGACTGCGTTGCAATCTGTGCCGGGTATGGAGCACGTCCACGTCCTAGTCAGGGACGTGCCTGACGAGATCATCAGGGAATGGACCGACGGCGACCAACCTATCAATAATTAGACTCGGGACGACAACGACGACGCAAAGACATAGACAGTAGAAATAGCCTTGCTTCAACAGCCCGAAATTTATGCCGCCCCGTCTCGAATCTCGTTCCAGAGGGCGTCGAACACTTGGAAAGCCGCTGTGACACCCTGGAGGGTATTTTCGTCAATGTCCATGAATCCATAGCGGTGCTGGATCTTGTCAGGATGCCACCGGATACGTTCGGTCTTGATGGCATGAGCAAACGGATCTGTCCCATCAGCAGCGCCATAGCTAGCGGTGCCCTTCCTGATGAAGCGCTCGATCTCGTCTCTCGCCACATCCTTGCGTCTCCCCGTTTCGACTGGCCATGCAATCTTATTCCGTAACAAGACTTGTTCGGTGTCTTCTTCTGGCTTCTGCCGATTCTGGGCTAGGGTCTGAAGGTCTTGCCAGCGGCGGAGATAGTCCTCCCACAGTATCTGCCACCGCTTGCGGTCCTTACGCCTTTCGCCTCGCTTCAGGCTGTTCTCAATTTCGGTGTTGAAGATATGATCTTCATGTTGAGCCTGCCGGGTCCGGTCTCTTCTGTTCTCTTCTTCACGTTTTCGCCGCTGTTCACGTTCCCTCTCTTTCCGTTTCTCCTCCTTTGCGGCCTCGATCCCCTCCCAACTCTTTTCCCACATTTTGCGCCGAACGAACTGGGCGTATTCTTCATCAGTCATGCGTTCAAGCTCACCAGTCTCCTCGTCTCGATATGTGTTGGGATAGCTGTGTATTGGTTGGCCGTAGACATTCTCCCAGAAAGCTGCGCCCTCATCATCGCCCATGGCATCGAACAGTGATTCTCGAAATGCCTGGTCCGGAGGCAGATCTCTCGAATCGTAATTGTGCGTATGTGTCTCATCGTCAGAATGTCTCGAAGCCCGGTGCCGCTTTCTATGTCCATGAGACGACGCATGGTGTCTCCGCCGCTTGTGACTTCTCGAGCCGTCTTCGGGGCGGCGGCCATCTTCTGGCTTGGTCTTGAAGCGGAAGGGCTTTGGTCGTTCATCGGCTCCGTCGTTCTCCCCGGCAGGTCCTGCTGCCGCGGCTTCTGTGGACATTCCCGACATTGCAGGGCTATGAGGCCATGACCGGAGAGTTGAGAATGTGCTGCCGCATAAAGCAGAGTACCGAGTACCGGTAGTTCCAACGGACACAGCGCAGCCAGGGACGGAAGAGTCACAAGGCATCGGCATCACGGAACTAAGTTAACCCGAAGCCGCTCTGCCAAGCTATCAATGCCTGACTCAAAACTGGAACTTTGCACTGCATTGGCAGTGGAGATGTGACTCTTCAAAAGAGATGTCCTTTTGTTGCCGCTCATTCCTAAAACAAGAATTTTTCAATTCCTTCAAAATCTCTCCTGTTGCAGTACAAGGACATCGGAGTCTCCAGACAAGAGGCTCTTTAAGTTGCATCCGTCAAGGAAGCCAGATAACAACAACTCGGACAAATTCTGTGACCCAGCAATCCCGACTTTATTTTGGCGGCTCAACGGCAAAGACAAGCATGGCTGGTGAACTCGACGGCGGAGTGTCATCATTGACGCTCGAAGAAATGGCGAAAGTCAAAAATCCTATGGACTTCTACCGACAGCACATCGCTGAGCGCTTATCCCCGATTGTCAACCGACCAGAGAAGGAATTGATTCCATTATTACAATGGACTGCCACACAGGACAAGGGAGATCTCATGCTAGCTGTTGCTGCTCTAAGGGCCAAGGGCAAACCGCCTCAGGACCAAGCAAAAGAAATTGCTGAAGCCTTTCCCAAGACGGATGATACCTTCGTCACCGTGAGCCAAGCCGGTTCATTCGTCCAGTTTTTCGCGAAGCCAGAACATATCATCAAAATGACCATCCCCGAAATCCTCACACACACAAAGGCATATGGTTCAAATCCAGCTCCCGGGTTGAAAGACCCCTCGGACCCCTCCAAAGGACAAAAGAAGGTCATTGTCGAGTTCTCATCCCCGAATATTGCCAAAGAGTTCCACGCAGGCCATCTCCGAAGTACCATCATCGGCGGGTTTTTGGCGAAGCTTTATCAAATCCTGGGCTGGCAGGTGTTGAGGATGAACTACCTGGGGGATTGGGGCAAACAATATGGTCTGCTGGCTAATGGCTTCAAGCAGTTCGGCAGCCAAGAAGAACTGGACAAGAACTCGATCGCACATCTGTTCCAGGTTTACGTCCAAATCAACAAGGTGAAAGAAGCCCAAGATGGCCCGATCAACGAGCTGAAGAAGGAGATCAAGGAGAAGAAAGCTAAAGGTGAAGATGTCTCTAACCTAGAGGCCAAGCTTGCGCCGATGGTGGAGGAGAGTGAAGACGAAAAGGCGAGGAAGTATTTCCGAAGTATGGAAGAGGGGGATCCAGAAGCCTTGGCTTTGTGGCAGCAGTTCCGGGACTTGAGTATCAAGAAATACCAGAAGACATACGCCAGGTTGAACATCGCATTCGATGTCTACTCCGGCGAGTCGCAAGTGAAGCAAGAGACGATCAAGCAGGTGTTGGACAGTCTGATGGCGCAAAAGATTGCAGAAGAATCGGAAGGCGCGATCCTGATTGACTTTGCAAAGCACGGTGCCAAGAAGCTCAACAAAGCTATCATCGTGAGGAAGGACGGAACGCCGTTATACTTGACCCGAGATCTGGCTGCCATCCTGGAGCGATATAACCAGTATCATTTCGACAAGATGATCTACGTTATTGCGGACCAGCAGAATGAACACGTCGCGCAGCTGTTCAAGACCACCGAGATAAGCGGGCACAAGGATGTTGCCGACAAATGCGAGCACATTTCCTTCGGCATGGTCAAGGGCATGAGCACGCGAAAAGGCACGGTCAAGTTTCTGGACGACATTATCCAGACGGTCAAGGATACCATGCTTGAGGTGATGAAGAAGAACGATCAGAAATACTCGGCGCTGGACGACCCAGAAGCCGTGGCAGATACTCTGGCTATCACAGCGATCATGGTGCAGGATTTGACAGGCAAGGTTCGAAACGGCTACGAATTCAACATCAACCAGATGACGGCATTTGAGGGAGACACCGGCCCATACCTGCAGTACGCGCACGCGAGGTTATGTTCGATCGAACGGAAAGCCAACGCAGACCTCAGCGCGCTGGGCTCCGCCGACTTGTCACTGCTGCAAGAGACTCACGCTATCAATTTAGCACGATCCCTCGCTCAGTACCCCGACGTGGTCCTCAACACGCTCAAGACTCGCGAACCGGCTACCGTGCTGACTTACCTGTTCAAGATGGCCCACGCGCTGAGCTCGAGCTACGACCACTTGCAAGTCGTCGGAAGTGAACCTGAGCTGCAGAAAGCTCGGTTGGCATTATACGAGGCTGCTCGGCAAGTGCTGTGGAATGGCATGACCTTGCTCGGATTAAGCCCGGTGGAGAGGATGTAAGAACAGACAATCAAACGCAGAGGAACTTTTGTCGGAGTGTTTTAATGTGTGGACAGGGATGGGTCTGGCATTTGAGCGGGAGATTCCGGAATAGGCATCTTGCTGAAGGATTGATACCCTGGCCTTCTAACCTGGAGTTCGGCCGTGAGTTCATGCAAGAAGACAAGCGCGAACCACGGATGACCGGCCGATCAGGGACTTGGAGCAAGGCATCAGGCTGATAAGAACACGGGGCAGCTGCATGAACTAGCCTTATGCGTGGTACACGGGACCTTGTATTTAGGGAGACTTGATGATGCGATGTCGTCCTGCCATGGCTGGATGTGGTGAGGGTGCGTCCCACGAAGACAGAGTAGGCTCTAGTCAGGGCAAAAATCTGCTTGCCAGCGTCACAGTGCGTTGGGCAGCCACACGTAGCTGATCATCATCCTTCTTGCCACCACTTTCATCCGGACCGGATCTGGGGGGGCCCCGTCCTATGGACATGCTCAGGTAGACAACGAAAATGTGGCAGCAGAAGGAGCTTTTGGGGGCCGATCAATTGGGATGCCTAGGGTGAAGAGAGTGCATTCTACTTGACTGCGCACTGCCTTCGCGAGCTTGAACCTGAGAGGCAGAACAAGGTTGGATGTTTCCTGCCACGACGAAAGGGCCCTGCAGCGTATAAACCGCTCTCAACGCTAGAGGGGTAATCTGATGCATGGAGAGAGGGGATGGTAGCGACGAGGGTGAGCACGGGTAGCGCATTGAGCGAATCTTGGATCGGCCCTTCGCTGTGTGTAGGCTCCCCGCGTTTGCTGCTGGCCAACAAATAGTCTGCCGTGTAACAATCAGGTCATGGTGTTGTATCACAATGCCATCCCCTTCGTGAACGCCACTCCACGTTCCGTGTGACTCTTGGATGGTGCTGGCAGGCTAGATGGATTTAGGCGGATACACAAACACCTTGGACGGCTTGCTTCCCTCGCTCGTTACACGTTGAGGGAGAGGCAGAGGGCTGGTGTAGGCAGCGCGTTATGCTGCCGACCTTGGCTGCCTGGTCACGTTTGACAGAGCATCCCTGCTGACGTCGATTTGTGGTTGAGAATCGTCGCAAGCGAACGCGAGATGCTGATGGCAACGAGGGCTAGGAAGCGAAGTAGTCAATCCCCCAAGTGGCAGAGATGGATGGCAGAGGGAGGCCGAGGGTGGCAGAAGGCGGCAGTCACATTCCCCGAGTGGATGTCGTCGTCCGCTCGTGCCTGCAACTAGAGCTGGGGTGTGCGTCGTGTGTAGGTTGGGCAGCTCATTGGGCTTTATCTGCCACTCACATTGCAGCAAACGCTCATTAATGCGGCACATCACGCAACTAATTCTGACCAGCCGTTGACCGGCGAATGTTGAGAGGATGAAAAGGGTTGATGGGCTTTGCTCGCCGGCTGGGGGATTGGCTCTCACCTGTTCCTCACCTGTCCCTCACCCGCCCCTCTCTCGCGCGCACATTCTTCGTTCGCCGCGCCATTTTCGACAACTCGAGGATAGGCCCCTGCTCTGCCTATTGCTGCCTCCGAATCCTGTTCGTCATCCTGCAGGCAGTCACCAGTCAAGTCAACTGGCATCCCGCTGGCCGTTGAATCTTTTCTGTCTTCTTTGCCCCTCGCTGCTCCGCGTTGCCTGCCTCTGCCTCTGCTTCTGCCTCCAGGGACGCGTAGTGGGGTTGAGGTAGAATGACTCCTCTGCAAAAGAAATCCAAGCATAGGCGCCATTAAATCTTACATTTGTCCATATCACCAGCGAGATCTCATATCAGTTTCTTTCATTTTGTGTTTGGCAGATCTCTGCGGCCTGCCTTTGCATTGACAGGCGCGCATTCTTGGTTGGCAAATCAAGATCGCACACGATTACCGCTTCACTCACTAAAGATCGTCATTGAAACACTACGAGACCTGCTTTTTTGCTCGTCGCCCTCCGGCAGGAAACTGTACTGGCCGAAGCGCAATCGCCTGTGCGACCGGAGATTTGCATCATATCTACAACGCCATTGTCACAGCATCGGGAGGTGGAACAGGCCTGAGGCAACCTGAGCACCGACTTTGTCCTGTAACCCCCGACCGAAGAGCGAGGAAAGCGCACAATTGCGCGGTTGGGACGGAAAGGCCTTCGGGATGGACGCCTCCCAATACCTCCGAGACTGAAAAATACAGAATTAGAAAGGGTCAATTGGGCTAGAGTTGAGGGCCAGGACGTCTGGTACACCTGGGACAGACAATATATCAATTGCTATTTCAGCAAACAAAAACCCCGGGACGAGCCATCAGCCACGAGCCGCGCTCAACTGTTGGTCACCACCGTTCAGGAATCCAGCACGGTCGGTGGCTTTTCGTGCCAGTCTTTGGCCGCCCCGGGACCCTAACCAGCCTTACAGCCCCCTGCAAAAAGTACTTTGCCGTGAATTTTAGCGGATCATCATTCGTGGCCAGGGCAGGGACCCTGACTCTCCACATCTCTCAACCCCCATCACAAACCGCATTCTTCGGCCACGTCCAAGAATAGGCTGGTAAGCCAGCCCCTTGCACTTGTTCAAGTATAACAAATAACTTGCACAATCGCCAAAGTCTGGTTCTTTTCAACCACCACCGCTCTCATGCCAGAATCTGATCGTCATCGTCCCCGAGTCGCCATGTGCGAGGACTGGGACGAAGATGCTCAAACAACCCGTCCGGGAACCCAAACAACCGCTAATGTCTCCGCCAAACGCTCCGACCATGACCTCGTTCCTCGGCAACGAGAGATGAACGACTTCTACGTAGACGGCGGAGACTCGGGATATGCCAGCCGTGCTGCAACAACAGTTAGCGAATCCACCTCCTCAAGTCGTCGGAGAATGCCTGATTTGAAACTCGACACCGCCGGCATTCGCGAGCGGGAGCGGCACCCTTATCTGTATTCTCAGACCACTGCTCCCAGACCACCAACTCGCCGCCAGTCTTCGTCTCAGTCGAAAGAACCTTCACCGGAAAAACGCCCGACCAGAGTCAGAGACGATCTTCCTGAGAGAGGGTATGCGGACCATTACGCAAAGCCATCCGATCAAAAGCAAGCGGCTAGAGCGAGCCATCCGCCCCATTCACCAGTGGCTGCGAAGACGGCAATGCCAAAGAGCACCAAAGATGACCAATCTGTGGCCACTAGGAGCAGGAGGCCGTCGTCGAATCAGCCCCCCAGGCCAGTGAGCATGTTGCCCCAAAATGCCCCTATGCCGATACAATACGCCATGTATCCTGCATACGCACATCCGAGCATCGCGACATCGGGCTATGCGACTCCTGTCACGCCATCAGGTCCATACGGACCAATCCCCTTCTCATACGCGCCTCATCCTACCATGCCAACACCGTCGTATGCGGCGTATCAGCTACCTCCGCCTTCTTACTTCGACCAATTACCTGAACCACGATCAGCCCGACCAAGTCGACATCCAAGTCCTGTTCGACGAACAAGCGCGTATGGCGAACCGGTCATCAAACAAGGCTATCCTGACTCAGCAATGATGTCCCTCGAACGAATTCCTTCGAAAGAGAGCCGGCCAGCACCTCCTTCACACAAGTCCGCTCGTAGCATTGAGGTTGATCGAGGGCAGATGCTGCCCCCACCTCGGCCGCAGCAGCATGAGGTCGTTCTCGGACGAAGACCCGGCAACAGAAGGTCCCAGACTTATCATCCACAAGAGCCTACTGTCCGCGAGAGAGTCGTCTTCGAACCGGACCAATATGACAGCGACGATGACCGTGATTACAGCCACGTCCGCGCCGCGCCTCCACCGGCTTCTCGTGAACGCAGAGAGTCTTCCTCCCGTCCACCTTCATCATACCGCCCGCCTACACATGCGGAGCCACGTGACCGACCTCCAGCGAGAAAGTCCGTCTCATACTCCGCAGGAACGACTGTTACGAAGGTAGCATCGTCTTCGTCGCACCATATGCCTCGGCGTATGACCGTACCTCTTGAGCAAAAGGAGGCGGAGGTGGAGGACTACCAAATGAAACGAAACAGCGCGGCTGCCGCTGCCAGTGGCCTGACTGTTGAGGCCCTCCGCAAGCTCGACCAGCGCACTTCGAGTTCAAAATCCGAAACAGGAAGCAACTTCAGCCATCAGTCGTCATCCAAGGACTCGTCTGGGCGCGATCGAAGTCAGACTGCCGGCGGTACGAAGACCAGTATAATGCTCCCGGGTGGCATGAACGTGACCATTCCCGAAGGCTATATGAGCAAGGACGGTCGCCCTCTGAGCATCAACATTGGCGGTCTTGTTGTCTCGGTTGCTGCAGAAGGCAAAGAGAACGAACGTCCCAAAGAGCAGAAGAGAATTGAACGTGCACCCAGTGTTGCCAGCCGGACTTCCAAGAGGAGCGCTGCCAGTAGCGTTGTCTCCAACCCGCGAGGCCGAGACATGCCACCTTCTTCTTCTCGACGACCATCGCAGCTGGAAGATCGTGTTCCGACGAGTCTGAGATCGAGCCGTCAGCCAAGTCGAGCCCCGAGCATGAACCGAGGCAGCCACGACTACTCCTCTAAACGACAAAGCGTCGACTACAGCAGGGAAATTGATTACAACAGAGAATACGACGATTTCTACGCGGCAGGATGATCTGGAATGGTTGGACATACGTTTTTGCGCATGTATTTTGTGCTACGGGTGGTCATCTGAGCGGATTTTCCTCGACCCGATGGTTGGCTATTCTGACGTGTCGTTTCCTGGAACATTTTTTTCTTTCCTGCGTTTTTGCTCAAGGCCAGTTGTTTCCAAGATTGTCATGGCTTTGGGTATTCGTTTCTCCGGGCAGGCCGTACCTCTTGACGAGGCAGGCCACGCTTGCGTCGCCGTTGCTGTTCTACTGTTGGGCAAGGATGTTTGCCAAACGTTTTTTTTTTCTGATGGCAAAAAGCAAAGCAGAAAAAGAAAACCAAAAGTCCAACAAAAGTTACTTGATACCCCCGCCTCGACTCGCTTTCAGCATACCGGAGGCAGGGAGGTGGAAAAACCATGTTGGTTAGCTGGGCTGCCAACGTGGAAAAAGCAGCGAGTGGCAGTTTTCTCCTGGATTTTACGGACTTGGGGTTGATGTGTTGATATACAACTTGTGGCATGCACGCACCGGGGAGTTTTTTTCTTTTTTTTTTTCTGTCATGATGCTTTCAGAGCCTGTGTGGTGGCCATTGGGCTTCTTGGGCCAAGGGGTGTCGGGTACTCGGCCTTTGCGCCACGTTACCTCGAAGCGACGTTTCGGCCTGGGTTCTTCTAGTTCTTGTTCTGACGACCATGTTACGATTTCATACGATTTGACGAAAGATGAGGGACGGCAAGGACCCAAAATTGAAAATGAGGCCAGATGAACGGTCTCGTGTGTGGTACAGTAGAGAGAGAGAGAGAGAGAGAGGGAGGGAGAGTGATGCTCTGGAAGGGGAGAAGCCGAGCTTATGTCCTACTGCTGGGTTACAGCTGGGTGTAAGAAGGTAGAAAACACATACTCTAGCGGGGACACGAGATCAAGATCGAGACCCCGAGATCGAGGTCGAGGTTCAAGATTCAGTACCAATATTGGTACCAAGATCAATATCGAGGAAGTCTTTCCCTCCTTGAATAGTAACGCAATCGATACCCGAGCGGCTCGTTGTGACTGGATTTTCGAAGTGATGACTGTGAATTGCTAAAGTAGATCTGTGTATGCATATTCACCTGAGGGCACGACGACAGGTGCCAATTCCCTCTGGCTCACGGTACGAGGTACTACTCGTATATCTCGGCAACAGACCAGGTAGTATATGCAGACGGTATTTATTAGTGGTCGTAATCTATATCCCAAAACACACCAAGGAGATCGTCGTGACATCGTCAGTGCCAGTCCCGTAACCAAATATGTAAACCAATGATGCTATGCTTTTGCGGGAAAAAATCCCATATTCGAGATAGGTCCGCACAGTAACGCTTGCTGACAAAACAAAACATCCACTCCACTGATACCCGCTACTTGTGCCGATACTGTTCAAAAGCCAGGTCGGGCAATCTGGGCTCCCTCGAGAAGGGTGGAGGACTTCCACTATGCTCACTTCTTCCTTGGCTCAGGCTGCGGTAGCCGCTCTTGCCCATCTCGGCGCCTTTGGTGACGAGCGTTTCCTGGCTCTCGTCTAGTCGAGGCCCGAAGCGTGAGTAGGCCTGGGCACGCACCTGTTCGTAGCCACCGACTTCGGATGGTTTGCGGTCGTGCCGGGCTGGTGAACCGAAGGGAGTTGGCTGCATGAGGAATGCGTCGCCCTCGAGGTCTTGAGAAAGATTCTTCTCCGCCGCCTTGCGGCGCTTGCGGTGAGGATTCTCTCGGAAACAGGTGATGATACTGTTGATGACGATCAGCAGTGCAAGGATGGCGGTCAGGCCAGATTGCACCGCGATCAAGACGACACCGGTGATGGTCTTGGTAGTCTGCGCGATGCCGAGCTCCTCCACAAAGACCAAAATGCAGACCACGGACAAGACTCGGACGATCTGGATGATAATGTTGATCCAGTTGCCAGATTTGCGCTGGTACGGTCGGCTCCAGAGCAGAAGAATGAGCATCAGAGACTCGATGGCGAGTTGTCCAATGGTTTGAACCAAGCCATGACCGTCACCAGCAGCGAGCACGCATCCTTTGGCGAACATGTAGATGATGGCCGGGATAAACAGCCACCAATAACCCTGCTTGTAGTTCTCGTAAAACAACTTGTACTTCTTCCAGGTCTCTTTGTTCTCGAACAGAGCGTGGGCGTTGCCTTCGATCTTCTTCAGTTTCCTGACGACGGTGAAAATCCTCCAGGTGTAAAAGCCAAGGAGCGCGGTGAAAGTGCCCAGCGTGACCCCCGCAAGGACCTTTGCGGCCCAGGAATCGCCATGGGTGAATTGGAAAATGCAATACAGTGTCCAGACACCGTAGAGTAAGAATATCAAGTTGGTGATTGTTTGGAACATGATGCGCCAGTATTCCTTGCGGAATGTCGTCAAGCCTTTGGGAAATTTCCCGAAGAGTGCCCATGCTTCGAGAATGACCTTGAACAGCAAGATACCGACGACGATGGCCAAAAGAACGATGGCAAAGATCAAGAGTACCGTCATAAAGGTATTGGCCTGTGGAATGGTAAGCTGCTCGACGTAGCCCTGAATTCCCTGAACGAGGTGAGATTCGCCGGAGGTGCTAGAGCCAGAGTCGTCGCTGGTACCGTTGATGGAAGTGGTGACTTGGCGTGCAACCAGAAGTAGTGCACGCTTTGCGATGCCGCTCGTCGTGGTGACCGTAGTGCCGTCGGGATAGACCAAAGTGGCGTTCTTGAGGTAATCGTAGCTGTTGTTTGTCAAGTTGCCCCCAGTATGCGATCTGAACGAGTCGATGGAGGTTTGCAAGCCACCCCATGAGATGAGGCCCGTGCTGAACGCGAAATTCTTTGCGAAGCTGCGATAGACGCCCGGGTAATTGACCGAGTGCATACCATTCATCGCCATCCCCTGGAACCACCACATCACTTCGAAGAAGCCGGGGCTGGAACTGGTCGAGCCAGGGTGCGCACCAGTGGCGGCTGCACCCACCAAGGAGACAGCCAAAGCACCCGCAGCAATAGCCGCGGCGACGTACGATACAGCCGGCACATCTGTGGTTTTCCCGTTAGAAACACCCGATTGCACACAAGCCACCTCTGAACCGTCTTTGGCCTTGAGAACCAGCTGGGCATTTCCATCGAGATCGGGAAGTGAATAGGCGATTGATGGGATGAGCGAGGTATAGGAGGAAGGAATCACTTGCGACCCATTCGCAGCAAATGTGCCCGCAGGTACTGCACGGTGTTAGCATGGGCATGTCCAATTGTGATGAGAACTTGGGCTTACCAGGACACAGCTGATCGACCTTGGTGTCATCGGCACAGGGATCAAAGCTGTTGTTGTATACCTTGACGCCATACGCCGTCACGACCAACTCGGCGGTGACAAACTGCTCCTTGGTGCTTGTGCCAGAAACATCGAAATCAATATTGTTGGTTGACTTGTCAAATGAGATGTCGACGTGGTTGACTTTGATCGTCGACGAGCCGTTGTTGCAGTTCGAGAAGCCATTGGTCTTCAGGATATCCGTGGCCAGCACAGATGGCAACAGAGCCAGCGAGGCCACCGCTACCACCGACGCCCTCCACATGGCGATATGCGAGGTGTGTTTCAAGTATGTGTCTCTTGTGGCCGGCACTCTCTTTCAAATGCCGCCTCCCAAAACCGTGTATTCCAGTTGAACGAACGAGGACAGGATCAGATCAGATTCTGGACGGGTGCAAGGAAGTGTCGAATGAGTGATTGCTGGAAAGAATCAATAAGGGTCGTGAGCGAACGTGGGAAGCAATGGGAAAGCGAGCGACTCAGAAGATGCAGGAACGAAAAGAACTGGGTTGACTGGGTTTTCAGCTTCAAGTCTTGATCGCGGGCAAGACGATGCAGATATGCCTCATCGTCGCCTTGGATAGGATGGCCCGCTTAAAGACGCCGTTTCAAGCTGTGGGCACCTGGAGCGAGACCACTGCCTCTGGAAGTTCCGCCCAAAAACCATCATCGGCAAGTGGAGTTTTGGGGTAAGTGGCGCCTTTGGGAAAAACTTTGGTCGTGTGTGACTGGGTGTGACTGGGTGTGACTGGGGCGAGTGGTTCCTGCCGCGTAGCCAAGCTCTTGGACCTTCAGGGGCCACCGAGAATGGCGCCAGCCAGTAGCACCACCGTCCCGGCGGCTGGCGGGGGTCCCTGTGGTGGCTTGGCCCATGCGAATGGCACCCAAAAGGCCCTGAGTGCGCGGCTCTCTGGTGCTGGACGCCGGCCAGGCATGAGAGCGGCTGGCTCGAGATGCGAGCAGGAGCTATATTTTTCATTGTCAGCATGCCGGTGGCCGTGTTGTTGTTTGTGTCGCACGATCTTCCAGAGCTGGTACGAGTAATCTACTGCCCAAAATGATGGAAAAGTGAACGGCTCCAGCACATCAGTGGAACCTCCGTCGGTTCTGGCGTTGAGGCGCAGCCCCGAACCATGCAAGACATGCCCACCTGTTGGGGTTCGCCAATTCGTCTGGAAGCTCGAGCATTCGGCTGACTGCGCCTCGCCGAAACTCCTTCTGAATCCTTCAACGAATTTGTCCGCGTCTGTCTTTGCGCTTTGGTACCTGCATCTCGGGCCTCTTGTCAGCATCTTCTGGACATGCAAGGCACGAGATAACATGGGACGCAGATTCTGCGCTTGCCTGCGCTATTGCACGCCGAGACCAGGGCCAGATGGAGATGCATTTTCAATCAAGCATTGCATCTCTCTAGTCCTCAAGAAAGCCAAGTGTGATGGTTGCCGACCCGCCCAACGAGATCCTAATAATAGCGAGAGCCACTTCTTGAGCCAAGCACCACGCGACGCGAATGTTCACAGCCTCGTCGACTTCAGGAGCACATGCCTCCACCCAAAAAAGCGCGGTGGTTCATAGCTTTGAGCTTCATCAAGCCAAAAAGACGGCCAAATATGTGGAGATAAAGACGACATGCTGCGATTCCGCTTCCTACTCGTACAGTGAACGTGGCTAAGATTTAGGAGGCACAAGGATGCTCTGTTGTTGTAGTGTACATTTTCCGGCTCCCTTCCATCATGGCATCTCTGTGACGCAAGAAGCGCCCATGCATCTTCATGGTGTAAAAAAAGCTAATGGACACCCCATTCATCTCGTCAGAAAATTGGTCACTTTTCCTCTGATGAAGAGGCACACAGATAGCTCCAGGCTGGCCTCTTCGACGTCCTGGACGCCCCCAAAATGCATCACATCCCGTCAGCGACAGCACTAGAGGCATCTGGTTCATCATCATCTGCCATACGGATGGTATCGAGCTCTCCCTCCCCGGAAGCCTCCCACTGGCTTGTTTCCTGGGTTCTTAGGCCCCGTAGGTGCATTGGCTGGAGCGCTGGGTGCCGCAGGTCCGCCAGGACCCTTGGGTGGTTTCGGCGTATTGTGACGGACTGGTCCCGCGGAGCCTCTGCCGCCGGTGTTGCCTTCTGGTTGAGGGACATCGTCGTACATGCCTTCCCATGACTGCGGCCCACTGCCGTGATGTTGTCCGTGCTGACCTTGAAAGCCTCCTCCGCGCGGACCCTGGGGGAAACCACCCTGGCGACGCTGGTGTTGTTGTTCATATTTCTGTTGCTCGAACGCCAACTGCTCTTGTGCCGACAACTGTCGTTGCACTCCACCCATATTTGCCGGGCCCATTGGTGGACGGGGTCCGCCACCCATGTTCATCCCGTTCATCCCACCTTGTTGCATATTCATCATCTGTTGCATCATCTGGGGGTTCATGCCTTGCATGTTGCCCATGTTGGCGTTCTGTGAGTTGGGACTGTTTCCGCCTTGCATCTTCTGTTGCTGCTGCATCATCTGCATCATCTGCATCTGTTGTGGAGTCATACCCATATTCCCCATTCCGCCCATGTTGCCCATGCCGCCCATCATATTCGCTGCCATCTGTTGCTGCATCATGGAGAAATACTGTTGCATTCTCTGCCAGTACTGAGCCATCATCTGCGGAGTCATGCCGGAATTGCCAGCCATCATGTTCGGCGTTTGATTTTGGGGAGGCGGTGCAGTCTGGTTGTTGTCATTGCCGCCGAAGCGGTCTTCCCGTCCAAACTTTCCGCGCCCTCGGCCACGACCAAAATCTTCATCTTCGCCCATCTTGCCTCTTGGTTGAGCACGCTTCACTTCAATCGGCTTCCCAAGGATTTCGAGTGGATAGAATTGCAGACATTTCTCCACGGCCGCGTCACTGTCGAAGGTGACGAATCCAAAGCCTCGTGGTCGGCCTGTGTCCTTGTCCATCATGAGCGTTGCGTCGATGACTCGGCCAAACTGTGCGAAAAAACCCTCGAAGTCTTCCTCGGTAGCGTCCTGGCTGACGCCGCCAACGAAAATCTTGGCTGTCTTCTCTTGTTCGTCCCGAGGGATCGCACGCTTCGGGTCGATCTGGGTACCACTCAGTAAGTCTCTGTGTTTTCGTTTCAGGGAATGTGAATGTTTCCGGGAAATTGATCCAAGGGTTTCTTGTCTCTCCCGGGATTTATCAAAATGGGTGGCTCTTACAATCTTCCCGTCTAGGAAATGCTCCTTGACCATCACTGTATTGACGGTCTTCGGGTCCTTGAACGTCAAAAAGCCGAAACCTCGAGAGCGGCCGGTGGCGCTGTCTCGCATGACGGTGCATTCTTGTACTTCGCCGAACTGAGAAAAATAGTCGTGCAGGGACTCTGTCAATGGGTTAGTATCACGTCGGCGTTAGTGAAAGAACGCCCCAGCGGGTTTGCCGTCGATTCATGGCGTAGGGAGATTCTTACGGTCGGTGGTTTCCCAGTTGAGTCCACCAATGAACATTTTTCTGCAGATAGCACTATGTTAGCTATGAATCCAATGCCGGAACGTGATCGACTGATGACCGCGAAGTAGACAAGAACAGCGATACATCAAAAGCAAGAGTGTGGCGCATAGAACCCCATCATCTGCTGGACCCTGCCCTGAACAACTGCCTTGCAGCAACAGCATTACACCCGGCCCCTGGACTTCGCGGACTTCTCGACGCAGACACGGCAGGGAAATATGTACCCGCCCACGAAGTGTGGTGTCTAGGAGCAGATGTCATAGCTTGGGGAGCTTGTTGTTTGGGTAATCGAGGAGCGCGGTGATATAGGCCAGCCAGCATCGTGATGATCAAGGTGGGTATGTGCCAAGACTATTCGTATGGACGCTGTGCCGGTGTCTGCAAACAAAGAGACCCCGGCCACCGACTCAATGCCCTGTCCTCTGGCTCCGGCACATCTGCAGCGCATGAGAGTGCGCCAAGTGACACCCATCCCTTTGGCCGATAGCTGTCGTCTGCCGCATGGGAAGCAGTAGCGATGCTCCGTATTGCTCGACTTCTAGCCAACGGAGGCAAAGATTTGTTGGCGTTTTCTGAGATTCAACAGACACTCCATAGCATCTATCTCCTGCCTGATTTGGTCTTTTTTACGTTGCTCTGCCTGGGAGTATATCGTTGTACTGGAGCAGCTCCTGCCAACTATTCTGGCGCGCCTGGTCCACCACTTTCGGTACTGTAGATTGACTCTGCTAGTTGTTGCAACATGTGGAAACCCATCGACGTGAGGATCCATATCTGACGAGTCTCTCATTCCATGATCAGTCCGACCGACTTCGAACCGCAGCCGCCCAAGCACGACCCAACAGGCAGGAGGTTGAGCGGATGCTAGCATCATATGCAACCGTCCTTGATATGCACGGCATCTGCCAGTGGTAGGTGATTGCATGACCCATCATCCTTTGGTCGGACAGAGATGTAAGAGAACTCCCCCATCCGCCAGTATCGAGCTCTCTTGTCTTCGAACCACGAACGGCCTTGCATCTTCAATTGGATTGGATGTCGCCTTTCAGGTACTGTGCGACCTTTCTCCTTCCATGCCGGCAACTGCTGATCTAGTTGTCTCACGGACAGTCCAAATCTCTGCCACCCATGATGTACGTTTTGGCGTGGTCCACCTCTTTGGGGTTTCTACTCTTCCGTATCCAGAACGCGAGACGTTTCGAGGGGAGGAGATACAATAGAACAAGGGGACTATTGACAAGCAGAAGTGACTCACCCATCCTCTTTCATGTTAACGTTGAACCGCTCTGGCTGCGGCTGCATCTCATGGGCCTCTTGTACTTGGCCATCATTGTAGGCGCCATTGGCCGGCTCTTCCTGGCCTTGGGGTTCGGTCTCAAAAGAGACATCGTTGTAAGCAAGCTCGGGCTCTTCACCGTAGCCCGGAGGATCCTTAGTCTTCACAGCATTGTCGCTCGACGAAGGTTGTGCAGCGGAAGCGGCAGGTGCGGCAGGGATTGCATTGTTGTTTGCACTGGTGTTCTCTTCGCCATCATAGCTGAAAAGTGAGGTTAGCAGCAGCGCTCTGGGCAAACATGGGTTCAAGGGTTGGAGCAGTGTGGTGAGGGTAGAGAATGGACTTACAGATCTGCGAAAAGATCTTCCTCTACGTCGTCAGGTTCTGCCATCTTCGCCGTTTGCCCAACAAAGAGTGCTCAGGTGCGTGCCTTGCGCTCACGAGATTCTCTCCAAGGCGACTTCAGAAGTCTTCTTAGGTTAATACTTCCAGAAGGTGAACTAATGCAAGGATAAAGCGGCTACGCCACCTGGTCCAAAGGAGAAAGGGACGACGCGGCTGATGGTTGTTGGTTGAAGATGCAATGGAATCAAAAGGTACACTGAGGATGGAGTGAGGTGACAAGTAGAGGCCAGTTGAAGGAGAGCCGCGAGAGGCCACGAACGCGCTGTTTGGCAGCGCAGCCGGAGGTTTAGGCGCCGATAAGCTTGGCAACATCTGTGACGGTGTTCGTGTTTGGCGGAGGCGGGAGCCCCAGGCACTGCCTAGGCTCACCACGCCGGCACTGACGAGCCGCCCCTGCAAGACCACCTCTGCCCACACCCGCCCTGTAAACACGTCGATTTCAATGATCGCTATTGTCGTTCACAGGGTTTAAGCATGTTCTCCCCGCTTCATGCAAAAGTGATCAGGAGGAAATGTCACTAGGCTTTCGCTTACCGTGAATTGACTCCAGTTGACTCAATATGGCTCACAAGAGGACCCAACAGCAGGTAACGTTCACCCGCCCACCGCTGTCTGCGACTTCCTACTGACCGTTCGAAGGAAATGGTCCAGGTCGGTTCGTGTCTCCTTCTACCTCTTCGTTTGCTATTTATACTCCTAGCAGGACTCAGGGCTAACGGCTGGTTGACCGGCAGACAGAACAGAGTACAAGCATCCAACGTCTCAACAAAGGCCTTGCTAACGCTTGGTAGACGACCATCCTCCCCCTTTTGGAGAGGACGGCCTTCCACTCCTCGGCAGGCATCGGGCCAACCTACCAAGGTCTTTGGCGCGTCTTACTCCCATGCTGATATGCTGAAGTTCGAGTCACTGTGAGCGAGGGCGCTGGTGTGAGATATAGAACCGGACAACTAATGCATGGCAGGAACCTGGGACCTCATTCGAGACCGAGAACACCTCCGCCTTCGACACGTAGGCCGTCGCCGACCCCTCCGCTAGACAGGCAGAACGTTCAATCTCCAGAGAGGAGACCATACGCGGGCTACACCTCCGCATTGGGTGAGAGCTGGGACATTGATAGTGGCGGAGACGTGGAAGAGGATGATGATGATCTTGTTTATGAGGATGATGAGGACGAATTCGGACTCCCCAGCATCACAAGCATGCGGCGGAAACGAAGCAGGAAGAACAAGACGCTGAAAGTCGACCAACTATCATACCCAAGCCTGTTACAGACCACGTCTGCTCCAGCTTTGGCTCCGTCACCCTTTGCCCAGCCCGTGAGGTCGAATAGTTTTGACATTGCCGAAGAGCGCAATCCGCTGGCATATCCGAGCGCGAAGAAAGGAGAAGGGAAGATCCTAAGGCCTCAGTATAAAGATATCCTGAAGGACCCAGCAAACTCACTCCATTTAATCAACCACCCTCCATTACCATTGAACGCAACACCCAAGGAAACAGAGGCCCATAGCACGCGGATCTCACGGATCAATAAGTTCAAGCGAATATTACAGGCAAGCTCGGTGTCTTTGCCGGATCTACGGGCTGCAGCGTGGTCTGGGGTGCCTGAAGAAGTACGAGCGATCACATGGCAGCTTCTACTTGGCCATGTGCCTACCAACAGTGAGCGTCGTGTCGCAACACTTGAGCGAAAGCGGAAAGAGTACCTCGACGCTGTTTACCAAGCTTTCAGTTCGGGCAATTCAGCAAGCCGGAATGTCTCGGGCACTGTTCCTCCAGGTCTTGTGTCACAACCCAGCCGTGGACGAGGACTCGATGAGGCTGTATGGCATCAAGTCAGTATCGACGTACCACGGACGAATCCTCATATACCCTTGTACGGCTTCGAGGCCACCCAACGTTCTCTCGAACGGATCTTATACGTCTGGGCGATCCGACATCCCGCCAGTGGCTACGTGCAAGGGATCAACGACCTCGCTACACCCTTCTGGCAGGTATTCCTGGGGACCTATATCACCGACCTAAATATTGAGAGTGGGATGGACCCTGGACAATTACCCCGACCTGTCCTTGACGCTGTCGAGGCTGACACGTTCTGGTGCTTGACGAAACTGCTCGACGGCATACAGGACAACTATATCGTGGCGCAACCCGGTATCCATCGCCAGGTCGCCGCACTTCGAGATCTGACAACCAGGATCGACTCAGGTCTGGCGAGGCACTTTGAAGACCAGCATGTGGAATACATGCAATTTAGTTTCCGGTGGATGAATTGTTTATTGATGCGAGAATTGAGCATCAGAAGTGTAATCAGGATGTGGGATACATACATGGTGAGCGCAAACCAAGTGCGTTTCTTTCAAGATGCTAAACCTATCTCACAGGCCGAAGAGAACGGCTTCTCCGAGTTTCACCTCTACGTGTGCGCGGCTTTCCTCGTCAAGTGGTCGGAAAAGCTGATCAAGATGAACTTTCAAGAGATCTTGATGTTCTTGCAAGCGCTCCCGACACGCGAATGGACAGAGAAGGATATTGAGCTTTTGTTGAGTGAAGCCTTTATTTGGCAGAGTCTATTTCGAGGCTCGAGGGCCCATCTGCGGACACAGAATAGTAACATACCGATGGGCTCATTAGGCCCGTCGAGTTGATCTCAAGGAATCAATCAATAATGATACCCGGGCTTGTGGAAGTGAGCTGTAGCGTCCTCGTAGAAACCTGACCGAGTCGGTTATACTGCTTGGATTAAAGTTCTGGCCATTCGGGCCGAGATCACGTGGTGCGGTCGGCAAACCTACCAGGATTGAAGCCGCAGTTTTCGTGGCTAAAGGGCGGGCAAGTCGTGGCGGTCTCTTTCTCCTCGAGATCTCCAACTTGTCTTTCGATTTCTCATCTTCTCATCTTCTCATCTCTTTCATTCCTCACTCACTTCAGTCCCGTCTTCCCTTCGCCTAGCAACGTTGCAAATTCGCCGCATTGTAACCACAAATTCACCGGTCGGATTGATTAGGGATTTCTTTGTGTTCGCTTTTCGCATCACTCACTGCCTGCAAACGGCCGCCTGCTCACGAGACAGCACTACTGACGGAGGTCCCTGGCTTTCCCGCTCATCGTGCTTAGGCTTGCTTGCACAACCGCAGAAATCATTGGAAATTGCAAAACATATTCCTGTTCAAGAGCTGAGTTGCAGTTGGGGAGGCGGAAGTTGCTTGTCACCATTGTCGGCAGCGGCGGATTTGCGCAAGAGGGGTCGGTGGAGGAATCAGAGGGTCCTTCCTGAGTTGAACTTCGGTTTCTCCTCAAACAGGACTTTATTACTCGTCTACCTACAATAACATCTTCCATTTCCCTTGCAATTCCTTGACTTTTGTCCCTCGGAATCTATCTACACCACAACCGCAGCATCATCAGCATTGCGCTCACCGTCAGCCTAACTGGACGAACATATCGGCAGTCCTTGCCACTCACCCACCATCGCCAATTGGCTCTACTGCCATGGCATCATACGTGTATTTCAAGTTCAAATCACAGAAGGAGCCTCAGCGCGTAACCATTGATGGACCTCACACCGATGTCTGGAACCTCAAGCGTGAAATCATCAGCATTTCCCGTCTCGGAGACGGTACCGACTTCGACCTCAAGATCTACAAAGAAAATAGCAATGAGGGTAAGCTCGATCCTTTTACCAGCTCGCTCAACCCATAGTCACTAACACCTGATAGAATACACAGACGACACCGAGATAATCCCGAAAGACTCAACGGTCCTTGCCCGAAGGTTACCCGCATCAGCACCAGGCAAGGGCCGTGCTGCCCGTTATGTATCTGGAAAGCCACCTGTCAGTGCAAAGCCTTCGGCTGCGGCTACCGCGAGCAGATTGGTCAAGACAGTGGACATGGACAAGGCAATGACAGAGGAGGAGAAATTAAAGGCGATGCTTCAACTCACCGATGCGCAATGGCAGCAAAAGCAAGAAGAAATGTCACACGAGACCCGCGTACCTATGCAAGGGAAGCCATTCAATAAGAAAGCGAACGTGCCGGAAGGTGAGCCACCTCATGGGTACATCTGCTACCGCTGTGGCAAGAAAGGTAGGCCCCGATTCCAAATGCTGTTTGTTCCGGCCACACGCTAATCGTACCAGGCCATTGGATTCAAGCATGTCCAACGAATGACGACACCAAATATGACAACAAGAACCGTATCAAGCGGACCACTGGCATTCCTCGGTCCATGCTGAAGAAGATCGACCAAGCCGATATTGACAAACTTGACGATGCACAAAGACAAAACCTCATGGTAAATGCTGAAGGAGAATACGTCTTTGCTCAAGCGGATGAGAAAGCCTGGAAAAAGCATCTTGAACAAGTCAAAGCCTCTGAGGCGGCCCAGAAGAAACAAACCTTTGGCGACCGAGAGCTGCAAGATCGTGGCTTGGAATGCCCGATTGACAAGCGCTTGTTTGTAGATCCAATGAAGACACCTTGTTGTGGGAAAACATATTGTCATGATTGTATCGAGAACGCACTGCTTGAGAACGATCTCACGTGCCCTGGCTGTGAGACAGAGAATATCAGCCTTGAGCGCCTCGAGCCTGACGAGGAGATGAAGAAGAAAATCAAAGAATATGAGGCCGAGAAGGCTGATTCAAAGCAGCGGTCTCGAAGCCCTACACTAGCAGCAGATTCGCCAAAAGAAAATGCTTCACCCGCGGGTTCCAGACCCGGTTCTCGAGATGGCACTGGTACTCCGCAGTCCACGAATGGCTCGGCTAAGAAGCGCAGTGCGAGTGAAGTTGATGGCTCTACGCCTTCCAGCAATCTGGCCGCTCCGGCCATGAAGCGTCAGAAGTCCGGAGAGGCTGTATCGTCATCTACGCCTAGGCCAGACGCCAGCGGAGGGCCACCGAACGATAGTGCCAAGGAGGCTGCTCCTACTCCTGACACCGTTAATGCGCTACCCGCCAACATGATGCCGCCGGACTTTTCGCAAATGCAACAAGGCAACAACATGAGTCTGCCTATGATGCCTGGCTTCAACCCGTTTATGCTGAACCCGATGATGATGGGCATGGGCATGAACGGCATGAACGGCATGAATGGGATGAATGGGATGAACGGCATGGCCGCAATGAACTTCATGAACCCGATGATGATGAACGGCATGAATGGCATGAACCCCGGCAACTTGGGAAACATGGGCATGAACTTTGCAGACCAGCAGAATTGGAACGCGAACATGAACCAGAATCCGAACAACAACATGAACCAGAGCCAACTCAACGGCTACAACAAATTCCCCAACCGTCCCCACCGAAACCAGAACTTCCAAGCTCCCGCAAAACCCTCGATACCACAACAACCAGCCGGCTTCGCAGGGGTGCCAACCGGACCGAAAGCTATGACCCAACAAAACCAACCTAATAAGTTCAACACGAACCAAAACCAGCAGAACTTCTATCCACCGTCAGGACCAGCCGGGAACAAGTTCTCAAATCAGCAGCGGCATACCGGCAATGAGGAGGACAACGCCTATATGCGGCAGCCAGTCAACCCTCACCGACATAACAACCGGAACAGGAGACCAAGACAAGCGGATTATAGGGAGTTGTGAATGAGACTGTTTCAACACCTCAGCTAACGCTGAGAGGCGGGTTATCTTTGTTTCAAACTTGGAGACCTACTGTTTCTCCCGTTGCATATGACTGAGGTTCGGGAAGCACGCAAAGATAGGAGGCACACGCCGGTCTTGGATCCAATAAAGGGATCAAACCAATAAAGGGATCAAAGTGTGATTCGACTCGACATGTTTGGTCGAGTAGTTCAGTGGAGGCATCCTGCTACAACACACCTGTCCCGGCATTGCGGATTGACATTTTGTACTTGCTTGCGGCATGGGCTGTCCCTACAGACCCGTGAATGCCCGTGTTCAGACGCAAGGACCATGCAGCCGTACGCACAATGACACGAAATATTCAAAGAGACCCTTTACAGATCTCATCTCTGCTTGTTTCTCTAGCACCTTTTGCCGACCCTCTGTCTGTCCTTCGTGGTCTTTGTGGCTCAATCACCTCCCTGCCCTTCTCTATTGTCTATAGACTCATGAAACACATAAGATGTCAAATATAGCCTGTTCGGGCTGTTGCAAACCCCCTCGCCCACTTTTGCCCCATCTCTTCGACAGCGTCATAGCCATAACACCCGTCTTGCGCGTGGTATAGGATAGGATGTTCCAGACCGGGTAGTAGTTGTGGCTCTCCCGCGAAGTGTTGCCGGTCGTGTCTCATTTACAGAGCACTGGGAGTATGCTACATCGGATCCCAACATTCCATTGCCGCCCTTCTGATCACGCTTGCATCTATTCCAACGTGTCTGCCGACACCTTGCAGACCGCAAACCCACCGAACTGAAGGACACTCGCACCGATGAAGACATTCTCGAACGGGTCTACCGCAGCCGCAGTCATGAAACTGACCTTGGAGCCATCGTCGAAGTAGACCAATTCCGGCGTGTAGTCCCTGTCCTTGCGTAGCCGCAGTGCTGCGGCCGGGACCAAAAGGCTCTTGCCCAACGACCTCACGTTCTCGAGGTACTTCGGCAAGTCTTCGAGGGTGGGAAAGACTATCTGGAGTCAGCCATGAACGCGACAGATCCGCTCCATCACCCCCTACCTGCGACAATTGGGTCTCCGGTCGTCGGTAGGATGTTTATGTTGTCGGCTGCGGCGCCCAGATCCTACGACGTTGCTCGTCAGCTCTACTCGTGCCTTGCCCTACCGTGTCGGAAGGGGGGAATAACTTACAACTACCTGCAGCTGTGTCAATGATCGGTCCTCGTGGATCTGGAATATGGTGACTGTCCCGTTCTTCGAGTCTCCGACGAATAGTCGATCCTCCCACAGGTTGATACCATTGGCGTAAGGGAAGGTGCCGGACACCTGCCTGCAAATGACGCTCTGTTGCAACGAGTCAGAAATAGTCCAGCACTCGGACAGCACACGGCCTACCTCTGCGGCTGCATTACAGTATTGTACGTGTGTCGCCCAACTCCATGGCCCGTAGACCTCCTCTGCTACTCGCAGGAGACCATCGGCAAAATAGTGATCATTGGTCACGAAAAACTCTCTGCCAACGTCAGTTTTCCAGTGTCCGCGGAGTTGATGGGTTTCCTACAGGGGACCAGTTGCTGCAACTCCATTGGCAGTCTTGATGTTTGGATGTTTGACGTTCTTTATCAACTCGACCACGTCAGACCCCAGCTTGTGGCTGAAGATGGCGATTGAATCCCCACTCCGAGCATGATTGACGGCGAAGATATGTATCTGATCGTTATCAGCTTCAGAGCTCGCACGTGGATACCGGCATGTCCGACCTGTGAGGGATCTTCAGGGAACGTCAAGATATCAATCCCATGTGTGATAAAGTCCCCGTCGAGACCCTTCACCTGCAATTCGGTGGTCTCACCAGTCTTCAGATCATACTTGAATAATTGCTCTCGAAAGGAAGACTCGGCGCGCAGGTTAACAGTTCGCACACCAGCACACGGATACCAGTGCGTCCTCTCGACCGGGTCTCCACAGGCGAGGAATGCTGTCTTTGAGGGGAAGTGTATCTTCACATCCTCACAGGCATTCGCGGTGTCGATGACGCGGCAATCGCCGTTGTTGAGTTGCGAACTATTCTCCCACCGCACGAGTCGTGTTTGGTCGATCTCAACGCGGCCAGCCAGCCTCCACAGTTGCGCCGACTGGTTGTAGAGGATGACCGGAATCAACGGCAGGAGGAAAGTGAGGGCGAATCTGGTCGACATATTGCCCATTAAGGATTTAACGGAAGTCGAGTGCTTACCAGGAATGACACGAAATCGAGGGGCAATGCTGTGTCAAAAGCGAGCGGAGATGGACGCCCAGTGATCACTTCCTTTCGGATGCGATAGCCTATGACATTTGGATCGCATGCAGCTTGCGGAACATTATCCTCGGAAGGCATATCTCACTGAAAATACTGCAGGTATATCTTACGATGAGGAGCACCTCGTCACATTGTGCCGTTGATCCATCCTACTCCACGGTGGAAACGGAAAGGAGGAAGCAACACACAGCAGTGAGCTTCTGGCGGGGGCTTTGTAGCAAGTGTGAACCACCTTCGCACCTCATCGTGGAAGAAATGGGAGTATACCGATATGGCTGCTGCTTGGGGTGTGTCGATGGAGGTTCAAACTGAATTTCTTCCTGAGACGGCACAGGGATCCGTAATCTTGTCGCTTCATCGACCCCGAACTCGCGCCCGCGCCGTCATGGAAACGAGCTCACCCGTCTTCCGCCAAGGTCTTGGGCGCTTTATCGGCCTTTCATCGCAAAATCGCACACTCTGGCACAATTCTTATGTTTCAGCACTCCATGATTTCAGGCTGGAACTCGCTATGGGATTCATATGGGATTCTGTGATTTATGATCTTGCAGGAGGCTTTCGTGATGTGAGATTTCTGATTCCTCTCCATCCTTGGATGCAGCAGTCCGGACCCTGATGTGACTGTCTGAGCACAGTCCTGCCGAATATATCAGGCAATGGATACGATGTGACCTGTCGGCTGCGGAGGGGGTGCTGTATCCGGTAGGATGCGACCAGGAGAGGAAACGTGGGGCTCTCCACATTGTGGGATTGGGGTAGAATCAGTTCGGCATGCAGACTACGAATGAGGCTGAGATCAAGAAAGTTTGTTGACGGACTTGCATCAAAAGCCAGGTCCTGTCTCGCACTGAAGTGGGCTGATCTTGTCAATCGCGTACGTATAGAACGGTTCAGAATGTCGACGGTAACAGTTGAACACCCTTCGATCGGCTCGATCCGTGGACTTGAAGGAGATGGGGTCTATCAGTTTCACGGCATCCAGTATGCGACGCTGAAGGACAGGCTCGCCGAAGCCCAAGTCAAGACAGCATACGAAAGTCCCATCGATGCTACAAGCCATGGGTGAGTCTTGATTGCTTTGACTTGGAAGCTACACGCATGCTGAGGCATGGACTATTTAGACCATCGGCATATTCCCCGAACAACGGGTACGACAACGAGATGCTTTTTATCCAGCAGTCGATGCCCAAGCCGAAGACGATCCATTCCGATTTGGAATGTTTGAATCTGAACATCACTGTACCGCAGAGCCCGAGTGGCACCAACTTGGGAAAGCAGAAGTTTCCCGTCTTCATTTGGGTGCATGGTGGTGGCTTCGTCGTGGGAGCGAATTCGTGGCCGCATTACGACCACGGAAAACTGATCAAGCTTGCCAGTAGCAATGGAATCCCCGTGATCGGGGTCGGGATCAAGTGAGTGTTTCCAGTTTGCCCGAAAGCCAACGAAATCCGCCATGGGTGAGACCGCCTGCTTACACTGACAACAAATATAGCTATCGACTGGGCTTCCCGGGTCTATTGACGTCCGAGGAACTGCGGCAAAGGGGGTATAAGGCCAACAACAGCCTCATCGACCAAAGAGCCGCGTTCCGCTGGGTGAAGCAACATATTGCGGGGTTTGGCGGTGATCCCGAGAACATCACTGTCATCGGCGAGAGTGCCGGAGCAGGTAAGAGAACAGCTGTCTGCAAGACACGAACCATGAAGCTGACCGATCAATGTAAAGTGGCCACGACTTTGCACCTGTATTCGCAAGAGAAGCTGTTCAACCGAGCAATAGCCACGGGTGGCACCTCTCTCCTGGTACCTGTATTCGAGCTCTCGGACCAGGAACGCACCTACCAGCAGGTCCTCTCCATCCTGGGACTCGAGAACCTGAATGCCGAAGAAAGGATTGAAAAACTCTTGACGTTGCCCACGGACGAGGTGATTGCGAAGCTCCCGCCCTTTGTTGCCTTTCTGCCGACGCTCGACAGCGACATCATACCCGTCCGACCCACGTTCGCTTCTGTGGCCGATAAGTCGGACCAGAGCATGCCCGGGAAGCAATGGGCTGACGCACTCATGATTGGAAACGCCGAATTTGATGTGAGTCCCGAGTGTGTTGATTGTCTGCATTGTCTGTGTGGCCGTTGTTCGTTGTTGACCTGTGCTGTAGGCATCAGTCCTGGGGTTCATGCTCGGCCACATGAAGGCGGGCATCAGGGAGAAATTCCCAGCGTCCATTAAATCCTCTCTGGCCTTGGATCCCGGTCTCGCAGACCTAATCCTGGAATCATACGGCTTCACCGGCTCGTCAGCAGCAGACGACGACGACGCTGCCTTTGTCAAGTTCCTCGAGTTCGTCAACGACATCAGCTTCTTTGGCGCCACGACGGCCTACGCTCGAGGCTGGCCCCCGACCCCCGCCGGCGAGTCGAAAATCTACGCCTTCTTCTTCAACGAGCCGAACCCCTGGCCGGGCGCGTACCAAGGCCGTGCGACGCACGTGTTGGACGTGGTCTTCCTGTTCCAGAACCATAATCACAACCTATCGCCCGCGCAGCGCGCCGCGGCCGAGCAACTTGGCCTCGAGTGGATGAAATTTGTGGCGGGCCAGAAGCCGTGGGAAGGGTATACCCCTGAGAGCAGGTCCGCCAAGGTATTTGGCCCCTCCAAGGGAGATGACGCCACGGCCACGGCCACCAGCAGAGTCGTCGATGCGGACTCCTTGGAGACTGGGAGGGGGAAGGCGATTCTACAGATCGGCGAGAAGGTCGGATTCGACAAGTTGAACGAGATTGTCGGACGATTCCGACTCGGGCTGTGAGTGATGAATGAGCAGTGAGCAGCGAACCTTTTCATGGTTATTTTGGAAGGGTGTATGCCCAGTATGACACACTCTCTCCCAAATAAACGTCGTCTCCGCGCCCCGAGGGTTCCTTGCACTGACAGTTCAGCACGAGTCCAAGTCCCAGGTGTGCTCTTACCATTCAACTGAACACGATGTAGTCAGTCATGGAGTGTCACACTCACTACGAACACTATCAATCTGTCGGGCGGCTGATCGGCCGGTCAGTATGTTGTCCTGATGATGCATCCGCCCTCCACCTTTCCAATTTCATTCCGGTCCAGCTGGAGAGAAGTGATAAACCAGCTACAATGTAGCTCTTCCCACTCATTTCTCTGACTCTCTGTAAGATCCTTTCGCTAGGCCCGGCCACGCACGTCAAGCATAGGACAGTGCTTGTACCTATCGGAACCGGCGTGTCGGGGGTGCTAAGGCGACCGGCATTGGGCGAACGGTATTTAAATATCCAATGTCAACTGGTAGCAAGTAGTCGCCGCCATTATTTCCTGTCTTGGACCTGGAGAAGAAGTATCCGCAGCGTGATGCAGTCCCCTTCCTGCCAGAACTACTCAGGGCCGGAGAAGGTTTGTATCCGGTCAATCGCCGATTTTGCCGCCTTTGCACTGATCGCTTGGCCGATTTTCTTGATGATGACATTTGCTGGAGAATTTCCACGGCTTAGAATGGCCGAAGGACGCCCGGATAAGTACTTCGCAGCCCAGATCAGGAACGGAGGTTGATATTCGTTCTCGGTGAGCTTTCTGCCGAGGACTTCCTCGCGTTGCCGATACTGGTAGAGCTCCCGAAGGGGCGCCGCACCGGGGATACCTCGCAGAATTGCCGGCTTCGTTGCTGTAAAGAAACCCGGGGTACCGTCCTTGCATTGCAGCCAAATGGAGAAGCTAATACCGGCGTCCAGAATTGTTACGTAGGCCGAGGCAAATGATGGATGAAAGAAGCCCGATGACGGATAGGGGACGTATATCGCAATACGTCTAATGCTATTCGCCCTGATCTCGAGTTCGAATTGAAGATCAATCTCAGGCGAAAGTGGCAGCGTAATCAGCTGGGACTGGGATGATAGGGTTCGTTGGTAGCTGTTCTTTGCGCAAGACCCTCCAATTATCAACCAGGGTAAGCTGAGGATTTCGAGGATGTCGGATGAAAACCCATCATGTAATGAGCGCTTCGCATGCGGCCAACCAGTAGCTGGGCAGTTTGCTCTTCCGGGACGTCGCGCGGATTTCTCTGCACGCCAATGCCAATCAAAGCCGTAAACAAATTCAGGGTTGAGGCCTTTCGCAATAAGAGCCTGGATTGTAGGGCTCTCAGTGTCCCAGAATTCGCCGACATGTCCCTCCTTGGACTGACAGTGTAGTATAAATACCAAGTGCCGCATCTTCGGGTCCGGAAGGAGCTGCAAGCCGGTCTCTCGGCTCTCCAGTCATTGCAATTTCGGCCAGACAGAAAGTATTGAAACGGTCATGAACAATTCCCCTCAAAGTTTCTCGATTGGCTTGTCTGGGCTCTTTTCAGAAAATGATAAGGTTTTCAACCTGCTTTGTGCTCAAGACACCCCGCGGCCTTCTGTGCAAATTGTTTGGCGATCTGTATTGGCGAGAACTGCGCGCATGTCACATCTGAAGACGTTCGGCTCGGTGCATTTTTAGTATTGCAGGGTATTCCTGGGTCGTTGAGCTTGCTGCGGAGGAGAGGAGAAGTTGGCGCTTCTTTGTCCATAATGTCTGCCATAGGCCCCTGATCCGTGGATTGTTCGGAGAAGTCATTTTCGTCCCGTGGCGGTACTTGGGTAGTCGACACCATTATAGCCGAGGAAGAAGGTTGTGAGAGATTTCGCGAAGACCGGTAATCCAAGATCGCCTGGAATATTCTGGCAGCAGAAGGCTGCTTTTCAGCATCCTCTAGAGTTCGAAGTCGGTCGGCAGGTATCGATTTGTCAGCGCGTTTACTCGTTGGTAACGGAAGCATATCCTAGACGATCTCAGAATACTCTTCATTCTCATCCAACTAGGATATGGACGTTCCACAGAAAGATACATACGATGATAGCGGAGAGGATCCGACCGAAGGAAGCCTTGCTCGTTCCTTTCGCGCCTTAAGCTTTCAACCCACCCTTTGCTCGATAGGGTGGTCTCTAATGTCGCTGGTCGAGAGACAGGTCGAATCAAGTTGGGCCTGAGATTGGAACAGAGTCTTGTCTGGACAATGCTTTGGCTTGTCTACCTGCTGCTGCGCGGTAGGTAGGCAGGACAGGCTAGGGGCAGGCCTTGCAACTAGGAGCCGAAGTCGCGAAGCTTTGTCGCGGCGAAGAGTTGTGGATGTTTTGCCTGCGGAGAGCTCATAACGACTTCAAGCTAAGGATGGGATGCAATATCAAGTTGCAGAACTATGAACTACCAGGTATGGACTAGATCGGCTGGCTATATAGAGTCGCGCAAGGCTGAGAGCCTTGCCGAGCCTCCCACCTCAACAGGGAACCCGGTAGGTGGAGTTGACGTATGAGCAGCGATACGAGACAGCTGAGCAGCCATCATAGCGTCCCTGAGCGGTATGATCGTGACCTCAGAGAATGGCCCGAGGCTGCCGCTGAACTTGAAGCTAGACGTAGACGGACCAATGCCTTTACGGACGTCATGACGTCACAAAACAGTCCTTGCACAAGAGCTAAATGTTTGTATATAATTTGAAACATTAGAAATGTATTCAAAATCAAACAGGTCGCTTAGCTCAGGTTAGTAGTCACTTCTCAACTGACCATTCATACCAAATACTGATCATACTTCTAGTTGGTTAGAGCGTGGTGCTAATAGCATTCGACTGCTAACGCCAAGGTCGCGAGTTCGACCCTCGTAGTGACCAGTTCTTTTTTGTGCTTTTTTGTTTCCCATCATCGTTCGGATTTTTCAAACACCGTAGGGAGTAAATAGTACAGCTGTAGAAAAGTGATAAACCAGCTACAATGTAGCTAATCCCACTCATTTCTCTGACTCTCTGTAAGGTCCGGTCGACCGGTCTTTTCGCTGGGCCCGGCCACGCACGTCAAGCATAGGACAGTGCTTGTACCTCTAGGAACCGCGTATCCGAGATCATGCGTTCAGGGAAAGGGGGGAAAGGTATATCCTCCGAGATTATTAGATATCGGGGACCCAGAAGATTGATTGATACGGATTTTCGGGATTTCAGACCCCCTGGCGCTCACCTGGAGGATCAGTTGCGGGTTGACCTTCACCGAGGTGCTAGCGTAGGTCATAATATAGTGTAGGAGCAAAACAAAGAAAGCGTCACAGAGCGATCAGAGAGGGGATGATAGAGTAATACTTGTGCTGTGTATGATAACGCTTAGGACAAACGACGTACACTAACCGCCCATGCCGCTCCTGTGGATGCTCCCTTACCGAGCCAGCTTGTAAAGGCATTCATTGGGCAGGCCTAGGACCAGCAGAATTGTTTTGCGCCACGATTGCGTTGGACCAGCCTGGCCGCCATTTGATATGCCATGTGACTCTGTCGATTGTATGCGGAATCGAGCCTCCAAAGGAAAGTGATTGTCAACCATGCGACAAGTATTGGGGAGCTTGCGGCTGGGGAGCCCTTCTTCTGGTCGGTCGCTGGACAAATTGCTTTCGCAGGTTCAGTGGGTGGTATGCGAGTTCCACGGATCGCTGTCGGGCGGAAGTCCATATCTGACCATCTTCGCACCATGATCAACTGAACGCATAAAGGGCTCCAAAGGTGCCGTCGGTCCTGCTCTGATTTGCATCTCTCGCAAGTGATTAATCAATCATGCCTCTCGCTCCATGCAACGCTAGAAATGGTCGTCTCTTGGGGTAGGTCTGGATTCCGAGCGGCCTAAAGTGATTTTCTGGCTCCCCTTCCACTCTCTTCTGCTCCCTTCTGCTCCCTCACGGCTCTAGCCCGCTCCTGCTATACTCTCTCACGTGCCGGTGAGGGCCGAAGAATTGGAGATGATGGTGCTAGAGAACCGAATCAGACTTCGATCAACAATCTGGCAACCATCTTGGGAAAAGAGGGGTCAATCCGCTGAAGTTGCTGCTACCACAGCTGATGGATCAGACAAGAGCCTTGCCCGCCTCTTCAGAGGCGCAGGCTCCAAACAACTTTTAAAAGCATGCCGGTGGCTTGATGGGTGGTGACTGCTTGTGCTTTATTCCGCCATCAATTATTCAATGTTTTATGCAGCTAACTGTTGTCAAATAGTCTCAGACCATGTGTTCTCTCTGAAATGTGTATCCTATCCGATCAATAAACCCGGCTCGAGTATTATGCATCCGCGCCAGAATGGCACCTCTGTCTCGCCAAAGCAGACCCCGTTTTCCAATTTCCTTCGTCATAAATATCACACGACCACCTGACAGCAGGACGGAGCTCGCACAAACGTTGGCTTCTTAGTTCTCGTTGTGACCCCTCTTATGCTTCTTTTTTCTCTTCTACAGCATGTTCAAGAGCGACTACAACAGCATCATACACGTTAACAGACCTGCCTAGGAATAGGGCACTGAGTTCGACTTCTATATACAGTTGTGGGAATGGCAAAAACCTTCTGTACACCACGCTGCTTGAGGCCGGCTATTTGTGTCTCATCATCCTCAAAAGATTTTACAAGGTCACTGCCAAGCCTAGTGGTGCCTATGGTACAGACTATCCCATGTCGTGCTTCATGTAAACTGGATCTCCGTTTGGTGCGACCACCACATGAGGAAGAAGATGAGGTGGCCTTTTTCGAGAAGGTGGCTAGGCCTTTAGAGCAATGCAGAATTTGAAAATTTAATAATGGCGCAATAGATACTTGATCTTAGGCGATTGCCCAATGGCAACACAATGATAGAGAGAATATTGGTTTTCGCAAGCCACGTAGTTTTGGCTGAGTACTTCAGTTTACTGTTAGTTACCTGTATATATAGCAGCGTTACGGAAACATTATACAATGCACCAACACTGTTCTCTACGATGGTCGTGTAAGCTGATATCGCAACAAAATCATCACGTCGACCAACTCCCCTGTCTTGACGTCCGACGTATCCGACACGTCCAGATCAAATGACTTGCCTAGCACAATGCCGGCCGTTGGATTGGCTGCATCGGGTGGCGTGCCCATGTATAGACCGCCAAGTGACGTGTTGGTGTGTAAAGGCACGTTGACCGTGACGTTGGTGTGCGGCGTGGTCGTAGATGGTGTGGTGACGCTGAGCACCAATTTTCGAGACGGGCCGATTGTTCCACTGCCGTTAGGAATGGGTTTGGTTCGAGCGATCAGTGTCTGTGAGGCAATTGAAGCTTGCGTGCCGGTAGCAGAGGCGAAGTATGGCAGATGCATAGTCGTGATGGTAATGCTCACTCCCGAACTTGTGGTTGGACCCTGAGAGGTTTTGGATTGTAACAGCGCCCACCATTCGTTGGGGAATTCTCGCCGGAGACTATGGGCTGAAAATAATCCCGCTCGGTTGGCGTCGAGTGCCATTTGATTCAGTCGCGACAGAAGCTTCAGTTCGGCCGCGGTGCGCAGGCCACTTCCACCTTCTCGCGCGGTGTAGGCCATATGAAGGACGACGTCGCTGATGGTGCTGTAGTCAAACTGGCGGATCAACGACGGAAGTTCAAGAGTGAAAGTCCCGATTGCTCCCGTCCGTTCGAAAGGAAGATATCGGTCGGAAGACGTGTCGCGGCCCAGGGTGCCGGCCGGCGAGAGGTCAAATACACCAGCGTCCGAAACAGCCGTAGAAGTCACGATGGAGTGCGCGATGGAGCCGATGTTGTAAACAAATCGCGGATCACCGCCCGGAGGGTTTTCCGCATAGGCATCTGCACCACCACTTTGAGCGAGAGTGGGATTGGCGCGGTACCGATGCGAGACGAGGGTGAGTTTGGCAGCGACACTGACCAACGGCCCCACAACACATGGAATGGATAGAGAGATGGACTTGGTGCGGCGGAGGTATTGACCTGGAGTATCCATATCAAAAATGGCCTCGGGGATGGAGAAGGTACACCTTCCCGTCGCTAGCAGTGTGACCAAGGCGTACGGATCGATTTGCTCCAAGGACAAATTCTTGCTCTGCTCATATTCACGCGCATTCTTTTCCATGTAGGCCGCCTCCATGCGTTTGATGTCAGCTAACAGCTGCTCACCCGCCATTAGACCGGACTTGAGACTGTTCCAGTAGCCGGGTAGGATGAAGGGACGAGCGGTGAAGTCGTTCAGGGCGGGTTCATAAGTCAAGCAACGTTCTGCTGATTTCGCCATCGTATACGCCACCTTATAAGCCTGAAAGTAGATCGAGCTCATCTGTCCGGCACACCAATCAAACAGTTCCTGGTTCGTGTACTTGGAGGTCATGTACCGAAAGACCTGGGTGGACGCCGATATGCTGGAATCGTGGGCCACCAAATCTGCCGTAGCGGTCGCCTGCCGTGTAGCGGCGGTCACGGCCTCTGCGTCAATCTGTGCCACCTCCTTAGTCGCCAACCGGGCTTGGAATTGCCACTCTTCCATCCTTCGCTGGAAACTTCCCTGGACAGCGGCCATGGCCGACCCTTTGTCGAGAATGCGGGCCCCTGTTGCCAATGCCGTTGCCAAAGTTTCCATGCCACTGCCGATGGTGCCGCCGCCGATAGTCAAGGTGACTTGAGGAGAGCCACCGAAGCCAGACGCACCGGCAGTCACGTTGGGTATCATCTTTGTCCCCCCGGCCAGTATGTTGCCCAGGAGTACGCCGATTTCAGCCAGAACTGAGGCACCAGACAAGACTACACTTGCGGTCTCCCATTCGTTCATGAGCTCTGTTTTGCTCTGGTAATACTGTTGCCGCTCGACGACAACGTCCCGGCTCTTGGCAATAGCTTTGATATTGTCATCGGCCTCTTTAGCAACAGAGACTTTGACGGCGCGTAGGCTTTGGAGAATGGTGATATCAACGGCGGCCCGAAGACGTGCCAGTCCTTCGTCGTCGCGTCTGCTGAGCATCGTCAGCAGTGTAGACCCAAGGTTGATCAGCTGTCCTGCCAATTCGGTTGCTTTTTCGGTCATGAACCAAAACCGGTAGTTTGGTAGAGGGGCTGACAAGTCGGATGTAAGTGATCCAATCGAGGCTCCTGAGGCAATCGCGCGCAGCAGCTGGCCTGGATCGATTGGTGGAGATGTTAGGGGCAGGGAAATGGCATTGCCATCGATGTCCTGGCTGTGGCGGATTTTCGACAGTCGATCAGCAACCAAGTCCCAATATTGAAGCATACTGTCGCTTTGAGGAATACCAAAATACAGCAGATCAAGACTCGGTGGCTGTGGCAGTTCAGCGCCATGATGCTGCAAGCTTCCAAGATCCGGTAGGAGATTTTCCGGATGCAACAACGCATTTCCAAAGGTGTCAATTTTGGGCGAGAGCTGGTTGTAGGACATGATCGGAACTGGTAAGGCCGGTGGAACAATCTGGGACTTTGGTCCCAACAGTTTGTCAGCGATCATGTACAGCTGCGTGGCTTGGGTGATAGTCTCTCGAGTCAACTGACGGAACAAATTATCACCCCAGTCAATGAGATTTTTGATATACTTGACCACGACCGAGATTTGGAAAGCCACAGGCCGGGTTCGCGCAATTGCGTAGGGCGAGAACGGCTGGGATCGCCACAGCTGGAGAGACAGCTTGATCTCATCCTTAAGAGAGAGTCCGTCAGGATCGCCGGCAATTTGGTACAAGACCTTGTCGATCCGTTCCGCAACGTAGTGGGCTACCTGTGTCTTGAAAAATGGCTTGGTAATCCAATACTTCTTTTGCGGTGCAGTGGCCTTTGTTCGGACCACTGTCGGGGTCTTCCGTGTCTTGACCTTCAGGGTTGAAGATGTAATGGAACCAATTCCGGGCAGCTTCAAACTGTTGGTCTCTACTTAACTTGCTTGCGACCTCGAAGGGCAGGTGGAAGAACAATTCCCAGTTGTACGACGCGTAGGCATCAATCAAGTTGAACTCCAAGTCCTCATTGGGGATCGTCGCGCGTACCAACGCGGTCGGATCATACGATCTCTGAAAATCAAATGACGTTAGAGACAGCTGAGTTGCCCGAGCAAAGAGCGCAGGAAACCCGTTGGCGTACAAGGTCTTTCGCAAAAGACAAATGAGCGGGTGATAGAAATTGGCAAGCCTAAAGTTTGACGCGCTCATCATTTAGGTGCTGCTGTCCCAGTAAGTCTTGAGCCATTCGTCCTTGAGGCTGAGATAAGTTGTGTCCTGGTTGAGCGCATCCCGGACTGGACGCACCCCAGCTGCTGGGTTCGCCAAATACATATTCAGATATTTGATCGCGACATCTAGTGCTTTTTGGGCAAAGTCATAGATCTCAGATGCTGTGCGGGGATCGCTTCCGTCTTTAGGGTAGAAGCCAGGGATCACTGTGTACGACCTTGCTGCATCGTCGGCATAAAAGAAGGGCATAAAGGTACCGGTAGGGATGGCAAAGAGTTGTGATGCCACGGCGTCATCCCGTCGCACCGATTGCCTTCTCGTCAAGGAATACAGCTCCAGCAACAACTGCGCAAGGTCCAAAAGAGCTATCTGAGAAGGATATGTGATTGCAAACCGCCCGTACGTCCGGCCGAGGATGCCATGAGATGCAGTTCCGTCCAGGTACGTTGACATCGACAGAGGTGAGGCACTTGTTTTGCTCAGTGTTCTCGATTTCCAATACCTTTGCGTGTAGTATTGGGTATTCAAGAACGAGGGTAAGAGGCGGTACGAAAGGTTGGCTAGATCAGTTTTACCTCCTGGCCGGAATGGCTCTGGATAACCCTTGCAGCCCGTGAGGGAGAAAGCGCCAAACACGCTCTCGGCTAGGAGAGCCGAAACACGTGGGGAACTGGTGCCCTGAATAACAATGATCATTTGGCCCAAGTAGTCATTGAAATCCCAATATCGAAGTGCAATATCGTCCTGGATCGTGTCGGGAAACTCATTCGCGGGCTGGTAAGCCCCATCGTTGCTGGGCCAGTAGAGTGCGTCCCGTGAAACGCGACGTGGTGCCCACTTGTGGGTGGTCGGATCCTGTTCGCTCACAGCAAGCCGTATTGCAAGCCGAAGGTTCAAAGGAGTACTGTCCTGCCCGCCCGTAAGTTTTGTAGGATCTGGAACAGGAGGCGCTTGAGTAGCTTGAGATTGATCTTGTTCAAATGCAAATTGTGGCCAAGCCAGAGTTAGCCGACCGTTGCGAACAAAGGCGATGAGATGATTTCCAGTGATGTCGACGCCATCGACTTTCTCCCATGGGGTGTTTCAGGGCATTCTTTTGTCTCCCAAAGAGGAGGATTTCAGGAATGATAGCCAAGTACTTTGAGTGTCCAGGAGACCTGCGGCCCATCGATGTAGCTGAATTTGAAGCGTGGTAAGCAGTTGGTGTGACGACATTGGAGCAGCGGACACTATGACCAACGACTCTGGAATAGTCAAAATTTCGTCGTATACCTTGCAGTTCTCATTCTGGAAGAGAGCTCCCGGCAGAATAATTTCCAGGAGCTTCATGACCTCCATTGGACTCTATGGTGGAAACAGGAACACAAGTTTGGATATATGATGACCAGAAGACACCTCACAGCAATGGCCGGAATGGCCATATTTGCGACTGCTACCCTTGGACTTGGTGCTGTAGGTAGTTGGGCTTATGCGGGGCATGGCTTTGTTGAAGCTGCTTCGGCATCCGGGGCTCGTGGAGCTAGACTTAGACATCTAGTCGAGCAGGAGCAATTATCAATGCTTGGAGGCTTGCTCGAGCGTGATGCAAGTAAGTGAGAGGATTGTGAGGGTGTCAAAGTCCTGCTGAGGAAACCACCACAGCCAACCTCCACTTCCTGTAGCTGCCAAGTCGGTCATCATTATTACCTAGCAATTATCATCACATTAATTTGTTCAGCAACGCCCCTTTTTCATGAGGAACCAACCGTTCGAAGACGTGAAGCGAGCAAGTTGATGAAACGTTGACTGATTGAATCTAAGTTGATTGGCAGCGCGCAACAGGTTTTGGGGTGCGTGAATGCTTCACGTGGCGGCTGAGGAACATGCCTTGTGATTCCACGGAGGACTTTGTTGCTATTCGGGCCCGGCCGAGCTCGGGAGCGACGGTAGAAGCCACGGTGCCGCGGGAGAGTACGGGGGAAGCGCGCCACGAGCAGTGAGCGAGTCGCACGGAGTGCTGCCTTCACACCAGCTGGTTCAGGCTCAGGGATCTCTTTTGGGCCACCCACGGGCTTGGGATAACCCCTTGTTTATTGAAGCTGAAGTTCTTTGGCCCCTGCCTAATCGACAAGGACACCTTTGGGTCCAGGGTCACGACCCTGGAAGCTTCGTACACTTGACCCAACACGATATAGTGCATCGGCGCCTTTCCGACTGCATGCTTCATGCTCCAACCTCGAACTTGGGATGAACCTCGCCTCAATGATCGCTCCGTCACAGCCATCCAGGAGACAGAGATGGTATTACAAGGTTCTCCACGCGACCACTGGGAAGAATCTGCTTTCAGCCCCAGAGAAGGGCGGGACAAGGGGTTTGGGATATTGAAGGCGCATGGTTGCCTGAATTGTACCTTTGTCATTCTTCGTTCACTAAACCCTCGCTCAGCCTTGTTGTGATGCAATCCATCAGATGCCGTCGAATGGCTAAAACGAGATCTGCATTTGAGAGGTTTTCAACGTTTCCTTGGTGGTTTAGTCTACGAAGATGAGGCCAGGCGGCCTTGGATCGACATAGAGGGCCCGTGTTCACCAAGGGGCACGCTTCTCATGAAGTGACACAAGTGACAATGACATCGGAGGATAGCAACTCCTTCTAGGATGATTTCCTGGTGTATATAAACCAGCATGGTATCAGACATACGGCACATATGATGAGCAAACAAACGAAATCTCTGCATCCGGGTCGCCTGCTAATTCTCTCTCGCTGCAAAAAGTCTCTCGCCAAAGCATCGCATCTGACCTCCCTTTGAGCCGATATTCCCCCAAGGCTATGAACATGCAACTCATTTTGGTTCTCTTCTGCGCCATTGTCGACTTGGGATGGGCTTGTTTCTCAGGTATCCATCCACTCCAGAACGAGGATATCGACGCCCTCCAGTACCACGCCATGGACCGCAGACAGAGTGTCACCGCACCTCACAAGAAGACGGCCATTGTCAATGTGCGAGTCTTTGACGGTTACAAGCTCCTCAATCCGGGTACTGTTATCGTCAATGCCGACATGATCGGCGATCCCTCCGATCACGCCGACGTCGACTCGGTAGTCGATGGTCGGGGACGCGTCTTAATACCCGGTCTGATCGACAGCCACCTCCATGTCTCCAACCTGACGTCGCTTGAGCAGCTGAGCAGCTATGGCATCACCACCGCTTTCAACATGGCCTGTTTCTCCTATCCGCAGTGCGATGCCGTCCGCGGTCAGCCAGGCTTGACTTCGATCTTCACTGCTGGTCTGCCCGCCATTGGACCGGGAAGTGACCACGCCAGGCAGCACAATCTCACTGCGAGCCAGACAATCCACAACGCCTCACAGGCGCAGGAGTGGGTGTCGTGGGCCTTTAACAATGGTTCCGACTACATGAAAATCACCGCCGAAGGAAACGGACCCGACCAGAAGACGCAAAACGCAATCGTACAGGACGTCCATCGCCTGGGCAAGAAATCCATGACCCATGCGTCACTCCTGGAATATTATCAACAAGCCATCACCTCCATGACTGATGGCATCCAACATACAGTTTCCGACGCGCACATGTCCAGCGCCATGATCTCGCAATTGATAGCCAACAAACAATTCATCACCCCGACGATGATCGTCTTCAACAGGACACTCAACAGCACGGCCGCGCTGACGGCCCTGCAGGGATATCCAAACACGAACCAGTCATTCGCCCTCGTCCAAGCCAACGTGCGAGCGATGCACGAGGCCGGCATCCCGCTCCTGGCCGGCACGGACTCGATCGGCGTCAACCCCCCTTTCGACCTACCGTTTGGCTACACGTTGCATCAAGAGCTCGAAAAGTTTGTCGAGGTAGGCTTTACCCCTGCCGAGGCGCTGCGCTCAGCCACGTTGCTTCCCGCCATGCTCCACAATGTCTCCGATCGCGGTGTCATTGCGCCAGGGAAGCGGGCGGATTTGATCTTGCTGAATAGCAATCCCCTCGAGCAGATCACCAACACCAGGGATATTGCAAAGATATGGATTGGAGGGATCGAGTATGCGGATGTTGCCAAAGGGTGAATGTGACGATGCGAATCATCCTGTCTGAATCGAACCCTGGGCGCATCGCACGGTGCAATTACTTGTGAACCAAGGAGCATGAATTCATTTCGACTCAGACAGTGACTTTCGTGTTTACCTGGGTAGACATCAAGATAGCAAGGAAGGCCACATGAAGATGCCCCATTTTGCCGGGAGACGCCCTGCGCCGCATCTCCGGTGCCGACTGGCTGTGATAAGGAGGCCGAAGCCGGAGTTTTCCACATGTATAAAGAGATTCTCCAATCATCAGCATCCAAATCTTCGTTACCTTGGCATTGACCTTAGAGGAACCGCGTATTATAAAGACACTGCGAAATATGCCGATCCAGTAATAATATACAGTCACGTCACGTACGAAGGGCAAACTGAGTGGTCCCGTCGTAGCCTCTCGTGGGCAAAGGTGCCACTGATCTCCAAGGCTCCAGAGCTGCTAGCTCTACCTTTTCTCCTTTTTCGTTGCTCGTCGTCTCCGAAGACAAGAAGAAAGAGAGCGCGCCTCTGGGTGGTCGTCATCTCAGAGGTAAGCGTGCAACACAGCCCAGCCCTACTCAGGGAGATGTATTATGCACTCCCTCCCTTGTTGAAATGGAACCGACATTCCAAATCGCATTGTTGGACGGTAATGTCAAAACGCGATTGAGCAGGGTACGCAGCCACCTTGGGGAGGCGGCTAGATCTTTCAGAACAGGATTTGCAGATGATTCGAACCAAATTCCCCCCTCTGTAATAATGACCAGGAATGGCTTTTGCCGCAGCCTCAGAAACTTCAGCCTCAGAAACTTCAGCCTCAGAAACTTCAGCCACTGTCCAGAGGCCGGAAACTTGATCTGATAACGGCTTTGAGAATTCCTCCCCAAGGGTTGCCTGTTTCCCGCTGGTACTGCACTACCTCCCAGTGTTCAACATTGCAAGCCTGCAGAGCGTCATCGCTGCTGCTGCTGCCCTGATGTCGCCGTCGAGACGAAGACCCTAAGACGACGAGTCTGATGAAGATGGAGATGAGGCTCCTGCTCGGGTAAAGAGTGCCACGGATCAGAAGAGGCACGGATGGACGCATTATAAACATGGCATTGTGGCGATGCTGGTTGTTCACCGCATTGCAACAGCGAGAAATGATATCTGTGGCCTTCCATTTTGACTGATTGAATATCCAGGGTATTGTCTGCCCGCTGCATAGCTGAGCCTGTTTCGGCATTGCGGAGACTGAATGATCACGATTCACTTCCTTTGTCGTTTCCACTCAATCGTGATTTGGAGGGACACCCTCCTGCATTACAACGTCCCTCTATTTACACAACAATACCGCAAGGGCCTCGATAGCGTCTAGGCTTGCTTCTCCACAATATTTACCTGTGCAACCTCCTCCACCAACTTGTCTGATCCAGCGTCTTCCAGGCCCAAAGCAATCTTTGCATCCTGGATTGAAATATCGTGAGGGAGTCGTTTCTCGTTCTTCACCGGATCGCCCGGCGTCGCGAAGATGACGTCCAGTTCTTCCAGCGAACGGCCTTTCGTTTCGACAAGGGAGAAATAGATGATCGGGACGAACATGGCATTGAAGACAGCGTAGTATATGTATGTTTTCCAGCCGAGGTTTGCGAACGATGTGGGGATGGTCATGACGACCAGGAAGCAGCAGGTCCAGTTGCTAACAGAGCCGAGTGCGGCAGAGGGGGCGCGGGCACGGAGAGGGGCGATTTCAGCGGCGTAGAGGAAGGGACCACCGACCCAGGCGAGACCTATTGCCATTAGGTTAGTTCAAGAGGCAGTTGAAGGGTAGTGCCGGCAGGAATGCGGCTATTACTTACCGAAAAAGGTGTTGAAGAGGAAAAGTAGGCCAGCGCCAGCGAGTTGGTTCGATCGGGAGCTGGTTGACAGCAGAATGGGGATAACGATGAAGCAAGCCGCCATGCCGGTTGCAGTCCACATGAAAGCTCTACGACGTCCCAGGCCTTCAATCAGGAGCACGGCGAGGAGAGAGCAGAGTGCGTATTCAGTGCCACCACAAGCAGCAATAAGGTGAGATGTGCCTGGACTCAAGTCGAAACTGGTGGAGAGGATTTGGTTGGCGTAGGTTGAGACCATATTGATACCGGAGAGTTGCTGGGCGGCGTTAATGAATACCCCCAACAGCATGCGGCGGAAGGTATGAGTTTTGCCGTTTTGCAAGAGTTCCTTGTAAGCAAAGGGGGCTTCGGCGTTTTGTGCCTCATGACTGGCCATAATACCGGCGAATTCCGCAACAAAGTCTGGGTGCGACTCGTCCAAGTTGCGGAGTTTGGAGAGGACTTCTCTGGCTTCGGAGAAACGACCGTGGGAGACGAGCCAACGAGGACTGAGCTGGGTTAGCAGTGGTTGTAGTAGGATAGAGGTGGTCTTACCTTTCAGGGAGGAACATGATGAAGAAAAAGACGATGGCAGCTGGAACCAGCTGAAGGGCGACAGGTGCACGCCATTGAACCTGACCGCTGGTGTAGAAGAACCCAAGACCAACCCACTGGCCGCAAGCGACTCCAGAGGTCTGGAGACCACCTTCAATCATGACCCATCGACCTCGAGACTTTGGTTTAGCGCATTCAGATTGCCATGCGGGTATGGTAGCAACTTGGAGACCCAAGCCGATGCCAGACATCAAGCGTCCGACGACCATTTGCGCGATATGCCATGCTGATGCCTGCAATATGCCACCGATCAACATGAACAACATCCCCATGAATACGGTCCCTCTCCTTCCCCATTTGTCACCACGGAACATACAGAGGACCGCGCCGAAAAGAGCGCCAAGTTCGAGCGTGGCTATGACAATGCCCTGAATAGTTGCGTTTTTGGTCTCTGGAAAGACGGAGAGGAAAGGCTCTTCTGTGATAAGCCCGCCCATGATAGACATGTCGTAACCAAAGAGCCAGAAGGCGCAGGTTGCAATTGTGGCGATGGCAAACTGCAGACGCAGGCCACTCAGGCCCATCGTCGAGGTGTAAGGGGTGAATTTCATGTCGGTGAGCCCCATGTCGAAGGCTGTAGGTTGACTCAAGGTGGAGGAGGATGAGAGGAAAGCGACTCCCCAGCACAGAGGTGTGATGGTTGTCGGTCGACTGTGAAAAGACAGCTGATGAGGAAGATGAACGTTCTCATGCTGGAGGTGTCCTTGATTTATGTAGACGCATTGCTGTCGCTAAATCCACGAGGAGAGGACTGCATCGTGGGGACCCCGTGGTGTGTCCAGATTGTCGGTAGGCTCCACATTTTACTCAGGAAGGACTTGCTTTGCGGCCGCCACGTTCTGGAGCGTGGTGAGCGTTCATATAAGAAGAGAAGGTTGCTGTGTCCGCAAATCGGATCCGTCGAGTAGAAGCAGCTTCCACCTGCACGGCAACGATTTCCGGCAATAAGGTTGCAACGATTGAACATATCCTGCCCTTTAAGAGAAAACGAGAACAAAAGACAACAATGAACCTTGTCAAAGCTCCCCAATTTTCGGGGTTCCTCCCCGAAAAACCGATGAATCTCCGCGAATGGGCGCCAGAAGATACGATCCCATCGAAACTTTGTAGTCGGAGTCTCCTTCCTTCCTGGAAAATTGCCCGTTTCGTGCTGCCCAGACAGTGGCAGCCTCAGTTCTAATCGTCCTCAGTCTCGCACATCCTCAAGGTCTCCATCAGACGCAATATCGGAAGCATGCTCAGAGCCTTCGCTGCGGAAGGTAACTCTGCGGGTCGGGGGTTTGGCGTAAATTCGGATCTTCAACAATTTCGCATATAAGGTGAGGGAGAGCACTCACTACCTTATACCCTGGCACTTCTCTCTAGAGACAGATCCTCGCGTTGTCGAAGTCTTTGCGCTTCCTCTGTACCTTTCCTCAATTTGCCCATTCATCATGGCCATCTCCGAATGGACAGGCAAGCCATTGAGCCTAAAGGTCATCGGCACCAATGCCGGAACCTCCATGGACGGACTTGACATTGCACATATGCACTTCACACAAGACAGTCCCACCAGTCCCCTCAAAATGCAGCTGCTACATGCGGGAGAGGTGGCCTTCGACGGCGACCTCAAGAAGAGAGTGATGAGACTCATCAAGGAAAATAAAACAACACCCGAAGAGATTTCGATTGTGAACATCCAATTGGGAGAGTTCGCCGCCAACGCCATAATTCAATTTGCCGAGGAACAAGGTTTCGATTTGGGGAATGAGGTGGACATCATCGCTGGCCAGGGTCAGACAATATGGCATCTGCCTCTTCCCGAAATGTTCGAGGGAAACCCACAACGAGCCCACCTCGATATGGCGGAAATTTCGATCATCGCTGCAAAGACTGGTATTACCAGCCTTTCAAACTTCCGTGTCAGTGACATGGCGCTTGGAAGACAAGGTTGTCCCCTATTTGTGGCATGGGATGGACTATCCGCAACACACCCAACCAAGAACCGAGCTGTCCAAAACATTGGCGGCATCGCCAACATCACGATGCTGCCAAAGGGCGACATTCAACAAGGCTACGACTTCGACACTGGCCCGGGAAATGTTTTCATCGACGCCGCTGTTCGCTACTTCACAAATGGGAAGCAGCAATACGACAAGGATGGCAAGATGGGCGCTGCCGGTAAAGTGGATCAATCAATAGTCGATGAGGTCTTGGCCGGCCCTTATTTCGTGCATGACATCCCTAAGACAACGGGTCGGGAGACCTTTGGTGACACAATGGGCGAAGACATCTGCGAGCGAATGCTGGCAAAGGGGGCTAGCCCAGAAGACTGTGTGGCCACAATCACTCGAATCACTGCTCAGGCCCTAGCTGATGCCTACGAGAGATGGGGCCCAAAAGGAGGTATTGACGAGATCTATCTTGGTGGTGGAGGATCTTACAACCCAAACATTATCAACTATCTGCGAGAACGGATGCCGAGCACCAAGATCGCCTTCCTCGATGAGATAGGTGTTCCGGCAGGGTCGCGGGAGGCAATGAGCTTCGGCCTTAAAGGTCTTGAGTGCATTCTAGGCCGATCTTTGGTTGTGCCTCAGAGAGTCGAATCTTCCCGAGCTGGCATCATCGGTCATATCCAGCCTGGCTCAGGGCTAGCATATCATCGATTGATGAAGCACGTACAAGATTTCTGGGGTAATTATCCATTAGAGAAGAGGATGGATCCCGTGCTGGAGATGGAAATTGTGCGACCGACTGCAAATGGGACAAATGGAGTCAATGGCCATCATTAGATGGTAGTGCAACTTGGGGTTCCCGTGCCGTGTCAGACCGACCTGTAGCAATTTTTGAACTAATTCATAAATCAATAAGAGACAGCAATTCCAACAGTTTCTGTGTCAGTCGTGAGTGCGAGCATAAAGGCGTCAACGGTATATAGACCACGTGACAGACTCGGATGCTGCCAAGTCGGCTCCCATTTCACTGCTCAACCCCCTCCATCCTTTTCCACTCTGTTGAAATTCCATTGCAAAATCTTCCTCTCACCTGATGATATCCAGATATTCATGAGTCGCTCCAAGAGGGGAACAGCATCGAGAACAAAACTCTCCTGTGCCAATTGCCGGCGACGACACTTCAAATGCGGCGGACAACAGCCATGTCAGCGTTGCTGGCAAGATGACCTGCAATGTGAATACCCGACCAAACCTTTCAGCCTCAAGGAATGGTCACCACAAGAGGCAGGCCTCCCTCCATTACCAGCACTTAAGGAGAGTCCGAGCAATGTTAGAACCGGCATCTTCGTCTCAGAGAATCGCCGAATTGAATCACGATACGAAATCTTGGATTCGGAAACAAAATCGCCTTCAGCTGTGAGCGGAGAAGAAAGTCAGCTGTCACGTCGTGGTAGGGTACGAAATGAAGCAACGATCCTGCACCCAAGTGATTCGGCTGCCAGTCCTGTACCGTTGTGTCCTCCCATCACAGAGCCAACCGAGGCGTTCTTCATGGAGCGATATTGCAACATTCTCGGCCCCTGGTTCGACATGTTTGACACTATCAGACACTGGTCACACGCAGTGCCACATCTGTCGCTATCCAACCGATCCTTGTTCCGATCCATAGTTGCAAGCTGTGCAAAGCAATATTCCTTGGTGTCAGGAGAGAGCTCAATCTACGCCCTCGACCAGTATAACCGCGGCCTGAAAGAATTGACGCTAGCCTTGGGCGATGCAGAGTCGACAGAATTTCCTGCGGTCTTTGCATCCTGTTTGCTCACAGGCTATTGCGAAATGATTGATGCCAAAAGTCTTGACTGGCATACGCATTTGAGAGGCACATTCTCTCTGTGCTCAAGTCAGGGCTGGCATGGACGGTCCGGAGGCGTTGTTCAGTCTTGCTTCTGGGTGTATTGTCGAATGGATCTGCTGGCCTCCATAGCCAGAGCTCGACATACTCTGCTTGACCCATCACGCTGGCTTCCATATGGAGCTTCGTTGGCTCCGTCCCATCATTCTCACGACTGGGAGCTCGATTCATGGTGCAATCAAGTGGTGGTGCTCCTTGCTCAGACCCATAATTTACTCTGCGACGTCCGACGGCCTTTGCGTACCTCAACGGAGCAATCAAAGCTTGAAGAAAGATGGAAGAGAATCTCCACGTCTCTGGATATACATGAGAGCGATCGTCCGGTCGCTATTCGTCCAATCATTGACTTGCCCCTAAAGGATCCGCAGGTACCGTTCAGGCAGATCGTATATGTGTCAGCTGCAGCATGTGCGGCAACGCAAATGATGGATCTAGCTTGTCTATTCCTCATCCTCGCTTCCCCGGACAAGACACCTGCTGAAAGAGCTGTCCGGCTCATGTCCGAATCCGTATCCAGAGAAGCTATCAATCTGAGTCGCAAGATTGTGTCAAATAGCATCACAAATCGGCATCCTATCGCATGGGCTAACGCTGTTCAGTTGTTGTCCAGCGCCGGAACGATACTCGTCGGTCGCGCCGAGAGGGCAGCACTTCTACAGGTGTTGGAGGACATCAAGCTTGAAACTGGCTGGAGTACGCTCGGCAACTGCCAGGATTTGCAGGCATGGTGGGAATCTTCTTGTCCAGGCGGCGAGGATGATCTCGATACTTCAGATGACGCTGAGACGATACGGCGTGTCGGCAGATGCTTGATCAGGCTTTCCAACTAGCCAACCGAAACTCCTGGTAGGACAACTTGCAGTACGATTTTCACGTGCCGCAAATTCTAATCTCTGGAGAGCTACCAATTCTTCCTCACTGATCACGATGGCTGGTTGGTACCCCATGGTCTGTGCAACCCAGCTTTGCGGTTCATCCCACTACAGGCAAGAGAAGAAAAGGTCGGATGAGGTCTCGACAGTTGCTATGGAGGGGTAGACTTCGTCTGCTCTTGAGTTCTTTGGTCCCCTTGTCGAATGCATTCGGGCCATTCCAGTCCAGTATTGCAGCCAATTCAAAGCGAACGAGGCACACGTATTGAAACCACGAAGCAACGACGCAGCCAACGGCATTTTCCCCCGTCGTGTTCGAGACCCTCATAACATCAGAGCAATTCGGTTCGCCATACCGTCTTTCCTGAACCCGTTCAAGAAGTACCACTTGAGCGATTTTTCACGATGTGGTTGTCCGTTTGGTGGATGCTTAGGGCGACTGTCGAGACTCGCCAGCATCAACCTCAAGCAACAACTCGACATTGAACGATGCGGAGAAGGCTGACACGGGGAACAGAAGAGTCTCTAACGTCAATGGCGTCTTGACAATTCAAGCTCTTCGAGCGGAGTTCGAGGCGGACGCGGCTGCCACCAGACCTGACTCGATGTACGTTCGGAAGTCGAAGATCATCAACAAGGCCATTCAGGACATCGGCATGGGTCGCTGCCAGTGGCAACTCTTTGTGCTCTGTTAAGTTCTCCATGCGACAAGCTAGTATGATGGAGTTGGCTGATTGCTCCGGTTGAGGGGCGACGGCCTGACAACCTGTATAGTTACAAAGGTCTTCTATAATATTAGCAGCGGGTCGGGAACACACATATAGGCCTATGACGCGTTGGCGACGTCTTTACAAACCCTTCGGATAACCTTTCCAGTCACAGCGCGCTCCCTGTCTGAAAATACATTACCATTTTCTTTCAGGAAAGGAAGTGGCACGTGATGGAGCATCGATAAGGCCTAGCCGAGAGCGTCGCAAGAGCCTCGGGGGAGTACTTGATACCGAGGTGTGCCAAGTCCTTCGCCTTCAAAGTTTTTCATGAGTATCTGTCTTTTGTGACTGCATAGCAGAACTGACTCCCAGAAAGTCCGTCCAAAAACTCACCCGCCATCCTCCTCCACTGGCCAGAATTTCTGAGACCTTGGACTTCCTCTCACAATGAGGCAGACACACAGTTACACAGCCTCCCAGTACGTGAATGACAACGGCTTTCCCTTAAGCTGGATGTGCCGCTGCTGTATCACCAGTGCTATCACCACTGGCTTGAAGGATGAGATCGAAGAGCATCACTTGCGCACCAAAACTCAGCCTGGCAAGATCATCGGTCGCCCTGCTGGGCTTAAAGCATACCCCAAGCGAGCAACCATGGAATACCAGCAGCAATCCCCCGACACGGCGGTGCAGAACTCGCAGGGAGGCGAGCGGCAGGAGGCGGCTGAATCGACGTCGAACACTTGAAATTTCACGATTTACGCTTCGCCCCCTCACAGTCCTCCGACTACATTACAGAGGCAGAACTCCATAGCCACAAGCATGTCCTCTTACGGGCACGCAGGAAACCCCTTCGGAGGCTTGCAATTCCGTCGAGACGCGCTACAGCAGCAAAGCGTACGACATAAGGAGGATGTGTGGTTCTTTTTTCTTGCTTCAGATTTGTCCTCCTTGTTACTAGCTTAGCTAGCTAGTTGCAGGACTCTTGCCAAACCCTCACAGGAATCGCCTCTTCCTCCAGACCCGTGTCGCTCCGCGGAAAGAGATACGTGAAGGACATGTCGTTAGATGCACAGAGTGGGTTTTAATGGGTGGAATTGGCTCTGTTTTCCAATGTTGTGGACTTATCAAGGCGCCTTATATGTAAGCACATGTCGGCACTGGTCGAGGGTACATTCGTTCCTGTTCCGCCACTCCCATCCGATATTACCACTCCAGTACCAGTTTGACAGTCTAGTCACTGCTGCTTATACTCGCTCAAATAAATGGTCGGGCCACGCGTTATGACTCACCAGTCCTTCTTTCCTGTCGGCAATAGCCTGATCGATGTCTTAGGCAGCATAGACCTCGGACAATCTTTTCGACAGGGAACTCAAGGCGCGGTAGCAGCTATGTGGTGGATCCGCCTGGTCAGAGTCTCCGTCTCTCATCGCCGAGGCTACCTGCCAACATACCCGCAGAGGATCCGCGGATCCCAGAATCACCCCGATCACCCGCTTATACGATATCAATAGATTAACTGAGTCAATCTCAATTCGTGCCCCAGGCGCCAAAACCCCAACCACTGCCATGGTCCCGGAATGGCCAAGTGCCTTGATCCCACCGGTGGTCAGAGGTATGGACCCGGTGGCGTCAACAACATGGTCATCACCATCAGGGTATCTCCTACAAATGCTTTCGGTGATGTCGCCCTGCTGTGAATTGATGACGTGCCTGGCATATACCCACATCTGAGAGGCGCGAGGAATGACAAGTCGTTCTCGCCCCCGATGTACTTGACCACCGATCTCACATCCACAATGGCTCGCTCGCTGAACAATGATTGTCCGAAGAATTGCCCTCGAACACGCCTTACATTGAACAAGCTGACAGGTGTACCGTCCGCGCCCTGGGCACCGCCAAAGTTGATGTTGGTGATGTGCTGACAAGCGCCTTTTTGCTGCTGCTGGCACGCCTGGCAGCTCATGCAGGAGGAAAAGCTGAGGAGCACCAGGTCGCCGCTCTGCAAATGTGTGATGTGCCTCCCCACGCGTCCGGATGATGTCTGCACCTTCGTCACTGAGCACCGCCGGGAATGAGCCTACGGGCATGCCGCCGCTCGGTACAACGAGGTCCTATCGCCAACCGTTGGCTGCAAGAGTATTCCCCTCGGCGCAGAGAATGGCAAATTTCAACCGTGTGGCATATCCCCGTGTATTTCATCCTAACAAGGACCTCGTTGGACCGAACCTCGTCCAAAATCACATCTCCTAGTTCAAATGGAGCATGGGGCCTTTCGACCACCATCGCCTTTGTTTGAATATTCTCCTCTGTCAGGGTGCCCATTGTGAGGCTCAAAATTCCAAGACAGATCCTGCATCGGTGTCTCTTTTTGTCCCTGAAGGGCTGACGAAGAGGCAGTTTTATAGCATGCCCTGCAAAGCGAGCCTCCCCCCGTGCCATCATCGGTGCAAACTTCTGGTGACTTCTCCATTTGGTATGCCTCGCTCTGATCCGAAATCTGTCCGCGTCTTTGTGTAAGCGGCTTTTTCAGTGCGGTCCCGGGGGAAGGAGTTCTTACTTATAATCTTCTGGATCGAGCACGGCCGACAGTATACACAGAACATCCCACCCCTTGTTTCCTCGGGACTCTTATCCCAGACTGACTGGGGATTGCCTAGCTTTCTGGAGAACCCGCTCACTAAGTCGAGGCATATCCTAAGGCGCAGTTGGTGGACGCGGGCTTCGGAACACACCCTCCGCTCTTTCAAGCGAGTGACCTCCGTCGAGCCGCTGTCATGCTCTGATGGTGCATAGAGGGCTGGAACTCCCCGGTCAATCCACAGTACCTCGAACTCGGTGGCTATCCCTCCTCGCCCTTTCCAACAGCGGCCTTGTCAAAGAGGTACTCCCCTAGGTAGGGACGGGGAACGAACGGTAACAGTATTACGCCGGCTAGAGTCATGGAGGTGATGAGGGCGTGGAGCCACTTTCATTTCTGTCCAACGTGCCTCAAGGCCACATATATACCCCATCCTCGCTTGAATGGCTTCAAGAAACGGCCACCTTGTTACCTACCAACTAGCTTTCGACAAGTCCAGTGAGACAGGGCTGCTCCGCTCAAGCTCAACGTCCCTTTCGCACCATATATGGCCGACGGACTGCATGGTTCTTGGGGCTAGATCAGTACGAGGTACATCGTGGCAAATGGACGAGGTCAAAACCGAGGCAGCCTACCTAGTACCTCTTATGGATGCTCCCAATGTAGCCCCGAGAGGCGGATCAGTTCGATCCTGCAGTCGCTACTCGACCGCTGTCGGCACGGCGTGGAGCGCTCACTCCCAAAAGCAAACTTCATGAGTACACCCGACGTGGCGACACTACAGGCCTTGACAATATCTCTCACCTGAGCTCGACAAACGTTACATATGGTCTATGGCTGGATTCCTTGTCCAACCTGCCATGAAGTTGGGGCTGCATCGTAATTCGGCCTTCTTGGAGGTACCTCCGTCGACACCCTCTTCGAGACATGGGAAGATCGGGTTCCCGAAGGCGCCCGTCGCTGGCCGAGATTGAAGAGTCTCAGAGCCAAGGCTCTCTCCGAGCAAAGCCCTCGTGCAGCATCTTCGTCTGTTTTGAGAATCAAGCGTCTCCTCTCATTTGGGGAATTTGTTGATGGAATCCATCACAGAAGACACTATTGATCCTCATCTGCTTCGCGCGGCCCTCCTCGATTTGTGGAAAATTCCATCGCCAGCTTACTGCAAGCTCGGCCCTTTCGCAGGAGGACTACCTGGCGGTTACCTGTGGGCGGACGACGAATCCCTCATTAGACTTAGTTCGATTTCAATAAATGGAGAAGTTTATAGTAAAATGCATTCAAATTAGCTCTACAACTACACCTAATATGACTGATCTCAGTGGCTGGCCAACAGCAATTGTCCACGGCGACCTTGCACGGCGGAATGTACGCCTCGTCAACGGATCGCTCTTCATCTTGGATTGGGGCTTTACCCGAGTTTATCCGATTGCTGAAGACTCTGTCGCTCTCGATTTTCTCGTCAGGAGCACTTGAAGGCACGAAACCAACTTGTCCTGAAAGGCGGATGCCGAATGCATCTAGCCATGCCAGCCTCGTATCATGAAAAGGGACCTGAAATCGATCCTGGGATGGGATGCCCAATGCCCAATGGGCACCGACGCACCCTTCGACGGGAGCCTCGAATAGGCCCTTACTTGAGTAGATGGAACACCTTCCTGCACACCCAGTGCCTCAGAGGTCTTGCCCACGCTTGTATCTACAACGACAGAAAAGGAGAGTACGATGGCCACTTGGACCCTGGAGACAAGCAGTTGCTAGGACGTCTGGTAAGTCAATTGCACCATAAAGCCACATTGTATCAAAACCCGCATGCAGATCAAACTGGACCACACTTCAGAAATGACCCCAGCCAATGCGTCAAGGGCTCAACTGACTTGTCAACCCAAACAGGCCCCCCTTCCCTCCCCAAAGGTGCCGCCCAGTAGATGGTCTCTCACGCGGAACTCTCGAGGGCAATGGGAAGATGCTCTCGTTTCGCACCGTAGAGCTTCTTGGCAATGTACTAGAAGAGATTTCAAGCAAAGAACATGTCAGTAACTCTGAGTATTGGTTGCTCCAGGATCTGAGTTTTGCAAGCAGAGAGCTTCTCCTGGCGCGTAGGGGGGGCAGGATGGTTGAGTAAGGTGTAGAGCTTACCTCGCCAGCGACGAAAGGCTCATGCTTCGCAGGCCGGTCTTCATTGACACAAGTATGAATGGCCTGGATCTGGGTGGTGTAGTTTGGTCCGATGAAGAGCGGGAAGGAGTAACGCTCGCGGCCGGAGACATTGTAGACCCGGTGCAGGGTTGAGCGAAAGACATCGTTGGTCCAGCGAGAGAGAAAATCGCCAATGTTGACCACAAAGGTGCCAGGGATCGGCGTGACTTCGATCCATTCGCCTTTCTTGGTCTGCACCTGTAGACCATTGGTCTGGTCTTGACAGAGAATCGTAAAGCCTGCAACAGGCAACAAGAGTTAGTGTTGATTTGGTGGCAGGTGGCAAGTAGTCAATGTAAATCTCCCTTCGCGTCAACACCTACATTCATAGTCCCTGTGTGCCCCGATCCCGGGATGGGCAGGGTCGAGTATTGAAGCAGGATATCTGAGCAGCCGCATGATGGCACCCGGTCGAGTCATAAGATGATCAAAATAATCTTCGGGGAGGTCGAGCACAAGGGCAAAGGCTCGGATCATCCGTCGACCCAGATTCAACACCTCGCCGTAGTAGGCAAACAAGTCTTGTTTCCATTGCTCGGGGACGCTTCGAGGCCAGACATTGGGACCCTTTAGGCCCTCATACAATGGCCATGGCTCGGAGAGAGGAGTCTGTAAGTCGGCTACGGGCTCGTAGCCGAAGTTGAAGGCTTCCTTCATATCTGCACGCATGAAGGTCAGTCAATGATGATTGCATGGCATCACATGCTGGCTGAATGTTCTCGGGCAAAAGGAGGCAAGGAAATACTCGAGCCGTGAACAACGAGTGTTGAGAATGAAAACGAAGAACTAAGGAGAAATTCCTCACCTCCTTTTGTCTGCGGATCCACCGCTCCATAATGAATGTCTTCATAGCCCTTGAAGCTCGAGTTCTTGGTCACGTACACCTCCATCTTATCCTCGGTCGGCAGGGCGAAGAATTTCTTCGACACCTCAAACGCGCGATCAATCACCTCCTGAGGCACCCCATGACTCTTGACGTAGAAAAAGCCGACGCGGATACAAGCATCACGGACTTCCCGCGCCACAGCGATCCGGTCGGTGATTTTACCACTGGAAAGGCCGGCCAGGTCAATGACGGGGACTTGTTCGAAATCTGCAGTCTCGAGCCTCTTCGCTGTCTGCAGGAGGGTTTCCCCGAGGAGCGGCTCCTGGATGCTGCCCATTTCTTGCTGCCCCCTTTTGTTCAACTTCAAGCTAGTGATGTGGAAAGGACCAAGGTGAGTTCAAGTTTGTGTTGATCCAAGCCTCTGAGCGTCAGGGGCCCGTACTGGCGGGAATTAACGGCAAGATTCGTTCCCAGGATGGAGATTTGCAAACAATTACTCAGGACGATGGTCTCGACTCTTAATAGGTGGCAACACAACTATTCGTATCACATACAGCAACACAAAGATCGATGGCATGGCCAGCATTCAGTCGCGTGACAGATAAGTGCCTTCCGCTATGGAGAGATTGTTGGCCTGGCGGAGCTCGCTATCGGTGTCCCCTTTATCGCCCCACTTCCTCGATATCTCTTCCTCCATCTTGTCCCTCCCGAAAGACTAAAGTGTATTGGAAGCGGAATCTCCCCAAAGACTCAAGTGTATGGAAGCGGTTATCTCCCTAGAATCAATATGTCCTGGGGAAATCTGTCGAATGTCGGTAATCAGGAGTAGTCCGTCAATTGCCTACCTAGCGTTAAAGCTCGAGTTCTACATGTCCAATGCCCCTAGAAGAGCAGGCTAGCATTGCTGAGGCCTTGTCCGACTCCAACAAGCCGGTCCCACGATGGTCAATTCGTCCCTTTGCAACTTGAACACGACAAGTCCCACAGTTTCCGGCTTCACACGATGACGGTACATCGATGCCCACCTCCCTCAATGCCTCGAGAAGGCTCCGTGTTGCCGGCACTTGGATTGTCTTTTGGCTCATCAGGAGCTCCGCGGTGAATGGATCGCCTGTGGTCGTGGTTTGGAAAGCCTCAAAGTGGACCTGATTTTCTGAAAGCCCATATCGCTTCGCGGCTGCGGCGACGTCGTCCATCAATCTGGGAGAGCCGCAGCAATACACATGGGTATTGGTGGTTACTTTGGACATAATACGGGCGAGGTCCAGGCGCCGTCCCTTTTGTTTGTCATAAACTACGAGGCTCTTACCTAGCCTCGATAGTCTCTCCCTGAAGGGTACATCATGGGTAAAGCGGACGGCCAGATGCAACCTGAAATTCTCTCCCGATTCCTTCAATTTTTCCGCACCGGGAAGGAAGGCTGTGATTCCGATTCCACCGGCGATCAAAACATGTTCGTCTGCCTCTGACGCAAGCGGGAAGCTGGTGGTGATGTTCCCTACTGCGAACACGTCTCCCACTTTGGCAATTTCGTGCAGATATAGAGATCCTCCACGGGACTCGTCTGCAAGAGCCACGCCCAGCTCGAAGCGGTCCCTGGTGCCACCAACCACGGAGTATGAGCGGATCAGGTCACCCTTATCTCCCAGCTTCAAGCGCACATGAGACCCAGGTTCAACTTTGTGGCTCGTTGTTTGAGACCGCTGTCGGACATCTTCGAAAACGAAGGAACAAATTCGAGGAGTCTGTCGAAGCTTCTGCACCAGCTTGTAGTCCGACCAGGTCTCCAGAGCGACGGAGACGTCACCGAACATTCGTTCGTCCTGATTCTCAAAGTTCTTTTTCAACCGGTTCTCGAAGATTGTGACCGACTCTCCGCCGAGGCCTGGAAGATTCACCAATTCGGCCATGACTTCAAAGTTTCTCATCTCCCGGTACAGGTAGTGTTGAACTGCGGCCACTGTCCATGTCGGATTCAGTCTCTCAACAAGTTTGATTTCGTCGCCAGGTGAAATGTGGCCCTCCTTCAAGACGCGATAGTACCAGCCTGTTCTGCTCTTCATCTGCGACTGCCATGCCATATCCTTGACTTTGAAACGGTGGTTCAGCTTGAAGCAGGGTTGCCGTGGTAGACTGACCTGCACTTGGACTTCTGGACCAATCGTGAGGATGTCTCCAATGCAGATATTCTGTTCATTAGCTGAGGTACTGACCAGGTTCTCCCCAAATCCGCCCACGGTGAAATGCTCCCGACTCTCCGGACACTCTTCTTTCCACGTCTCATAGTGTCTCGCGCAGTAGTGAAGCAACGCCTTGTCTGGCCCTCCGTGGAACTCGTATGCTTGCTCATCTCCCTCGCAACCAAGTTTTGTGACTTTGACAGGTTGAGTATGAGGACTCTTGTAGATTGCCGACTTTACTGGGAGGTGGTAAAGCGGTTTGATCTTTCCGGTCCGCACCTGAAGCAACCTTTCAGTCTCAAAGGGCAGTTTTAGGTCTGCAGGTGCTTCTTTTTGTTCGTCGGGAACCATATTTGGCAATCTGCTTGAAGATGGAATTCTGGATATATGGCTGCCCGTGGATTCGCGCCGTATGAGAGATGCAGAGGCCACCTGGAGCCGTCGACCAGTTTGTGGTTGTATTTAAACGATGGAATATTGGCCAGATTGAGTCAATCCACATATCAAGTGTCCCAAAGTCACACGGTCTCAAACAGCCTACCATGGTCCATCCTTAGGTCATCAAGACTCCGTGGTATACACAAACCTCCCATACAAGCCCCTGCACCGGAGCTCCAGTACAGTAGCAGTTGGCGGGGATCGAAGGGAAACTCCGGAACCAGGGGTTTAGTTGGGCGAGACGTGAGTCTCGGGTCCAGATTTTGAGTTCCGGAGAGGAACGCAAATGGCGAGATCAAGTACCAAAAGTATATGATAAAGTCGAAGTCTGATAAGGGGCGTAGGCTCTAGATCTCAGTCCCCACTATCCTATCGGTCTTATCATAGATACCAGTTATGAATGATCTTATCCGGAACGGGCGCTTTCTGCGCGGACCTATATATCTTTTATGCAGGTCCCGGTAGTATCGGATAAGAGTATGCCCATGACTGACACGGTGGCATGGGCAGGTGTGCGTACAAGAATACAAGTAGAATACAAGTTCAGAATTGTCAATTCTTTTTACACATCGGAATTGAAAACGGACTGCGCCCTTTCCTAGGCTTAGAATTCTGGATCGAAACGGCCAAGCAAGGTCTACAAGCATGACTCTGAGAGAGCGCGCAGCCCAGGTGGCAGAGAAGTGCAAGATCAAGCACGACTACTATGACAACAACACTGATGGCGCTCAACGGAGCAGATATCTTTGGACTCCTGACCTGGCTCCCATTGAGCCTGCACGACGGACATGGGGCTGGTACAACTACATGAATCTCTGGATCTCGGGTAGGTTTACATCGAGCCATGTCCTACATTGTCAATTCCAGCTAGGGCGAGTTTGTTTTGGGCTTGCTGATGACTGGAATTTCTCACAGCCTCGTTCAATGTCAACACATGGCAGCTTGCCGGGACCTACGTCGCCGGTGGTCTCGCCTGGTGGCAAGGCTGGCTTTGTATCTGGGCAGGATATATCCTGACGGGCATTTTCGTCTCCCTCGGAGGCCGAATGGGAGCAATGTACCACATTCCGTTTCCTGTGGCTATTCGCTCTTCGTTCGGCATTTATGGGTCGATGTGGCCGGTCATCAATCGTATTGTCCTGGCCATTATCTGGTACGCTGTCCAGAGCTGGATTGGAGGACAGTGAGTTGGTCCCCAAGTGAATTGTCAAAGCAATCTTGGTCCTTGGATACAGGAAAAAGGCTAACGATACTCCCCCCCAAAAAACAGATGCCTTTATCTCATGCTGTGTGCGGTCTGGCCAGGGACCGCTCGGATCCCAAACCATCTCCCAGCATCTGCTCAGACAGATACAAAGCACATGATGTGCTTTTTCCTCTTCTGGCTCTGTCAACTGATCGGTTAGAAAACCCTGCAAGCCTCGCTTTGCGGTTGAGAATACCCTGCTAAGACCGCAAAACAGGCATATACTTCCCTTTGCACAGAGTCAGACATCTCTACACTGTCAAGGCGGTGACAGCTCCCGTCGGAGGCATCGCGTTCGCTGCATGGGTGGCTGTGCGAGCAGGCGATGGTGCCGGTCCAGTCATGAGTCAAAGCAGCTGTAAGTGTGGATGAGCTTCGATGTTTTCCCAAGCCCCTCATTGATATTATGACTACGCAGCCCTCAAAGGTAGTGCCTTGACATGGACCGTGATCCAAGCCATCATCTCTTCCTTGGACAACTTCAGCACGTTCATTCTGAATGGTGAGTGTGGGATGAAACCCCACGGGCCATCCCTCTCTTCTGGCCTATTTATTGAATCTCTCAATGCGCAGACTCCGACTTTACGCGATTTTCAAAGAAACCGTCCCATGCCCTCTGGTCGCAACTTATTACAGTTCCAGTCTCATTCTCACTCACTTCACTGGTTGGTTTGATCGTCTCCAGCTGCAGTGCTACATTATACGGCTCGCCGCTTTGGAATCCTTTGGACGTCTTGGAGCGAGTAAGTACTAAGTCTTTGCAAGAGACCTGCAAATCCTAGATCCCCATCTGACCTCTGAATTCGCTAGTTTGTCACCGAAAATCCGACCAGCAGCGACAGGGCCGGGGTTTTCTTCCTCGCCCTGATCTTTGTCTATGCTCAGGCCATGACAAACCTGACAGGTGCAAACTCTGCGGGAAGTGACTTTACCGCTCTTTTCCCTCGATACCTCAATATTCGTAAGTCATCCCTTTGTCCCCTTGATTGCCAATCTGGATGGACAAGACTCACAAGACCCAGGACGTGGCGGGTATGTTGCAGCAGTGTTGTCTTTTGCCTGCGTGCCGTGGAAACTCCTATCCAGCAGCAACAACTTCTTAGCATACGTCGGTGCCTACAGCGTCTTCCTTTCTGCTTTCGTCGGGCCTTATTTCTGTGATTACTTTATCGTCCGCCGAGGCCATCTTGCAGTTGATCAGCTGTACTCCAACAAGTCATCCGATCTCTACTGGGGCTTGGGCGGGTTCGGCATCAACGCTTACGTGGGATACCTGTGGGTTTCTGCATCTGCTGCTCTTCGACCGCAGAATCTAATGATTCTCACAGATGCGGACTGATATTCAATATCGTTGGTGTTGCCGGAGCGATGGGCGCGTCAATACCGATTGGTGCCTGGTACTTGTGTGAGTTTACGCCTGTTTGCAAAATCTGCTTCCTTTTTCTTGGCTAATCGTTCTCTCAACTTTCAGATCAGTTCAACTTCCTCATGGGTGTCCTCGTAAGTGGAGGGGCATACTACGTGATGTGCAGATTCGGACCTTTCAAAGTCGAATGCAACAAGAGCTGGAATGAAACAGGAGACGCGGCCCTCGTTCCATCGATTATGCTCAATGGTGTTGATCCATATGAACAGGCAAAGGGAGATGCAGAAGCCAGCGTTGTTGCTGATACAAAGGACGGCGAGGTGCAGTCTTCTGTGGAGGAGGTGAAGCATTAAAGGCCCCGTGTGGTTCGCATGGGGATATTGAGCCCTTTGATGAAGAATGTGCTGTTTGTGACCCGCTGCACAATTATGGTGACGCCTATTAGAAGCTGAGGAATGCTAGAGCAAGCTGATAGACTTTTTGACATTTTCCTGCGACATTTTGTAAGAACAACTGGACCTTCTTGCAACATCAGTAACAATGCCTCATTCTCGAAAGCTCTACAAGAGTCCCAGTGGTCTGATGACTGAAGTGAAATGGCCATGGATGCCTGCAGATGAACAAGGTAGAGACAACGTCAGAAGCATGGAGGCGAAGAAGTGCGTATCCGTGGCAGAGGCGATAGCTGCGAATACTATGCCTATATCAAGCCTATACTTTGACAACATAGAGACACTGGTCGGGGCGACAGTTTTCATTTGTATCGAGCATCGGCAGTCTCATCTTCGAAAAGTAAAAAAGTGTAGCAAACTTCCAGCATTCCATGCCCTTCTGGAGGATCCTTTCATGTACCATAGAATCGATCCCCGAAATCGCCAAGTCCTGGATCGATGTACCTGTAGAGTCGGCATTTTGTCAGTGATCCAAGTCGACAAGTGGATAAAACGGCATATATCATATCGACAAACCTTTTTGAATTCAAATCCTTGTCAACAGCCGCTGTCACCAATTTCACGTTCGGAAACCGTTCAGAGACTAGGCTAACTGCCCTCGCCGAAGCTATTACATTCACCACAATGATCTGTTCCTCGGGCACACGCTGTTCAAGGACAAGCTCGATTGCTTTACTCACTGAGCCTCCGGTCGCAAGCATTGGCTCAAGAATCAGTACATCTGCCCCAAGTCAGCACCGCGACAGCACCCCCGTTTGTGGTCGTGGTTGAAGCCCTACAAGCGTCCGAAATCGACGGAGGAAATTTGGAGTACAGATGCGTCGGGTGGCACGTTTTCTCGTCTCGTTGGATCAAGAGCTTTCCGAAGCTCACAGGACCACTTTTTCATTCGCAAAGATAAGGTCAGTATGGATATGCACTTTCGCCTTTCACCTCCCTCTGGGGGCCAAAGGGGAGAAGAGGAAAAGGGAGGATGTTTGCTGGTCGAGCAGGAAAAGGGAGGATGTTTGCTGGTCGAGCTGGAAAAATAGCGGGCAAATTCGTGTCCACATACTTGTAAGCCTTTCTCAGAGCGTCTTCCAGGCTGGCACCTGCCCTTAGGATGCTGATTCCACAGACTTTCTTTGCTTGTCGCACGCCCTGGTACATGCCCCCTGTAGGGGTGGTCACTTGTTGACACTCGACTGGGACGAAATCCAACGCTGTAGGAGAGAACACAAACTCGTTAGACGGCTGAGCATGAAGTTGGACAACAGCCAGTGTAAATTTCATCAGGCGATCTCTTTTCTCACCTCTGGCCATAAGCTGCGCAGCCACTTTTGCAAATGCAGCGATAAAGTCCTTGTCCTCCGTGTTTTGATTGCGCAGAATGGTCATGGAACTTAGGAGCTGATGGTTTTGTGGTAGGAGTACGCAAGTCTCCATGGTGTTGCGCATTCTCGCAGCGGGAAAATCAACAATTGGATCGCACAGGTGTTGTTCTGGAAAGCCCTATGGTAGCAGACAGCAGTCTAGGTCCTGGGGCGCCAGGATTTAGCATGTGAGCGTCTGGACGCCAAGTGGCCGACGTGACAAACAAACCTATCGTACCGGTACATCCAGTCTTGGGGAATAGGTATACAGCTCTTATCAACGCCTGTAGATTACATATCAAGAGGTTCCACCTCTGATCCGAAGAGAGAGATCTCAGATAAACAATGCGAGGTTCTCTGAAAGTCCTGAGATTCCCCACGTGTTCTATTTTCTCCAGTATCTTTTATCTACGCAGTATCTATCGGTTACAGGCCCCACCCAGATGGCCTTCGTAGCACGAGATCTCCGCTGGAGTATGGGGGAGATTAGTAACTTAGTCTCTATTGGGGAACCCAACTATCTTCCCAGTACAGTGTTTGTGGTTAGGTTAGTTTGTACCTAGTAAGCACCTGCTTGAGCGGGTCAGACTGTTTGTTTCTAGGGACGCTGTGTAGGATATGGAAATAGAAGCAAAACTTCTCAACAGCTCGGTGGTTGTGGTTTAGGCGTAAGGGCAATGATATATCCAACACTGATACATTGAGGAGCCTGAGTAGTAGGTCTGGGCGCACGCATTCTCCTTGTGTACCCGACGTGCTCAGTGTTCCTCTTGCAGACACCAATTTTGCACCGCGGGATAAAGCGTTGTTCGATCAGATTCTGTCTCCCAAAATGTCCATTCAAGTGCTTGGTGGTGAGTGTTATTACTCTGCTGCCGGTATTCGGTACCATACGTGTTGAAGGCTGTCACTAACCCGGATTGAATGGGACGAATATAGGAGGGAGTCATCCAGACTTTGTCGACCTTGTATGCCAGAGGCTGGGGGAGGATTCACCGTCCACCAAGCTCACATCATCGCGATTTTCGAATGGCGAGACCAGTGTTGTCATTGAACACTCGGTCCGCGGCGCCGATCTGTTTATCATCCAGACAGCGGCAGAACCAGTCAACGACATGCTCATGGAACTGTTAATTACGATCAGCGCCTGCAAGACTGCCTCGGCCAGGCAGATCACCGCCGTGCTCCCCTGTTTCCCTTATTCGAGGCAAGACAAGAAAGACCGCAGCCGAGCTCCCATCACGGCCAAACTGGTTGCCAACATGCTTGAGACGGCCGGCTGCAATCATTTGATCACCATGGACTTGCATGCCTCACAAATCCAAGGCTTCTTCAATATTCCCGTGGACAATCTCTACGCCGAGAGTGCAATGGTCGAGTACATTCGACGTAACATGCCCCTGGACAACGTCGTCATTGTGTCTCCCGACGCGGGTGGTGCGAAGAGGTGAGTCTCAGTCTAGGAGTTCATGGAGGGGGATCTACAAACAAAGGAGGCTTACGTTGTCACTGAGCTGCTATCATTGCGGACAAGCTCCGTCTCGATCTAGCCCTCATCCACAAGGAGCGTAAAGTCGCCAATCAAGTCAGTCGTATGATTCTGGTTGGATCGGTTCTCAATAAGACTGCCGTTCTTGTTGACGACATCGCGGACACATGGTAAGTCCTTCTTGATATCCATGCAATAATTCCTTTTCAGCTTCATTTTCTCTGGGGGGCCAGCGGACCTCTGCTAACTTGGCACTCAGTGGCACCCTGATCATGGCATCGGACGTATTGAAGGACCATGGAGCCATCAGTTGCCGCGCCGTCGTTGTCCATGGGTTTCTCTCGGGTCCTGCAATCCAGAGGATCGAGGAGAGCTCTTTGGAGAGACTCGTGGTCACAAACACCCTTCCTCTTTCACCGACGGCTCGAAAATGTCCCAAAATCGAGTCCATCGACGTCAGCGGCATCATTGCAGAAGCAATTCGACGGACACACCATGGGGAATCGTAAGTAACATACCCCTTTCCTAGGCAAGCAATATTCTCCAAGCTGAGTGAGATCATTGCAGCATCTCCTTTTTGTTCAATTAGACGGGCAGATGGCAGATGCCTGGTAGATCACGGGTACAGAGACAATGCAAGACCGGAAGAATGAATGAGGATCAACACGTTGGGCGAGCCGGAATTGGTGAGAGGATGTCTCAACACTGCCGACTAAAATTCTACAGTATACAGCATACACTTTACAATTCACAATCCCAGAGTGCCTTCTTTAGAATATCTCCAGGCACCTTTCATGCACACTCTGTCAATTTCCGGATCGATTTGATGCCATTGGGCATTTATTCTCAATTCTAATTGGTGAATCCCTGACAACAAAGAACCCAGCGTTCTCGGAGTTCTGCGTTCCCCCCCGCGTTCATATCATGGACGGTATCGACGCCTCGATCAGGTGGGTCCGGGATCCCGGATGAATGTATGGACGCCCTTGGCAGCATTTTTAGGAAGGAAAGGAGATGGAGAACCAAGCCAAAGGTCTGGCCATGATCCCGATTCGACGAACTCCCTAATGTCATAATCCTTGACACGTTGTGCTCCCCATCATGTCTTATCCTACACTCGAACCGTACAATCTGTGGTCTGTCGCTCGCTTGAAATCTTTTGATAGTGATAACTGCTATCAACCGATCGAAGGCTTGAAGATAGGTTCGGTGGGCTTTATGTTAGGCCTGATACTAAAAATACATAATGGTCGGCCAAAGCTCTGCAACAACGGTGGCGACTGTGGTGACGGTATCAGAGCAGCCTTTGTCTCTGGTAGTCAGCAGCAAGGATGACACAGCTGGGGACTACTCTCCCAGCCATCACCATCGGAACAAGAGACTTCGCAGCGATGAAACAAGCACCCGATTAGGCACCAGTGACCCCGGCAGGGTGGCCGTGCCCTTGAATCAAAGCACCGGCACTGGCACAATGGCCCTGGCCACGCCGCCTACCACAACCCAAAACCTGATCAACAATGAATTTGGCGTGTCCAAGACGAGAGTCTGGATGAAGGTGCTGGATCCTGCATCGCAAAAGCTGCTCGCCCGGGTGCCGGAGTCAACCCCAGCAGAGATCCAAAAAGCCGTGACGGTGGCCGAGGCGGCGCAGTCAGCGTGGACATCGGTGCCCATGGCGAAACGGAAAGCCATGCTTTTTTCCCTGCTGGGTGTTTTGCAGCAGCACACAGTCGACTTTCAACAGTCACTGCAGCTCGAGGTGGGCAAGACACTGCAGGATGCCGAGTCGGAATTCGAGAGAGGAATTGATGCGATCCACACGGCGTGCTCAGCCACGGCCGAAATGAATGGCAAGCACTGGACCACCAATTCGACAGAGACCTACACGATCCACCAGCCCGTCGGGGTCTGCGTGGTCATCACTCCTTTCAACTTCCCCTTTATGATCCCTCTGTGGTCCATCCCCTACGCGGTCATCACCGGCAACACAGTGGTCTTGAAACCTTCCGAAAAGGCCCCTTCGACAGCTAACCTTCTAGGGAGATGCTTCGTGCAGGCGGGGTTTCCCCCTGGGGTGGTAAATATCATCCACGGATCATCCGGGGCCGTAGACAAGTTGCTCTCGCAGCCTGTCGTCAGCGCCGTGTCCTTTGTGGGTTCCGAACTGGCGGGAGAACGGGTCTACGAGCATGCCAAAGCCACCAGAAAGAGAATCCAAGTCGAAGTCAGTGGGAAAAACCACGGGATCGTTCTTGAGGATGCGTCAAAGACACAGACTCTCTATGCCATCGCCGGGAGCGCATTTGGGGCCGCGGGCCAGAGGTGTATGGCGCTGAGTGTCATGATCTGCGTCGGGTCGACCAAGGCGTGGATCGACGATCTCGTCCAGCTCGCCGGCTCGCTCAAAGTCGGCTGCGGTTCTGATCCTGGCACCGAAGTCGGTCCCTTGATCACGGCCGCTGCAAAGGAGAGAGTGCAAGACATGATCGACCTTGCCGAAGCCGAAGGCGCCCATGTCGTGCTGGACGGACGAAACTATTGCGTGCCCGAATACCCCGAGGGGAACTTTGTCGGGCCAACCATCATCACCAAAGTGCAGACGTTTATGCAGTGCTACCAGGACGAGATCTTTGGGCCTGTCCTCGTGTGCATCGAGGTGGACAGCCTGGACGAGGCCATCGAGATAGCAAACGAGAACAGGTACGGCAACGGGTGCTCGCTGTTCACGACCGACCCTGTCCAGGCTCAGACCTTCCAGCGCAAAATAAACATAGGCCAGATTGGAATCAATGTTCCGGTCCTGGCGGCCTCGGGTCCTGTTGCACGAACGGCAAACAAAGACTCATTTCTGGGAGACAATGTATGTGGACGCAGCCCGTGGCAGTTCTTCACAATGCCCAAAACTGTCACAGCGCTGTGGCGGTGATGGGAAAAAGGCTGCCAATTGTCGGGAGCCAGTTGAGGTATACTCCGTATCTCCTCATCTGAAGGCAAAAGGCCGCAAAGACGGCGAGCATGATGTAACGAAACTATTCTCTGTGGGGGGCTGTTCAGGTGTATCATTTGATTTTTCACGCCTGGGTTGAGAAATTGAAAAGTCGAGAAAGGCACTAACAGTTGTTACTGAATCGAGCGGACAGTTTGGTATCATGTTCACCAGTAGAGAGAGGTTCTCGATTATGGAAATCAAGAATTGGTTCTTCATACTTGAAGCACCAAATCTTTCGTGGTGGAAGGTTTCTCTAGTCTATTCAGCACAGATAGGGGGGAAAATCACCGACAGGAAATGCCGACACGCAAGGAGCAGCAATGCATAGAAGTCGATTTTCGAATGATAGAATAGTAATTCTCATCAAATTCAAGGTACGTACGATTGTGCGTTGAAAACTCTATATTCCATCGGTTCTTTGCTGCCGTACTGCCAGAGCCTGTTCTGTTCCATGATCCATCTTTAGTACTTTCAATCCAAATTTGTTCCAAACAATCGGTCTCCTATGTCTCCGATGCCAGGTTGAACGTATCCTGCATTGTCCAGATCCGAGTCGACGGCGCCCACCACCAAGTTCGTGCCTTCAGGCCAGCTAGAAGCGACTTTGTCCAGCCCAGGGTTACTGGCCAAAATGGAGACAAAGGTGATTTTGTCGACTCCCCAATCTCTAGAAGAGGAAGACAAACGACATGTTAGCACATGGATAGGCACAAAGAAAAAGGGAAAAGAAAATAAAAGACTCTGTTCGTTGTGTGGCAGCTCGGCGAGCTGTAGAAAAGACGTGGTACTTACTTGAGGATTTGAATGGCCGCCTCGGCCGTACCGCCCGTGGCAATGACAGGGTCGAGGATATAAGCATGTCTGATCCTGCCGGACCGGGGCGGCAGTTTGTTGTAGTACTCGACGGGCTGGAGTGTTTTTCTGTCTCTGAAAATGCCCAGATGGTGGACGATTGCGTTTGCCTTGGGAGGGAGCGCAGCGAGAAAGGCGTCCATCATGGCCATTCCCGATCGCAGAATGACCACCACCACCACCGTCTCGTTGGCCGAGGGAGGCTCGATGGCCGTCTCGGCGAGCATGGTGGTCAATTCGGATGTGAGCCGGCGGACTTCGCGGGGTGGAAGGGTGAGATCGCGGAGCTGGGACAGCTTGGTTGCGTAGGACATCTTGGACTGGGACTTGGATGCGTCGACTGTCATCTTGGGATTGAAAGGTCAACTGAAATCTGGCGGTGTTGCTAACGCTGTCCTGTCTGCATTCAATCCTGCTTTCCGAGAAGGGTGTGTTGTGTGGGTTGTGAGTCTCTCTGTGTTCTCTGCCGTCAAAGGGAAACCAAGTAACGTTGGATTTGTGGAATAAAGATTCAAATAATGGCGGTCCATCAACCAAGATCTAGAATTCTGAATCCGAAGATATCAACACCCGGTCCGAAATGGTTTGCAGTAGCCTTCGATTTCTTTGGCAAAATGGAGAAGATGACCTTGCCCTTCTCTGTTTCGTGGAAATGCATGCCACCCCAATCATGCTCTGGATTCAATTGTTCCATTTGGAAGGCTCCAGAGACACGAGTAGAGATAGCAGTGGTGCGGCTGACCCTCCCATCCTCCAGACCCACATTCTTTTATATCAGGGCGATGTTAGATTGGCGATAAGCAATCACCATGATGTCGCCTCTCCCGTGCAAGGGGTTCCACAATCCGAACCAGGCCGGCCGTTTTAATTAGATCGAGTGTGGGGTAGAAGACCTTTCGAGAGGCCCCACTAGATGATTCGACTTGGTCATTCCTTATCCTGTGGTTCGGTATCAACTCTGGTTCGCGGCGACTAACCAAGAGAAGAGAGCTCTGGGTGGTGGTCGCCTGTCATTACAGGAGCGCAGCAAGCGGATGCTGTTTGCACTTTTCATCTGACAAGGTAGACATTTTGGATCTTTTGAGCTCATACCGGATATAAGCTATTCTAAGGGTGCTTGGACGTTGTGAGGAGAAGAGGAGCGGGAGGCAGAGGAGGACGAAGTAAAGGCGCACACAGACAGAAATCTTTAATCTTCTCACAAAATTTCCTCAGGATTTTGGCATACTGATTACCAGGTTCCTTCAACATGGCGGCAGAAGTCGAATACTTGGTATCACTACAAGCAGTCAGGGAACGTGCCAATTGTGTTTTTGATTGTGCGCAGAAAGGGACACTCAACCATTTCCATTACAACGCAAATCAACTCCCAGAGGCTGCCCGTTTGGTGGCCCGGACAATTTCAGTGAGTTGTCAAGCTTCTTTGACACAGGCAACAGCGCTCTCGCAACTGGAACTAAGCAATATGAATGTGCAGCGCGACTTTGGGCCCGACAGATATCATGAAATCCCTCCGCATGGGCGTTGGCAGCACTTCAATGTCGGTAACGTCGATCGCATTTCCCGGATGCTGCTCCGGACGAAAGAAACAGCCGATCCCCAGGAACAGACGAGGGTCTTGATTGACCTGTTCATGGTGTCGGTCCTTCTCGACGCAGGGGCTGGAGATCTTTGGAGCTTCCAGGAGCCAGACACGCAAAACCAGAACGTGTACAACCGATCCGAAGGCATTGCGGTAGCTTCACTGTACATGTTTGAGTCGGGAGCGTTCTCATCAAACCCTGCGCGTCTTTGCACTGTGGATGGTGCGTACTTTGAACTGTTGTGGGAAACAATTTTGCACTGTCTTGGTGTAAATGCTAACGGAACGCTTTACCTAGGAAGGGCATTGCTTGACCTCGACGAGGAAAAGTTTCTGTCTTGGTTTCAGATCTCGAGTAGCAACCCCATGGTCGGTGTGCATGCTCGGATCCAGCTTTTGAGGGACGTGGGCAACTCTCTACTCTCTTTGCCCGACATCTTCGGCTCCCAGGGGCGACCAGGGAATCTTGTTGGTATGTATATGGTGCAAGCCCCTGCTTTCAAACGTCAATTCAACCTGAATCCTGATCGAATGCAATCCTTTTCTTAGACTACATGGCCGCTACGGTTACGGGAACCGATGCTCTTGACTACACTGTCCTCTGGTCAGCTCTGCAGCGTCTACTGCTTCCCGCATGGCCAAAAACCAGAACACAGCTTGGAAATCAACCTCTTGGAGATGCCTGGCCTCTTCAGGTTCTCGCGCAACAATCTCAGTCCGATGCCAACGACACCCTAGCTAAAGCTATCCAGCCGTTTCACAAGCTAACTCAGTGGCTTGCATATTCGTTGACGACCCCGTTTGTGAAGATTCTGCATGCAAGGTGGGAGAATATGGAGCTGGGCACTGGGCTGCCTGAATATCGGAATGGAGGTCTGTTTGTGGACATGGGTGTTTTATCTCTGAAAGAAGACACTCTAAGTGTGGGCCAAAGGGTATCTGGACAGATTCTGCCTGTCTACGACGCCACTAGCGATGTGGTTGTTGAGTGGCGTGCGATGACAGTTGCTCTCCTTGATCGACTGCATGAGATGATTTCCGAGGAGTTCGCAGCTCAAGGCATTACTATTACTATGGCCCAAATGCTGGAGGCTGGTTCATGGAAAACCGGTCGCGAGCTGGCTGCCACAAAGCGCCCAAAAAGCAGATCAAGCCCTATTTTGATCGCTGGTGATGGGACGCTCTTCTGACGGACGAGGGAATTTGGATAAGGCACTGCGGTTCACGTAGTATGCCCAGAGATGAGAGAGACAGAATACACAGTTACTGCACAAGATGCAGAAGTTAGCAACTCCGACTCCTATACCAACCGTGGATGGACGTTCATACAGTCCTTCGCTCTCGCAAGACCTCGAGAGAGTCCACGCGGCGGTGTAGGACTCACTGCCTAGGTGCCAGGAGTAAAAGTCGCTCTGTCGAGAGTCTTGAATCGAGCGGAAAAGACTTGGACGACCGCAGGGGTGCGGAGTCCGGCTTATCAGAATGTTTGCGCGACCCATGGACCCACAGAGCAATGGGCCACCCCCCCTCCCCAAATTGCCTATCTTCAGCCGAATCGTATTATCTGGACCCACATTCTTTGGCGAGACTGAAGGATACTTTACTTATCGCTGCAGTCTTCGGCCATCTCCACAGATGCCCACCAGAACCCTCCCACTGCAAAGTGCCCACTGCAACCCATGATGGGGATCAGACACAGAAAACAAAAAGATTGTTTGGCAGTATCGGGGTATCAGCGATGGCGGCGACAGCTTCATCAAGTTTGTCTTGCTTCAGGCACCAGATGACCTCTCCACCCTCTTTTCTCAGTGATCGATCTAACGGGAAGAGCAACTGTCGTCCCTATCATCCAGGTGTGACTCGACAGTCCATCGCCCTCTTATACTTTATGATTCGCAACGCTAGAACCGTCTCAAATGCTGAACACGGCATATCCCCTCGACTTCGACCAGCCCGACCCATCGTCTGAGGAGCGAAGCGTCAAGAGACCGAGGACACCCTTGTCGACGATTACCCAAACCGCACGGCTCAAGATGGCGGTCGGCGTTACGGCCACAGTCACGGCGATCGACGAGAAAGAGCATTCTCATTCTCGACCAAGCACACCCAGCAGCGCCAGCTCGTCGAGTGTGCTGTCGCTGACCCAGAAATATAGCAATCGCGTCGTGCTGACCACCTACCCGGGGCAGAGCGTCGCCGACCCGATTCCTCTGCGATGGGGCGCCGCAGACCCCCAGACAAGAGGGCCGATCATCGTGTCCCGAAGCCATGACAGCTTCAAGCGACGCAACGCGATCGGCGCCCACGGCGGGAGTTACAGCTTCTACAACGCCCTGGCCGTGGCTGCTGGCGAATTGACGCGTGATTTCCGGCCAGACCTCACAAACACACAGCCGACCTTCGACTTCGCCCCGCAACCTGCCTGGTCCGATGCGACCAAGATCGTGTCCATGGACCCTTACGGACACGACGTTGTCAAGTACTTTGGCAACCACCTCGCAGCCGGCATGGACGTGCGGCCCACCATCGCCATCACGCGGGCCACGATGCGCGTGGCCGAGATCACCGACGCCCTACGACAAAAAAGACTGCAGGTGGACGGCAAAATCGTCCTCAACGACGCGGGCGATGTGCGCGTGACCAAAGTCGCAGTCGACCCGGTGTGGTATCTCCCCGGCGTGGCCGAGCGCTTTGGAGTGGATGAGACCACGTTGCGGCGAGCCCTGTTCGAGCACTCTGGAGGGAGCTACCCGGAATTCATCACGAGAACGGATCTGAGCGTGTTTCTGCCCCCGATCGGTGGGCTGACTGTCTACATCTTCGGTCCGCCCGAGCGAGTGTCGGACCCGAGCGTCAAATTGGCCCTCCGCATCCACGACGAGTGCAATGGTTCCGACGTGTTCCAATCAGACATTTGCACGTGTCGCCCATATCTTGCCTTTGGGATCGAAGAGGCCCTGAAGGAGGCACAAGCCGGAGGCTCTGGTGTGGTCATCTATTTCCGAAAGGAAGGCCGTGCCTTGGGCGAAGTGGTCAAGTATTTGGTGTACAATTCGAGGAAACGCGGAGGGGACACTGCCGACAAGTATTTCCAGCGAACTGAAGCCATTGCTGGTGTCAGAGATGTAAGCTTTTCATTTTCTGTCCCTCCCTAACCTGTCCTATGTCGTCGTTCGCTCAGAGACACTACCTTTACCGTCTTGGACTAACAAATCTCACAGATGCGCTTCCAAGCTCTCATGCCAGACATCCTGCACTGGCTGGGCATCAAAAAGATCGACCGCATGCTGTCCATGTCCAACATGAAGTACAACGCCATAGTACAACAAGGCTTCCCAATCCACGAGCGAGTTCCCATTCCCGACCGTGAGTTTTCTCCTCTCTCTCTCTCTCTCTGCTTCCATGCCGACTCAACCAATCTCTCCCTAATTGGTCTTCAATCTAATTAACAATGTCAATCTTTTTCTTTTACCAGACCTCATCCCTGCGGATTCCAGAGTCGAAATCGACGCCAAAATCAATGCCGGCTACTTCACGACGGGCAAGTCTTATAGCGAGGAGGAGTTGAAGGAGATCAAAGGAAGAGGGTGGCAAGGCTGGGAGGATACCACGCATTGAAAAAGCGATCGAGCAGGGGAGCATTGCAATGGACACGGCACCAAACCCTCTGAATCGAGGATTGCATTGAAAGCATGGCGTGGAATCAAGATGCATTGAGCGTTGAGTTGGCGGGAAGTGGCCAGGTTTGCCTCGGAAAAGTGAAGATCGCATGCTTCCTCCAGCTGACAAGCCACTTTTGGGTGTTCTCAAGCCCTTGTCCCCATCACACGGTGTCTTTTGCATCTTGAAAGTTCCTGATCGGTTTCACCCACCGCGAGGAATCTCTCGTAGATGATCCCATGAGTATCATCGTCACAGATATCCCATTTTCACAAGAGCAGCCTACCTAGCATGAGAAGAACTGTTACTGATATTAGAGGGCAATTGACGTGGTCAAAAAGGAGCCATGTCTAATCAATACCGATTACGTATTTGTCACTATGCGAGAGGAAGTCAACCTAAAATGTGAGACCTTGAAGATACGTAAGTGCCGTTCAGATCGGAAACTTTAGGAGATTTTTGAGTAAAATCTCGGATCCAGCTATCACTCGGCTTTAATGGTGGGCCCAAAGGTCGAAAAGCCAGAGAAAGAAGGCGTACGATACCACGCAAAAGAAAAGGTCACTTCGGACGGCGTCCATTGGGGAATTTGAGAAAAGATCTGTGTCACTCCGATAGACGGGTATGCTCCTAGTGCGTGTCTTGATTGGCAAGGTTGACGATTCAGCTCGACTTGATGCGATTTGGCGTCGAACCCTGGTGAGGGATGGCGTGGAGGAGTGCAACGGCCACGTTATGAAGGCATTATTAGGCGTCATTAAGCGTCACTAAGCTACATATATACCGACGAATCTTCCAGGAATTTGGGAATTACTAAAAAGGATAACACTCTCGAATCGCCTCCTTTCCTCCCTTGCTCATTCAAAAGACAACATGTTCTGAGTGGCCCCTATTATATGCCAGTGTGCTTCACGTCGATCTGTTTGAACTCCCTTTTCGCCTCTTCCACATCCTTCTTCGGCACTCTGATCCTCAACAGTCCAGCATGGAGGCTTGCTTCGAGCTTTTCGTGGTCGACTTCGGTGGGGAAGCTGAAGGCGCGGGCAAACACGCCGATGTGGCGCTCCCGGACAGTGAGGACTGGTGTGTCATCCTTGGTCTCTTGATCTTTTGCTGTAGTGTCGGCCGGCGGTGCTTCGACTTCTTCCGCCGGCTTCTCTGAGATCTCCGGTCTTTCCAGTCTTGTCTCGACAAACAGCGTTCTCACGTTGATCCACTTGAGTTGAAGGTGTTCTTTGCCTTCCATGCCTGGCAATTCGACCTCGACGTAGTAGTTGCCTTTGGTTTCTCGAACATCTGTCCTCGGGTTAAACACAGGCTCTTCGGGGGCCAAAGGATGGAGGACATGAGTCGCAATGTCGCCCAGAGACTCGCCGACCGTGTGGCGCCAGTGGTCCAGATGAGGATGCTTCACAGGGTAGTGTTGGGGAACATATGTAGTACGCCATGGATCCACCATATACATTGGCGGCAAAGGGTAGCCGTAGCCTCCATAGTAGGCCATGACTTCAAGTTACGGTGTGCTTGAAGGTCGTTTGAAGAGGGTTGAGGGTATTTTGGGGCCGAGATGGCGTTCTTGCTTGGTTTTGATCTGCGATTTAGTTGTCGACAGTCAGCTCACACTCTTGAGCGCGCGTTCCACTTTATATGGACAACCACATTGCCGCTGTTGCGCACCGCCAAGGGCGCCGAGCAACCACGGCTCCTGGCACTTTGAAGTGGTGTGAGCATATTCTGGCTAACAACGAGTCCACCATTGCACGATTCTATGCGAATTATGCCCGTGTGATCGGTCACGAGGCAAGGGACCAACCATGACGGCGGGGAAGCCGTCGAAAGTTGAAGACCCCAGCCCTAGGACTGAGGAGCGAGGCATCCATCATCGAATCAAATGCTGCCAGGCCGGGTTCGCTGGCGCGGCGTTGTCCGGAGATCAAGATCCGGACCTGGCAGCCTTGCCCTTGACATTTATCTGGTTGGCAAGTCCAAGCCTCGCTCCGGGGTTCGCTTGCAGACGACCATGCTATAGTCACGCCATTTTTATCAACACACCCCTCGAATCGCCAGTGGAACACGGGATGTGGATTGAGCAGAAATGCTCGCAAGCATAGAATCGCATGACTGGGGATGATCAAGAAACATTTCCTCAGACACTCGGCAAGTGGCTCTTGTGTAGCGCGGCATGGTGGTACGATAATAGGCTCTTCATCACGGATCGAGCGACACGGAAGACGCAGATTATCGTCCAGAGCTGCCCAACTGTATTATACTGTGCATACAGGTCCAAAGTTCGAATTCTCCCTCTCATGCACCTTACCGACAAAGCGCGTTGCGACTGGATCGCGGAGGAGACGGAGAGCATCGACGCTTCTCTCGAGGCAGTTTTGTCCGATGCGGTCGTCACATCCATGAAAAGATGAATTCCAAACACAGCAATGATAAAAGGGGATTGGCGGCAGGAAGATCCCCTCCATAAGCCCGGTCGCCCCCGCCATACGAACCATATTACTCATGCCTCCGGCTTCTGCCCGTACACGACAACACTAGAGATTGGATCAGCTTTTGATGCTTCCCCACACAAAGGGAAGTATTGGGGTTCTCACAAGGAAACATAGCTGTGAAACTGTTGAGCCATCAGCTCCTTTCTCATCTGCACCAACAAAATCTCCAACTCCTCTCTTGTCTTGCCCAGGTTGGCGGTATAACCGCGCAGCAAGAATGCCTGAGCGCCTTCCATGACATTGACCAGCTCCAACGCGCCGATCTTCTTTAATCTCGGGTCCCGCGGCCAAGGGGAGGTTGGGATTTTGAAGACATGCTCGCGCACATCCTGGAAACCGGCCTCAACCATCCACGACCTGTAGCTCCAGGGAGCGTCGGGCGCGGCGCCGATGGTATCTGCAATCTCTTGGAACTTGTCACACACCTCGACGTATGCGGATCCTTCCTTAGGCAAGGTGTCGTCGTCGCTCTTTGGTACTGGCCATACGCAGGCCAGTTCAAGGTACCCGCCGGGGCGGAGATGGCTTGACTCGCGTTAGTTCAGGTGGGCTTCGGATTGCTCTGGAGCGGCATGCCCACTTATACGCCTGCCCAATGAGCCTGGGCCAATCGCGGATCGAGTGGTAGAGATCTCGACCGTGAATATAATCGAATGAGTTTTCCGGATACACCCAATCGTCTTCTGCATCGTCGATCTCGAAACTGCAGTTTGGCGGGACCCTACAATACGCATCAGACTTTGCCCTCTTCGATCGACAAGGAACCAACCACTACCACATGGGCTGCATGGGCGCAATGTCCGTCCCAATGACGATGGCCGACGGGAACTTATCGGCGAGGTCCGTGGCAAATATTCCTTGCTGTGTCAGTGGGCTTCCCGTCCGTGGATGTGAGGAGAAAGAAGTACCTGTGCCGGTGCCGATATCTAACATCTTCTGGGGGTCTGGCGGCAATGGTGCAAGAAAGAGCTTATTGTTCTGCAGCAGGGTGTACTTTTCGTGGTTCATGTCGATCCGGTCCAGCTCATGATCGTCGACGGGCAAGCCATATTCTAATAATCCACGTCAAGAATTTTCAGAAGGGGGTTGGGACTATGCCTGCTAATTACCATGTCGTCCGTACGCAGCGTACACACGGCCATTCTCGATCCGCCCGTTCCTGATCTCCGACTGGATCGATGTACAGTAACTCGACGTGCTTTTGAGGGTCTTCGGTTAGCCAAACAGGTAGGAGATTGAAGGCGTACGAGCGAATTAATACCTCGATTCTGCGAACCCTTCGTCTTCCGGGGCGGACTGCAATCACAATTCAGAAAAGCTCGTGCCGCCGAGATGGATTTGACTTACATCTGGCTCAATGGCCGCCTGCGTGTGCCGATTCGGACTCGGTTCATTTTCCAGCGTATCTGCCATTGTCGGATTCTTTATGTCATCGTGTGTGCCATCCGGAGCACAGTCGTTTGGCGGACCATTATCATGTGCGGGACCTGATCAAGGTGGAAAACAAGGAGGCTATGTATCACTGTATCGGTGGATCCCATGTAACGCGGCGATCGAGCGATGTTGAATATGTTAGGCATGATGCGTGGCATGCGAATGTGCTAAGCGCGCATGGTGCGTGGGAGAGACCCTCGTCACCCTCGTCAACAGTATGTTCTGCGTGGTGGTCTTCCCCGTCGGCAAATGAGAGGCACTGACAACAGCTGGGATTCGCTGCCGGCAGCTGCGGCCCAAAGGCCTTGCGAGAGCCGTGCCCATGTCCGGGCCAAGGGGCGCCCACATATGTATCCGGCCTATTTTGTGCTCCAAGTCCTGGATCCACCAAACCTCCAAGAACACGGGGATGAGAGAGAGGAAGAGACCGTTCTACCTTAGCATACCTTTTGATATTAGCAGCTTCTTGATATCCAGGCCTCTTCTTCTCGTCATCGCGAAAGCCGGACGGAGTACTTGGTGGTTGAAGAGTCGAGTTCGCTACGACAACTAGTCACCCGCGGATGTTGGGCAAAAGGGCGTGCCGGTCCATGCCCGAAACCTTGTGCTGGTCATGCATCACCCCCCACACTGTATGTACTGTCCAACGCCTCTAATGGGCTAAGCTTGCGACCGACGCTGCTGATGATTCGCTTCTCGCCTCCACAGGCCAAGTCATGGTGTGCTGGGTGTGCGCATCCTGTGCCTGCAACCGGCCCGATCGAGACGGTGCCAAAAGACCACATGTGGTATACTGTATCGCAGCTATGTACAGTCAAGCCAAGGGGAGTGCGGACGCCCGGAGCTGCATCCGAAATGCGGCGCCTAGCTGCAACTTGCATCTTGCCCTTGGCCCATGTGAGGGATCAACCATGGTGTTATCGAGGGGAGGGGTCGATTCCCTCCATTGAAGTAGGTATTACCTTTGTCATCTCAAGGTGGCCTGCCCTTTTCTTCCAGGTTGATTGACCGCAGGAATTTCAGCTTTCCGTGCACTGACTCACTTGGTCTGCCACAATGGGCTCCGAAGGTAGGGACCCCCCTCCCGCCGCCCTGGATGAGGCCACAAGTCAGCTCGTCGAGACTCTCCACGCCCTCACCAATCAGATTTCCCAGACCTCCAAGGACTACAAGGACCCCTCGGGACAGCAAGGCCTGCTGTTGCGTCAACGAATGACCAATGCGGCCAGGCAGATCATCAACATCATCCGTGAGCCTGGGGAGACGCCATATGAATTCTCCACACACGTTAAGATTTTGATCCCCTCCCTGCAAGGCTAGTATCGTGACACGCTGAAACTGCTTCCAGATGGCCGAGATGGGGGCGATTCGGATGTTCATGAAGATGAAAGCCTTTGACAAGATTCCGTTGGGAGGAAGCATTTCCTACGACGACTTGGCCGCCAGTCTTGGTGCCGAGGTGCCGCTCATCAGTACGTTGGTTTGTTGTCGCACGGTTCTGTCGAGGCAATATGACTGACCGGGTTTGATAAGCTCGTATGGCGTGGATGATGGTGGCTACAGGTCAGTTTTTGACCCACCGTCGAGGCTTCGTCTCAACACCGCAACAGGTTTCCTCCATCAGATCGGCGAGGACCGTGTTGCCCATTCCAGGCTTTCAGAGCTCTATGTCTCTGGAAATGCCCAAGGCGTCTTTTTCCAGATCATGTAACAAACCCACCCACCACCCTCTCCACCACTTCGCCTCGTACGATTGAACACACACTAAAGGAGATTTTTGTTCTCAGGTTTGATGAAGCCATGGTTCCGTGGGTCCAATGGCCGCAATTCTTCGACAAGTACGGTCTGAAAGAACCGAAACTGGGCAATCACAACCCGCACTCGTTCGCCTGGGGCGACCCGGAGAAAACCTTCTGGGAGGTCATCAACAAGTACCCGGAGCGGCAGGTCGATTTCAACCAAAGCATGAACACGCTCGACGAGGTGCTGCCCGTGACGGGCATGTACGACTTCAGCTGGATTGCAAAGGCCGGGGCCGAGGGTCCCGAGGACCGGCCGTTGATCGTCGACGTCGGCGGCGGCAAAGGCCAGGCTCTCAAGCGCATCATGGCGGCGTTTCCAGAGATCCCGGCAAAGAGGCTGGTGTTGGAGGATCGCGCACCCGTCATTGAGGAGGTCGTCCAGGCCAAGGAACCCGGGTTTGAAGAGGTCACGAAGATTCCGCATGATTTCTTCAAGCCGAATCCTGTCAAAGGCGAGTTTTTCCCACGCTCTTCCTTCCACGCAAGACTCATCCTTTCTTCCTATTTCCAGGTGCCGTCGTCTACTACATCCGGCGCTGTATGCACGACTGGTCCGACGAAAACGATCGCATCATCCTCTCCCACCTCGCCGACGCCATGGCTCCGGACTCTAGGGTCCTGATCACGGAGCAGATCATGCCCAATCCGCCCACGGCCTTGAACGCCTGGACGGACCTGTGCATGATGAACCTCGGTGGCAAGGAGCGGACGGAGAAGATGTTCGATGCGCTGACGGCCAGCGCGGGGTTGAAGATGGTCGGCGTGCACAAGAGCTTGGCGACCGACGTTGCGGTCATCGAGTGTGTCAAAGCGTGACCAGACGGCGGGAGAGAGACGTGTTCAAGGCGTGACCAGAGAACGAGAGAGGTGTTACTGTAGAGTCATGGCCCGCCCATATATTAGATGCCCCTATCAAACACCGCTCGAGCACAGTACAGTTACCGGGTCGACACCACCGCTCGCCGTCCGTGTTGACCATTATTTGAATAAACGCCCGAACCATTCCAGGAATGAGGGTACATCAACGGAACAAACAAACAACCAGTTGCACAGAGTACAGTAATCATCAGCTTGTTCGTTTTTGGTTTTGGTTTCGTTGTCGTCATCGCTCGATTCTTGTTCCCGTCCATATCCATGTCTACACATATCTACGCCCCTCTCCATGCCCATACACATCTACGTGCCTTTCCTTCCCATGTCCATCAATGTCGATATCCATAGCAACCACACAGTCCTGCACTCGTGCTCGTACGAACACCCTGGCCTGTCCCCGCCCACTCATCCCCAAGGACTACAAGTCCTCGTTCGGAGTACCGAGCCACGGCGAACGGAGAAAGGAGGCACAAATCCCGGACTAACAAGTAAGTAACAGTACCACAGTACATATCCCATGCGCATAACTGGCGCGCGGAGGCCCCGAGGGGAACAACCTGCTCGGGGGAAGAGAAAAGGCCGGTGGTCCAGCCTAACCCAGCTAGTCAGGATAGCCTGGACAGGGGGAGGTGGAGAGTACGTGCGTACCGAGTACTGAACTTTACATACCATAGCAAAGGTTCTCCGTGCTCGCCTCTCCTCTCGTACTGACTGGTGACTGTTGGGGAAAGGCCGAGACTTGGGGATCGTTGTTGCCATGTGGGATTAAGTTCGGGTTCACTTGAAGGAGACTGCACACGATTAATACCAAGTATTGATACTCGGTCCTAGCTTTTTTCCCGAGCTTGCGACGTGTCGAAGTCGAGGTCTCCTCCGGTGAGTCCGCACCTTACTACTGTACTGCTCTAGCCTGGTGGTGATGAGGAAAAAGATGTATTGTGCAGGATTGGGATCAGGTCTCGAGCCGCGACACATTACTTGTTCGATTCTAATTTCTAGGTCTAATTCTAATTCGGGGTCTACGTCTACTCTAACAAGGACTCCGTCTTTGTGTCTCTATTGTATTGTTTCTCCCGAGCCGGTCAGGCCCGATTCTGCCGCCCTGTCGAATTACAACCTCATTCCTCGTGCGTCCGCACATGCATCTTCTCCAGCAGGTTGTTCCTCGCCCAGTAACTGCGATACTTCTTCCCGAAGACGTACATGACGGGGACGGTGGCGATGAGCGCAAAAGCCACGCCTCCCCAGACGAAAAAGGCATGCCGGGGCCCGACCTCGGTGGTCCAGTCGTTGACGAAATAGCTGAAGCCGTAGAGGATCAGGTTCTTGACGGCCATGCTGGCGATGAAGATCTCGTTGGCCATGCCGCGGTAGGCGTCGAGCGCGTAGTTGGAGGTGCCGATGCAAACGAACATGACGCCGAAGAGCATGAGCCCGTGCACCGTCGCGCAGGCGTAGGGCGACGCGCCTTCGGAGACGAGGTGGCCGAAGAGCATGAGGCCAACGCCGGCGCAGACGCCCACCAAGCAAGGGATGAGGCGGTATTCGGGCTCGTAGACGCCGCGGTTGCGCCGCGCGCACCACTTGATGAACCGGTCCGAGAGCGCCCCCATGATGATCGACCCGAGGATGCCGCCCACGAACGGTCCGAGCGACAGGTACCCGATGCTGGCCGGGCTGAGGAGATACGGCGGCGGCGCGAAGAGCTGGGCCAGCACAAAGGCGATGACCACGTAGAGGACGACGAACATGGAGTTGATGATCAGGATCCAGGACACCGACACGTTGAGGACCACGGCGAACGGCGCGAGGAAGAGCTGCAGCAAGTTTTCGTTCGAGTACGTGCCGCTGAAGACGGCCAGCTCCTGCACGAACGTCTTCTTCTGGTAAGATCTCTGCGCGTCTGGATGAGGAGGAGCCGGGGTCGCGCCCGTTTCCTCGGCGTGGCTGGCGACGCCGGGCTTCTCCATGTCCAGTTTCTCCTGGTACTCTAGCGCCGCGAGGTCGTCGAGGTGGTCGTCCTTGAGCTCGTCGATCTCATAGCGCCGGTCTCGCACGTAGCTGGTCTCCGGGACGAAGAGGAACTGTAGAATCGTCTGAATGCCGCCGAACAACACGAGGAGGTAGTAGCTGTGCGATCCCGTTAGTCTTTGTCGGGCAGGTAAACTGAGCGAGGGCAAACTCACAGCCATTTCCATCCGATATTTGACGCGATCGGGCCCGCAACAACACCAGTCAGGTTGGAAATGCCAGCCAGGATGAAGTTGATGGCCGAGGCGTAGATGCCGCGCTCGTGGACGAAGAACATGTCGCTGACCAGGGTGAACACCAAAGACTCGTACGGCGCGATAGCAAAGCCTTGCAGGATTCGAGAGGCGAGCACTCCCTCGTAAGTGGTGACGCACGACCCCACGATATCTGCGACCAAGCAGAAGATTGAGGCCAGCAAGAAGATGGGCCGAGTGCCCCATTTTCTGGACAGAGCCGAAAACAGAGGCCCGGTCACGCCGACCACGAGCGTCTGATAGCCCGAGGTCAGGACGAGTTTGGGGATGGTCGTGTCGATTTCAATCGACATCTCGAAAAACGCGGCGTTCAACATGGCGCTCACGACGGCCGCGTAGAGAACGGATCCCCAGCAGGTGATGCCCAGGGCCGTGAGCTTTTTTGTGTACGCCCAGTTGAGGGGGTCATTCGGGTCGTTGGAAGGCTGTGGGACGAGGACGATGTGCGCATTGCGCCCTGTGCCATGCTTGAGGCCGCCCGTCACTCCCTGCGAATGCGCAGCGTCTTCTTCGAGTATTACCGTGCCGGGGACGTGGGGGATCTTGGTGTCGTCGAGGATGCCGAGGAAAGGCATCTTGAGTGGCTGGATATGGTGATCCGAGGGCTGCAGGGGTGATGTTGATTGCCGGCAGGTTCGCTATGGATAGTGCCACGAGGCGCGGCGTTTGGCCGTTCTTATAATACTTGCTTCCATTGCTCGTCCGGCTTGCTCGACTCCGCGTCCAAGAAGCGTCCGAGCCTCGCAGGGAGGGCACCGCATACTCGAAGCAGACTTCCCCGAGTTCGAATGCTCCAAGTCCCCGGTCTACAAGCCCCACTTTCTCCGAGCATCCACCTGGAAGGAGGATTGCGGACCTGGGGTCTCCTCCGGGGGGTCATCCTCCTGTCCCTTTTGGCCTGGAGCTTCTCCAATTTCCACAGGAGGCCGATTTGGGGCTCTTCCTTTATTATTGAAGTTGGGCATCTCGCGGAAGCCATTTGCGTTGCCTGTCGCATAGTTCCATGCTCTAGAAAAAAGCTCGACTTGACCACTGTGCAGATGCGACGCAGACTGAAAGATGGGTGCCGGCAGCATCAGTTATCAAGAAGTTTTGGAAATATCTTATAAGTATATCAGAGGCCACTGAGACCTGGGCCATGAACGTCGAATAGCCAAGCTTCAGGCATTTCCTCACAATTATAGCCTTACGACATCCCATGAAATGAAACCGAGAAGTTGCCAACTCCAAACACCTTGCTCCTCGTCAAGTGGTATCAAGTCAATCTGGTCTCCCTGCTTTTGTTCCGACCCTAAATACCATCAGACCATAACGACCCTGAAATATCGTATCAATATACAGCAGTGTAACTCATCCATAATCGGAGATTCCAGACTTCACGGCAGTGGTCCATGTGCCTCTGATACCGGCTCAAGCGTTGGCTTCAAAGGTACCACGCCCTTTGATGCTCCTTTTGATGGGGCAAGACTGCTGGACGCCATTTCTCCTCGCAAGACTTGTTCGCGAGTGATTTGAAGCATGTCGCTCGGCAAGCCCATGCTCGCCAGGAAATTGACCGTGTCCCTCCACTCGGCCTCTTTCCGCTGCTTGCTCCAGCTGAGTTCCTCGGCCATTATGTCGATGACCTTGGGAAGAGCATGAAGTGCGGCTTGTGCATTGAGAAAGCTCAATCTCGTACGTCTTGCAAGGACGTCCACGGCTGTTTGCGCATATTCGCTGCGAACGGCATAACGGACCTCGCCGTCAACGAAAGGGTATAACGAGGACAGACGCTGGCCGCGCAGAGGATAGTGCTCAGTATTGTCGGTCGGAGCAGACAAGGCGGCGACATCCCACGCTCGGTCGCCGTAGTCCGCGGCTAGATGCTTCGCGACGTCCATGTCGAGGCCGAAGTGCTGGATCAAATTGATAAAGAGAGTAGTCGAATAACCGTGCGCTCCCACTAGCCGGATGCGATGGGTCTGGCAGGTGCCGTCCAGTAAGCGGACTGACGGATCGATGCCGTTGACGCCGGCAAGATCTGGCACGTAGGTGATCGGTTTCGGCTGCAGTTTGAAAAACTCGATAGCTCTGTCGACTGCTTCCTCCGCCATTTGTCGGTAAGTCGTCCATTTACCTCCAGCGCAGGTGAGAAGGCCCGAGTCAGAGACGGATATGAGATGGCTGCGAACGAGGGATTCGGTGTTCTTCGAATTGGGATCTCGAACAAGGGGACGGATACCTGTGGTGACTGTCAGCAACAATCCTTCCCGCGCGCCACACAGGTTGAAACATACCTGACCATGCAGCAAGAATATCCGATCTTCGAACGTCAATATCCGGAGTTAGATATGTGCGGATTTCGTCCAAGATCCATTCGATATCTTTCTCGCCAGCCACTGGATTCTGAGATATCGCACAGGGCGCGTCCGTTGTGCCTGCAATCGTGTTGCCTTGCCAAGGCAGGAAGAAGATGACTCTGCCGTCCGAGGTGGAAGGGTCGATCAGGCCCATCTTCTGAGGGCTGAGATAGCCAGGGAGAACGACGTGGACTCCCAGACTAGGAGCCACAATCTCTTTTTCGCTGGGCGAGTCCATTTGCCGGATCGCATCACAGAACGGGCCCGTGGCGTTGATAATGCCCTTCGCCTTGACCGTGAATTCGTCGTTTGCGGATTTTCCGTCCTTGTCTGCAATGAGATCCCTTACGCGGGCACCTGTCAGGTTGCCACTTGCGTCTTTCTCCAGACCCGTCACTTCAAGATGGTTGACGGTTGTGGTGCCATAGAGAGTGGCGGTCATGGCCAAAGAGACGTTCATGCGGGAATCGTTGTGTTGACCGTCGTAATAGACGAGCGCGCCAATCAAGTTCTCTTTCTTCAGCATAGGAAATGCTTCTAGAGCTTTACTCCTCGGCAGGAAGTAGGAGCTCTCTATTCCTTCCGACCCGGCTAAGAGATCGTAGAACTTGGTCCCGGCCCAGAAGTACGGCGCTTGCCACCACGCCTGCAGAGGAAGCATAATCGGTAGCCACGACGACAGATGTGGTGCTGTGTAAAGGAAGCTTTTCCGTTCTCTTAACGCCTCTCTTACTAGCTGGTATTGGTTCCAATCTAGGTTCCACACTGCTTTCTCGAGATATCGTACGCCCCCATGGACGAGCTTGGTGGATTTGCTGCTTGTACCACTGCTGAAGTCATCTCTTTCCACAATGGCAACTTTCAGGCCTCTTGTGGCTGCGTCAAGCGCAATGCCTGTGCCTGTAGCTCCGCCACCGATGACCAGAAGGTCATATATCTCAGAGGAGGGTGCCGAAGAGGATTTCTTGAGATCGGCGATCTGTTCTGCTCGCGTCTTGATGTAGGGGAACTTTGGGGGGATTATGTTTCCGTTCTCGTCTCGTTTCGGTGGCTTCGGTGCCAGCGATTCTGCTCCGGGCACGTTACGAGGTCGATAGACGATGTACATGCCTGTAGCGCCTGCAACGGCCAATCCTGTGCCATATGCCAACGGCTTCAACAGCCTGCGTGCCGAGAAACGCGACGCCATTCTGGGTGTGATGATCAAGGAACGAGTTATACAGAACTTGAGCTCAAATAGAGGACTCGAACATGTGCCAGAACAGGACGGAAAATGTCACTCACGCCGATGAATGAGGAATCTTCTTTGTCCCTTCACGAAAATGATCGAGGACAGATGTCAATGGGAGCTCCAGCTGCCGTATTTGAAGGGAAGTTGGCAGCTCTTTGATCGACAAGACATGAGAAAGAAACGCAGCACGTCGGAGAAAGAGCCTGCGACAGAAGTGCTCGGGGCATGGCCATGACCGAGGCCTTTCACACGTGAGGACAGTGGCTTGAGCCCTACAGCTCCGGATCTGCAAGGAATCTCGTGTTTGCTGAGCACGCACCAGGTTAAAACTTACTCAGTCACCAGAGTCCAAATCCAGCGGCTTGGACGAGGCGGGGAAACAAACTCTACGCAGCTCGGCTTTCCGTTCACCGAGATGTGGCTGAGTGGTCACGTGCAGGGCACTCGCGCCAAGAACCTCGGTACGTGAGCCCGAGATGCGTCTCGGAGGAAAATTCTGACGGAATTTCCGGATCTGGGAGGCCCAAGCTCAACACCAGGGTAGTATTTGCGATGGATCCAGGAACCACGGGCTGGACGAAGGGAAGGTTGGTCGCAAACTCTTGAGGATCCACCCGTCTTGTCCCTGATGGCAGATCTGGGTTGCCGACTTCCATGATCGAGGCCTCTGAACGGCAGTGGCATGACACGTGTATCGGCTGATTGCATGCATAATACAATATGTACTTCTGGATGATGCGAACCGATGCCTTCGAGGCTGGGACGAAATTCCTCAGGCCATATTTGAGCCGCCTCGCCCTCGCCAAGACCCGGGTAGACTCGTCTGTAAGGACGCAGCAGCCAGCATGCGAGATATCTGACTCGGCAGTGGCTCACATCAACAAACGTCAAAAATCAGACAAGGCCCACCCTGTGTCCAGGGTTTGCTTCATTGTTGTTGTTTTTGCTGCTGTTCCGCCGTCGAGCAGACTCGCTAGTGGCTGAGGCTGCGGTATCATTCTTCTTGCGCCAGCGTAACTGGCAGGGGGTTCACAGCTGGCTTTCTTAGTCGACTGCAGACTGGGTGTAGGCTCTCGTCTGTGTTCGCAATCGAATGCGGTTCCGCTCTTGCAGTCTCACAGGAGTGCATGTTAGGGGAATGAACACACAACGATTACAGTGGTGGTAGCTAGCCAAAGAGTGTCGCGAATCCGGCCGCCCCTGATGAACAGCAAGGGGGCGAGAGAACCGGCGCTCAGATTACATGGCTCGTCCAGCTGGTAAAGAAGTTACGCCGAACACTTGGCGCAAATCTGTTCGTTCAAAGTCCAGCCGATAGTTCGGCAAAGTCGAAGTTTTGGAAAGGATCGATTGATTTTTGTGAATCACCATGCTTTCCTTATCGTCGTCATCCGCCGTATGACGGTGGCCTCCAATCTATATACACCTAGACTGCGGTGACAAGGTTGCACAACGCCAGGGGATATTATAATACGGCACATTGCTGTGCAACAACGAACAATAACCAGGCCCACTTGAATGTCCTCGATCTTCATATTGCGATCAACCCGTGCCACTTCTAGAAAATGCCACAGTTCAGACCTGGTTCTCAGAGTTGTATGTGTTCGACCAGACCGAGCGCTTAGGTTGAATAAGTCTTTTCAAGCCCATGTAAGGAGTGTTGATCGGACTCTCTCCGGTGAAGAGGAAGGTATCGTACAGGAAGCCTCCAAATGTGCAACCGCAGAATGGAGCAACCATTGGGACCTTTCGTAACCGTTAGCCGCAGTTCGTTTCTCAATCCAGGAAATTGCAGGAGAGTCTTACCCAGAAATAGTAGCCGCCAGCTGACCAGACCTCATGACCATAGCCGATCATGTAGCTGACCAGGCGAGGGCCGAAATCTCGAGCAAGGTTGATGGCATAGCCGGTTTCCCAACCGAAGCACGCACCAATGCCGAAGATGACGAAGAAGAGTCCGAGCGGGGTCAGGTTGCCAGCACCAATGTTTCCATCGTCCTTCAGTGCGTAGATCAGGAACATGAGGAGGGCGCTGGCGATGAACTCGGAGAAGAATTGCCCGGTTTTGGTCATAAACGGTGCAGGATAGGTGCAGAAAATCCCGGCTGTTGCAGTGTCACCGCTGACAGTGCGGATATCTGCACCGCCCTCGAAAACATCGATCGCGGACTTGTAGTTGGCGTAGACAATCGCAGACGCTACCATCGCACCGAGGATTTGGGCGAGCATGTACCCGGGGAATTTCCTCCAAGGGAACTTTCGAAAGACGCAGTTCGCAAACGTCACCGCAGGGTTTAGATGCGCCCCAGAGATGCCACCGGTATAGACTCCCAACATGACACCGAGGCTAGCGGAGTTAGTTGAAGGCCATAGTCGAGCAACGCAGTTAGACTCACCCCCAGCCCCAGGAAATAGACTGATAGTCACCCTTCGTGCCTCCAGAGAGAACCACTTGGGCAACAACGCCGTCGCCGAACAGAATGAGAATAAAGACACCGAAGAACTCTGAAAGAGGTTCTCTGAGGTAGTGTCGGATTCGACTCCATGCTAAATCTGGCTCCTGCTGCACGGCGTCTGCCTGCGGGATTTTATGATCAACGAGGGGTCCATGCTCAGCAAAGGCAGGGACTGCAGGAACAGAAGTGCGTCGCCTTTGATCCTCCGGAACGTGGAGATGCTCGTGATGAGTGAGATTGCCCATGTTGTGTGGTGGAAGTGTTCGTTTCTCCAGTGACGCCGAAGAAGAGCAAGAGGACATGGAAGGGCTGACGGTGGCGAGGCGAGCAGGAATTTTCTTGCCTTTGTGGAGATGGAGGACGATAAGAACTGCCCATGGGGGAGTGAAGCAGGATTATATAGATGGATCTTGTGTGCTATACACTCCAGCTTTCCCGCGGCAATCCTTCAGACTCCACCGTGCGGATGATTGAATCCATTGCAGGTGATACCGAAAGGCTGGAGGCGAGCGATGCAGGGTGCGCCGAGTATTGCTCATTACGAGCCTTGTATCGCATCTAGAACCAAAGAGTGGTATGGGGCCGGAACACCCGCGCACTCTGCTTGCATGACACGGCTCGTGGCGTAGATGCGAACCAATGACGTGGGACGATGGATGTAAGGGATCCTGCCACTCAGCTGGCTTCGTCTCCCGCCTGGCCTCCAGAGCAATGCTGCCGAACTTCGCTCGACCGGACACCGATATGCTTAAAGTTCAGTCGGCCCTCCCATGCCGAGCTGCATAGTATTGTCGTCCTGAAACCAGAGCTTTTCATGAAGCGATATTAAACCCCAGAAGATAGGGCGAGCGGAAATTGCGGCGAGGGCATGGGGAGTCCCAAGACTGGGGAAACGTGCTGGGGTCGATTGCTGAGTGGCACGGCTAGTCATCAAGCGGTCAATGTAGGACCAGCACAGGCGTCAGCTGCTGCTGGTCCTAATGGCGACTCGAGTCGTGTTGTCGGTGGCACGGGATTTGCCATGTGCAGTCTCAGTGGACCAAACCATCATGCCCACAAGCAGAATACTACGTTGCAGAATAGGAAAAAAGTGAGAAGTGAGACGAGATCAGGTGTTGGCGAATGAAAGCGGGGATGCCGGGAGGCTGCGGAACTGATACCGAATGCGCGAACTCAACGATCCCGGGGAGCACAGGGCAGCGGATAGCAGGTTTGCTACGGCGGAGCAGATGAGTCTGAGACCTTGTGCCGCCTTCGCCGCAAATTGGGTTTTGCATTTCGCCCTTGGAACTGCGGGGGGTGGCGGGGGGAAGCCCAGCAAGCCTCACCTCGTCAGCCTCGGCATGCATCTCGCTGCTCAGATCCCCGAACTCCGCCCAAGACGCGGGCGTAACTTGCTGTTCTCACACCTGATTTACTCCGTACTTTACCACGAGGTCCCCGCCACGCGGTCTGTGCCCCTGGTGTTCAGACCACCGTCATGCATGTGCCCGCGGTCCTCCGCTTTTTTGCATCCTCCTCGCCCGGCTGGCTTTGCGTGCATGGAAGGAATCTGGAAGCTGCGGGAGGGGACACGTCGGGTTATTGTTCCCCAGGGTCGGACAAGACGACGACGAACACCGAGGCTCGTCCTGGAGCTCGTGTAACATCTTACGCGAGGTCCAGCTTGCAGCTGTAACCCGGCTCATTGGGAAGAGAATATGTACCGTCCAAGGAAGGGTCACGCGTGCCTCGAGCTCTCCAGACGCCCACATGCTGCGGTCTCTCCCCGCTTTGTTTATATAACATGACTCCTCCCCTCCGCAGAATCCCTCCAGGCCCCCAACTCAAGTCTCCAACAGCTCTTCCCCAGAAAGCTGATCGCAGAAGACTCTCCAGGATCTTGATGAATCTATTGAAAAAGGTAGTCACGATGGGTAGCACTTCCGAACACTTCATTGGCTCGATCGATCAAGGAACGACGAGTTCTCGGTTCCTCATCTTCAACAAGGCCGGCGAACCCGTTGCGTCGCATCAATTGGAGTTCAAACAGATCTATCCTCATCCTGGGTAAGTGAACATTCCACCAGACCCAGAATCAGTCTATTCTAACTTGACGGCAAAGCTGGCACGAACACGACCCGTTGGAAATCATTTCTTCAGTCGAACAATGCATCGACGGCGCAGTCAAGCAATTCGAAACCCAAGGCCACAATGCCAATTCAATCAAGGCTGTCGGCATCACCAACCAGCGTGAAACGACCGTCCTATGGAACAAGGAGACCGGCGAGCCCCTCTACAACGCCATTGTCTGGACCGACACCCGCCATCAGAACCTGGTGCGAAAGCTGAAGCAACGACTAGGCGCAGACCGGCTAATTGAGCTGGCCGGTGTCCCACTCTCCACATATCCTTCAGTCGGCAAGCTGCTTTGGCTGCTCGAGAATGAGCCCAAAGTCAAGGAAGCGTACGAAAAAGGCGTCCTGGCCTTTGGCACCATCGACACCTGGCTCGTGTACAAGCTCAACGGAGGTAAGGACGACGCTCAGGCAGACACTTTTGAGCAGTTCGAGTGCTGATTAAAGGACTAGGCCCCAAGAAGAACGTCTTCGTGTCCGACCCCTCCAACGCCTCGCGGACCATGTTCATGAACCTTCACACGCTCAAGTACGACGAGTCGCTCCTCGATTTTTTCCGCATCGACACCTCCAAAATCGCGCTCCCCAAGATCGTCCACTCTTCCGACCCCGAGGCCTACGGCTCCCTCGCATCCACAGTCCTCAAGGGCGTACCCATCACAGGCTGCCTGGGCGACCAGTCCGCCGCCCTGGTTGGCCAAAAGGGCTTCAGCCCGGGCCTGGCCAAAAACACATACGGAACCGGGTCGTTCATCCTGTACAACGTGGGAGAAACCCCGGTGATTTCCAAGTCGGGCCTGCTCACGACCGTGGCATACGACTTCGGCAAGGGCACCAAGGCCAACTACGCGCTCGAGGGCTCCATCGCCGTGGCCGGATCGAGCGTCAAATTCCTGGTCGACAACTTCCACTTCATCGACAAGTCCTCGGAGATCAGCCAGCTGGCCGAGACGGTCGACGACAACGGCGGCGTCACCTTCGTGACCGCCTTCTCGGGCCTCTTCGCCCCCTACTGGATCGACGACGCCCGGGGCACCATCTTCGGCATCACCGCCTACACGCAGCGGGGGCACATCGCCCGCGCCACGCTCGAGGCCACCTGCTTCCAGACAAAGGCCATCCTCGTGGCCATGGAGAAGGACTCTGGCCACAAGCTCAGCGAGCTGGCCGTCGACGGCGGCATGTGCAACTCCGACCTTACCATGCAGACGCAGTCCGACCTGATCAGCATCCCCGTCCGGCGACCCGCTATGCGCGAGACAACCGCCCTGGGCGCCGCCATCGCCGCAGGCCTGGCCGTCGGCGTCTGGGAAAGCATTGACGAGCTCAGGCAAGTCAACACCGAAGGAACCACGAGCTTCAACCCCAAGATCTCCAAAGAGGACAGCGAAAAGAGATTCGCCCAGTGGGAGAAGGCCGTGCAGATGAGCAAGGGCTGGGCCAATTGAGAAAGGGAACAAAAACCCTGCAGGGGGCCAAGGACAGGAAATCAATAATCCCGGCACAGATAATCGGGCTGCTACATAAATATAGCGGGCGTCTAAAAAATGGAAGATGCAGAATGTGTATGTTCATGAATCTGATCCGCGTCCACGTGTCAGGTCCCATGTTCGCCATCATCTCCCTCTCTTGTCTACGTGTGACGTGACTTGACGTGACGTGCTTGCATATGTATGTGACTTTTGATTTGCCACGCGATATCCTGCCCAGTCGCCTATGTACTGTAAATAGACAGCCCGGCCCCGGGCTGGAAAAGTTGATCTTGAATTCGAAGATTCCAGGGCGCCGTGCCGGCTGGGCGCGACTTTCCTCTCCACGCCCATACTGACGGGTACATCATCCCGGTCTATGGCACGAGGAGAGGAGCATAGCGGGCGGCGGCGGCACGAGTGGACAGCAAGTAGCTCTGCCGATGCTGGAATGGCCGGACTCATCGGCGAAGACAGATGAGAACGTCGAAACGGGAGACTGGAGACTCTCATTATCTCAAGAGGGACCTCACAGCGGCGTATGGATGTGTTGGTGTGATGATACCCGCGGGTTCTGCCAGGGAAGTAGCGTTAGGGCTGTCCGCCACTGTTAATGCGTGTTTGGCTGTAGGTATGCCTCCCCTAGGGTACTGCGCGTCACACAGTACCAAAGTCATCGCTCATCTGGACGGCCTCATGTCTGCCCAATTATCCCATTGGCATAAATGACTTATGACTGATGCTGGTATCGTCTTCACTGAGGGCTGTGGCGCACTAATAGGCAAGAGGATAATATTCCGAGCGGAGGTAGCTCAGCAGGTCGACGCCCCACATGCAGCGCCTCCCAAGTTTGAGGCTTGCTATGGTTTTCGTTCCAGACTTGCCACAACTAGCCACAGTCTGCATGACATTGCTACTCGTAAGGCGGCTTGAAGATCAGCCAATCGCTCTCCGGATTGGGAATCACGAAGGCCGGTGTGGCGCGGTAATTCGGGGGTTGGCCTTGCGTGGGTGTCGTCTGATTCTGATTGGCCACTAACGCGGACGGATCGAGCCCATTGCTCCCGGCAATGGCATTCAAGCGAGGGTAGTTGAAGAAGTCAAAGACCTCGAGGTATTCGAGCTCGCTCTGGGACGAGTTGTGTGTGGTCACGGGGTCGAGGACGGATCGCGGACGCTGCGACGACATGAGATTGAGCTCGTACGCAGCCCTAGGCAAGAGATTGAGATGATTAGTATCGAATACAAACCGCAAACCGGAAGTCTCCTTGGGGACCATAGATGGATTGGGGAAAGAGGGTCAGTGAATCTCACCTTCTCATGGCCGTGAAAGTTCTCCCCGAGACGGTACTTCCTTCCTGGACCACATCGTTGAGGATCCTCGCGTAGTTCCCTGCAACCTGCCATTGTTGTCCCATTTGTTCCAGCGTGGAAATGAAGAACATGATCTTCGGGTCGATCTCACATTCCATGGTTGCGGCGTGGACGATAAGCAGTCTGGCCGAAACCCACAGCGCAAAGGCGAAAGGGTGGCCCAAGAGGGCAAGCATGCCGGTGTTCATGACGTCTTGGGCGATTTCGCGTAGGCTCTCGACCGCACCCAAGCACCGTTGGATCGCATGGTATGACGGTGTAAAGACGGGGGACTTGATCGTCGGGTACGCTGCCGACGAGTGAAGTCGAATGACGGATGTGACGAAGGCGGCGTGGAGCATGATCCAATTCGAGATTCTGCTGCCTGGGTCTGAATGGCAGAGTTGAGATATCTTGCCGTATTCGCCGGGCAGATTCTGCAACCAGTCGTTCAGCTCTGCGTCGAGCTCGCGGTATCTTTCGCGCCATCGTTGGATATCGGAGTGGCGCGTGATGTCTAGCGGCTGATGTAGGAATCGGTGGATGCGACTCAGTATGCCCAACACTTCGCAGTGATACGAGAAGCTTCCCAAGTTCTCTGGTTTGTTGACCATCATTTCGGACGGCGCACCTGGACGCCGCCACCGTGTCTCCACAGGCTCGTTTCTAGAAAACAGGTCATAGCGGCAGGGCAGACATCGATCCATTTCTCTTTCATCAAAGGTGAATGCATCTGCGGTGGCGACGGTAGCGTACCGGTCGAGAATAAACGTCATCCAGCACAGTCGACGGCGCTCTTCATTCTCGATCCACGATTGAGGTTGTGATGCCTGCAAGAGGGTTGCTGATGGGTATGCGCTCGACTCAAGGTACGTTGTTTTCTCCACTTCAAGGCCCAGCTGAACAATATTCCGAACGATAAGCGCTAGCAAATTCCAACCCTGCTGCCCGTTCGACGTCCCCAAGACGTCGACGGCCAGAATAACCAGGGCTTGAAGCGCGCGGACATTGGGATGATCAAGCGCATACATCATGATTTTTTGCCTCGAAATTTCGTGAAACTGGCGCCTTGATTCTGCCGTGAGCCGGGGATCTTTAGAGAACCGCATGGTGGTCGCGACAACTGCATGCATCAGCACCCTGTCCGAGTCGTCCATCGACTGGGAGCCGAAGAAAGCGTCAAACGTGGCTTTGCGGTCGAGAATGGGCGACCACGGGTTGACGTGCTTGAAGTACAGATCGACGAGTGTGTACAGCAGGTCGTACGGAGGCAGATCCGACTCTGGGATGGAGGGGCCCGGGGTCGACGTCGGATACCAGGTCGTCGACGGACCTCTATCACTTTGCGACATTATGTCGTGGCCGCCAGCGTCGACCACTGAGCGAATAGACATAGCATCCTGGGGTCGCGGGTATTGCATTCGTTCATAAGCATTCGCAGCCGAAGGCCATCTGGGGTCTGATCCAGGGGTGTCTTGAGACAGTACACTCGCCGTAGACGGCCGAGGATCATTCTGAGCATACGCATTGAATTGGGCGGGCCCGGGCTGATGCGGCGCTCGCAAAGAGCTCTGTCGGTGAATAGGCGAAAGGTCGCCGTGCTCAGCGATGTGATCTTCGAGTCGACGGCCTTGGGCATGTAGCAGGGCTTCGAGGCGATTGATTTTCTCCTCGAGCTCTCGGCCATATCCTACACGGAGGCCAGGTTTTTGCCGTTCTTTGTAGACACATTCTCGACCATTACGGGCGCACCAGCCACAAGCAGGCTCTGCACGGTCGCATTTGACCTTCCTGTTTTTACAGAGCTCGCAGCTTCACGATGCACCATTAATAACGAGGATGGAGGCGCGCTGGGTTAGGGGAGTTGCTTACGAGATTTTCAACGACCTCTTCCGCTTTTTGCTCGCCGTCCCGTTCTCCAGCCCGTCATCGGGGCTGTCATTCTCATTCTCGGCATCGCTAGACAAGGGCGAATTACGCTCCTCGGAGGCGTCGGTAGGAGAGGTTTGCGGACCGCTATAGGTTGTCATTTGCGCAAATCACTGCAGCTCATGTATGGCGCTCCTCACAGCTTGCAACATCAATGAGATGGATAGCGGAGGCTTATGCAAACCAAGGCCAAGGTAACATGCAGAATGGAACTGCAGAATCCCGAGCTGCTGGAAGAGAGTCAGGCGACGGGAGGAGAACCCCACATCAAGGCCCGCAATTTGCCCTGCACCCCGGGCGTGGGAGGCCAGGCCAGGCCACGTTACCTTCTCGAATGCCGGTAGGCCGGAGAGTCACAGTAAGCAGCCATGCGTCCTAATCCTGGCCGAGAAAATGCTGGCGGTGACCACGGAATATTCCGTATCAGTAAAGGATGTCCCAGAGCCCAAAAGCAGCGCTCGTCTCGGGGTTCTGGGGCAATGACAGTAGGAAACAAACAGCGACGCATGAAAAGAGATCGAGACAAAAGACAAAATTTGTCCCGAGATTCGAGATTGTGTGCCTCGGATCAATTTCGCGGAACAATGTATTTCCGATCCACAGCAGTAGGACGGAGTAGTCCGTTCATTGAGTGCCATGTCCTCGTACTGTACGGCTGATACAACGTTGTTGAGCTTTTGAACGCCGCGACCTCGAACTCCTGGGCCAAATCTATTAAAACAGACCACGAAACGAGACCAGGTCTACTGACTACTGACTACTGTACCAGCCCATAATGTCTCAACTTATCAACCCTGCCGACGTCCGCCCGCCTCACCCAATCTACTCGCACGTCCAGGTCACGCCCATCTCTCCGACGAGCAATCTTGTCACTATTGCAGGCCAGATTGGAGTCCCGCCCGACTCTGCCGCTGCTGCATCCACCTATGCCGAACAAGTTAAGATAGCTCTTGACAATTTGAGAAAATGTCTTGCAGCAGTGGGCGCCACGCCGGCCGACATCATCAAAGTCACCCACTACGTCGTCAATCTGGATCCGAAGGATAAGTCCAGGCTGGAGGCATATACGAAATTCATTGGTGATCATCGACCCCCAAGCACGCTGGTGGGGGTTGCGGCCCTGGCGTGGCCGGAGCTGTTGTATGAGGTTGAAGCGATGGCTATTGTACAGCGGAAGTGAGTGCAGGCAGATCGCGGTGCAAGATCAGTGCCGTGAGAGAAAAGCAATGCGCCATTGCCCTTTAGCAGACGAATGTCCTTGCTCCATCAGAGACCAGAGTCCTCAGCGTCCTCCACCTTGGCTTTCTTGCCAGACTCAGCATGCGCTTCTTCGTCCACAAATTCTACCTTCCGCTTGCCCAGGCTCGATTCCCCGGTGGCTACTGGCGCAGCAGCAGGCGTCGATGCAGCTGAGCCAAGTCCACTCTCGCCGCCGTTATTCTGGGTTGCCTTCGGCTTCTTTCGCTTGACCATCCCCGAGATATCAGTCGCTTTCTCCGTCACCTGGGCCAGCTTCTCCTTTTTCTCCTCTTCAGTCACACTGCTGCCCAGTAGGCTGCCCAAGACGCCCTGTATCTGTTGCTTCATCTCGTTCTCCGACTCGGCCTTAACGCTTACTGGTGGTTTGCGCAGCTCTTCAAGCCGAACTTCCATCTCAGCGATCATGTCCTGGACATCCTCGATCTGCGCCATCGCCTTGTCCTTGGCAGGACCAGCGTCGAGCTTGTCCAATGCTGCCGTCTCTGATGCAACGCGCAACTTGCAGACATCGATTGCCTTCTCTTGCTGGGCAATAGCTTCGTTGCGAATCTTCCAGTCGACCAGTAGTTTGCCGCTTGGATTGCCCTCAGCATCTCGGTGTTCTGAGCTGGCACTGAACTCCAACGCCAAACTCAGCTTGTAGTGACATTCGGCCAGGATGCTCGACTCGGGCCGCTCGAGCTCTTCTCTCAGCGCAAGGCACGCCTTTAGATTTGCCGCAGCATCCGAGTACTTCTCGCCCTCCAGTTCGACTTCAGCTTGCAGATCGTAGATTTCCGCGACACGGGCTTTCAGCGACTTGACTTCGGGGGTGAGATCTATCGATGCCACGTATTTTCCCTTTTCTGAATCTTCCATTGCGTGTTCCTGACTCTGGTCCAGCTTCCTGAGATACAGTACGCGCGCCAGATCCAAGAATTCATACGACGTGGCGAAGTCATCGTCCTCTTCTTCCTCCGCCTCTTCATCTTCGTCTGCTTCGTCGTCTTCTGAATCGTCCCAACCTTCGGCATCGCCGGAGATCTGGAAGTAGGGTTTGTCTGAGGCTGTTTCTGAAGGCTGTTGCACGTCCTCTTGGGGCACGACATCACCCACGTTTGGTATCGGGGTTTCGGGTGCTGCAGGCGGGGCTTTCGAGGTCACACTGGCACGACCACCATTACTTGTGGATGCCTCCGCCTTCGCTGCGCCGTTGGCTTTCCTCTTCTTGCCTGATTTCTGTGCTTTGCTCGAGGACAGTTGCGCAGACGCCGCAGTTCCACCCAACACAGAACTCGTCTGCTGCGCGAGGAAGAACAGGCATTTTCCGTAGGAGTAATATAGGTCGGCGTTCTCGGTCGCCATTTCGCCATTGAGTTCGGCTTGCAGCTCGGTCGCTTGCGAGTAGAGTTCTGCAGCCTCTGAGTAGTGCTTGACTGCATATTCTGCTGCTGCCTGCGCGATGAGCTCGGCAAGCTGGGCGCGCTTATCGGCGTCGGATTCAGTGCCAGCGGACTTGTCATTCGCCGTCGCCGTTGCCATACCGGGCTGCTTCTGCTCAGCCATCGTTGTTGCAACTTCGTCGTCGGTCGCCATCTTAATCAAGGGCAAAGAAGGGAGGGATCGTGTAAGAGAGCGTTGGGGAGTTAGAGGGAAGGTAGAGATTCACTGCGAAGGGAACGAAAAGCGCGGACTCAATTCGAAGGAAGTGATGAATTCAAGGTCTGTGTAAACAATACAGGCGCGTTCTGTAGAGATGAAGCCTACAGGTATGACGCCCTTGGCAGCGCGTGCAGCGTCATTCCAGGCACTCGGATAACCTTCCCAGTCTCAAAGCCAGAAGAACGATCCGGTCACGGCTGATGCCGCAATTACTCACAGCAAGGCACGCGCGGCTTATAGTGATTGGGAGAGCGATCAACCGGGAGAATAAATACCGTACTGCTCGCGGTCGCGTGTTAGGGGGCCTGGTCCTGCTCGTAGGTAACTGTGAAGCGGCCGAGGCGGCTTCGAGCAGTTGAAATGACGCCTCCGCCTCCGCCTCCAAACGCGAACCGCGTCATGGTCCTTAATCGACAAGTTTACGCGTCGAGGCTGAACTTCTGCCCGCTCACCCACCCACCACCCACCACCCTTTCCCGTGTCTCAGTCAGTACCGGCAGATAATCTGAGGACCAGCTTACGATGGAGGAGCCCGTATCAACTCCGGGGCTGCCTGCTCGGACGTTCAAAGCAGCCTCGAAGACACCGGCCAGCGAACAAGTCTTCTCTTCATCGCCTGGCTTTGGCACACCCGCGTATCCAATCAAAACCCGACCGCCCACCTTCGCAAACCCTTTTGCTGCGCAGTTGAACGCAAACACAAGCGCGCATGGTGCCCCGACTGTTCTGCCGATCCTTCTCCCGCCCCAGACTCTACGACCGGTTGCATTCAGAACACTCACAAAGAAGCACAACCTGACGTTGACTTCGTCCGGGTTGGGCTTGCTCTCTACATTTGTCGGCAGACATTGCGGCAGCGGATGGCGAGAAGAAGGGCTAGCAGAACGTGTGCTGGACGAGATCGCAAGGGTATGGAAAAAATCGGGTGGCGGCTTGCTTATCGAGGATGGGCCAGACAAAAAGCTATCCAATATCCTTAAAAGTCTCGAGCCATGCATGTCCGGAGGACGGCTGGATACAGGCAAACTGTCCCGCACCAACAGCTCCGTTGGCAGCACAAATCTATCACGGTCGGGTTCGTTTGCGAATCGACCTGATGTGAACAGAGACGACAGCCAGACGAGCCTGGGTATCTCTGCCTTGGACGTGAATGGCGAGGCTCCCCGAGACACTGGCGAAGAAGATGACTCTCACCCTGATATACGATCCTACCTGAGACACATCTCGGCGTTCGAACAACCACGTCTAATATACTCAACGTCCAAGAAATCTCTAGAACCGGCCAACGGCAGCGCCAGCCTCCTCCCACCCATCCAGCACAAGATTTCCATGTTCAGGAACAGATACCACCTCGTCCATCAGCGACTAATGAGGAATGAATCTTTCCAAGCCCCTTCGTTCTCTTCCGCGACCCGACCACCTAGTCTACTACACTCAGCCAGCAGCCTGACGACTCAGCAGAACGCCTATAAAATCACGCCGATATCGAACCTGCTCGGTCGATCAGGCACCTCACACCTTCTCTTGGGCATGCTAGCACACTCCGCAGCCGGGGACCTCGCCCTTGCAGATCTCTCCGGCAGCGTCGTCCTAGATCTCTCAGTTGCCCGTCCCGTCCCCGAAGAAGGAGCGTGGTTCTGTGCCGGTATGATCGTCCTTGTGGAAGGCACCTATGAAGAAGACGGCTCTCACAACTCCAACCTCGGCACTGCAGCAGGCGTGGGTGGCCAGATCAAGGGTGTATTCGTGGCAGACACGATGGCTGGTCCGCCAGCCGAACGGAGGGCCCTCACGCTGGGCATATCCAACGGGATGGGTCCCCAGACGCTCCACGCGAACGTGGGCGCAGGGTACGGCTGGATCGATTTTCTCGGCCTTGGGAGCGAAAAAGCAATCGGCTCGCAGATGCGGCGTGTCCAAAGACGTATCTTCGGCCCATCACCACAAACAATGCCGACCTCTGTCGCAGCGGCAGCTGATGAGGAAGAGCAAGAATCCGAACCCCCGCGCTGCAAAATCGCCATCCTGGGAGAATGCACCCTCGACTCCCCGCGGACACTGGAAGCCATTCGCGCGATCCTTTCCTCCTACTACACCTCCAGCTCTGGGCACGTCTCCTCGCTGCCCCTCTCTATAGTTCTCATGGGCAACTTCGTGTCTGCGGCGAGCATGGCCGGCTCGACTAAGGGAGGCGGCAGCGTAGAATATAAAGAACACTTCGACGCCTTGGCGTCCGTTTTGTCGGAATTTTCGGTCCTACTGGCGAATGTAAGCTTCGTGTTCGTGCCCGGCGATAATGACCCATGGGCGAGCAGCTTTTCGGCTGGAGGCGCGACGATGGTCCCCAGGATGGGCGTGCCGGAGGTTTTCACGAGTCGAGTGCGACGGGCAGTGGCAACCGCGAACACCGAAGTCCACGGGAGTGGAGGCAAAGATAAAGACGCCGTGAAAGGCGAGGTTATCTGGGCGAGTAATCCCGCGAGAATGTGTCTTTTCGGCCCGGTCGAGGAAATCGTGCTCTTCCGAGACGATATCACCGGCCGCTTCAGACGACATGCTGTGACTTTTGCGAGGACCGAGGGCGAGGACGAAGATGAGCAGCAACAAAATCAACAACAAGAACTTACAGCGCAGTCGTCATCGGCCACGAAGGGAGGCGATATGATCGCGGACGCGGACCTCGATGACGAAATCCACGCCGCGGCATCCCATGTCCCCGTCACAACACGCACCGGCTCGCCCAGCATCCAGGCGGCGAGGAAACTCATCAAAACTCTCATCGATCAGTCCCACCTGTCGCCCTTCCCCGTGCACGCGCGGCCGCAACTCTGGGACCACGCCTCCTCCCTGTCTCTCTACCCGCTGCCTACCGCGCTGGTGCTCTGCGATGCCGAAATGCCGGCCTTTGCCATCACCTACGAGGGATGCCACGTCATGAACGTCGGGCGTGTCATCGACGAGTTGGCCCTGCGGAAGGATAGCAGGGGCAGCGGTCTAGCTAGGTGGATCGAATATGACTGTAGGAGAGGCCGTGGCGAGGAGAGGAGCGTCAGGTTCTAAATCAGCGTGTGTAGCGTGTGTGAGCGTGCGAGGGAGAAGATGCGAAAAGCTGAACGTTGAATGTTGAATGTTGAATGCTAAATGCTAAATGCTAAATCCTTGGACATAATGGGATGAGTCATAGACGATGACACGGGTCTATAGTCGTTTATACCGACACAGAGAGAGCGAGAGCGAGAATACACTGTAGTAGGGGCAATGCCGGTGTGCACACGAACGCCCTGACGACGATATCTGTTTTGATACTGCACTGTCCTGGACTGCACTGCACTGCACTGTACTATGCGCGTATGGATATCTGGGATCGATCCCGGGTTCTCGCTTCTGGCCTCGGTCACTGTCCCAAACAGGTACACCAGCCCTCGGCGCAGGGTCTGATGTCCTTGTCGAAATCCAGCCTTAGCCACCATCCGCTGCCCTCGCCGATCGTGCCGGCCTCGCCTGGGATCGCGCGTTCGCTGACGCCCCGGATGGCGGTCGCGACCATGAAGTCCTGATCATAGGCCACCAGCTCGATCTGCACGTCTTCGACTCTCTTGCCCTTGAACAGAGTCGTCATCCCACGCTCCGCCTTGTCGGGGGGCGTCCACTTCGCTGTCTCGGTCGGTTCCGGGTGGTGTTCGGCTCCTGGGAGAGTCTCGGGAGCAGGCTCCAGCAGGGAAGGCGTGGCTGGCGAGTCCGGGAATGGGGAAAGGTACTCGTGCGGACGGACGTAAGCTGCACCGTGCGCCACGCTGCTTGCGGGGAAGGAGAGCTTTCTCGATTTATACGACGCGTCCGTCGGTGTCGGGGAGGAGATGGACGGCCGGTGCTGTGCGTACATGTCCGCGGCCGGGATGGAGGGTGTCCTCCGATGGGCTGTGGTGGCGGCGTTGGTCTCAAGTGGTGGGAGAGTGGCACCACCGGAGGTGCCTCTCGCGTGCATACCATTTACGCCGTCGACGGCGGTAGGTATGGTCGACTTCCCCACGACAGCCGCGAATGGCGGTGTGTTCGCGCCGGTTGATTTTCTATGCGCGTATATGTCAGCCGAGGCTGGGAGGGGCGTTGTCTGATTCTCCAGAATAGCTTGTGTGGCGCTACTGCTATTCCTCCCGGGACGGTTGTCCAGTGTGGCGTTTGGGACTCGCGGATCTCGTTGCTGTGGAGGCGCTGGGGCATGAACGTCGAGGAATTCCAATTCCCTCAGCCAGCTCGCCAGGAGACCTTCGCCGACCATTTTGATGTACGCTTCCTTGAGACCCCAATAGGCGTAGAAGCGCCTCAGCTTCAGGTTGATCATCTTCGCTTCATGTTCTCTGAAGACGCTGCTGCTGTCGCCCTTGCCGTCCCTCGGGGACGATGCCGCGGAGGAGGAGTTCGAATCACTCCATTCGCCTTCCTCGCGTTCTTTGACCGGCACATGCACCGGGGTCTGTCGCATGTGTCTTCTTTCCCGGTCGGAGAACATTTCCGCAAAGATTTCGATCCACTCGTCGAATTTCGACTGCGTGGTCAGGTCCTTGGGCGTGCGTTTGTCTTCGTTCGTGCATGCTATGTCGACCCCTAGGCGGATTATGCTGCGATCGTCAAAGGCCGTGCAGGTCGGATGGGAGTCGAGGTTTATGTGCGCGAGGGAGTCGAGCACCGTGGGGGATACAGGCCCTGGATTGGACGTGATAGGCGAGGGGAGTTGAGCGGTGGGTGTCGAGCAGCCGATGATGGTGACCAGACCTGCTTGGTGGGAAACGTTAAACTCGAGGCCTCGGATCCGGCGCAGCTCTCCATAGATAGGATCGCTCTCATCGTAGATGTCGGTGGTAGACCAGTCCTCCGGCGGTTCCCAGTACGGTCGTCGATGAGGGGCCGGTGTCCTTGAGATCTGCACGTCGGACCAAGGGATCTTCGCCCGCCGGTGAATGAATGTGTACTTCAGCAACGCGCTGGCGAGAGACATGAAGCGATCTGCTGGGCGGATGAAGCGAGTGACTGCTTCTTGGTCCGTACGCTGCAACGTCGAGAGTAATGGCAGGGTATGGAGCGATTTGGGGTTGTGTGGTTGGGGGACATAAGGTCGAGTATCGATGTACCACCGGTTGATCGTGGTCTCGAAGTTTTCCTGACCATGGCGCTTCATCTTGAATGATATTGTCTAGCTACTACGGCGTCCGAACGAGTGACAGCGGTAAATATCTCGAAACCAGTGGCGCCGCGATGCATGAATTGTCGGGGCTATTCGTTGAAGGGAGGTTCCAGCATTGAGACGACCGCCGAGTCTGTCTTCTAATAATGCTGTACAGTAGTCCGCAGGCTTGCTATTCATGTAATAAAGAATCAACAGAGAGACGTCTAGCATATGCGGACTAGCGAGCTCACGATCTCAGTCAAGAAGTCATGATCCGCTCTCGAGAGATCGCAGTCGGAGTCAAGCATCATAATTATCTTATTTTAGCAAGGCCGAAGTTGAATGCGGAACAGGCAAAAGATCAACGGCGGCGGAGGTTCCACGAGGCTGATGCTTAAGCCCTGAGCCCTGAGGCCTGCATCGAAAGTCCATCGGCTATTGGGTGGGATGAGCATCAGCATCGCAGATTCAACCAGGGCATCAAGGGCGCAGATTCTCGAGTCCAGCTCGGCGAACGAGAGTTCAGCGATTGCGGCTGGACCAATCAGCGAGCAGGCGAAAGTTCCCGATCGAAATAATTTTCGGGGGCGGCGAAGTGCCCGTCATCGCCGCAGTGAGTGACTCAAGGGAACAGAGAAAGAAAGATTCACACAGGGAGTCGAATAATTATCCCTTCCGCCTTAATCTCTCTCGTACATGTCGCGTCAATGACCATCACCGTGGGCGTGCTGGCCTTGCAAGGCGCTTTTTTGGAACATTTGGTCTTACTGCGGCGCGCTGCGGATTATCTGCGGACACAAGGCCATGCAGTCGCCTTCGAGTTTACGGAAGTCAGAAACGTGAAAGACTTGACGCGGTGCGACGCATTGATTATTCCCGGTGGAGAAAGCACCACCATTGCGCTCGTGGCCGCCCAGTCAGGCCTCCTAGAACCGCTCAGAGAGTTCGTCAAGTATGTGCCCCTGCTTTGACGTTTGCTTCACGCGGGTGGCTGACACATTCCTCCCAGAGTCCTCCGCAAACCAACATGGGGCACTTGCGCTGGTCTTATTCTGCTTGCGGAGGCAGCGAATGCCACTAAGAAAGGTGGCCAGGACCTGATCGGCGGACTGGACGTCAGAGTGAACAGAAACCACTTCGGACGGCAGGTCGAAAGCTTCCAAGCCGATGTAGATTTGCCGTTCCTGTCCACCAACGGCGACGTCTCAGGGGCTCCATTCCCAGGCGTTTTCATTCGGGCCCCTGTAGTCGAGAAGATCCTGCCCAATGTCGAAGGCATCCAGAAAGGAGAACAACAACTGGCTGAAACTGTGGTCGCACCATCCAAGTCTGCCAAGGATGACCACGCGAGGATGGCAATGAGCTCTCATGTTGATATCATGGCCAAGTTACCTGGTCGGCTGAAGAAAGCTGCTGCAATGGGTGCCGAAGTGAATGCTGGTGAGGAAACGGGGGATATAATCGCTGTCAAGCAGGGTAACGTCTTCGGAACCAGCTTTCATCCTGAATTGACATCTGATATCCGGATACACGTCTGGTGGTTGAGGCAGGTATTGGACGCGGTTGGGACGTCGGATGGTATACATTGATGCGGCGATAGAGGCAGAATATCGGCTTGACAAAGGAGTCCGGAGTCCAGGACGAGTGCGAGTTTGGAATCGTGTACATATTGATGTCCATCATCTGCCACTGCCGTATTCTTCCTCTTCTTTTCGCCGCTCCGCATCAATAGCTCGACCATAACCTCCTCTGCCTGGATCAAACTCGTCCCGGTATTCGTCTCTTACCTGTCCGCCGGACTTACCGCGGCCATATTGTCTGCCTTCTTGGAATCCAGCGTCAAGGTCGGTTCTGATGACACGTTCGTCAAGCTTAGTGCCTCCGATATACTTCAAACAGTCCAGCGCCTCTTGGTGAGTATAATACTCGACGAAGCAGAAGCCGCAAGGGGTTTTTTGAAACCGATCTAACCCCATGACAAGTCGTTTGATCTCGCCGCATTTGGAGAACAGCTCGTGGATTTGTTCCTCGGTGGTGTAGAACGACCTGCATGCGCGTAAGTCCTCGGCCTAGAAGTAGGCATTTCGAGACGAACAGATTGCCGACATAGATGGTGGTCGCGTCCTTCAGAAGATCAAACTCATCTTGCTGCTTGTCATTGTCCTCCTGATGGTCTCGCCCATACTTGCCCTTCTTCTGTGTGCGAGTCAGTTCAGACTGCTCCTCGTAACAATAGAGGGGCACCGCTCACTCGAGAAGAATAATAGGTGCTAGGTCTGTCGAGTCTTTCAACGGTAGACATGGCTGCTGATTGCGTATCAATGCCGGCGTGGATGGCTGTTGGTGGTTTACGAAGCAGAGAGAGAGTCACTGGGAAGTGAGTGACGAGAGAAGCTGCGGCGCGCCGCGTCAAAGCGCGACGACCGCATTTTCACTTTCACTTGCGCTTCAGCACCACCTCACCACCAACTGTCGCTCGTGGCCGCGCAGACCTTTATCATTGCCATGCCACCCTAATTTCACGACTGTTGGGCCTGCGACACTCCCAAAATGCCTAAAGTAATTGGATACACACCGCCATACCTCTGCCGGCCGTCTCCAGGCTCCAAGATCTTCACAGACCCGGAACCTCAGTCACCCGTATCTCCCTCAAAACGCTCTTACGACACCGGCTCCCCTTTGCAATCGCAGCGCCAGGGTCCCAGGAGACTTGTCGCAAGCAGAGGTACAGAAATATTTACTGTCGTGGGCAACAAGATCAGATGGGCGGATCTTGCAACAGTACGAGATGAATGGGAAGAAAACACAAAGTCTGGCCTTGGTCTGTCTCGTATTGACACGACAGACGCTGCTGAGGGCACCAACTACAAAGTAAGCCGCTGGTTTGTTCTGCGCGAAATGGCGGTGCTGACAGATGCAGACTCTTGCTGTCCCGGTCTACTACCAGATAAACCAGATCTTGATATCTCCGTCTGGCTTCTTCCTTGCCATTTGCACCGAGCACACCGTCCATATTGCCGTCCTGCCTGACCCCTCAAGGTTGAAGGAGCGCAACCAGTCTTCGTTAAAAGTCAAAACATATCAACTTGGCCCGACAGTCCACGTCATTCCGGAGTCTCCTCTGGTATCAGTGCTATGGCATCCCTTGGCTCATGCGACTACCACGACCGATTGCCTGGTTACTGTCACTGCTGAGGCTGCGGTGCGACTATGGGAGTTCGACAGATCGAGCAACTGGTCCTTTGACCGCCCACAGCTGGCCATTGACTTGAGAAAGTTGGCGGATGGCGTCTCATGTGATCAAGACTTTGAGCCGTCTGGTTTTGGTAAGCGTCGGGGATTTTCCGTCGATACCTTCGATATGGAAGTTTCTGCTGCTTGCTTCGGTGGTCGCGCTGGGGAGGATGAGGATGCATGGGCGAGCATGACCCTCTGGGTGGCTATGAGGAATGGGGATCTCTACGCTTTATGCCCATTGCTGCCGTCGAGATGGAGGCCGACCTCAACCACTATTCCTTCCCTCACCACTACAGCTATATCTCGGATAGCTTCGATCAACGATGACGAGGCAGATATGGACGAAAGACGGGCTGCTCGTCAGCAATATGAATGGGTTCAGGAGATTGATAACGAGGAGCCCGAGATTCATCAGTCCACCGGTAGCCTTGGACAATGGGAGGTGCGATGCAGGCCACAGCAACCGAGCGCCATCCCACGTCTTCAGGGACCCTTCACGCTTACGCCGGAGGACGACGACACAGAAATTGAGATATCAGATGTGTATGTGCTTCCCGGAAGACTCGATGAAGAAGATTTATTCGACGGTGAAGATGAAAATGAGCTGGACGTGCCATTAGGCCCTCCCGTTCCATTTACCACCATCTGCGTTGCCACGCACGAGAATCAAGTCTTTTTTGCTATTGACCTCGACGGGGTGACAGGGCAGTGGCTTCCAAAGAAGGGAAAAGGTGCATTCAGTGTCCCCTCTTCCGACGCCAAACCGCTAACACTGATCGACACCGTATCACTGGCTGAAGGAGCCAGGAATGCTGCAGTCAACTGGCCCATCTTCACCCCGGATATCGTGTACCACCACTCGTTGTTCCTGACCACAGCTGACCATGTCTATTCTTTCTCATTGAATGACTGGATCACTCAGCTCGGCGCCGAAGTGGCAGGAAGTCAGCCTGTTGATCCTGGCCTGCAAAGCAGGCTGCGGATACGGTGCCAGAATTCGATATCCGTGACTGACAAGCTGATCAACACAAGCGAGCCTTCGGAGATCCTTTCCGCCCCTACCGTTGTCGACGACGAGTCAGTAGGCTATCTGCTCCTGACTTCCACCGGTCAGGGCTCCTATGGAGTGGCCTTCGATCGAGACTATCTCGGCGGTTCCACTTTCGAGCCCTCGTCGACAGAGCCCCCTTTCTCCCCCAGTCGCTCAAGCCCTCAACTCGTCAAGACGGCGGACGCAGACATTGACCTAGTCCCAGCCAGAGAGCCTTACTCCCTTCCGAGAGTCTTCTACCAGAACCAACACATTCCCATTGATTCTTTGCGCAAGCAATTACCGACACATCTGAGAAAGGCTGTCACTGAACGCCCTATGAAGCTCAGTCCTGCTATGTTGGAAATAATGACCTCCACCCATCGCGTAATCGGTGTGCAATCACATGTTCTGGAGACCGCCGCTTCGGAACTGTTCCGTCGATGCGAACGACTACGCGACGAACTTGGTAGCCAAGTCAAGCAGATGGCCGAATTAGCGGACCAATTGCAGCGTCTCTCTGCTACTGAAGGAGAAGATGAGTATGGGAAGCCTCATCACATCAAATCCCCCCAAGAGAGACTCCAAGACGCACAGGAGAAGCAGAAGAACCTGGTGGCAAGATACGAGGCCTTGAGGAGAAAGGTTGGTCGAGTCGGCTCAGGGAAGAGAGATCTCAGTTCGAAAGAGCTTGCTTGGATCGAAGAAATCGGTGCTCTGGGGAAGAATCTTGGTGTTGCGACTGAGGAGAGGGAGGAACAGGAAGGTCTGTCCATGGACAAGAGGTTCGACACGGTAAGTCCGCTTTTGTTCACCCCTTTTTTTCGGTATTTCGGTCATTTGAGTGATTGCTAACACCCAAGCAACAGGTGAAGAAACTTGCCCACGACCTTGTGGAAGAAGCCAACCTTCTCTCAAAGCAAAACCAGTCTCCCAACCCTCCGCCGGCGCTCGAAGCATCCACCTCGTCAATCTCTAACTCGTCAATCACGCCATCAATGTCAGCCTCCCAAATGACCGTCACGTCGCGATCGAGTGCTTCTCTTCCGGGCTCCACTTTCTCCGCTGGATTTGGTGTGCCCAGTCGATTGCAGAAGGAACGCATCGCAGACGTCATGGGTATGGTTGAGAGGGAAGGCGCGGTTATCGAGTCTGCTATGAAGAGGCTGGAGAGGTTGAAGATGGAGTACTAGGAGTACTGGATGTTGATGTGGCGTGGTGTGAGGGTTAAGGAAGTGATCAAACAGGACAAGGTCATGAACGAGCCACGAAAAGCGCGAGCCAAAGGTCAATTGTTGAGATTGTACGAGCGAAATGGGTTGAGACTGGCCTAGGGACCTATGTTCAAAGTTGAGCCAAAGGGGCGCCCACTTCGCTCGTAGGGCCACAAGGTGCACGACCACTGGGTGTTGACATGCTGGCGCTTGCCTACCGGTGTTGGATATTCTCGGCCTGGATGTCCCGTGTCCTTCTCCACACTGGCTCAGATTAAAGCGAGTACAATTTCTCCAGTAGCCACATCAATCTATTCAAGTACGAACAACCTCGACCTTTGCTAGTCGCACAGCTAGATCACCCTTTCCCTCATCCACCCTTTCGACGACGTCCTTGCCGAACGCATACAGTGCATCCAGAAATGCCGGGATAAACGAGCCAGGCCCTTTACACGAGACGTCCTTCTCGGCGTATTCTGCCGCAATTTCATAATGCAAGATGCCTGCGAGAGCGGCTAGGAATTTATCGTCCGGGTGGAGGGCCACGTAGCTGGCGACGACGGCCCCCAGGGCACATCCGGCGCCGGTGATCCTGCCGAGAAAGGCGGACCCGTTTCTGACGGCGAGAGTCCGGACCCCGTCGGAGAGATAGTCCGTCTGGCCCGTCATGAGGACGACGCAGCGTTCGCGCTGGGCCAGGGATGTGACGAGCGCGGCCTTGTCCGCCTCGGTCGCCGTGGACGGGCCGGAGTCGACGCCGCGTTGTTGCGTCGTCGATGTCCCTGCGACGGCGCCGATTTCGCCCTCGTTGCCCTTGATGACGCTGAAGAAGCCGCCGGCCAGGAGGGTCTTGATGGCGGCGCGACGGACCGCGGTGGCGCCGCCGCCGACGGGGTCGAGGAGGACGGGACCGCCGACGGCGTTGTAGGCTCTCATACCTTCGAGAAAAGTGGCGATCTTCTCGGGCGTGGCGGTGCCCATGTTGATGACGAGCGCGCCGCCCAGCTTGGCCAGGTCGGGCGCCTCAGGCCCGTTTTCGGACATGATGGGCGAGGCGCCGGTCGCCAGGCAGACGTTGGCGACGAAGTTCTGCACCACCGTGTTGGTCATGTTGTGGCAGAGCTTGTTGGATGAGACGTGCCTTTTGATGATGGCCGGGACTTGGGCGATCAGGGCCGCGAGGTCCGTGGTCGTGGGTTTGCCGGGTGGGACCGCTGCGTAGAACGTGTCCTTGGACGATCTGAACAGGTCGAGGAGGTTCCGGGACGCGGCTTCGGGGACGGCAGAGGCCACGATGGCACTGACTACTGCGACGCCGTTGAGGCGGTTGGTCCCGGCTGCTGACTGGTGGAGCACTCTTTGCACGTTCGAGGCGTTGATGCTGCCGATGGCGACGCAGGGAATGGACTTTTCCGTCCCCGTGTCACAGGCAGAGAGGATGTGTTGAAGCCCCCTCGTCCCGATGATGTGCTTGGTGTCGGTTTTCGTGGGCGTGGCAAATGCCGTGCCAATCCCGAGATAGTCGGCACCGTCCTTGATGGCTTTTTCGGCTTCCTGGGGTGACGAGGCTGTGACTCCTATGATGGCGTCTGGTCCTAGGATTTGCCGTGCCTGCACGACGTCCATGTCGTCTTGACCGATGTGGACTCCTTCGGCGCCAATCGCTTGACAGACGTCGAGCCGGTCATTGACCAGCAGGGGGACGTTGTATTTTTGAGTGATGGTATGGAGTTTCGCGCCCACTTCGATCATGACGCCGGTGTCGGCGTGCTTTTCTCGATATTGAACGATGCCAACGCCACCACGAAGTGCCTGCTCGACCACGTCCGCAAGGTCCTTATCCCCAAGGATTGCAGGAGTAGAGTCCGTGACTAGGTACAAAGACCAGTCTATGCTGGCTCTGAGCTTTGGTTTTGACGACATCGTGTGACTGGCTCGCCTGTCTGCAACTTAAGTTAAAGAGTCACTGACTGGCTCGTGTGCATTGAAACTATTTTGTGTCCTTTTCTCATGGATTGCTCACTGACCGGCGAGAATCACAGCAGTAGAGAATTGACGATTGCAGGCGTGCGGTATTAAAGATTGAGAGAAACAGGAAAAGGATGCAGTGCTCAAGATTGTGTCATCAAATTACCGCAGAGGCACGAAAAGCTTCAATTCCATCGCAGTGAAATGCAACAAGCTCACCCACGTCGACTCATCCGCAGCGATGGCACCTACCTCGACTTCTTCGATCAGACGCTCAATGACATGAATGGCCTATGGCCTGTGACCTGATGTTCGTGAAGCAAAGCTGAGCAACGACGGCGAGGTCTGGGCCGAGTTACAGGCATCACTACAGTAGGTAACTTCCGGCGCGTGGGACGCCTGCTGTCAGGGGTCTAGAGGAACAGGTGCAGTGGCTTGGTGGCTGCCTACCGGGTGAACAAAGACGCAAGCGGGGAGCCTATTGTGCTGCATCTCGGCTTTGTCGTTGCTGCAGTGAATGTTTGCGGCCTAGACGCTTCATCCATCCAGTCACGCAAGCACACCGCGCCCTCCTGTTGGGCCAGCCGGATCCAGTTCTCCGAGTGACAACTGCACAATTTTTCAATTCTTTAGCGCGAGCCGAGAAGTCCAAGTCGCTCGCCGTGACGCTGCGCTCACACTACTAGTACTGACCCTTTCGCCTCCCGACTTCTATTCTTTTCGTCTCATCATCATCACTACCGCTCTGTCAAGCAGTCGAGATTTACTCGCTCTCGTCAGACATTTTCATCGACCGACACCTTGCAACTTGAACATCCATCCTCTTCTGAGTCTGCCACCGCCGCTCACACTATCCCATCGATCCCCCAGCGCCATCCTGCTTGCGCTCCTCCAACTGCCAGAAAGTAAACGCATCACGGTCAAGCGCAGCCCGGATTGTTCATGTATCGGACGGTCTTTCCCTCCTCCAAAACCAAAACCAAACAAAAGCTGGACATATTTCCGGCCAACCGACATCGTTGTAGTGTCGCCCGATCCTCCTATGGTTGATACGCTGCATCAGACGCCTTTCTTCATGTTATATTCCATTATTCAGTGGTGATTTCCCACGCATGTCTGGTCAATTTGAAAGATTCTCATACACCCGCATCCACGCCAACAACCTGTGAGCCTTTGTCTCGCCAGAAAAGATCGACGCGCCTGGTCCAACTGTCCCATACAGCTTTGAAGAAGACAAGACGGATAGACAACTAAATATCCCTCAAAATGGCTACCCTCAACATCCGCCGGGACGTTACCGATCCCTTCTACCGGTACAAGATGGAGCGCTTGCAGTCCAAGATTGAAGGAAAAGGCAACGGCATCAAGTAAGCCAGTCTGGGTGACCCCATGTACGTGTACTAACAGTCTCACTAGGACGGTTGTGGCCAACCTTCCAAGTGTTGCCGCTTCCCTAGCTCGTCCTCCTTCCTATGTCATCAAGTACTTCGGTTTCGAGCTGGGTGCGCAAACCAACACCAATCCCAAGGACGACCGTTGGATCATCAACGGCGCCCACGAGGCATCCAAGCTGCAAGACTCGCTGGATGGTTTCATCTCCAGGTTCGTGCTCTGCAAGTCCTGCAAGAACCCTGAGACCGAGATCAACATCAAGGATGGGCGCATTCTGTTGGACTGCAAGGCCTGCGGCCAACGCACCCAGGTGGACCTGCGACACAAGCTGAGTGGGTTTATTCTCAAGAACGAACCAAAGGGTGGCAAGAAGACAAAGAAGGAAAAAATGAGTCGTCGCGATCGAGCCAAGGCTGAAGCTCTGGAGAACGGATCCGCGAATGGCGGCAGCCCTCATGACTCCAACTCGGACAAAGGAGACGCTGATGGCGATGACGGTCTCGTGGAGCTCGAGGCTGGCAGCGACGACGAGTTCACCAGACAGATTACCGAGGGAGCCAAGAGTATTGAAGCCAAGAACAACAGAGAACCCAAGGATGACGAGTGGACTGTCGACACTTCCGCCGAGGCCGTGGCAGCTCGTGCCAAAGAATTGCCAACTGACCTAAAGAGCTCTCTTGCCTTCGACGACGACGATGAGGGCGAGGAGAACGGTCACAACGTCTACGACCAACTTGGAACGTGGCTCATTGACGAAACCAAGACTAAAGGCTCTGTGACCAAGGTGGACGATCTCGAAATCTACAAGAAGGCCAAAGACTTGGGCATCGAGAACAAGCACAAGACCTTGACGGTTCTTGCCCAGACTCTCTTCGACGACAACATTGTCAAGCAGAAGCAAATCGAGAAGCGTGCCAGCATGCTCAAGACCATGATCGGCGAGTCTGAGAAGCACATGAAGGCCTTCCTCGGCGGTACTGAGCGCTTCGTCGGCAATGATCACTCCGAGCTGATCCCTCTGGTCCCTGCCATTCTCATGACCTACTATCAGAACGATCTCGTGAGCGAGGAGGTTGCCAAGTCTTGGGGTCATAAGGCCAGCAAAAAATATGTGGACATCAGCACCAGTCGTAAAGTTCGCAAGGCTGCTGAGAAGTTTCTGCAGTGGCTCGACGAGGCCGAGAGCGACGAAGAAGAGAGCGATGATGAGTAGATTCGCTACCTTCAGTCTACGAGTCACCCGTCTCTTCCCCATGTTGTCCTGACCTCAAGTCTATCCATGGCCCTAAACGGGCAGTCACTCTCTCCTCCGGCGCGCGGGCTTGCCTTCTGCTTGTAAATTGTTCCTGGTCACTCCTTTCTACTTGTTGTGTTGGTGGTGGTACACAGCGTTACGTGTCGTCAAGTCAGGGGTTTAAACCTGTCTTCGCGGCGCCGATCCTGTAGCTAGAATCTCCCTCAATTGAATCCAGAATGCATTAGATTCCACAGGAAGTCGCTCATCCATCCTTGACTCGTTCGGGTTGAGCATAGCCGCTCCTCAGCCTCGTGTCGCTCCCCGTCGACGTTCCCTCGCGGCGATGACCGCCCACAGACTGCCGATACGCTCCATACTCGCACCTGTACTGCCGTATCTCCTCCTGCATCACGGCGACACGCATCTCCAACCCGGCCTGACTCTCCACCAGCTGCCTGACTCGCTCGCGGTTATTCCTCGCATCACACCAGTGAAACCAAGTGGTCACCAGCGTGAAAAACAGAACAGTCACACCACTCTACGCCGTGACGATCTGCTCAACGGCGCCCCGGTTCGACTTCTCTGCCAGCTGGAGCGTGCGCTCCTGGATCGCCAGACTCCTCTTCTGGACGTCGGCGTTCTGCCTGGCGACCTCGTCGCTCTCGCCTTGCGCGTCGTTGCTGTGTCGGAGCAGGTCGCCCACCTCGGCCAGAAGGGCCCTCGTCAGCTCAAAGTCCGTGTCCAGCGCGGATTTGGTGGACTCGATGGAATCGCCGATCGTGTCGAGCAGCTGAGCAGTGGCCTGTTGCTTCTTCTCCAGGTAGGCTGTGTAGGCGAGGGCGAGGCTCTCGAGGACCGAGGTTTCAATGACGGCGAGGGGGGTGAGAGGTTCTTGGATCGGAAGGGCATGGACTCGCACCCGGATCGGGATCGGGACCGGAGCCGGGATCGACAAGGCCAGAAAGAGGAGAGCAAGACGATGCCAGAAGAGGGCGGCCGGGAAGAGAGGCGGCTTCATGGTGGTGGATGTACGGCTGGAACGTGTGGTACGTATAGTGCTGGGACACAGGTCACTGGCTCTTGATACTTGATCCTTGTGCTTGAACCGCCAGCGTAGACACGATAGGCGTGTGCAGAAGGTACGAACCGTGACGCCTCCACAGTCGTACTTGTCCAGTACCTGTGGGTCGATACTGCGACACCTACATACCACCTTTCGGGTGTCCTCTCCTCTTAGACCGAGTTGGAAACTAACTGACCACCGCGTCTGCGAAAGGCCACTGTGATTATTACAGGACGCCCAGTCTGTCCTTCCAGTCTGGAAACACCATGGGCAACCTCCGGGGTGCGTGTCCAGGCAGTTTCTGCTCAATCACCTCGACCAACTCGTCGAACATCAACTCGTAGCCCTTGGGCGTGAAATGCAGTCCGTCGATCAACAGCTCGGCCAGCACTTCGTTCCTTGGCGCATCCTTGCTTCCTGCCAGCGCATCGGTCGAGCCTTCCGTCCAGCCGGCCTTCCGCATGAAGATCGTCCACAGATCCAGCACGGGCAGATGGCACTCTTGGCCGACTTGGTGAGCCGCACGCGCATATTTCGCGGTGTGTTCCGCCGTGCGGTCGGGGCTGTTCAGTTGATGTTCATCCACGGGTGGGGGCGTGATGAGGATGACTTGGGTGTCGTGCCGTTTCAGGCCTTGGTGGTGGATGATGTCCTTCAGCGAGGACGTGTATCTCTGCAGGGGCACGTGCTGGGGGTGTCCCGGCACGCAAGCGTCGTTGGCACCGAAGAAGATGGTCATCAACTGCACGCGTGGGACTGTCTGGGAAGGGGCACTGTCCGCCGGGAAGAACTGCTGCAGTACCTCATAGCCCATCGGCGCCGTGTAGCCTGAGAAGCCACGGTTGATCACGTCTAGCCGTCGAGAGTACCATTCTGAGAGGCGGGCTGTCAAGGTCAGGGAGGAGATCTGCGTGATGCTGTCGCCGAGGAGGACAAATTGGGGGTAGTTGGTTGGGTGGCCCGCGGTGGGGGAGGTGGGATGAAGAGGAGACGAGGTTGACTGGGCGGGAGAATGGGACATGGTCGGAAGGGGAGAGTGTCCTCGTACTCCGTAGGTGATACGAGTAGCTACAGTGTGTACATAGAGGATCAGGCAGCCGACAGCCGTAGACAGGCTGTGATAGAGGGATCTATCAGGCCCAAACAGGCTGTGGTATGCGTTACAATCTCTCGATGGTCAACCGATGTCGTCGCTCGGAAGAAGTTGGCCGAGCACGAGCCTCTGCCGGCTCGTTAGTGGTTTCGGCTTAGCCTAAACACCCCGGGCTGGGGGGCTTGGGGGATCTCGCAGGTGCACAATGACATGGTCTTGCAGCTGACGGGGGTGCCCGAGCCTCCTTACAGGCCCGTCGGTATGCAAGTCATCGTCACCCCCAGCCCTTGTTGTGGCTCTCCGAATTGTTTCCAACCACCCGAGGTCGTGGAAATGCCCTGTTCGGCTTTCTCCAGCGCCCAAGCATCCAATGACTCCCGCGACTATCAACACCACCGTTCGCCGGCGGCGGCAATACTTCATATAACGACTCGACGAACATGTCTCGGAGCGTCGGCACTGGTGGGTGTGCAATGCCCAGACTTCGCGAGACATTCCTCCGCATGAGGCCCTCCTCCTATTCGAGGCCTCGCCGCGTTCGTCGAAATCCGTCAGATGATTGATGCCACTGCCACTCGCTCGACAAAGATATGTCGTCCACCTGATCATATGCCTAGTTTTTGATCCCACACCCTCGCCGGGATGGGCACACCCTTTTCCTGCTTTCTATGCTTAGCGTGACGGTCCGTTGCTCAACCGTCAACCTACTGGTTTCAACCCAGAGGTGATCGACGGGTAACGCTTGGCCTGACCCATTAATTACAGGTCATTCATTCTATTGATATTGCTGACTCGGGATATACTCGAACTTAGTCAGGCACCGAGTTGTCTCCTTCATTCCACGCCTTCCACGAGACTGTTATTCATACATCTTACCTTCCCAATGGCCAGCTGACGACCTTGGGAAGGCGGTGACTGTCCGCAGGCGGCGACGTGACCTCCTTCCTGCGGCCTCCGTTGCTTTCTGCAGCTGTCTTTCCTGCTCCCATTCCCCCATGTCGAAGCTGCCACGATGCCGAAATCCTTTGTCTCTTTCCAAGAACCCTACGAGACTGGCGCCCTCACACCTTCCTATCCAGCTACCACGCCATCCTCGCCGGAGACGCTCCGCAGATTGAAAAATTCGCTCTCCGTCATTGAGCCGGGACATCGGCTACCCCCCTCGCTTGTCATGACCCCCAAAGATACGGAAGAGAGTGCCTTGCTGGGAGAGCATCCTGGGCTGATCCGCAGGTACACCGAGACGAGTATGCAGGAATCTCCGAGGTCAAGACAGCTTTCAAGGGTGAATAGTGCCAGTGGGAGTCTACGAAGACGGAGATACAGTGCGCGACAGTCGGGCAACTCTAGTCCGGTGTGGATGAGAAACTCTGGTCTCCGCACACCCAAGCTTTCGTCGTCGATGCTGGCAGGCTCTCTGTCGAAGGACGACCGGTTGTGGTATGATCAGTTCACGTCCACCGACTGGGTCCACGATAGCATCGCGGACGGATACCGTGTACTCGAGCTGAGGAAAAAGAGGGGTTGGCGAGGACGTCTCGCTTTGCTGGTCGACTCGGCTCAAGGATGGATCCTCGTTGCCATCATCGGGTTCGTCACCGCGGCCATAGCGTACTTTGTCGACGTGACAGAGTCGGCTATCTTCGACATCAAACGAGGCTTCTGTCGGGGCGCTTGGTATCTTGGTAGAACTAGCTGCTGCGATGGAGAACGCGTGTGTGACAGGTGGAGGAGCTGGTCGGAACTCATTCGCCCTTCTCGAATCGACGACGTTCACATCGACTTTCTGGCTTTCATCATCGGGTCAATGGTCCTTGCAGCGTTGGCCTGCTTCATCACGTTGTACTCGAAGACGGTCGTGCCTTCTCACATTGCTTCCACGCTCGACGAGAATCTTGGAGCTCTCAGGCAAAATGTCAACACCGAGGCAGACGAGGACAAGTCATCAGCTGGCCGACCTTTAGCTCAGGAGAACACCCTTCCCGCAAGCGTATACTTCTCAGCAGCCGGCAGTGGCGTTGCGGAGGTCAAGGTCATCCTCAGCGGCTTTGTGCTGCATGGGTACCTCGGTCTCCGAGTCCTTATTATAAAGACCATCGCTCTCATTTTGAGCGTCGCGTCAGGGATGAGTTTGGGCAAAGAAGGACCTTATGTGCACATCGCCACCTGTGTGGGCAACATTGCCTGCAGGTTCTTTACCAAGTACAACCTTAACGACGGTAAGAGAAGAGAGGTTCTATCGGCGAGTGCCGCAGCCGGCGTCGCTGTCGCTTTCGGTTCGCCCTTGGGTGGAGTCCTCTTCAGCCTCGAGGAAGTCAGCTACTACTTCCCCCCGAAGACCTTGTTCCGGACCTTCTTCTGTTGCATTGTTGCCGCGCTTTCACTCAAGTTTCTGAATCCATATGGCACCAACAAGATTGTGCTGTTTGAAGTCCGTTATGTTACAGATTGGCATTACTTCGAGCTTGTCATCTTCGCATTAATCGGCATGGCAGGTGGAGTGGCTGGTGCACTTTTCATCAAGGTGTCTCGCTTCTGGGCCACCACATTTCGGCGCATCAGCATCATCAAGACCTATCCCATGCTGGAAGTCCTCCTCGTGGCCCTGCTCACGGGCTTGATCAGCTTCTGGAACCGCTACACCCGGCTGGCTGTTGCCGAACTCCTGTTCGAGCTTGCCAGCCCATGCCAAAAGAATAATCCAGGAAATGGACTTTGTCCTTCGACCGAGGACGAGATCTTGGAGGTTGTCCGCTACCTCAGCATTGCATTCGTGGTCAAGGCTTTTCTCACGACCATCACTTTTGGCATCAAGGTGCCCGCTGGCATCTATGTGCCTTCCATGGTTGTCGGTGGTCTCATGGGACGCATCGTGGGTCACTTGACCCAATACGTAGTCTTGAAGCTTCCAGATTTCTTCCTCTGGTCGCATTGCCGAGATTCCGGAAACATCGAATCGTGTGTTACACCTGGTGTCTATGCCCTAGTGGCGGCGGGCGCCACCATGTGTGGTGTCACACGCCTCTCCGTCACCTTGGCCGTCATCCTGTTTGAGTTGACAGGCAGCTTGGACCACGTGTTACCCTTCTCACTGGGTGTTCTCTGCGCCAAGTGGACGGCAGACGCCGTCGAGCCATTGAGCATATATGATCTGTTGACGGATATGAATTCATATCCTTTCCTGGATAACAGGAGAACACCGGTCTTTGACTCTGAGCTCGGAGACATCACACCCCGCTTCAGGAGAGACAAAGTGATTGACATCACGCTATCCCCTCTTGTCAGGGCGGCGGACTTACGGGCTAAACTTCAACGCTTGCAAAATCTCGGTGAGCTCGACGGCGGCCTGCCTATCCTTCGCAATAAAGTCCTAGTGGGTCTCATCCCGGCTCCGGACTTGGAATTTGCCCTAGACCGGGTGGAAGATGAGGAGACGGCCTTTTGCTTGCTCTCCACGGAAAGCCACGCGCACAACTCGCACTACCAGCCTTGGGACTCATTTGAGGAGACAGGATACGATTCGGGAAGGGAGGAGTCTGGCAATGAAGAACCCCCTCCGGCCGAACCGACGGATCTGACGCCTTATATCGACCCGGCGCCAGTGGCACTTGATGTGCACTCACCGATGGACCTGGTTTACCAGTGCTTCGTCAAATTGGGGCTACGATACATTTGTGTTTTAAGCGATGGGGAATTTAGGGGCATGGTCCACAAAAAGGCATTTGTGAGATACGTCAAGACGTTAGAGCACAGTTCGAGTCTTCATTGAGAGGCTGGCAAAAGAGTGCCGTAGGGGGGGTCGCGGAAGCGACTTCAGACTTCATCACCAAGAACAGGGTTGGATTGACAGATATCCACCAGCATCGTTTAGCCTTGGGCTACGGTAAAAGAGTTGGCCTTCGATTTGCATTAGCGTTCAGGGAGTTTCTCGATGGCGTTAATAAGGTCATTATTGCATTGTGGGTATGAAGTATGCTCAGCCAGATGCATCATGCATCATGCCTTATGCCTCATGACGGCTCAAGCGATACATGTAAACTACTGCTAATACTACGACGACAGTAAATGCAACCGTTCATTGTTAGGCATCGAGGACGCTCATTATGACAACGACATGGCAAACTGTATCGCGCTCAGCTCAAGACCTAGACTCACCTTGCCGTACGCAGACCCAAACCTCCAACACCGGTTCGAACGGTCTGTGCGATACGTCCTCTTTGGCATCCTTACTGCGTGCTCGTACGGGACTAACGCAGTGCTTATTCTCCCTCCCGCATCCGCACAGCCACGGAGTAAGAGGAACGACATGTTCATCCATGCCATACCTGGCGAGCAGGTTGTCCGCATGCTTTCCCCAGGGGCCGTCTCCACTCAAAAGCTCCGGTCAGGGAAAAGCTTGTGGTGACGGCCCAGCCTTGCCTCTTTCTGATCAACCTATCAGCATTGCCAGACGACGCAGGATAGGCCCGAGACTGCGGTTTGCTTTCTGATCAGCCTCGACGACGCTGGACAGCTTGGCTGTTGTTAGTCAACGCCCCAAAGGTTTGCTCTTTCACGCGCGCGTCCGCCCAGTTCACGGAAAAGTAAGGGCTTCTTCTCGCTGAAATCGCTGCCATATCATGTCATGGCGTGCGGTGTTCGACCGCTGCCACTCGAGTTTTCTTGATTTGGTTGTGTAACTTTGCAACCAGGACACACGTGAAGACAGGTAGGCAGGTCAGATCATCCATCTTTGTGCACAGACTCTCTCGGAACCGGGAAACCACACCAGCCACGGAACTGTTGCGGTTGGCCGAACCGTTCAATAATTACAGGTAGGAAGGGAGGAACGCACGTTACGTGGAACGTTTTGAATCATTGGTGCAAGATCAGGCGAAATAAATGCAGGTACCGGGCGAAGAAGGGACCTTCATTCGTCAAGTCTGATTCAAGTTAGTTTTGCTGGTGTGTGACCCACGCTCGACGTTCTGACTTTTTGTTTTGAAGAGGAACTCGCGCTGCTGATGAGTGATTCACTTCTTCTCCAAGCAATTTTCGACACTTATCCACTCACTCTCACTCACAGTTGGTCCCCGCGCCGTCGCCAACACAGCCGTTGCGCGCATTTACACCCCGGCGACCACGAGCATCAACGCACTCAACTCTTCCCTTCCATCGCTTCAGAAAGGCTTTCGAGATGACGTTTGCCATGTCCGTTGAGACGCAAACAGAGGCCGCTGCCACTGAAGGCTTCGCTGGTTCCGCAGAGCACGTGGAGCAAGTTACCTCTGTTGGACCGTGGGCGCTCCGACGGTACAGCAATACAAGCTGGACAGCCGTTAGCAGTGCAGGTGCTCGCTCCAGTAGACGAGGCCCTATGTCGTCCAGCGCCATCGTTAGTCCGACCCCAGGCGACACCAACTCCGATAATCCGTTCAGCAGTGCATTCGCTGCAAGCCTCACAGCCGACGAAGTCTTTCGTGACCGGAACGCATCGGAGGCGTCAAGTTCAACGGCGGTGGGCTCGAGTGGAGGCGAGGGACACGCCCCAGTAAAGGGGGTGTCAGGGTTCACGAGGACCATGGAGGAGGCTGACCGCCAGGCGGAGGAAGTCCGGCGCATGCTGGGTGGGGAGGCCAATGCAACGAGCAACGACGATGCCGAAAGGCGGCGATATGAGGAGGCAAGAGCCGAGCGGGCAGGAGTGACCGTTCGCCATCAGTCATCGCCTCTGGCATACAGTGCAGCTTTGGCGGGGAGCACCCGGTCGTCAACAGACACTGAGCGTGACGCTGCCGACGCTCTCCACCAACTGTGGGCCGCCGAAAACTGTCAGGCATGCAGACAGAACGCTTCAGTCGCGACGGCCGGGATATCCATGCTTGCCATTACGACGGTCGTTGCGATCCCCAGTCCGTTCATCTTGATCAAGGTGCTCTCAGGCGGACCCGGCCCCCAACTCAGCCTTTACCTGGTGATGGCGATTCCGAGCGCGGTATTCAACAGCCTGCTCATGATCGCCTGGGTGGTCTTGGCCGGGCTCAGATGGCCCGGCTGGCGAGAGAAGAGCGGAGTCGGCTTCTTCAAGCAGTGGCTCTGCTCGCTGACAATCGGGCTTGGTCTCTATTTCCTGGTGGCGGGGGTGTTGTATGCTTGCTCGAGCGGATCGACCGGGGTCGGACAAGATTAATTCTGCAATCGAGCCGTCGTTCGAAAGTGGCGTTTGGAGTCGGAAAGCGTGGAGTTTGAGGGAATGTTGACATGTTCTGTTTCCGGACATTGGCGTGGAACACGACGAGCTTGACATGGCCGCAAGCAGCAAGTCCCAAAGCGAAAGATACCCTCGGCCAGATATTTGAACAGGATCAGATAGAATGAGAACCAGAAACACAATGATCGCGAGAGTCATCGGGATTGTATTCGTTGTCGTCGTTGTAACTGCCGTTGTAGTGGTCGTTGGCGGCCTCGTTGGTGTGGTTTTGTGCTGTCCAATCGGAAGCCTCGCGCGATGGACTCGGTTGCGGCGCCACGTCGAACTCGCTCCCCGTCTCCCTCTCCCTCTTCCTCTCCCTCTGCTCCCTCCTCTCCATCTCAGAAGCCGAGCGAGGCTAGCACGCTTCGGATTATCACCGACCTACGCGCGAAGCAACTCCCTCCTGCCTCGCCCAGGAAAAGAGTCTCGACCACAGCTCGCAGAGACATCGACGGCGCCGTCTCGCCTTGCACGTTTCAGCCTCCGACACTATGTCCAGATAACTCCGCCCTTTCCCAGTCGAGGTCGACCTCCCTCGCTTTCAACTACGATATCTTCGACACCAGCCCAAGGCGGTTACCTCCTACCCCGAGGATGGGGACCCTTCCAGAAGAGCGAGAGACGCTGCTCAACCAAGCAGGCAGATCGTCCGAAGATGCATATCCTAGGCTTTCTCAGGACAGTGTGACAACCGCATCGACGGTATCGTTGGTCCTGGAGAGTCTCAATTCATCACATGCCGCAGAAAAGCACGCGCAACCCACCGACTACCGAGATGACGACAGTGATCCTGAGTTGCCCAGGTTCAAAGACAAGAACTACACCATTGGCGGGCAGCACATGTCAAGAGGGCTGAAGCGGGCGCTATGGATCGTCGCAGCGATTGCAATAATTGGTTGGGGGCTGGCCCTCGCGGCATTTCTGGCTGGTGGTCGGTACAAACATGCCTCGACGTTGGACTACGACCATGAGACGCCGATCAAGAGCTCGGGAAAGAAGGTCACCATGGAACAGATACGGAATGGGCAGTGGTCGCCTCGGTACGCGAATATCGAGTGGACTGCCGGTCCCAACGGCGAGGATGGACTGTTGTTGGAGATCAATCGGCCGGGTAAAGATTATCTGACCGTCGAGGATATCCGGAGTCGGACCTCGTCTGCGGCGAACGCTCTCAAATCCAAGACGTTGGTGAAGAGTGGGTGGATCAAATACGGCGGCCAACAATACTGGACCACGGACTTCTGGGTCAGCCCGGACATGAAGAAGGTTCTCCTTCTGGCGAACCCGGAAAAGGTGTTTCGACACTCCTTCCTCGGACTCTACTTTATCCTCGACGTGGAGACGCAGAATGCTCAGCCGCTCGATCCGGCCCTGCCGGACACGAAGATCCAACTGGCTCAGTGGTCACCCCAGAGCGATTCTATCGTCTTCACGAGAGACAACAACCTCTTCCTCAGATCACTCTCGTCGCCTCAGGTGACCACGATCACCACCGATGGAGGCCCCGAGTACTTCTACGGGATCCCGGACTGGGCGTACGAGGAAGAAGTCTTCGGTACCAACACGGCCACCTGGTGGGCAAGGGATGGCCAATACCTCGCTTTCCTACGCACCAACGAGACCACCGTCCCGGAATATCCTGTGCAATTTTTCCTCTCAAGGCCGAGCGGGAAAGAGCCGATCGAGGGACTGGAGAACTATCCAGAGGTCAAGGAGATCAAATACCCCAAAGCTGGAGCACCCAATCCGGTGGTGGACATGCTGTTCTACGACGTCGTGAAACAGGAGGTCTTCTCCGTGGACATCGAGGGTGGGTTTCCCGACGACGACCGCATCATCTTCAACATTGTCTTCGCGGATGACGGAAAAGCATTGGTCTCGGAGTCGAACCGTGAGAGTGATCGGGTAAGGATTGTGCTTGTCGACGTCGCGGCGCAAACCGGACATACTGTCCGTATTGTCGACCTGAAAGATGTCGACGGAGGCTGGATTGAACCTACGCAGCAGACCAAGTACATCCCGGCCGATCCGGACAATGGTCGTCTAGAAGACGGCTACGTCGACGTTGTCGTTTCTGGCTATGGCAACCACTTGGCTTACTTCTCGCCCCTGAACAGCTCGATCCCAATCATGCTGACGAAAGGGGACTGGGAGGTGGATGGCGGGCCAGCCGCGGTCGATCTGAAGAACAATCTGGTGTATTTCACCGCGGCCAAGGAAGCACCTTCGCAGCGCCATGTGTACAGCGTCAAACTGGACGGCACAGACTTGCAATCGCTCGTCCCCACCGACGAAGCCGGATACTGGGACGCCTCATTCTCTTCCGGAGCAGGCTACATCAGCCTGAAATACACCGGGCCCAGCATCCCGTACCAGAAAGTCGTCTCCACGCCGGCTAACCCCGAGAAAATCTCCCAAGTCCTCGAAGGAAACAAGGCCCTCGCTCAGATGGCATCCTCGCACGAACTCCCCCATCAAATTTTCCAAAACGTCACCATCGACGACTATACCCTACAAGTCGTCGAGCGCCGCCCGCCTCACTTCGACCCCAAGAAAAAGTACCCCGTCCTCTTCTACCTGTACGGTGGCCCAGGCTCACAGATGGTCAACCGCCGCTTCCACGTCGATTTTCAATCCTACGTCGCGTCCTCTCTCGGCTACATCGTCGTCACGGTTGACGGGCGTGGCACGGGCTTCATTGGCCGCAAAGCCCGCACCCTTATCCGCGAAAATCTCGGCTTCTACGAGGCGCACGATCAAATCGCCACGGCCAAGATCTGGGCCGAGAAGTCGTACGTCGACGCTGACAGAATTGCCATCTGGGGTTGGTCGTACGGCGGGTTCATGACGCTGAAGGTTCTCGAGACGGACGCGGGCGAGACGTTCAAGTACGGCATGGCGGTGGCGCCCGTGACCGACTGGCGGTTCTACGACAGCATCTACACCGAGCGGTACATGCGGACGCCGCAGAACAATCCGCTGGGGTACGACAAGTCGGCCATCTCGAACGTGACGGCCATGTCCCAGAACGTGCGGTTTCTCATCATGCACGGCGTGGCGGACGACAACGTGCACATGCAGAACACTCTGACGCTGCTGGACAAGTTCGACCTGGCGGGCATTGAGAACTACGACGTGCACTTCTTCCCGGATAGCGACCACAGCATTTTGTTCCACAACGCCAACAGTATCGTGTATGACAAGTTGGGGAAGTGGCTGGTCAATGCGTTCAACGGGGAATGGTACCGCACCGAGGATCCGCGGCCCGTGGAGCCCGGCGAGACGAACAACGACCTCGACGAGAGGGAGAGCGAGGAGAGCTGAACAAGGATAACCAACTTTGTACTGTATACTGGGTCTTCTCACGGGCACGAGGTGGATAGAGCGGGAAGTCTCGATCATCGCAAGCCGTGCTGCAGGGAGTGTCCAGCGGCGAATATAGTGATTTTGTATATAAAATGAATATCGAAATGAAAAAATGTCATTATCAAACACCTACCCAGTATACAGGCTTGAGTAGATACTATGGTCGTCTCGGCGTTAAGACCCAGCCCTGGAAGCTCTCGTCTGTCTCACGCCAACAATTCGGTCGTGATGGTGCTGGTAAATACGGACGAGATGAGATGGGTTGGACTCTCTCAAGTGTCGGTGAAGTGTCGGTGGTCAAGTCTCAAGTCGAATACTAGTCCACGCCAACAATTCTCTCGTGATGTTATTGGCAAGGATAGGAAAGGCTAGATGGGCTTGTTTTCTCTCCTTAAACGTCGTGTCCAGCCAAATGTTCGTCTAAGCCAACAATTCTCTCGTGATGTTGTTGATGAACGAGATGCCTTGGGCTCTCCACGTGTCTGCTTCGACAAAGCTGCCATTCGCATTCAGGACCATATTCGTCGGGTTCGCAAGGTCGTACGCCGGCCACAGAGGCAAGCCCGTCTGATTCCGGTCCCTCCCCCCTGCGGCCACACCATTGGGATTCCTGGTCGCCGCAAAGTTGGCGTAGGCCTTGCCGATCCCCAGGCTCAGCGCGCGGTAGGCGCTGTACTGCGGGACGGGACCCATGGCGCCGCTGATGTTCTGGAAGCTGAACATGACGTTGACGCCGTGACCGACGGCCACGGGCGCGGTGGCGTTGTACAGAGGCGTGTCGAAGCGGAAACTGTACACGTCTCGGACCCCGCCCTTGACGTACTCTTCGCAGGTCTTGCGTCGCTGGGCGATCATCACGAGGTCGCCGCCGATGGCTGCGCTGCGGCGCCATTGGAGGCCCAGAGACGGGTACACCGTATCCGTTGTGATGGCGTAGGGGGGCTCGAGCTGCGGTTCGTTCGGGTACAGGTCCAGGAGCGTGCGGATGCTGGCCGGGCTGAGCGCATAGTCGCGCCAGTAGAAGAGACTGTCAAAGACGTCCTGGGTGGTGTTGAGGCCCATGACCGAGAAGCTGGCGCCTTCGTCGGTGTTTGCGCCATTGATAATTGGCACGTGGACGAATTGGCCCCGTGCCGCAAGCACGCTCGGGTAGTCTGTGAGGAAGGTCCCGTCGACGATGGGATTCCACACGACGCTGTAGTTCGAGGCGAAGAGTTCGGCCGAGCTCAGGTTTCGCAGGCACGCGACTTGGCTTGGGAGAGTCCAATCAGTGGGACCTTACAACGCGTCAGTCCTTTTTGTCCCGGCTCGAGTGGTTGACGATGGGCGTCAAACTCACAACCAACCGTACTGCTCAGATTCGCCGCGGCAACATGGTAGAATGGCAGGGCGTTGAGGCTCGTGCCAATCGAGCCTCCAGACTCCATGATTGCCGCCGAGTAAAGGCCGTCATCACGCCCGCCAAAGGAGTGAAGATGGAGACCGATGCTTTGCGCACCCGCCGATTCGCCCCCTATATTTGTTAGCATGATTCAAGCGATCGTGGAAGCGGAGGGAGTAAATGTTGTGCTGAACGGCTGAACCTACAAATAGTGATACGGGAGGCATCTCCACCGAAAGCGGCAATATTCTCCTTGACCCATGCGAAGGCCATGCGTTGGTCGAGGAATCCAGCATTCGAAGACCCTTCCGCAAGTATGACTGGTGTCTGGAGGAAGCCCCAGACACCCAGTCTGTAATTGATAGAGACTCCGATGAACGGGTTGTCCGTCAACGTTGAAGTATGGACGATTCCGGACATATTGTACTGAGGACCAGCACTGCTGCCAGCGAACAGACCTTGCCCGAGTCCGTCAGTGACGGTTAAGGATGTGGGGAAAGGCACAACTTCATACCTCCACCATAGATCCAAATCAGCACAGGAAGGCTCTGGTTCGCGTATCCGCTGGGCCTCACAACTGGGTCTGTCAGTGGAGGAACGACAAGCATGGAGGCCGGACTCTACTCTACCGTTCAATGTCAAGCAGTCCTCACTTAGATTGTAATTGCTGTTATACTGATAGCAACTGTACCCATACTTGGTGGCATCGAAGACGCCATCATATGAAGTGTTCAGCGACTGCGGCCACCTGAAACGCAGGTCGCCAACAGGAGGCTGTGCAAAGGGAATGCCCAGGAAGAAATCCTGATTCCAGGAGGCAGAATGGACACCACGCAAGGTTCCATTCTTGACAGTGATGGTGGGAGCAGTATCTCGTGGAGAAGGTGCCGCGTCTACGGTGAAGAGCGATGCAGAGGATGCCAAAAGCCAAACCAGCTTGGAGTACATGTTGTCCGTTCACTAGGACCGCAGAAACATCCAACAGGGTCGAGCCTGTACCGTAGACATCTTCGTCTAGCTATAAGTCAATGCAACGAGAAATACTCGGTCAAAGAGCCGCCGAGCAAGATTCCCCAGATTGGAGCATGATGGCACACGGAGCACTTGCATCGGAGAGCCTTGCGTATGGGGAAGGGGGAGACTTGCGGGGAAAGAGATCAGAGACCCAGTTCTTCACCCGTGGTGCTCGAGTATCCATTGCGTCGTGGTTGCTTTGGGTCGACAGGAGGAATTCAGCCGAATTTCGCTGCTGTGCGGAGAGACCAGGCCATAGTGCTGCATGTGCGGCAGATCGACCGCTTAAATACCCCAGCGGCCGTTCGCCGTTTCTTGCAGCGAGCTGTAGGAATACAGTACTCTCGGATCCTATTGAAAGAGTCTACGCTGAGAATGTCGATTTGACGATGATGGGAGGAAGTGACTTGGTGACTTTGGCGGTTGCGGTGACAAAGCTGCAAAACAAACAAAGATGCCAAGACTGGACGTCGGGCCAATCATAGACGCGCAGGTGGGGCGTGTACCAGTCTCAATCACGAGTATTTCTAGTCTTGATATGAGGAGAGAAGGTTCATTCATTGTCATCAGAGTGGACGTTCTACAGATCTTGTTGAGCGTAAAGTGCCGAAAATGTCCCCTGGAAGGGTACGTGCCACCGTCACATGTTGATACACACCGAATCGCCGACCATCAGTCACAGATAATGCTCACCGCAGGATCATGCGCCCTCCGTCAGGGTATCTCCCCCATATCCTGCATGATATAGTCCCATTGCGCCCAATCCAGTTGGACGTCTGCCAACGCCAAATCATGCGCTAAGCTGTGTTCAGATGCAAAGATCCCGTCACCAGCCAGAGACGGTGGGACCGGCTGGAAGGTCGGCAAAGGGAGCTGGCTGCTTGCGCTGGAAGGGCCGTACATCGTGTTCGCAGAGAAGAGGTTACTGGGTGGAGGTTGCGTCGGTGGCGGGACGCTCTCCCAGCCCATAGTTGTCGAGAACTGACTCTCGCTGCCCCCGCCATCGTTGAAAGCAGCTCCCGTAGTGCCAGAGGCTCCCTTGGACGAGGTAGCCGTGGCGAGCTTCAGCGGCCCGGTCTCCCGCTGCTCGCGGAGCTGCTGGATATAGTCAGGAGTGAACTTGGGGAACACGCCGTTAGTGCTCGCGCGAAGGGCTTTCTCCCTTGCGGCGTACGCTTTCAAGCACAAGCTCCCCACGGCCACGTGCAACGGTCGCTTGTAATCCGTCACAAAGTATGGATGGTGCCGGTAGATCTCGTCCACCTCCTGCCAGGCTCGGTCCGCCTCGGATCCCAACGTTGTCTCCTTGAGGTCGTTGAGGACGAATATGAGGGCTTGCCACACAAAGTGCACCCGGGTATGCCAGATGAACCTCTGTAAGTGCTTCGACGAATGCGCCATATTTATCGCTTCGAGAAGCTTCAACGATACTTTCCAGAGATACTCCCGTTCTGACGGCGGCAGTTGCTCCTGCAAGCCCCACTTTCGCGGATGATGAGCCATCAATCTCATCATGTTGATGGCTCCCCTCCCGATGATAATGGACATGAACTGGATAGGCACCGAAGGATCGCAGTACTTGAGAAATTTGTCTTCAAGCCGTTGTTCCAACTCGTTCATGATGGCATCTCGCTCTTCCAGCGAGCTCTTCCATGGCGTGGACAGGCGCAAGCTCTCGAAGTCAATGCTCGATTTTTGCCTTTGCTTCTCCAGGAAGAACATGGTAAGCTCGATGCGCAGAAGGCACGATATCATCTCGGTCGGCCTTGTTTGCGGGACGGGCGGTTCCGTCATCTCCGGATAGAGGTCTTCGTCGTTCACGTTGGTGGGTGCCAGAGTGTCAGAGAAGGACAGGTCGCCAAATCGACCGGAGCCGCTGAGCTCTGCCGAGCGTCCTTCCAACACAACTATCTGCCACCAGAGGCGTCGCCGCATTTCCGTCTCGAAAACCGACAGCCCGAGCCCTGAGCCGTCGCGATGGAGGCCCATACCTTGGGCGACGCGGCTGGCGATCCCCGCCAATGTCCAGTTTGTCCGAGGATCGTAGTGTTCGCGCATGGAGAAAAGGTAGAGAGACAGAGCTTGGAGCACGACCAGCTCCGAGGTGTTCATGAATCTCGCGCGGGCAAGCGCTTTCCGCGTGGCATGTCGGTATCTCGCCAGCAGAACCTTTCGCGGTTCGCCAAGTTTCATTTCACACTCCTCGTCGTCGATCGTGTAGACTGCAGCGCCGTAAATTGCAAACAAAAGCGCCTCCAGGCCTCGCGGCAGATTGTCGAGCTGCATGCAGGCTTGCTCGAGGGTCTTGTGGAACGACGGATAATGGATGAATTTCGTCATCGGGTTGATGTTGTCAAGGTATATCTGCCAGAGGATGAAGATATTGGTTGGGGAGGGGTGGAGGTGTTGGACCGTGTTGCTGGTCGGAGTGTAGCCTAGGATGAAGTCGGTGCTCTCCTCGACGGGGGTGCCAGCATCGTCCTCGTCGTCCTCGGAGTACTCCGCGATCGCCTGGTTCGGCTGTTGGAACTCATCCGAAAGACTCGCCCAGAGATTGTTCTCGATAAATAGGGACTTGCCCTGGTCTACAATCAAGCGGCCAGACTTCCTGATCTCGGGCGAGGCGAAGATGGAGTCCTCAGCCGTCGTTCCCGGGGCATCGGGGCTGAGTTGCTGTGAACTCGGTTGGGTCTGGGGAGGGCTTTCAAGCGTCGCAGAGCCCGACGCCGTCCGCGACAGCGTCTCGGGATTGTCGATATCGATGCCTTTGCTTTTCAGCAGTTCTTCGCATTTCCTGAGCCGCGCTAGCAACAGATCCTCCTGCATCCGTTTCTTCCTGCGACGCGGAGCAGGCGGGACGCGGAAGACGCATTCAACCTTGGACTTGACGCAGTTGGCGCACGGGCTCTGCTTGTCGCATTTCACCTTACGCTCAAAACAACGAATGCAGCTGAATGCCTTGGGGCGCTGCTCTTCCATGGTGGAGTGGATGTTAATGTCACGGCACGATGAATCGCGTGGGCGCAGGAAGATGCATTTCGCTCAAAGCCAGGATTGTATTCACCGTGGAACAGAGTATGGTTCGATGGAAAATCAGGCAGACGGCATCATCGAGGTGAATTGTCCTTACCCGAAGCAGCTACTGTTGACGCAACTGTAAATACGAAAACGCACGGCATGCAACTGCTTGGCGATCATCGCGTGCGGTACAAACAGTGCAGTCAGTATTGTTCGCAAATCTCTGATATATTTGTGAGACGCCCATCTCCAAGCTCTCGCTGGCAGGAGCTCAGCAGTCAAGCTACAGACTTATGTACATAGGTAATTTGCAGCCACTGCGCTGTCCTTCGTAATCGTGAAGCGCTTCCGCAGGGAGTTGGTTATTATTAGCCTACGGGGTACAATAGGGGACCCTAGATGGATCCTTAGGGCTAGTTGTTTAGGCATCCTGCCACACCCCGCCACACCCCGCCAAGCTGCGCCAATCTGCGAGTTCCTGTCGCTGGAAGCTTGTTCAAGCTTCGCTTCTCAACTCGGCGGCCTCAAGAGACTCGTTTGTTGCAATATGCATTCTGCACGCAGACCCTCATTGGAGCTGTACCAGGACGAGCAGAAGGGTCAGACGCGATTGCTTATCCCAAATCCTCTGGTCGATGCCCTGCAGCCAGGTGTGTAAGTAGGTGCAACAGGTGTGTGTCAACATGGAGGCTGAGAATAGCAAGCCCGCCTTCGAGCCGGCCCCGTCAGCAAAGCCACCCACCAGGGCCACACTCCATTTGTACCTATATAGTAGTCGCCATCAGCATCACTCCGTGCCACTGAGTGTCCCCAATCCACAGATCTAACCCGTTGGCTCGTTCTGCTGGTGTTCACCCAGAATACCATCCTTCTCTATCCATACGACTACGCTCACCTGCTCGGCAACGATTGACGACTCCGAGATGATGAGCGATAGCCACCAAAATGTGAACCAGGAGCTGGAGGCCATCTCAGGCAGATTGACGTGCCTGCTCGACCAACTCGCAGAGCGGCGCGAGCAAAGTACCACAAGGGCGGAAAGGAAACACCTCGACCGACTACGCAGAGACGCCAAGAAGCAAGTCTCGGCCATCATCAAGCTCCAAAGCTCGGTCCACGATGCGAACACCGTCATTGCAAAGTCCTCGCACGCCTTGATGGACACCCCAAGCGCAGACAGCGGGAGAGTACCATCACGCCAGAGCCTCGCCTCCGATGTGGACAGCATGCTCTTCCGAGCCGTCGCCGGGCCTTTTCAAAACCAACGCCGCCTTCATCTGGTTCAGCAACGCCGGAGCCTCGAGCTGAGCCAACTCTTGAAGCCCTGGAAACAGACAAAGTCGCAGAGTCCGGCGAAAATCCGCGAACAACAGTCCAGCGTGACCACCACCGCCATCACAACCACCACGCTGGAGCAATCGCCGAGTACGAGATCGAACGACAGCTCTAGCCCCGGCACGAAGCCTGCTGTGCCAGGACCAAAGATCGAAGTATGTCCAGAGGACACGCTTGATCTATTAGTGCCATCCCAAGAGGAGTCAGATCGGGATTCGGATTCAGATTCGGATCCAGAGCCACATTCGGGCTCTCCGTCGTCTTCCTCCTCGTCGTCGTCCCTAAGCCCCTCTCTGCAAGACCAAGACCGAGATCAAGACTGGAGCCTCGGCCACGCAACGCCTCTTCCTCCCCCTCTTCCCCGCAAATCTTCTCGCCGAATATCGTACACCCCGCGGCTACCCTCGGCGAGCCAGATGCCTCCACTGCCGTCGATGCCGTTGCCCTTGTCGCCCCTGCCACTCATGCCGAGGACACCACCGCCTTTGGTGCCCGAGTCCGAGCCGGCTGCCAAATCCTCCTCCTCCTCCTCAGCAGCGAGCACTACCACCGCCGCCGACGAACTCGCCGAAGAAATACTCTCCGGGCTCGAGAAGCGGTATAGTCTCACCATGACGAGGACGACGCCGCCTTCGACCCCATAGGGTGCCAGGCCAGGTGCGGTGACATGATGTGATGTAATGTGATTCGATCGGCTGAATACTTAGATTTCTTTTCTTTCTTGGGGGTCATGCACATCCTCATCCGTGCCGTGCGTTCAGGAATCAAGACCTCTGAATGTATATTGCATATCATGGCGTCTGGAGTCTAGGGATACCACTGTACACTGCATATCATGGCGTCTGGAGTCTAGGGATACCACTGTACACTGCATATCATGGCGTCTAGAGTCTAGGGATACCCCTTTCTTGACGCACGCGGGGCGGGATCAGCCTGCTATCCCGTGGCTGGTGCTGGCAAGGTTATATACTCCGCATGGAACATATTTTATGACTTTGATGCGTACAATACGGTCCGGGGAGTGAGAGTGAGAGTCACAAGTTCATAGCTCACAAGTCACTGTACCTTTATGTCGTATGTGATACTGTATACTCTATATCCTACATCTTATACCTTGAAACCTGGACTTCTGCGTACATTACCTGGACCATGCGGGCAGGACAAGCAGCAGTTCCTACGGTATATAGACAGCGGGCGCAAGATCTCGTTTCAGGAAACGTTTTAATACATTTGTTGATTTAGGGAGTTCAAATTGCCAACTAGACCACAGTCGCAATTGTGTAGCTGAGCGGAGATGCAATGAACTCGCGCATCGCATGTCCATCACTTAGCACTGGACTGATACCGATTCCGGTACTAAACTGTACAGAACCAACGCAATGGAAGCAGAGAGCGTGATCGGGAAATCACGTTATACCTCCGCGTCCATCTTTTCAATCTCTCGCGGCCGTCCTGCTGGATGCTGCGCTACCGGGCCCCCTCCCTCGGACGATCCAGGCTTGCTGTCGGATGCCTCAGAGTTCGCCTTCTCCCTTGCCGCCTTTGCTGCGGCTTCTTGCGCGGCGGCCACTTTCTTCAGATTATCCCACGGCATGGCCAGTGCGCCAAACACGGTGGCGCAAGTGACTGCCACGACAACGTAGAATGCGCTTCGTAAGGCGTCGTTGTATGCCACTAGGACCGGCTCCAGCAGGTTCTCGGGTACAGCATTGCGGAGATCGGTCGCGCCGACGTGCGTGACAACCTTTGCGTCAATGCCTGCGACCTTTGCCAGGTCTTGCGACAGGGTATTGTCGAAGATGTTGTTCGCCACCGACACAAAAATGGAGCCGCCTAGAGCTTGAGCGAAGAACATCATGCTTGCTCCCGTGGCGACGTCCTTGCGCGGTAGGGAGACCTGTGCTCCCACAGAGGGCTGCTGCATTCCTAGTCCCAACCCGAGGCCCCATAGGACTTGGTATCCGATCCATTTCGGATGGGCCGTCGTTGTTGTGAATGTGGATATCAACCCTGCGCCAATCGAGGACAGTATGCAAGAGGCGTACATCCACTGCGTAAAGTATCCGAGCTTGCGTGTGAGGAAGCCAGCTGCCATGCTGGACACAGTAATCCCGAGGACAGCGGGGAGATTCATGATTCCCGAGTGGACGGCCGAGGCGCCCTTGATGGCTTGGAACCAGATAGGCAGGAAATATACTAGCGCCATCATCCCACCGCCGGAGAAGAAGGCGTAGGAGACGCCGGCGCTGACAGCGCGGTACTTGAGGATCCGAGGAGGAACCGTGGCGTGCTCCTGAAAGAGGTGCTGCAGGTAGATGAAGATGAGGAAGAGGATGCCGCTTAGGATAAGAAGGACGATGATACGGCCATTCAACCAGTTATAGGTTGTGCCACCCCATTGTAAGGCCAGGAGGAGGCATACGATCGCTGGAAGGAAGACTGCCGTGCCGATGGGGTCCAATTTCTGGAGTTGCTCCCTCAAGGTCATTTTGGTGCGCTGGGTGGCGGCGGCGGGAAGTTTGAGAACAAAGAACAAGACAACCGCCATTGCTCCACCAATGGGTAAATTGATATAGAAGCACCATCTCCAGGAGACTTTGTCCGTAAAAACACCTGCAAGATTGTCAGCATCATGACCCGTGTACGACAGACCGCAGGTTGCCTCATTCTGAACAACCTCCGCACGTCCTGGAAAGAACTCACCCCCCAATAATGGTCCTGCGACCGAAGCCACCGCAAAGATAGCCCCAAACATGCCGGTGTATGCTGGTCTCTTCTGCAAGGGGACGAGGTAGACGATGATTGTAATGGCGCCTGAAAACATGCCCGAACTACCGAGGCCGGCAATAGCTCTTCCAACGATGAGCGTTGTAGAGTTTGGGGCAGCACCGCAGATGAGGGACCCTAGTTCGAATATCCCTAGACAGGTGATATATACCGTCTTTGGGTTGTAGAAGGTGTACACTCGACCGATGAAGAGTTGGAAGCCAGACATGGTCAGCAGATACGCCGAGGCATACCATCCCACGTCCGAGAGGGAGTTGAAGTGGTTCGTGATGACAGGTATAGCCGTTGCTATGATGAGACGATCCTGAAGACGCGGTCAGTGAGGGAATATTTCATGGAATATTACGAGGACCGACCAATGCGACAAGGAAGGCACTAGCCATCATTGCAAACACAATTATGAGTACTTTTGACTTGGGCGGGTATTCGTCCACCTCAGGAGGCCCAGTGGGAGTGGGAGGTTTTGAGACTGGTTCGGCAGCATCTTCGCTGACGCTGCTTCGCGAGTCTGTACACTGTAGCTGTTTTGCCATATTGTCCGCCTGCGCGAAGGCACTGGTATCGAAGCCAATGTAGGCGGGTGAATCAAAGGTTTATCGCACCTGTCAACACGGCGAAGCGAGCAGGATGTCATACGAAGGAGATTGATATCTTCATCTTCTTTCATCATGGCACCTACCGTTGTTTTAACCTTGTCCAGGCTCCAGGGTAATGAACCCTCCGCACTCTCGGACGCGAAATCGAAACCAAAAGGGGGAACCGAGCTGGAAGAGCCATAGAGAAGCCACGCATCTTGACGAGACCGACAAAGGCTGTTTCCAAAGCCACATACAAAGAGACTGGACGACCGAGCCACCTGGTGCTGGTCGGGGCCGAAGAGCGTCCTGGGTCCGAAAGGTCAAAAGCGAAGAATGAGCTAATAGTCTCCCGTACACGGATTGCGGTCGATCACAGTGCCAAAGAAGAGCACATTCCAATTGGCTGGAACACAACGGCGACTTCTCTCACAGCCTTGTTGAAATTTCAACATCAACTTGGCTTTCTCAGCAGCGGTGATGTGGCAAGAGTGAAATGATGAAGGGTGGTGTTGGCTTCCTGGCCAATGGATACGGCAATGGCGGGAAAGTTATCCAGATTCTTTTCACGTGGTTGGGTTGCCATCGTGACATCAGCGCCGGTCAATCGCCCCTATATGACGTCCCGCAGTCGATGTGCCCGGAGTTGAATATCATCTGAGGGAGAAAGTGAAATCCAACACTGTTTTTGGCTTCAGCAAGAATTCACCTCGTAAACTTTCAACTTGCAGGTCGATCATCACATTGATTCACAATGTCTGAAGGAAAGGGCCAGTTCGAGCAGGGTTTCCTCCCGAAGGTCACCCACCAAGATCCTCCCGGCAGAGAGGGAGATTTGCCTGTCGAAGCGATTCACGACAAGCTGCCGACTCCTGATGGCGGATGGCAAGAATACAAGGCAGCTGGCAAGCTGGAAGGGAAGAAGGCATTCATTACAGGCTCGTCCATCCTCACGTGTCCATGCATTCTCCCTCCCATTAACTCGTCCAATAGGTGGTGACAGTGGGATTGGACGGGCAGTTGCCATTCTCTTTGCAAAGGAAGGCGCCGACAGTTTCATCGTCTACCTTCCAGAGGAAGAAGAGGACGCAAAAGAGACCCAGAAGCGAGTCGAAGCTGAGGGTCGGAAATGTCATCTGTTCCCGACCGATGTCAGAAAGTACGAGAATTGCGAAAAGGCCGTCAAAGCTGCTCAACAAGCGTTGGGCAAGATCAATATCCTAGTACGAGCTGTATTGTTCCAATTGAGTTCCCGAAGACTAACATCACACTTCAGGTGAACAACGCGGCGTTCCAGATGATGCAATTGGATATCACGGAGATTCCTCTCGAACAATGGCACAAGACCTTCGATACCAACATCCATCCTTACTTCTACTTCGCCAGGCTCATTGTGCCCACCATGAAACGCGGGGATACGGTCATCAACAACGCCTCGATCAACGCTTACATCGGTCGACCCGATCTGCTCGACTACACGTCCACGAAAGGAGGTATGCCGGTCGACCCCATCCCTACTCGATCCAGCCTGAGATTGTATCTTCTGCTAACACCGTGATCCATAGCAATCGTCTCATTCACCCGCGGCCTGGCTAATCAACAAATGAGCAAAGGCATTCGCGTCAACGCTGTCTGCCCAGGACCTGTATGGACACCTCTCATCCCCTCAACCATGAACGAAGACGCACAGAAGCAATTCACCTCGCCGCTGGGTCGACCTGCTCAGCCTAGTGAGATTGCCACTTCCTTCGTGTTCTTGGCCAGTCCGGATAGCAGTATGATCAGTGGGCATGCTCTACATCCGAATGGCGGTTCTGTTTTCAACACGTGAACGAAGATTAAGGCCAGCGAGAAAAATCGATCGTCCTCGGGCTCTAACTCGGGATATGGAATGGTTGGCTGGAGCGCAGATAGACCTCTTATTAACTAGACGGTGTGAAGCGAATCGAAATGAAAATGGGCTTTAACCCTGATGCTCCTTATTGATTCATTGTAAAGTACATATCGTAACATGAATTGCTCGAATGAAATGTTTCCGCCAGCACTTGTGACGCCTACAGACGCAATGCAGAGAGCAACTACCTTTACCTGGTAGCTCGTCTCTCACTTCTCTCAGGGTTGTGCTGTGCTCTCAGTCTTCGCCTACGAAACTCCCCTCATGCCTCTCTTTCACGGCCCACTTCCTGCACTGAGAATGTATCCTCCATCGACTGCCACTGTCTGTCCGTTCAAATACTGATTCGTCGCCGCAAACAGCACCGCGTTCGCCATATCTCTGTCTTCACCGGGCCGCCTCGCCGGCACCTTCTCCTGATACTTCTCTCGAGGGATATGACTCTTCTGATCGTCACCGCTATCCTGGGCTGTCATTTCCGAGGGGAAGACCCCAGGCGCGATACTGTTGATGCGGATCTTGAGGCCGTTTTGAGCCACGTCGTTGGCGAGCATCGAGGTCAAAGCAATCGCAGCGCTTTTGGATGCATTGTAGGCGAAATGGTGCTGAGAAGTCTTTACAATCCCTGAGATGGACGAGATGTTGATGACCGTGCCACTGAAGTTGTCATTGTGTTTGTGGGCGGCTTGGAGGAGGGGCAAGAATGCGGTCGTCATGAAGAATATCTGTGGCACATTGGTGCGGTACGTGTCTGTCCAGTTCTCGAATGTCTCGTTCTCGTCGTCGAAGAGGTTCTTCTTCATCTCCTCGGCGGACTCCGCTTCAGTCTGCTGCGTGTTGAGAGCGATGCCGGCATTGTTGACCAGAATGCACAGACATTTCTCCTTGGAGGAGATCTCGGAGACGAGCTTCTTGATCTCTTCTTTCTTGGACACGTCGGCTGTGATGGGGATGATTTGGCCCGGGATATCCTTGCCGTAGAGCTCTGCGACGCGGTCCAGTTTCTCTTCAGTGCGGCCGCAGATGTAGACTTTCGCTCCGTTGGTGGCCAGGGCTTGAGTGATCATCAGTCCGATACCAGACCCTCCACCTGTCACTAGGGCGACTTTGCCAGAGACGTCGAAGAGCTTCTCAAGCTTGAAAGACTGGTTCCGGGAGTTGAGTCCTGACATTGTGGGCGTGGTTGAGAAGTGTTTTTGTAGGACTTTGAGACGAGGCTGAGCCGTGACGAAAAGTGGTTGTTGTCGATGAATTGCTGGAGCTGTGAAGGATCGGGCAGCACACCGGAGAGCGGATTTGGAAGTTCGAAGGGCAGCTACGATAGGTGCTTTGGACGGCATTGGAAAGGCACTTGGGACGAAGAGCAGATGCGGTCTTATAATATGGAAAACGAGCTTACTGATACCTCACTTTTGAAATCACTGACACCTGGAACGTAGCTATGACGCCCGTCATGACGAAATTGCCAGAGGACGGCGGATCACCTTTCCGAACTTCGTGTCTACTTACCGATACTCTCAGCTGTCTTTCGGTGCGGAGTATGGATCCATGGGTTCTATTTGCGCCGGCAATGTAGTAGGCAGAGTATGTTACTCGTTGGCGCAGTCCCGCTTGAATCTGATAATGGGTGGGTTTGGAAGATGAGGCTTCGCAGGCGTGGCTCGTCCTAAAGCGAATCTGGAGAGGAGGCGGTGGAGCCGAACCCCCAACCCAATCATTTCAAACTGCGGGTTGACGTCGGCTTCGACTTGTCGACTTCCTCGCGCTCGAGTTTGTCCCGTCTTAAACCAGTCGACGCGTGCCTCCGCCGTCTCTCAAGTTGCAGGATGACAACCTATGGCGCCGGTGTCCCTCTCTCCTACGAGACCCCCGAGTTCCCCGCCCTCTACTGGCCCGTCCGCGCCACCCCTGGCGAAGCGCAATACCTGTACTTCCTAGGCGACATCTACCGGTACACATTATATTGGACACTCATAACCTTCGTCGCTGCCCACGCTTGTGTGGCAATTTGGGCCGTGTTGATGCAATTCGCTTCGGCAACACAGCGAAGGAAATACCTAAGCTCCCCACAGGGGCGAGGGCTGAGCGCGAAGAACAGGAAATTGTTGGGCGAGAATCCGATCGGAGAGACATTGAGCTGGGTTTGGATTGTTCCCGTGGTCTATATCATTATTGGGGCCAGCGAGGCGCTTTTGGCGGGGAGTTTGGTAGGGCTGGTACTCGGAGCGGTTTACAATGCGGGTTATTTCAGGATGAGCACTTGGACGCCTCTGTTGTGGGGGGTTATCAACATGCTCGTGCTGGTCGTAAGCAGTTTTAGGATTCAAGGCGGCCTATGAGACATCAACGACTACTGGTGGTTACTTGAATCTTTGGTGCGACAGGATCCTCTTCGACCCAGTAGAGCAAGCTCCAGCGTGTTGGTAACCCAAAGACCTGTTGGCATCTGTTCCAATCGTGCAAGAACCAGTCTTGCAATTCACGACAAAAGATACGCCAGCACAGGACCCGCCCTACCACTATATGCAACATCACATCATTTGCATTACGGCAGACTTGCGTGGGAATAGAGGATGGCTGTACCGGCAACTAGTGCTGTGCAGGCTTGGACGACCAACACAGGTCCGGGTACTTCGAGCTGGTGCCGAAGACCCTGGAATGAATGCCCGAGGAAGGCTGAAAGACACCGGGGGTGTTCCCATGAGCGCGACCATTGGGGAAGCTCCCTTAAAAGCCTGCACGTCCCCAGAAGGAAAGACATATGTGAGAATGGGTAGAGAACGACTCGGAGGTCACGGAAGAGCGAAAGCTCTCGATATCGGTGTGATGGGCCACCAAAGAGTTACAGATGATCTCCCAGCGTTGCGGCTGGGTTGTCGCTGCCCTGCAGAGGAGAAATTGATACGTCAGAGACTGTCACAACACTGGTAAGGAGATACTTGTCTCAACCATCCTAACTCGTTCTCTGCCTGTAATAAATCGGTTGACGTCGTAAGCTGTATCTGCAATTGGCCAGCAGGTCAGCTTTCGCCTTACAATCCATGAACGCCCAAAGCAAGACGGTACGAATGAGTGAAACACAATCAAGACCGCCCACAAATCCTGCTCAATCGTCCTGGCCACCTTGTTGGTATATATGCCGTGTTCTTGTGGGATCTTTGCGCATTTCATGGCCACTGCCAGTGAAGCCCACTGCAGGAGAGTCAGTATCACCTTGCATTACAGAGAATGGGGAACGCGGAGTGTGGCTTACCTCTTGCAGTCACGCCCTCGCCTGTCCTAAACATACTGTCCTTCTTTCCCGCCTTCCCAGCCTTGGTCTTTGCCGCGAAATCCTGCCACTTGCTCTTGCCGGCCTCGAGTTCCTTGTTCGCCTTGACTTTGCGCGGGAGCTTTGCAGGTCGAACGGGGCCGTCGCTAACCTTGCTTGGCTCCCGTCGAGCTTGTTGGGCTAGAGCAGGATCGACACTGGCTGCGGCTGAGATAACATTGGGGTTTGATGGCGGGGGAACTGGTGTGGACGACCCTGACATTCCATCAGCCTTACGCTTCCTAGAGTCGTTTGAGAGCGGCTTGATATCTTTGGCTCTTAGTGTTTCAGTGTTCCCATAGTTCTTGAATGTGACGAGGTAAACCGGATCGCTGGATGAGCCTGTGATGGACGTGATTCTCGCTGTGTAGAAGCCACCGTCGCCGGATTTCCATCGAGCCGAGACCGTGTCATTGACGGAAAACTGGGTGGGCGCGCTGGATTCTTCCGGCTCAACATCTGGCTTTCGATATCCGGCTTGGTATGCGGGGTGGTTCTCCTTGGACCATTTTTCTTTCACGGGCGGCGAAGAGGTTTTGGCAGGCGGTGCTGGCACTGATTGAGGCTTTAGTTCTGCAATGGCAGATTCGGTGAGGGAAATGACTTCTTCAAGTTCTTGTTTGAGGCTCTGCAGTTCGCTGTTTTCTGGATCACCCTGCAGACTTAGCTGAACTGTCTCCAGTTGCAGTCTGTATTCCTTGACTTCGCTCTCCAGGGCGGCGATCTCGACTGTGGCCATAATGAGCTGGGCGGGATAAAGGGCGCGCGCGCAGGTCAAACACAAAGAATTTATCTTCTAGAAAACAATGAGGAACGAGACGTTCGATTCCAAGAGCAAGTGAGTAGATACAGTAGATACAGCAGGTATTACGGATCTAACGAAAGGGACGTGTGTAGTCGTCTCAGTGAACTGCGGCGGGAGCCCTCGACCCTCGGTTCACCCTCCCATTTGCCGCTTTTACCCGCCAAGTCTTTTGCCGACTGTCCGGAATCTTGGTCCCTCAACTTTCAGTGTGTGAGCAACTCGTCCCCTTTACTCGTACTGTTGTGATTTGAGGAGGAAGAGAGCCTCGGCGTCCTTGCCAAACCCGTTATCACCAGCCGAGCAATTATAGGGTCTACAGATAGTGCATCGGACATTCTATCCTAAGTACAAGCCGATCTTGTGGTTGGAAGTGGTACGAGCAGCGAGTAAGGTTGGTGCTTTGCAGGGATGATGACGTAGTCTGGTAGGATTCTCCCGGATTGATCACAAAAGGTACCACCACGAACGCTTTGACTCGTATTCAGCAGCGCAAATTTGCATCCTGGTCAAAGCTACAATTGGATGAGACAAAGATGACGGGCTGATGCTGCGTATAGTCAATTGAACGGGAAGGGTGCCTGATTCCAGTTTAGCATGCTCAATTTGTATTGGTATGGACCGCCGTGGATTGGCATGGACCAGTCGCGACTCGATGCAGCTTAGAAATCAACTCGTCGAACCACTCCCACCCAGAGCTCCCACCATGCTGTTTGCGTTGCTCCTTCCTGCTGCGTAGAATGAAGCCCGGGTCTTTCGCCACATCTTACCCTTGGCCCACGCGCGGTTTTCCTCCAATCTTTCATAGTCCCTCTCCCGCAGGCTTGAGACTCTGATTTCGTTGCCCGCCTGCTCTCTCGGTCCCCCTAACCCCCGGAGGCAAAGAGGCAAGATTCCAGGAGGGGCACTTGTTTCCGTGAGGAGGGGAAGGGGCAGAGACGGGATTGAGATATCGCGGTAGCCAACCGTGGCGGCCAATACTACGTCCATTGGCCCCGAGGGAAAGCCTATACTTTCGGGAAACTTGGTGGGCACTCTCAGTAGGCGTAGGGATCTCTCCGGGTAAAGGAACATTTCGTTCAGCCCTAGCCAGGGCTGAACACAACTGTTGTAGGGGTCAATGTGTCCTTGGCAGGGCCCTCGTGCTGCTCACTTGCATGTCTCTAGAACAAACGCTACGGCGTCTACGCCCGCAACTCGTCTCCTCCACTCTCTACCTACTCCATACAGAACTGATCTCATCGGACTCACACTTCTTCCCTTCCTTTCTCTCTTGCTGGATCTTCCCCCTCTCATCCCATTTGTCCACCTTCCAAGTTCTTCAGCCTTCTGATACCGTCATTAGCACTGCCGCCATTGAGGTATTCTGAACTTTCGAGCCTGAGCGGCTGGCTCTTTGTGTGGTGGCCCACCCCGCCTATTATTCCGTTCCGTGCCCTTTTGCCCGCCCTCTCCCTCTCAATTACCTCCTTCCTGACTCCTCCTTTCCATTGATTTCAACCAAGCGACATCGTCGTCAGCCACTCGGCACTGCTCAGTCGACGCAGTAGAGGGGGAGACAACTCTTGACGGCCTGAATTTCACCTTACCGGTGCTGTCCGCCTCGCCGGCTTTCGTCGCCGACTCCATCTCTCCGTCGACCCGAAAATCCAGCTGCCACTCAGGTCAATGTCGCGACAAGCAACAGAGGGTCTATATCTGTCACCCGACCAACAAGACCTTCTCATGGCAGCGTTAAATTCCAACCAATCTCCAAAACAATCGACCACTCAAAAGACAACCCCTCAAACCGTCAACTTCACTCCCAGCATGAGTGCTCCTGATTCAGGCAATCTCGACTTCAGTGACGACAGCCCTTTTCTTGATTTTGATCCGGATGGCGACTTTGGCGACGACGGTTTCGATTTTGACTCAACCGGCCGCATGATCGGCGACATCCCCGACGAACCCCTCTCCCAAGATCGGCACGACAAGCGAAAAAGCGTTGATGGAAAAGACGATGACGACGAAGGAGGCGGTAAAAGGCGAGAAGGCGAAGACAAAACGGCCAAAAAGCCCGGAAGGAAGCCATTGACTTCCGAACCTACCTCGAAGCGCAAGGCACAGAACCGTGCCGCCCAACGCGCCTTCCGCGAGCGCAAGGAGAAGCACTTGAAAGACCTTGAAACCAAAGTCGAGGATCTGGAAAAGGCGTCGGAGTCTACCAATCATGAAAATGGTCTACTCCGCGCGCAGGTGGAGCGCTTGCAGGTCGAATTGAAAGAATATCGCAAGCGCCTTTCTTGGGTCAGCAGCAATGGCTTGAACAGATCGCAGCCCATCACTTTCAATCAAGGCCGGAACTCCAACGCCAACAACCACAACGACTTCCAGTTCGAGTTTCCCAAGTTTGGTGATCTGCCACCGATGCCCGGCACCAAGTTGTTCGGCAACTCGAACGCAAAGAAGCCGCAGGGAACCCCCAACAGATCCTCATCTGGTCCCTCTCCAAGCACCGCCGTGGCGGCCCAGAATGGTAACAGCCGTCGTTCTACCTCGAGTTCGCAGGGCCAAACTCCCAGATTCGGCTCCATGAGTCAGTCTCCCGTGGCAAAGACCTTCACCGCTTCTCCTCCGCCACAAAGCCAACAGCAGCAGCATCAGGGAAGCGTGGATAGCTTGTCTGGGTTGTTTAGCCCTTCCATTCTTGAAGCCAGCCGCCATGCTAGCTTGGGAGGTTACTTTCCGCAGTCTGCCGCCCCTCGATATAATGGTGCTACTCAAAGTAATCGTGGTAGCCTCGACAACGGCGTTCTAGGCAATGCCCCTGGGGTGTATTCGAACTCGAGCATTTCCAACTCGGACTCACCAGGCTCTTCCACGGATTCTCACAATCCTATATCGTCCATTGGCACTTCTCCGGAGCCCAGCTTGAACTCCCCTGCCAATAAGTTAACCGAGTATAACCTCAACCCCATAAGCGAGGAAAATCAAGCTCCGTTTGGTGGTAAGGACTTCCTCTGCGAAAAACTCCAACAGGCCTGTGGCTGCGCGGATGATCCAATACCTCCCATCTTGAGAATGGTGTCTAACGATAATTCGTTAGGCTACGCCAATGACGCTGGCTTCGACGCCAATGGCATCAACTGGCTTGCGCAGCAAAACAACAATTCTTTCGACCCGATCTTGTTTGGCGACTACCGCGAGACGCAAGACAATATCCTGTCGCAAGACTTTGGAGCATTCTTTAACGACGCATACCCCCTGCCCGACTTGGGCAGTCCTCTGCACAACTATAATGACGTTGCCACCGAATCGGCACCGAAGAACGACCTGCTGAAGCAAGTCGAGGAGGCAAAGAATGGGAACGAGGAAGTTGTTCCCGACAATGAGAAGCCAATGTCTTGCAATAAAATCTGGTTTGTCATCATCGCACCAAGTATCCCCAGCACTCGGCTAATTTCATATTCAGGGACCGACTTCAGTCGATGGAGAAATTCCGCAACGGTGAGATTGACATTGACAACCTGTGTAGCGAGCTCCGAGCGAAAGCAAAATGCTCGGAGGGCGGTGCTGTGGTCGACAGAAAGGATGTGGAGAAGATTTTGGGCACTGCTTGAAGCAAAGCAGAAACTCGTCAGACAGGCCATTGACATGCACTGGGAGCTAGGGCCTGTTGGAGGCATCATTACGGATGGACATGTGGAAGGCATTACAACGTCAAAAAACGGACGAGGCGGGATATACCCATGGCCACTGTGTGCTATAAGCCACCCAGGGAAGATGATACGACATGGAGTTGTGGTTTGCTCAGGAGGCTTTGTTCACTTCGATGTACCAACGTTCATAAGCCGACTTTGCCTATCGGCATTGACCCTCATTTACCAAAACCTCCAACTCTGCGTTAGCAGCAAGAAACAATATCATCTAGGTGATAGACTTCTATCTTGACAGAGGCTCTTCACAGTAAATGGAAAGGGGCGGAGAGCCAAGGCGCTAGCACGTTCTAGGATGGCAGCTTCTCGCCGCTGCATTTTGCTTTTCCTGGGGTCTAGCCTGTGAATTTGTGCCAGGCGAACCTGAACATTTGGATTCACTCATCTCTCATAGTCTCGCAGTTCGGTCCCATCGCACCACCTTTCTTCCGTTGTTTTAGGCGACTTCATCATTTACTCTTGTCTCAAGCAGACGCGCCCGCGGTCTCAAAGATACTCCCCCTCCTAATACCGACTCTGATCCGCATCTCTTGCCGCACCTGTGTCGGGCCTTTTCTCGAACGCTATTGTCGCGGTACCCTCAGTTGATTCTGCACTCATGGCTTCTGTGAGTTGATCTCTCTCTCTCTCTCCGTTCGCCACTTCTTGCCTCAGCAATGCCGTCCTCGGCAATCATGGGTCTGAGATCGATAACACCAGTAGCACTCCCGCTAATGCTGAAATCTCGCCAGCCTCGACCACAGTTCCCAAATCAAGGATATCTACCCAACGGAACGACCTCAGGTCCTACACCTGGAGCGCAAGCTCTTCTTCCAAACAATGGCCGCGTCATCCAGTCGGGCCCGATCCGAGTTTTGTGCATCGCAGACGTTAGAGGTTAGTCGCTGGCGCCTTGCTGGACAAGTTGGGTCGATCTGACGGAGGACCTTAGGCAATCTCAAGTCTCTGAACGATCTCGCAAGACAAGCGAAGGCTGACTACATCCTGCATACTGGCGACTTCGGCTTTTACGACAACACTTCGTTGGAGAGAATAGCTGAGAAGTATGGAGGAATCGGGGATATGAGTCGGGCACGCTGGCTGACGGTGATTGTAGGACCCTAAAACATGTTGCTCAATACTCCCCGCTTCTGAGCGAACATGTCAAGCGCCAGATCGCCTCACCCCAGCCTCAGCGACCGATCAAGCAGATGTTCACACCCGATCAACTTCCTCTTTCCGAATTGCCGCTCCTCCTCAACAAGCAGATTACTCTAGATGTCCCGGTCTACACAGTGTGGGGCGCCTGTGAAGATGTAAGGGTACTGGAGCGCTTCCGATCTGGCGAGTACAAGGTGGACAATCTTCATATTATTGACGAAGTGAATTCGAGGTTACTTGACATTGGCGGAGTGAAGCTGCGGCTGCTCGGATTGGGCGGCGCAGTCGTCATTCACAAGCTGTTTGACAATGGCGAGGGCAAGACGTATATTGCAGGTGGCCAGGGCACAATGTGGACGACTCTGCTTCAGATTGGCGCCCTGATCGACACTGCAAACCGCGTCTACGATCCCTCAGAAACCCGTATCTTCTTGACCCACGCTTCACCTGCCAGAGACGGAATCCTCAATCAGCTGTCTGTCACCCTGAAAGCCGACTTCTCCATCTCGGCCGGTCTACACTTCCGATATGGCAGCTCTTACAACGAGTTCTCCGTCAACCCGTCGCTCGACCATTACCGTGGAAAGTTGGCTGCCTCCAAGGCATCCTTCCAGGACGTGTGGGAAACAGTGAAGATGGATGTGGAGCAAGCAATCGAAAGCAACAACAATCACAAGGCCCTCCTCCACAGTGCGCTAGAAATCGTGGAGAAGATGCCCAGCACTGCCAACGGAGGCAATCCTTTTGGAGGCCCAGTCGGCGGTGGACCTGGTGCCGGCCAGGTGGACGAAAGTGCGTTCAAGAACATGTGGAACTTCAATCTGGCAGATGCTGCGTTTGGATACCTTGTCCTGGAGATTGATGGCGGTCGTATTGGCACTGAGATGCGAGCCCAAGGGTTCAACTTTGCTCACCGTGGAAAACCTAATGCAGCTCCACCGGCTTCTCAACCGCCCTCCAGCGGTCCGGCACCTGTGGGCACCGGTCCCGTGCCTCCGGCCACCGCTCCAACTGGCCCTGCTCAGACTCGCAATCCTGCCTTCCCTGCGCCGGCACAGCCTTTCCCACAGCAGCAGAAGCCTCCGCAGCAACAGCAATCTCAGCCACAAGCCAGACCTGTTCAAGGGATTCAGCCTACACCAATGACTGCCGTTAAAGCTGGAACACCGCCTACAGCAGGATCACCAGCACCGCCCGTGACTCAGGCCAAACCACTGACACCTCAACCATCTACGACCACCCTCCCCACCACTTCTATCACCACGGCAACTAACGGCACTGGCGGAGAGAAGGCTGGCGATAATGAAACCGCCAAAGCCAAGACTACAACGCCTACGTTGGATCGGAAGCCCTCTACTGCTCTTTATGTGAGTCAGGCGGACAGTGAGCAGCATGTTCGAGACTGTTTCGCAGATGAGGACAAGGAGAGGATCAAGGCCATCAGTAGAATGGGCAAGTTCCCCAACTGGAAGGTGCAGTTCGAGACACACGAGCTTGCCGAGGCTGCCCTGAACAGAGTGCAGGCTGGGGCTCACAATCACAAGAACTCAGCAGGCAAGTCTCCGAGATTCACGTGGTTCGAGGATAAGGGGGACCGCGGCCCGGGCTTCCATCAGCGTGACAGCCAGAGCCAAGGCGGGGCTGGAATGTGGCAGGGCAGCAATCGTGGTGCAGCAAGCTCGGGCAATGCTCCTCCTCGCGGAGGCTACCAGTCCGGTGCAGCGAGCGACAGTGAAGGTGGACGAGGCCGAGGTGGGTTCCGCGGACGTGGACGTGGTCGGGGAGACGATCGAGGCGAGCGAGGTGATCGCGGTGATCGTGGTGACCGGGGTGACCGAGTTGATCGAAGTGATCGGAGCGATCGGGGTGGCCGAGGCGGTCGAGGCGGCGGAAGAGGCATTTTCCAGAGCAAGACCACTGACGGAGCGTCGGACTCGAAGCCCACGGAGTCGAAGTCGAACGAATCGAAACCAGTGGCCACGGCTGGCGAAAGTTAGAGACTTGCATGTCTTTTGACACGGAACCAGTTGGCACTACCATACGGCGACTGAAGGAAACAATCTTAAAGGTCTTTCATGGCGAAAGGGGACAGGGCTTGTGCATTATGGGATGGAGAGGCGTCACAGGATGACAGTCAACATGGAGTTCTTCAATCATTCGGTTTGAGGAGCTGGTTGATATCAATACCTCGGAGGGGACATGGAGCTGCCGGGGTTGTGAGCGCTTCTCTACCTTCGAACATATGTATTTTATCCTTGCTTAGAAACCGAAAAAGAGAAGCAGGGGAGTAGGGGCAGTGCATTGGGGGGGTTTGAGGAGCAGAGGTGAAGTTGAAGCAGAGGAGAAAAGATAATGAATACCATTCCTTGGGTTGTAACTTGGATGCCGATCGTCAGGCAAGTGTAGCATGGCTGGCTGATCGCGTTCGTGCCTGGTGCCTGAAACCATGCCTGCTAGGCATTAGACATGCTAAGTCAAGCTCTTGAATCCGTGCCTGGCGAGGCGTGATGTTAGCTTGGAGTTCCACCACGGCGTAGGTTCACATTGATGGACGGATGGGTTTGCGTGCGGAGAGGGAATCCAGATTGTGGTGACGTGGGGTGTGAGGATCGAGGCATGGCAATTGGCGTTTCCGAGGCACCGACAGCTCTCGTCATCGTCACACACGCTGCAAACTGCTCCGTACTTGTACACACCCGGCAAACAAACAGTCGTTGTTGGCTTCACTCCTTCCTCAGGGGCCTTCTTATCGTCCTCATTGCCAGCGTGGAGATTTCCATCCCTTTATTGCCACCTTTGTGCAGGATGAGTTGAATCGGCCGTTGCCACCACGGATTGAAAAATAACCACCGCGAGTCGTTGAGCGAAATATCTCACATCCAGCGATGCGCTTCCTGACCGCTCTCCTCGCAGCTGTCGCTGCGGCCGGATCCCTACCTCTAGCCCTTTCTTCTCCCCCCACAGCCCTCCACGAGGCCGGCCGGTGCGCGATCCGTGGCCATTGCGGAAAGCAGGGTTTCTTTGGCTCAGATCTGCCGTGCCCGGACAACGGCAAGGCCGCCGCTCCCTCAGATGCTGTTCGCGAGAAGCTTGTGAACCTGTGCGGGTCGAGGTGGCAAGACACGGATGTTTGTTGCGAAGAGGAGCAAGTGGACACCCTCCAGAAGAACCTCAAGCTGGCAGAAAGGATCATCGCCTCGTGTCCCGCTTGCAAGGAGAACTTCTTCAATCTCTTCTGTACCTTTACATGCTCTCCCGATCAATCCCTGTTTGTCAACGTCACCGAGACTGGCAAAGCTTCTAATGGGAAAGACGTCGTCACAGAACTGGACAATCTGTGGTCGAAGGATTATCAAAGCGGCTTCTACGACAGCTGCAAAGAGGTCAAGAATGGCGCAAGTGGTGGCAAGGCAATGGGATTCATCGGCGGTGGCGCGACCAACTACACCGAGTTCCTCAAGTTCCTGGGCGACAAGAAACTACTCGGAAGTCCTTTCCAGATTGATTTCCTGGAAGAGCCACGGTACCGTGACCATGAGGGCATGAAGCCGTCAGACCCGCGGGTCTATGCTTGTAACGATACGGATCCCAACTTCCGGTGCAGCTGCGTTGATTGCCCAGCTGTCTGTCCGACCCTGGAGCCTGTCAGTGCCGTCGACTATTGCCATGTTGGAAAACTTCCCTGCCTCTCGTTTGCCATCATCCTCATCTACACCATCTGTCTCCTGCTTCTGATCACCGCTATTTCAGGCCATGTAGTATATCGGCGACACAAACAACGGAAGAGCGAAAGACTGCAACTGTTGCAGGATTCAGCACCGAGTGACGACGAAGATGAGGGTGAATTGGTCAACAATGCAGGAGTCTTGGACAGACCGCAGAGGAACTACTACCTCAACCACATCTTCGACCGCGCTTTCAAGAGGTTGGGCGGCTTCTGTGCGCGGTATCCGGGCTTGACGATCGGGACGAACGTTGTCATCATTGGACTCCTCAGCCTTGGCTGGCTCAAGTTTGAGGTCGAGCGAGACCCCGTCCGTCTGTGGGTCAGTCCCTCTTCGGCTGCTGCTCAAGAAAAGGCCTTCTTCGACCAGAACTTTGGCCCGTTCTACAGGACAGAGCAAGCATTTCTGGTCAACGATACTTCCGCCAACAGCTCGGTCTTGAGCTACGACAATCTCAAATGGTGGTTTGACGTCGAACAACGAATTTCGCGCATGCTGTCGCCTGAGAATGAGATAAAGCTGGACGATGTCTGTTTCAAGCCAACCGGCTCCGCGTGTGTGGTGCAATCTGTCAGCGGCTGGTTCGGTGCAGGGCTCGACCGTGACTGGAAAGAGCAGATCCAGAATTGCGCGGCTCATCCTGGGGACCAGCTATGCCTGCCAGAGTTCATGGACCCGCTGCTACCCGGCCGCGTACTGGGAGGCTATGACGGCATCGAGAACGTTGCCACCGCGAAGGCCTTGATCACCACTTGGGTTGTCAACAATGATCAGCCCGGCACGGAAGCCGCAGCAAGGGCTGAAGAATGGGAGCGAGCTCTCAAGCACGAGTTGCTGATCACCCAAGCATCTGCCCGCTCCCGTGGTCTCCGTCTTTCTTTCAGCACCGAGATCAGTCTCGAACAGGAATTGAATAAGTCGACCAACACAGATGCCAAGATTGTTGCCATCAGTTACGTGGTCATGTTCATCTACGCTTCGCTTGCCCTGGGCTCCGCAACTCTGTCGGTGAGGTCTCTCCTGAGCAATCCGGCCAATGCGTTCGTCCAGTCCAAATTCACGCTTGGCGTTGTGGGCATTGTCATCGTGTTGATGTCTGTATCTGGCTCTGTCGGGCTGTTCTCCGCGGCAGGAGTCAAGGTCACTTTGATCATTGCTGAAGTCATCCCTTTCTTGGTCCTGGCCGTCGGCGTCGACAACATCTTTCTCATCGTGCATGAGTTTGAGCGGGTCAATGTCAGTCATCCCGATGAGGAAATCGACGTGCGCATCGCGAAGGCTCTGGGACGGATGGGCCCCAGTATCCTCTTGTCCGCATCCACCGAGACCATCGCCTTCGCCATGGGTGCGTTCGTCGGAATGCCCGCAGTCAAGAATTTTGCAGCCTATGCGGCTGGTGCTGTACTCATCAATGCGGTATTGCAAGTCACCATGTTTGTCTCTGTCCTGGCCCTCAATCAACGAAGGGTAGAAAGTCTCCGCGCAGACTGCTTCCCATGTGTGACAGTCAGAGGAGCCAACTCGACGGGCATGCCCGGTGGTCATTTCTTTGGCAGTGACGAGGAGGGCTGGCTGCAGCGGTTTATCAGAAAGGTGTACGCACCAAAACTGCTGGACAAGAAAATCAAGACGCTTGTCTTGACTTTCTTCGTCACTTTGTTCGCTGCCGGAATTTCACTCCTTCCGCTGGTGCAGCTTGGGCTCGACCAACGCATTGCAATCCCCGAAGATTCGTACATGATCCAGTACTTCAACGACTTGTATGACTACTTCGGCTCTGGTCCACCGGTGTACTTTGTCACGCGGCATGTCAACGTGACGGCTAGAGAGCATCAGCGACAGCTCTGCGGCGGCTTCACCACTTGCGATGAGTATTCATTGGCCTATGTTCTTGAGCAAGAATCGAAGCGGGCTAATGTTAGCTATATCAACGCTGCAACGGCCAACTGGTTTGACGACTTCTTCTACTGGCTCAATCCCATCTCGGACTGCTGTCAGGACGAGAACGGCGAGACATGCTTTGGCGAAGATGAGTGGAACATCACCCTGGGTGGAATGCCCGAAGGCGACGAGTTTGTGAAGTATGCCCAGAAGTGGATTCATGCGCCCACAGATGAAGAATGTCCGAATGGTGGACAAGCGGCGTATTCGAATGCTGTAGTCATCGACAGCGATCATACGGACATCCCAGCGAGCCACTTCCGGACCTTCCATACCCCATTACAAAGCCAACACGACTTGATCAACTCGTACGCCGCTGCTAGGCGGATATCAGACGATATCTCAGCGCGTCACAACATTGACGTATTTCCTTACAGCAAACACTACATTTTCTTTGATCAGTACAGCAGCATCATTCGCTTGACAGCCACGCTTTTATGTGTGGCAGTCGCCATTATTTTCATCATCTCCTCACTGCTTCTAGGCTCTCTGCTCACGGGGGCCGTGGTTGCTTTGACGGTCATTATGATTGTGGTTGATATCATTGGAGTCATGGCCGTGGCTGGCGTATCACTCAACGCTGTGTCACTGGTCAATTTGGTCATTTGCGTGGGCATTGGTGTTGAGTTCTGCGCACACATTGCTCGTGCGTTCATGTTCCCGAACAAGTCAGTCATGGAGCGAGCAAGGCACAAATTCCGGGGCAAGGATATTCGGGCCTGGGCTGCTCTCGTCAACGTCGGCGGCAGTGTCTTCAGTGGCATTACGATCACCAAATTTCTGGGCGTGGTTGTGCTGGCATTCACCAGGAGTAAGATCTTTGAGATCTATTACTTCCGGATTTGGTTGGCACTGGTGATTCTTGCGAGTAGTCATGCCTTGGTATTTTTGCCGGTGGCGCTGAGTTTTGCAGGAGGTGATGGTAAGTTTCGGCCCCGATTCCATATGCGAGGGGAAGCACTAATTTTCGTCAGGATATATTGATCCCGAGAGTGAGGGCGGGCTCGAGGAGGATCTAGCTAGCCGCCGGTATCGGAGTCTGCTTCCTGACGATGACTACTACGATTCGGATGACGATTAGAGCTCGCCACGGTCACGGACTGAACTGGGAGCATGAGGCATGCGGCATTCGTTCGCATGACACGCCTCGGTCAATATGTTAACAACACTCCTATACGTTCTGGCACACCCGTCTTCCACCTTGCACATTGACTCCAGAGGAATAGTCGGGAGCGCTACATCCCAGCGTCACTGCTAGCTAAACGGCCGAGCCAAAAAGCATGGAGCGTCAAGCGTCGCATAGCATTCGAGCCATTTTCTGTAAAACAAGCAAAATATGACTTCCCTACTGTTCCTAGTAGCATGCTGTTTTCTCCTGTCGTGGAAGGAAGACGCCGGGCGAGGACCGACGGTCGGGAATCGATGGCTGGAGATTGAGGGTACATTGCACGCGAACATCAGCTCTCTCAGAAGGATTGCAACGCGATGTTGAATTACGTGCAAGGAAGGGTGTAGGGGCGAGGACGGCCCGGCCAACCCATCTACCCCGTAAGGACACAGCCTGTCCGTGCCTGTCACTGCGTTTTGAGTTGCAGAGACGCAGTCGGCAGAGGTAGCTGTACCCTTCCCGGGGCGCCAACAGGCACAGGCGCCACCATGCCCATGCCCATGCCTATACCATCGAATTCGTTCGACGTCGCGATATCTGGATCGGGATAATACCACGCCGCGATGGCGATGATGATGTATACGATCTGTAAGGGTAGGGGATTTATCCACGAGTCAGTCGCTAGCAAGGGAAATTCCTAAAAATCATACGGAGAGGAGTAGAACAGTAGCTTATGAGGGTTGCGGTTGTTTGGGGGGGGTTACCAACTCACCACCAACAGAGCGCCTTCCAGGTAATTGGACTCCTTGTCACGCAGGAAATTGCCGACGACCAGAATGGCCAGCACGAGCAGAACGACCATGAAGATCTCAAAGTTCAGGTCCATGGGCTTGTCGAGGATCCAGCCGACAATAACGACGAGCGGGCCGTTGAACAGGGCGGTCTGGATGCTCGGGCCGAGACAGTGGTAGAGGGCAAAGTTCATCTGGCCGTCCCAGGCCTCGTCGATGGCGGTCAGGTGCTCGGCGGCCTTTTCGACCAGCGGCAGCAGGATCAGGCCGAGGAACTGGTCGGGCACGCCGGCGTGGACGATGACCTCGATGCGCTCGACCAGGAAGACGGCCAGCAGGGTGACGAGGGCGAGCGAGGCGACGATGGCGACGATGGACTCGGTCAGCGTCAGCTTCTGCTTGGCCAGGTCGTGGGCGTGGTCGGCGTCGAGCCGCTCGTCGGCCTCGAGGATCTCGTCGAAGATGCCGTGCTGGCTGCGCGCGTTGAAGAAGATGTAGATGGCGAACGCGACGACCAGGATCACGCTGGTGGCCTGGCTCATCTTCAGCACGTCGTCCTGCAGCTTGGCTTGCGTGAAGTTGCCGTGTGGTCGCGTCTCGCCCTTCAGCGCCGAGTAGAAGGCGCTGGGGATCAGGAGGCCGAACCCCGCCACGAGGAGGAGGCCCGAGCCCACCTCCGAGACCACGGCGTGGAAGGTCTGCGTGTGGCGCCGCAGGCCGCCGACGAAGAAGCACAGCCCCAGGCAGAGCAGGAGGTTGGTCAGGATGGAGCCCAGGATGGCCGCCTGGATGACGGGGATGAGGTTGCCCTCCTCGGCCGAGGCGTCGTCGTCGTCGCCGTTGCCGTCGCCGTCATCACCATCGGGGTTGCGGTGCTTGGCGATCAGGATCATGAACAGCACAATCTCCACGATGCTGCCCAGCGCCGTCTCGATCAGAATGCCCGCCACTTTGGGCATTTTGCGCGCAAGCTCCTGGCCCGCGAAGCCGAGGAGGTTGGCGCAGGGGACCATGCCGACGTAGGCGGTCGCGAAGATCCACTTGTCCAGCGTCGCCGAGTGGTGGTGGGGGATGTAGTGCAGGATGATGGCCACGGGGACGAACGGCCACAGCACGTTGACGAGCATGGAGACCTGCGATGACGAGCGCCACAGGATGTGCGCGAACGGGCGGACGTGCATGCCTGATCGGCCGGATTCGCCTTCGTGGTGGATTGTGAGAAGGCCGCCGCCGCCGCCGCCTGCACTGTTGTGGTGGGAGGGGTGGTCATGGCTGTTATTGTTGCTGGTGCCAGTGCCCGCGCTGGCGCTGTGAGGGTCTAACGGCGACGTGATGGAGGAGGGCATTTTTGCGTGGTTTGTGTTTGACGACGCTGGATCTTCAGCATTCATTTTTATGGTTGGCAATGTGATTGTAGTTGTCGGTGTACTCCCTCCTTAGGGTTGATGGTATCCCTCCCTCAAGACCGGACAATCTACAGATCTGCGGATCTGTAGATGTGTTGCTAGGAGATTCTGTTTAAACCTAGATAGGGATTCTCCACTCGTAGGATAAATAACCTGGAGACGGTAAGTGTCAGAGATAGCTATGCCGACGATGTCTTCCTTCCTACCAAGCTCCCACAGTTCGGAATGCCGCTATCCAACTATAGTAGTAGTGATGGTTTTGGGCGCTGGCAATAGAGAAAGCTTCTGTCTAGACTTACGTATTTGTAACATTGATGTCGATCTGGTGAAGTTGTCGAACGATCTCTGTGTCTCACCCACTTCCTTTCCCCCGCAACGCTGTACAAACCGTGCGGACGCGCAACTTGGCGTGCAACTTGGCGGCTGAAGCAGAGCAAAATCCGCTCGGAGCTCCCTTGGGGGGATCACCTCCGACCGTGCCGCTGTTTAAAAACCGTCACTTCGCAACTCACCCTCTCTCGACCCTCTTCTCACCCCTAGCTCACCCACACGGGATGTGTTGATTCGATCACGAATATTGCGTCATTCTTTGTCCAGAGAAATCATGAGGAAAATGCGTCTACAGTGAAAGTTTCTTGAAGATAGTATTGATAGGGATGTCATTACGCTACACCTAAAGGTTGGTCGCCTATTATTGTATAAGCCACTTCTGGGACTCAACGATTTGGACTGCTTGATTAATAAACATCACACGGCCCCGCCCATCCCTGGATTCTTGCCCGTCGAATGTTCCGAAAGAGGTGTGCCCAAAATGCTGCTCTTCGCTTGAAAAGACCACGGGAGAGACGTATCTCAAGCATATATGGTCCCCTTCCTCATTCCCCAATGCTTCTTCTGGTATCGTCAAAGCAGCACCTTGATAAAAGCTGGATCGCGTCATAGTAGGCAGTAACAAAACGCATTGGCCAGTCCATGCATCCTTCACTCCTGCCAACGTCTCAAGCCAATCATCGACCGGGAGAAAGAAAAAGTAAGACTTCCCTTCAGTCCCTTGTATAAACACGCGAAATATGGTGTGTTGTTGAGTGGTTGGCATGGCGACGTCGAACATGAGAATCGCGGCGACCCCGGTCAGGGAAAGCCCGTCAGCCGTTGGGACCAACTCGATCATAGAATCCTCATCGTGCAGATACCTTGAAAGATCCATGACATCCCTGGGCGCCCATCGCAGGCCATCTACCTGCATACGAGGAAAGGGGGCCAATAGAAGGCCGTAGGGAATATCCCTCAGGCTCTGCCAAAACATCGCTGGCTTTTTGTCGTCTGGTAAACTGAGAAACTCGCCCGGATCCGGGTCCAACAATAGCACGCAGCACGTAAACGCGTCTGCTGGTTTCGACGTACTGCGGTATCTTAAAAAGACGCTGAGCCTTTCTAAGTCGAGAGATAGTCCCGGCTTATTGGCAGAAATCATCTATAGCATATGATGTGCAAGAAACCGGTAGAGGAGCTGAGTCTGTTCACCATTGTCGCTTAAAAAGGGCATAGCATCATCCCTGTCCCCAGAGCCGAACCCAGAAGTGGTGAAGGTAATGGCTTCATCTAAGAATTGAAAATAGAGATTCTGGGCCAAGATTCCTTCTTGCAAAGTCTATAGACGGGTGTTCCACTTGCAGCAAAATGTCCGAAGTAGGAATTCCTGCGGTGTTGGCGGGCTCGTACCTAAATACAGGTCTGAAGAAAGTACGAGGACTTTAGCGGCTGATTTATACACGCTGGCCATAAGTGAGATTGCCTTTCGCCTTAGTGATGGGTTGATCGGTACACATAAGGTATCGATCTAAAACACCGTGTCCTGGCTGACGTCCAGAGTAGTAACATATTGACGCATTAACTGGAGTTGGCACATAGGCATTGCGTTGCAGGAAGGATTTCTAAATCCGTCAGACTAGACATGGCTAATGGCCACGTATGAAAGTTCCGGGGTAAACTTGAGCACATCGAGTTTATTCTCCCGAAATCTGACGAGGGGATAGCCGCCATCTTCAAACGCAGCCCATAGCTCTGTGTCTCTGATCGCCACATGTATGCAAGGGCATTGTGCCTGCCGGTGATCGCAACTGTCTCCATGACAGACACAGTGGTCTGGGACATATCGGGGAGCGTATCGCTCAGGCTCAATATCGGACGCAAGGCACCGGAGATGATCACAGTTCTTACGGGTTTGTGCTGCCACCAGCTTTGGAACGAGACTAGCATACTATATCGCTTCAATACCTGCCAGTTCCTCGATTCGAGAAATCAGCGAGCGGCACCAGCCTCTCTAAAGCAGTCGTGTCGTTAATAGATCGCTGTCGACCGAGAGCGGAAATGTATCTTCAAAGGAAGGATAAACAAACAGTGCAGTATATCGAGAAGCACTGTCTACTAGTGCAGCCAGAGCTTGGTAGACCGAAAATGGCACAAGAAGAGGCTCCTGCGTAGACCTCGAAAAGATAACTAGCCCAGATAGCACCGAGGCCGCTTTGGTTAGGCATTGCACGAAGTGAGCAGTGCTTCCTGGATCCCGATTCATTTGGGGCCCGTTCTTCAGAAATTGTCCAAACAGGTGTCGTGTAGTCATGCATTGCATGGATAACCGCCTCCCAGAGGTCTCTGTTGATATCGTGGATACAGATAGCTCATTTCTGGAAATTGGTCTCTTTAGAGCTTCTTGTAAGATCCCAAATGTTATCATTCTCAACAAACTCGGCCGACTTTGTTTGCAGCTTCACACGTATTCTTACGCTGCGTCGTCACATTGCTCTTGCGAATTCTCTGGATGTTTATGGGGCGCATGACAGTAGCTTAGGTTTATCCAACGGGCAACTCTCTTGTTCAGCTTTCGTGACGCCAAGGGCGCACCGAGCCGAGGCTAAGGGCCTTAGCGCCGACTCCACCTCCTGAGGAACCTATTAGAAATGGGTAAATTTGAAAGGCACAGAAAACGTATCAGCAGCTGTGTGAAGTGGACTATGATGATACTTAGGAAACAATCTCACATCTTTCGCCAGCAATCAGATGGCGCATTTTGGGATATTCGCCCGAAAAAACATTCCAGTCGGCGGCGCAACTGCACGGCGGCGCGAGGAGGAAATCGAAAAGGAGTTCGGTATCATGGAGAAGCTGACCCACGTTCACATTACCGCCGTGATGTTCTGGCTGCGAAGCGACACAGTCTGCAGGATCTTCATGAAGCCGGCCTGCGATATGGATCTCCGTCATTACATGGAACACTGCATCAGTCAGGGCTATCCTCAAGACAACTTGAGGCAAATGCTGCCGTGGCCTGGCTGCCTGATGCACGCGCTAGCCTTTGCGCACCGGTCAAATATCAAACACAAAGACATCAAGCCTTCAAACATCTTGATCAAGGATAGCCATATCTATTTGGCTGATTTCGGCATGGCAAAAGACGACGTTCCAGACGACATTGAGGGAAACGCAAGCTTTTTCTGTCTGGGGGGCATCGGTTTACCGCGCTCCCGAAATTCGGCCAGACCATCCCCAGGCTCGCGGCACCAAAGCCGACGTGTTCTCACTGGGGTGTGCGTTCGCGGAGATGCTGACTGTTTGCTGCCAGCGGTCACTGCAAGATTTCCAAGAATCGTGAAAGGTCACAACTGAAGACGGCGAGACGATCGCCTTTCGGGCCAATTTGCCCCAGGTCCACAACTGGCTCGGCGGCCTGCGTAGTCAAGGTGTGCATTTTGTGGTCGACATCCTGATTTACAACACTGAGAGCATGCTCCGTGAAGACCCGGAACGGAGGGCTTCGGCAGACCAAGGTATAATGCTTCTGCAGGGGCATCCTGAACGTCAGATTCTGTTTTGCCCGCTGCACTACTAAAGGGCTTCAAGAGGCTAGAGGGTGTCTGGTTAGCCTGTTGATCTTTCCCCTCTCTAGCATTGTTAAGGAAAATGAATTGGATGACTGGCATGAGCAGCTCTATCAGTATTTGAGAGGTTGCATGATAATCTCATACCTTCCAGCGGCAGCTCCGTGGTATTCGAGCAACTTGATGGTAACATGCGTAATGAAGAATACATCATTTGTGTCGTCGGTCCTCGGACGTGATGGTAAGAATGGTCATGCTGTAGACACTCTGTGGCTATGACCTCTCGATCTCGTCGGCCCATGGAATCGACTCTTGGGCTCCCACTCGTTCGATTGTCCTCGCTGCTGCGCTACACGCTCGTGCAACGGCTCGACGAATGTCCCATTTCCCCAGGCGCTTCTGCTTGATGTACTCCACCGAATAGGTGCCAACAAAAGTATCTCTAAGCAGATACAAATTGATTAGCACTTGAACTATACGTAGACGGAAACATCATTCTGTTGAGACAAAGAAAAGGAGGAGTTACCCAGCACCAGTAGTATCCACGACATCGATGTCTTTGTTGGCATCCACCAAGTCCGACTCGCCTTTATCGGTCATATAGAACGCGCCTTTTTGGCCCAGAGTAATGACCACATTTTGAACGCCCAAGTCCACGAAATGGGCACTTGCTTCCTTGTATGCTGCCAGTCCCACCAATTCTTCGAGCGGGCGACCAAACAACATGGCCGTTTCGGACTCGTTCATCACGAGGTGCGTAAGGTGCCGATACACCTTGCTGACCAGGTACTCCGGCGAGGATGGATTCAAAAGGGTGTCGATGCCCTCGTCACCTGCGATCTCCAAAATGCGCTCTACCTGGACGCGGGGCACCACCAGTGAAGTGACGATCAGATCCGGTCTCGTGCCGTCGCCCAAACTTGACAGGGAACCAGAAGCGGGCAACTCCCAGTGTAAATTTGCTGCAGGGTAGCCCACGTTGCGGCTGTCGCCGGTGTCAGTCTCCACAAGTACGACACAGAGGTTGCTGCTGACGCCCTCGATGGTACGAACGCCTGCGGTATTGACACCAGCATTGGCCAATTTGGCTTTGAGCTCGGTACCATAGTTGTCATCCCCCACGGCACCATTCATGCATATTTTGATGTCAAGCTGGTCGCCAGTTGTGGATCGGGTGCCGCGCTGGCCACCGAGAGTGGTTTCCCCGGTAGGGTTAGGACGACTAGCCCGAAGTGCTGCAACTGCAGTGTTGGCGCCCTTGCCGCCGGGAAGGTGAGTGAGGGACAGGGCGTCCATGGACTCGCCAGTGCCTGGGGCGCGGTGTACCTTCATCAGTAGATCCATGTTGATACCGCCGACGACAGAAATAATAAGAGGCCGCGCGGCCGGGGAATGTTGAGTGTAAGGCGACATTGAGTTAGGATGGAAGATGCTGATGCTTTCGGTCAGGTAACGTCTCCAAAACAATCGATCTCGTCGTTCTGGCACCAGACTGCCATTCAAATTTGGTAGAGGGTACAACGCATTCTCTCGTCGCTCGGCGCACTGCTTTGCTGCTTCCAGCACAGCCAGTCACGTCTGGCGCTAAGCCCGGTTGGTTGTCACGTCGAAACCCGTGCTGCAGTTTCACTGCCGGTGGCATTGTCGCGCGGCCACTGGCTGTCAGCCCCGAAGACAAGGCTGGCAGCAACAACATTTGAGACCGTGAATAGCTGGATTGAGAGGATACGCCAAACCCCACCACGCCTAGGGTACGACTCCACCAACCAAGGTTTTGAAAAACTCTTTTTGGCGGTGAGAACGTCGCGCTAGCATCAGTGCATATCTACATCTTCCATCTAAGCTATTCGGAACGTATGCGGACACACCTTTCGACACACAATTCGTACAACACACATTTCGGATAAACTCTAGCCGGCTTCCGACGGAGCTTATTCTATAGGCTACACTACTAAAACGCTCCTCTAGTAGTGTTATATTCCCTTATAGTAATATATAATCATCTTACCATCGCCCCTTTAGGTATTGCTTTGAGACTTGAAAGTGATTGACTCTCTCTGCATCTTTCAAGATGACCCGTAAGATAACGCCATCAAATCCTATGTCACTTTGAAAATGGCTGACGAAACTGGACTTCAGGAAAGATTGGGAAATGGAAGCAGCAAAGATGGCTGAGATCTACGAGAACGCGTACTTCACGCTTGCCGCTGCCCTTGCCCAAGACGATTCGGTAGGGTTTCTACGGACAGCACCGAACGAGCAGACTACTTGAGCCGTGAAGTTCAGATCATGCACGATACCAAACAGGTCACTGGGATCAGAGTGAGACCTACATACGACTCGCGACGAAGGGCCACTCCAAAGTCACTTGCCACTCGCGCCTGGACATATCAAGAATGGCTTATACCACGAAGAGTGCTCACATTCTCTGAATGCGTGCAGTTTGAATGTCGGGAACGCAACTTCTGCGAATGCGGAAGTGGTGTCTTCCCTGATTCTTTTTTTGCAAATCTTAGCGAGTATCGACACCCGAGTCGAGGTTCATATACGCAAATCCTGGAGTCAGAAGTCGATGCCAATAAGGTCTTCGATTACTGGCTGCGACGAGTGGTCATTCCTTACGCTGACCGCCTCCTCACCAAGGATCGTGATCGATTGCCAGCGAAGTCCGCCCTAGTCCAAAAGTTTCAGCTGAGACTCGGCGATCAGTACCTCGCAGGCATCTGGAAAACAGACATCGTTCGGGCGCTCAGCTGGCATCAATACTCGTGTATCAGTATTTTGAACGAATCATTTCGAATCGCTGAATGCCCTGAGGGGTATGTCGCACCGACTTGGAGTTGGGCGTCTATCAAAGCTCCAGTTGAATTCTTTCCCTATATCAACTACAGAGACCCTTCCTGGAATAACATTAGAAGCCGCCTTCCGAATTTGAGAGCGAGACTTCTGGGGTGTGACATCTCTTTGAAGGGTGATAACGTAACTGGTGAAGTCACTCACGGTCACATTCAAGTGCTTGCCCCTACAACGTTGGCGCGTCTTGTGCTCAGCGCGGGAACGGGAACGAGAATGTGCCCACTTGGGGGTTGCGGACATTGTCACGGTCGAGTTACCAACCTCATTCGCGATGGCTACTATCTCGATTACGATTGTGGTCTCGCTCCACATTCGAGCGTCCTCCTTGATACGCCTGTTGAACAAATCCAAGCCATTCCTATGGACGGAGGCGGAATGACTTCGCTGCAAAGAGCACGCAAAGACTTAGGGGCAGCAAAACAGGCAATATCGGGGACGGTCACACTCATGCTCGTCTACCAGGACTGGGTAGACCAAGATTTCACGAATTTGGAACAGGTCTTCCTCATCCTCGGAAACACCGAGGTGCTAGGTCAATACCGACGCATTGGTTTGTTCCATGTCCAACAGACGTCGAACAGCCGTTGCTTAATTTGGTTTTCGAGCATGCCGGAGACGGAGCTCACTATCTATTAACGACGGTTGGCGGGATGTGTCCGGACACCAGACTTGGCTCCATGACGGCAGGCGTTGTGGCATGGGTGGGCCGAGAATATCAGGAAGAGGTCCATGGCCCTTTGACTTGATCTTGGACCTCTTAGCTTATATGCCTGTCTGAACCCCGTTCCTGACAGTTAAACACTGCCACCGCTGTTTGAGCACGCAAGTCCCGGAACTCCCTTCACCCTCCCTCTGGGGCCTAAGTTAACGTCCTGGGGGGCTTCCTAAGTGCCAACGAAGCCTCCACGTCTAAAGTTGCCTCAGTCAGGACACGGCGACCGTTTAGGACGCCTTTTATTAGATGTAAATTACTGCTACTTGTGTCTTATGTTTTGAGTGGGTTCAAGAGAACTGGGTGTTCACCCTTGTAATATCAGCATGGCGGCACTAATAATGTTGTATTATGTAGCATTCTATCATTTGATAGGCGTGATTTCCTAGAAAATGTCGATGCTAGAGCTTGTAGAATTGTTTGCGATTATATGTGTAGACATCGAAAGCCACGCCATCTGCCTAAAGTCACTCAGGCCAACACGAGGCGTCCTGGGGTTTTGCCGACGGATACGGCTAAGTGGTCCCGCCCACCTGTTGAAATCCAGATACCCCTGGCAAAGACGGAAGCGGAACTGTACGCTGGACATGAGCCGTCGCGGACTAATTCGTCCTCCTCAGAAATTCTCAAGACATCTCTCAATGTCTCGCTGCTATCTCGGTTCCTTACGAAGTCGGCTTTAAAGGTCTCTTCGAATCCATGCTCTGGGTAATTGAGCCTAGCAATCTTGGAACTAGGTATTCGGTAATTGCATGACCGCCTTATCTCAAGTGGTTCTTCCGACAATATAAATTCACGCTGCTTTCAGCCCAATTGGCTCTCAAGAACTCCTGATTATCCCGCAAATCCGACGAGGGCCAATGCTCCTGTCGGCTCAAAATGACAGATACCTATTCGGTCCCAACGAAGACGAATTCGGAAAATCCCCTGGCGGATGCGCAGATGCAGACTTTGCCTGCCACAACCAAGGACATTACGGCGAGTGCTGGCTACCAGGACATCTGGCGACGACATGAAGAGTTCTTGCAACCTTCCAAGAACATTCCTGTCAACTTTGAAAACGTCTCCTTCTCCCCCGATGGGAAGCGTGTCGCTGGCGTCACGACGGTGTTCAAGGAGCTCAAAGGGCGCGCATCTACCCGATTGGCAATTATCGACGCCCGGAACGGTGAGGTGTCGACGTTCGGCGAGCGTCATGGCTCCGACTCGCGACCGTCTTGGTCGCCGGACGGCAAAACCGTCGCCTTCTTGTCTCAGGTCGATGGGTTGAGTCAGCTTCACCTCCTCGACGTCGCCTCGGGTAAGATCGTGGAGGCTGACCGAATTCCTGGCAACATTGAGCAATTGTTTTGGTCCCGGGATGGGGCCGAGATCCTCTTGACGGTAGCTGGGCTTGGAGCCGATCTGGCAGGCATTCATGGAGGGCGGGCATTATCCGTCAAACAGGAAGACGCCTCGGAAAACAAGTGGATGCCATCGATCGACACCACTCCGGCAGCTGACGCCTACCGTACCGCCTGGCTCCATGACGTTTCGCGCGGTGTCTCGGCGCAAGCCACACCGGCTACGGTGAACATTTGGCAGGCAGTATGGGTCTCCGGTAACTCCATCATCGGGATCTGTTCGGATCTGCCTGGAGAGGAGGATTGGTATCACTGTACACTGCGAGAGATCTCCTTGGAGACGGGCGCTGTGAAAGAGATATTCCACTCCGAATTTCCTCTGGAATGGCTTTCCGCCTCTGCTAGTGGAAAGCACGTTGCCTTCGCTGTCGGGGTTGCCAGTGATCGGGCAATTATGACGGGAGAACTTCACATCTTGGAAGTCGCAACTGGTCACACTACAAAAGTCGATACGCAGGGCATCAATGTGGGCTCGACAGCTTGGGCCGGTGACGAGGAAGTCGTTGCCTCCGGACTTCGAGACGGTCGGGATTTCATTCTGCAGTATACCGTAGGCACAGACCGCGTTCAGGAGTTGTGGAGTAGTGACGAGCTCAGTGTCAGCTCGGCCAAGGTTGCTGAAGTGTCTGCGATTACGGAGGAGGGACAGGTCCAGGTAGCTTTTGTCCAGTCGGGCTGGTTCAGCCCCCCCTCTCTAACGATTGCCTCTGCGGAGAGCGTTCAAACGGTTACAACGTTTTCGTCGCCCGAACTGCACCGAAAAGTCCGCCTGCTAGGTCAAGCGAAGAACATCAAATGGAAGGCCCCCGACGGCTTGGATATCTACGGCTACCTGATCTACCCGCAGAGCGAGGGTCCCTTTCCCACGATCATGCATATTCATGGCGGGCCTGTCTGGGGGTGGAAGCCAAGATACCTCGGGATAGACATTCAGCTGCAAGCCTTGCTGGGTGCAGGCTTTGCAGTCTTTGAACCCAACCCGAGGGGTTCGTGGGGTCGTGGGCAAGCATTCGCCCGAGAGGTCTATGGAGATATGGGTGGCGCCGACACCCAAGACTACCTTAGTGGTCTCGACGCCCTGGTGAAGGAAGGCCTTGCGGACGCGGACCGGCTTGGAGTGTGGGGGAATAGCTATGGGGGTTTCATGTGTGCCTGGCTAATCACGCAGACGGGTCGTTTCAAGGCCGCCATGCCCACGAGTCCAGTGACCGACTGGGTCAGTGAGCACTTCACCAGCAACCTGGGACGGTTCTGTCGAGATTTCCTCAGCGATGACCCCCACAACCCAGCCGGCAAGTACTTTTCTCGCTCTCCCCTTCACCATGTCCGCAAATCCAAGACGCCCACCCTTTTGGTGTGCGGTTCGTTGGACAAAAACACCCCTCCTGGCCAGGCCATTGAGTTTCATCGTGCTCTGGTTGCGCAAGGCGTGCCTTCGGTACTTCTGACGTATCCAGAAGAGGGCCACGTTGTGTCACATTTGCCCGCCGCTATTGACCTTATTACCCGGCAAATCGAATGGTTTCAAAGGTACCTGGGGTAGGATGTGAAAGCGTACAACATCTGCGCTTTGTGGCCACGAAATCGACCTAGTATTGACTGAGCCACCGTGCAGTCATGTAAAGGCAATGTCGAGGCTAGACAGATCACCAATACAGCAGTGTGAGAAAATAAAGATATTCAGGTTCGACAAAGATTGTCTCTTGCGCATAGATGCCGTTATTCAGCACTGCTGTACAAGAATATTTCTGCCTGCGTGATACCCGCGCAAGGCGAATTGAACACCAACCACAGAAAGATATCTACTGTTGGCAATGATGAGTAAAGACCTTGTGAACGATTAGGTCAATACTCAATACTCCCTGGCAAGATACAGCCCTGTGGATGAACTGGGTATATGAGGCGATATGCTTGCGAATAAAAACCAGTTCGAGTAAATCCTTTTCGGAAAAGGCGTAGAACATGACTCGCCGCCGTCGGGCGTGATCTGCGTCCACAGCTGCAACAACGCCCCTGGTCCCCTGGCTTGTCAGAGGTCTTCAAACGGCATCTCTATCCTTTTACAGATTTTGGTCTTGCCGGTGGAATAGATGTCTTTGCCAAGCCTAGGAGGTGTTGAAAGAAAGCTCGTTGGGTCCAACTGTGACTACGCCGCCGTAATGACGGTGCCAGTCGAGCGCGGCGGAATGAAGCCTCCCATTGCTAAAAGCCCGCAGCCATGGGAGCCCGGTGAGTGGTGGGGCCGGAAGCGGGAAGTCGAGCCTCCGTGCGACATGCTCTTATCGACGACAGACCCGAGAGTTCCCGAGGGGTTGGGCGAGGCATGTCTGGTTACCGCTTGCAGTAAGTAGCATAGCCCGCCGGGTCATCTCTCATCCCCGTAGAGACCTGCGAAGTGTTACGAGAAGAGTGGCCAGACTCATCAGGGCGGCGAGACTGGGGAGGCTCGAGGGCTGTTCGGGTAACCTGCCCGATGCACTATCGCCGTGATTGCCCACCACCTCTCTGCCGAGGCGATAACTGACGATGGAATGAGAAGACCAGCTCTCAACCTCTGTCAGTCGCACCAGTTGAGGCTGACTATGAATGGGCCTACTGCTTGGGGCCCCCCATCATTCATGTGTGCTCTCTACCCTCCTCCCACCGCATGTGAGGACGCGACTGTCCCAGCAAGCCATCGGGTCGGCACACTGATATTGCCTGAGGCACAGTGCTTCGCCGGTGCACAGCTCCCATGGATGCGATGGAGCGATCACCCGATCAAATGGACCTTTCTACCCCCAAGCGAGCACGGCAGGCATGTGAGAATTGCCGGTGAGTGATGTGGTCGCATCAGCCACGGGGTCCCATCTCTCATTCTTGTTAGGCGAAAGAAGTCGCGCTGCCCAGGCGAACGGCCGATATGTTCACTCTGTGCGCGCCTAAATCAGAACTGTCTCTTCCTGGACAGGCGACCTCGGCCTAGGTCTCGAGGGCAAGAGACAGCAGTCTCACAAGCACGGAAGCTAGAAGAGGTCTTCCAAAATACCAGAGTGGAAATAGATGGGTTGGAGCTGACTTTTATGTAAGCATGCAAGGCAGCTTCAGGCAGTGCAGGATCAGCTGGATCACCTTAGGGCAACATTGGAGTGAGGCCTTTCGCCCCTTCTCCCTGATCGGAGTGCTGCTTTCTGACTGCCTGCAGTGTTCAGAAGAGACCATCAAAACGGCACCGAGCGGCAGTCGATAGGGGCAGCACAGACACCGGCTTCAGTGGTCCCGACCAATTTCCAGATCCCTCAGAATTGCAAGACGTCGTTAGCGACGGTGCAACAACGCTCCCAAACTCCCAATTTTCTCCCCCTTCTCCCAACCAAGTCTGGTCCGCCATTGTCTTCCCTCGAGCTAAGCTTAACAGTCTAGCTGACTTGCAATAGCATCGCATCAGGGCTTGTTGTCCCAGACCACATCGTTCATGAGGGCATCGCCCTGTATTTCCGACACTTTCATAACCAGCCTTATCCGCTCTTTTCGAGCGGGGCGCAGATTGAACCTTTCTCAATCTCCAACATTCCCAAAATCGTGCTGTTCCCAATGTTGGCTTTAAGCCTTCGCCTGTCGACCGACTCCTTCTTCTCTAGCCAAACAATGCGGGCAGAGGTGCTTGGCCTCCTGTCCAACACCGCTTGGGATCTCCTTTCCACGGCCTATTCCAACTCTGATCTGGACTTGGACTACCTCCAAGGCCTATGTCTGCTAGCCCAAGTTGACTTTGCGTGTAAGCTGGTCACAAACCACGCAAGATCAGAACTCTAACAACTGCACATTAGCTGGAAATCCACAACGAGCCCGTGCGCAGATCTGCCTCGGACTGGGGCTTGTAGAGAACCGTGGGATGCTGTCACCCGCGGCTCACCATGAGACGCAGAGCAGACCGTCGTCCGAGTGGGGTGCTACAGTGTGGACGCTCTTCATGATGGACCGCCTGCTGAATGGCATCTACATGAGAACACCTCCAATTCCAAGCTCAGCATTTCAGCTCCCACCCTTCGAGTTGGAGCCTCCGGCAGCCGCGGGGCTAGACGACGTGAAACTGCTGCAACTGCGCACTCTTTGGAGGGGAGGTACACACCCTCGGTATCCTGCCATAACCTCCGTGAACTTCGAGCTTATTCAGGCGTTTGAGCTTGTTATGGTCGACGTCGGCGAGGTGAGGTCCGGAAAATGTGCTCCATTTTGGCAAGATGGCTCTTCTTGGAGTAAAGCGCAGGCCGCACTCCTGGATTTCGAAATCAGTGAGTCTTGACCTTGCCGGCGTCTGGTTGTGTACTCACTCCCAATAGGTATGCGACCCCATCGATATAGTACGGTCAGCTCGCTCCGGCACGAATCGCATCTACGACCGTATTTCGTGGCATGGTTATTTTGTCAGATCTTGTACTCGGCGCTTCATTGCTGCTTGTAAGTTATCGCATTCCGTCAACAACAAGGCGCGCTTACTCTTGTAGGAGTCATCCCTTTCTACTCGTCATGAGGACACGGCAGCTCCATGGGTTGGTGCCCCTGACACTGCTACAAAAGTCTCAGGAGTATGCCATGATACACTCCCAGTGGGTTCTACGGCATATTACCGAAATGGACGAGCTCGGACAAAGCCTGTACGATCCCATTATTGGATACTTGGTCGCCATCGCTGCCACCACGCAGCTTGAGTACACCTACAGCAAGCAGGTACAGGTTGCCGCCCACGCGAAACGGAATTTTGCCACGGCTCGTGACTTTCTGCGCAACATGTCAGAGCGATGGCCCAACATGCTCAGTACTGTATTCATAACACCCACCCCGACTCATCAGTTCTTGTCGCTGACAGTACACATAGTACAGATTTCTCGAAGACTTTGAGCTCCGTCTCTACAAACGCCATGCGATTAGCTACGTCGAGGATCGATACGATGGCGCAATACCTGCAGAAGATTTCCAAGAGGTGGACTTGGAACAGGCTGATGTTGATCTCATGTGGCAGCTGTTTGACTACGCGGCTCTCTCCACGATCCCACCTAGCGGCTGGCCTCCACAGCTTGCACCAACCTCTCCCGACGATGTCATCGTGAATTCCTGTGATTTGATCCCGGATGTAAATGGCTCAATGGCGAACCAGGCAGTCCCTGTCGCCAGCAGCAGCAATAAAGGGACTTTGCCCACTGATTCTGGAGTCGAGGACATATTCAATGGACAGCTGCACAACTTTGACTTTGCCCCAACCTTTACAGAGGATTGGTCGTTATTCGGCAGACCTTGGTCGGCTTATTTTCCGGACGATACAGCTTGAGATGATCGCTTGACTAGTATTTTGCGAATGCTCGGCGTCGACTTGTCGGTATGACCTTACTTTTCGGACCAGGAGGCTTATTCCATTTCAGGGCCAGAGTTGGGGCTTCGGGGTGGATGCCATCGTCTTCTCCATCTATACATTGCGCCGGCCAAATCAGACGCTGTGTCCTCCAACCGGGGCCCGTCCGACTTACACCACCTATACTGTACATGTGTCGGCTTAGACCGTCCCGTTGGTCTCGATGTGGATCTGGCGTTCTGGCTGGCCTTGCTCCCGACTCGCTGCTCCGACGGTGCCTAAGACACGGAACGCCTCGGATTTGGCGGTAGGCGGCACAGAAGGCTCGAGTGGTAGATTGGGGTGCGAGCGCATATAGTAGCTTAAGTCGGCCGAGTGTCGACCGGCCTAGAGCTCTCTCGTAGAGAATATGGGCGTTTCTGTTACCTCTGTACTTCCATTGGATGTCTTCCTATTGCCCGGCTTCCAAGACCGCTCGATAGTGCAGGGTGCTGCCGGGCAAGATGGCGGTCATTCTTGTACCACGAACGGCACGTGCCCGTACAAACCACGTCTTTCATAACCTGTGTGTGCTGGTCGAAATCCTCCTGCGCCTCCGGTCGGACGTCGAAGGAGGCCATGCCTTCTCGACGCACTTTGCCGATGACTCAAACGAAATGTTGGGCCGTCACCTCGTTAACGTCGAGCAGACTCCCGTTGGACACGGGCGTATCTGGGCCGAAGAACATGAGATAGTTCAGATATCCGGAGAGGGCAAAGCCAAAGTAAGACACCGGGTCATCTGTCCAAACCTCTCTTAAGTCGTGACCGCCGATGCCTAGGCCGGGGAATCGCGGCGGGAAGGATGTGTCAAACCCAGTCGCCAGGATGATCACTTCGGTCTTGCGCTCCACTCCGCCACAACGAATGCCGGATGGCGTGACTTCGTCGAGCGGTCCGAAGATGGCTGCGACATTGCGCTGCTGCAAGGCCTCTAGGTAGGGCAACCCCGGATTCAATCTTCGGCACCCAGCCTCGAAGTCTGGGATCAGGTGTCGTTGCAACTCCTCGTCTCGGAAGGGGTGGCGCATGGGGGATCGCAGTTCGACTTTCATGTGTCTTTGCTCTGGACTATTCTGCAAGAAATTTGAGTACAATGCATTGTATCGGTTCTCCGTCTGCTTCCCCTACTTTGGGGAATACTCCGCATCCTCGACGTAGCGGCGGATCTCATCCTTGGTGCGGACTCTGTTGGTTGCCAACGCATCTTCCAGACCTAATGCTGACCTGCTCTAGAACGGCGTTCGGTTATGTATGTCGGTGCGCTCGACTTGACCTTGGCTGACCGGTAGTAACTGGATGGCGCTGGCCCCGGCCCGACTATGGCAACACTCTTGCCCTGCAGGTCTATTGCTACATCCCAAGCAGCGATATGAAGTACTTTTTCCTCTCTCAAAGACATCAAGGCTTTTGAGCCTAGGGAGGTTGCGATTATTGAGGATGCCTCTGGCGTTGACCAGAACTTCGCATTCGCATCGGGCACCGTTGCTCACGTCGACATCTCAGATCGGCCGTGCCTCGTCCCATCTGGCTCTGGTGATCCTGGGCGAGAAAGTGATGTCCTGTTCGAGGTTGTGATGTCGCGCATCCGCTGCGAAGTACTGCTGGATTCCGACGAGCTTGCAAATCTAGATAGCATGTTAGCCCCCCTTGCAACACTAGCGGAGGTTATTTCGTTCTTTCAATATCCCTACTCTCTAGACCGGTATGAATCCGGTGCGAAGGTGGACTGATAGATATGACTGGGAACATCACAGGCGCGTCCTTCTTCCCGTTAGCTGCGTGGCCCCGGTAGTTTAGTATTCGAACGCCGAGTCGACTGGGTATCGATTTTCCAGCCACGTACCCCCCACGGCCGCGTTCTCCTCAAAAACTTGGACTTGGACTTGGACTTGGACTTGGTTTCCGTATGCCTTTTTTAGATGATGAGCTGCGAATCTGATCAGCAGCCGCAAAAGCGTGATCCATTAGGACTACGCACTGATAAGAAGGCCCGGGCCCCTTCGTGCATGTCAACAGCAACCTCAGCCCGCCGCGGAATCGTACTTACCCCTATACCGATCACCAGGACGCGGAATTTTGTCATGATTTTGTCCTGTGGAGGATGTGTGCGCCTCGTGAATGTCAGGGAGCAAGAAGAACCAAGCGCCGTGTTGGTCTCTAGAACGATTGAGCAAACTCGCTGTTCCCAAAGGATTCGGAGTTGGCCTATAAGGGTCAACAATGTCAATGCCGTCTAAAAAAGCCCTCCCGCAATGACCGTGTCAACATTCCTCGGGCCGGAGGGGGCTTGAGGGGAGGGACTCCGGATCACATGATCGGCGTACGACGCATCCGGTATCCGGACAGACTGCCAGGCCCGACTGCTAGGCGGACCCGGCAACGTGGGATGACACCGGACAGATGGTTGGATATCCCCAGAGCGAGTTCCTCTTCCACCACATGGTCGGACTACCGGACCTGAGAGCCGTCCCCATATTACCTGGGACGTACTGATTTGGGGAATTTGGTTTTGTAGGACGCATACGACTGGTATCAGGGCCAAGTTGCGCACGTTGCGTCTCGGAATGTGGCAACAATGGGGCAAGATGTCCTGGCTGCACGACTCAAGAAACACCATCCTCCATGCCGAGACTTCATGGAGAGTGAGAACAAGTGCCCATGTGCCACCGGCGCGACTCGCCTGAGTTTGGTGACCACGACGTGCGTGCGAGGCCAGGTTTCACCGTAGCGACCGGCATCCGTGGCCGCGGCCGCAAATCGCCTACAGCACAAAGTCCAGACGGCGTTGGACTACCCCTTGCTGTACGTGAATGCCTCACCCGACAAGACTCGCCTCAGGATCTCCAATACCTTCTGGAAACGGTTGGCGGAATTGAGCCCTGTGCACGGCCGGTGGATCATTCGCCTGTTCGATCTGGCGGTGATGAAGTAATAATCCCGCTGAGTGACCTTTTTCGCGCACGCAAATGCCATTGCGGCCACCGTTCATTCCTTCTACCGCTGCACGGTAACTTGCGGCTCAGGAGACATCGGACACGGATCCAGCGAAATGTCGAAGCTTCGTACCAGGCTTCATTCCCTTCTCGGGCGTATGCCTGATGTTGCTAGGTCCCCGCGGTTCTACCATGACACGAGAGGCACGGAGCTGATTTGAAAACCACAATTAGGTAGAACGAGAAGCTCGGGAGACTGATCGAAATGGCTCCTGACCGGACCTCGCCTCGGCATATTTTGCAGTTCAATTGTAATTTGCAGACTCGAGGACCAGATACCGACGGCATTTTGGTAGGACCAACCTGCAGAGTTATGGGTTGATTGGTTGTCTAAATCTATGTGGGAGGCAGGTAGGCAATATCTATGGATCATACGACTGCGCCTGGGCGGGCAGTGAGCAGTCCGACAAGGCTTTAACACTCTCTCGACCCAACGGTCTTTCCCATGCAGACGACACTCCCGCGTTCGAGGTACGGGTTTCGACACCTCCCGACGTCCACATAAACACCTCCAATCGGGGCCAAGCAGCGCCGTCGGGCTCCGAAACTGCTAATTCGGACCATCCTGCTTCAATGTCTCGCAAGGGCGACGGTTCCGGTCGAAAATCTGTTACGGGTGGACAGCTATCTGGCTGCCGGCCTACCAGTCCCAAGACGTCGACCTCAGGCAATTAGCCTCCCCATCGGAAGAGCTCGGCATTGCGGACCCGGTCGGGTTATCCTGGTGAGATTTCGACCATCTCTAGAAAGACTAGCGCTCGCAGTGGTGTTGCTATAATTTTGCCCTTTCTTCGGCCCGCAGCTCTCGCCGTTCGGGACCTCCGCGGCTGCCATCGCCAGCAAAGACTGCTTCCTGATGCCGATACTCGGTCCGGAACCGCCATTTCTTCGCCAGTACCGCAGGGAGTTCTCTGTGGAAGGCCAGAGCTGTGTATTTTCCAATCACAGGCAGGAATTTGAAGGCGCTAGGAGCGATCAGCTACGGCGGCGAGCCATGTCATGTAAAAGATGGCCCCTCCGCTGGAGGAGAGAATGGGGGAGGGGGCTCTCTACTCACTGTCCGCTGCCCCCACCGGTGACCAACAGGTTCTTATAATCGGGGTGGTGGTCGATGATGAAATCCCCTGTGGGGGTGTCGGTATACCAGCAAAGCGCCACGCGGTCGAAGGGACGGTCCGCTAGTTCAGGCAATATCTCTTTGAGACCCTGCCTGAGCCGAGCTTCGCCGTCGCTGGGAACAAAGTTTGGCCGGACACCACGGGGCCGCCGTCGAGGTCCGGACGCAATGGTGCCTCCAGTAGGGTCGACCGCCCCCTCCCCGCTCGGGGTGCGGGTGTACCCCCATCCATGCACGGCCATCTTGAGCATCCGCGTTTCCTCGTGCGGAGGAAAGCTGAACCAGCCCGTGGAGAAGTTGATATAGATGGGCAACTCGGCAAGCCGCTGCATGTCTTCTTGGGTGAGACGAAGATACGCCACCACCTGTGCGGTCGCTAACGTCGAGTCATAGAACGGAACGAGACTGTTGGCCCAGGCGCCAGCGGCGAGCACGAAATAGTCGCCTTGGACCACGGTCGCGGCAAGGGTTTTAGCTCCCCAAATCGTGTTCTGACCGTCTGTGTGGAAGCCTGTCACCGTGCCAGCCTTGCCGGAGATGAAAGAGACACCACGTTTGATGCACTTGTCCCGGATATGCTTGATGGCCTTTTCGGCATCCGCCCATCCAGACTGATAGTTGGCATAGCCATAGAATCCGGGAGTGGTCAGGGTGCCACCGAGCTCGGGGAAGCGGGTCTTCGCGTCCTCGGCCTTTTCGAGCAGCGTCCAGGGCATTCGGCGCTTCGTCAAGGCTGCCGTGGTCTTGTCGATGTAGGTCCGGCCAGACGAGCCGGCTCCTTCGGTAGTGAGGACGAATGGAGACGGGAAGAAGATGCCCTCATACTCAGGCAAGCACCACCTGTGGTACGCCTGGTAGGCAATGTCCAAGTAGACCTCGTCGGCGTAGTCGAAGCGAACGACGCGAGATATGTCCACGCTCGACCCATCGGGCACCTAGATCATGTCAACACTGAGAGCGGCAGGGTCCCTTAATGGAAGAAGTGGGCTATCACGAACCGGGGCAGTGTGCCTGTCCAAGACCGTGATGTTGGTGTAACCCTGGACAGCTAATTCATGCGCTGTGCCCAGCCCAAAGACCCCGGCGCCAATGATAACAATCTTGCTATCCTTGTCCATGACATCGAGCATGGCAGATTTACGAGCAACCGAACTGATCTGATAGTGCGGGACTGTGTGGACTGTTATCGCGCGGATGCTTGGGAATTTGAACATTGACCGGAACAGGACAACGGGGCCCCATTCCAATAATTCCCGTAACCGGCCGGTCTCCCTTCTCCCTCACCGTCCCGCCTGCGTACGTGACCAGCATGTATCTCGAACCCCGACAAGCCGTTCGAAATTCGCCAAGATGAACTGCCCACGGAGTCAGTGTTCCGTGAAGTCCGGCGGAACACGGATCTAATGATCCAGCTAGCGTTGCCAGCCGGAAATGGCATGGGGCAGCACGGGTACCGGGAGGAGAGTGGAGGCGGCGTTTGATATTTGCTGATAAGTATCGCTATCCGGTCAGCTTCTGGACATTTCGTGGATTGTCAGTGCTCCAGCCACTAGAATAGCCCAGGTAGTTTGCAAGACTGGCCGATTTGGCCTTGGACTGTCGCAACCATGGACGCAGCACAGGCCGAGAAGACCCTCTTCTACCAGGGCACCCGGGAAATGCAGCAGCTGGCCGTGGCCGCCGATGAAGCAACTCGCGGCGAGCACCAGATGACGCCCTGGCAGGCCATGACCAGGTACAGGAAAGGCACCTTCTGGGCCTTCATCATCTCCCTGACCGTCGTCCTCGGCGGCTTCGACCTCGTGGTGTGCGGGACCCTGATCGCGGTGCCCGCGTTCCAGAAAAAGTACGGCTACGAATACGACCCGGTCAACGCGCCGGGACAGTTCATCATCTCTACTCCGTGGCAGCAGGCCCTGAACGTCGGGGTCATCAGTGCCCAGGTAGTGGGCGCCATCTTTGGGGGCCCGGTGGCGGATCGATTCGGGCGCAAGGCTCCTATATATTTCTGTCTCCTCGGCAACACGGTCTTTATCTTCCTCGAGATGTTCGCCATCAACATCGGCATGCTCTTCGCCGGCGAGTTCCTGAACGGCCTGTGCTACGGCTTCTACTTTGTGCTCGCGCCCACCTACGCGGCCGAGGTGGTGCCGCATCACCTACGCAATGTCTCCATCGCGCTCTCTAACATGGCCCTGATCAGTGGCACCTTGATCGGCCAAGGCGTGCTGACGGGGACGCAAGGGCTGACGAGCGTCTGGGCCTACCGCGCCCCTTTCGCCCTCCAGTGGATCTGGTGCCTAGTGGTGGGCGCTTCTCTTTGGATCTGTCCTGAGTCGCCCTGGTACTTGGTGCATCGGGGCCGGCTCGATGAGGCCCGGCTCTCACTTGAGCGCCTGGCGATCACCCGCGACCCGCATGACCTGTCGAACACGCTCGCCATGATGGAGAAGACGGTACGGCTGGAGCAAGAATACTGCAAGTCGTCCACGTATCGGGACTGCTTCCAGGGCACCAACCTCCGCCGTACCGAGATCGCCTCGTTCCCCTTCACCATCCAGATCATCACGTCGCCACTCTTCACGACGACCACCTACCTGCTCACGCTCTCCGGGCTGAGCTCCCGCAATGCCTTCCTCATGGGTGTGGGCACATACGCCCTGGGCTTCGTCACGAATCTGATCTACTACCCACTGATGACGGTGGTGGGTCGCCGGCCGACGTTCCTTTGGGGCAGTTGCGCGCTAGGCATCACGTTCCTTATAGTCGGCTTCCTAGACCTCGCCCCCAATTACAACTCCAATCAAGCCTTTGCCTGGTCTCAGGCAGTCTTCCTGATCATCGGGTACGGCGTGTACATGCTCACCACCGGCCCCACGTCCTGGGTGATTATGTCAGAGACTGCGTCCACCCGTCTCCGATCCAAGACCGTCTCTATAGCTGTTGCCATCCAGGATATCTTCTACCTACCTACGGCGCTCGGTGTTGCTTACGAGGTCAACCCGGACCAGGCGAATTGGCGGGGCAAGATGGGCTTCCTGTATGGCGGCTTTGCCCTGATCGGTGCCCTCTGGGCTTACTATCGGCTTCCTGAATTGAGTGGCAGGACCTATGAGGAGATGGACCTGCTCTTCGAGCAGCGCCTCCCGGTAAAGGATTTCAAGAACTACCAGCTGCAAATGTTCACCGCCGTGCCCGGTATCGAGGTGCGGGCCAGTGCCCCAGCCAACCCCATGGAACAACAGGGCCCTATTATGGCCTCTAGCGACGAGAAGGTGATCACGGTGAAGTAGACGGGCGGCAGATTTCCACGCGAGACCAGGAATAGCAGTAGTGGGCTGTGTGGCCGTCGTAGTGTCACGAACCGACCTTTGATGCGGCCAGGACAGAGGATCAGCATGGAAGGTCAGGCGGAGACAAGAGGGAGCCTCGTTGCCATGTGACTCAATTCGGAGGACATGATGGATTCCAAGCCGTCGGGGGGGACGCCTGACTATATAGTTACGAAGGCCTGTGATGATATTGTGCGCGGGTCGCGAACGCCTATACGGCCTATAACGCCTTGGCGTCGTCTTTGCAGACCCTCGGGTTAATCACCATACCACATTACTGTACGTGACACACAGCGTGCGGCCGAAGTTGGAGCGCCAAGTCTCCCGTGCTAAAGGAATACGTTGGGACGAGAGTGCCGGCTTGATTCTTGTCCTCGAGCTATGCTGTGTTCTCCGTGACACCATGCGTGAGCTCGTGCCGGGTGATGTCGATAATGTCCGTGAAGCTTGCAAAGACCTCGCCATCACCGTCACCAAAGGCCATCGGATCGAGAAACCAGAAGGCGTTGAAGAAGCCGGGGTCCGAGTCCTCGTCGTAGTGGATGCAGCCCACGAGCGGCAGGCCGCGCCCGTCAATCGAGTCCCGATTGAAGACCTCCTTGTAGAAGTCGTACGTCTGCTTGAAGTGCTCGTACACGTTCCTCGCACCTAGATCCTCGACACTCGACACGAGGACTTTCCATTTCCAGCCTTGGGCCTGAGTGTGGTCCTGAGGCTCGCCGCTTCAACCCGAGACGCTCCTGGACGTGACTGACCAGGGTATAATTCTGCCTGAGGGACGGATCAATCGCGCCCACATCTGGGCCAGGGAGCCCTGTTCCCGGCACCCGCCTATAGCTGCTAATTTATCTCCTCGGCCAAGTCCATAACTTGGCAACCGATTCTAGGTGATGTTTATAAAGGGCGCGCCCAATAGCCATGGTGCAGCTCCTCGGCCTGCGGAGGAAGGTGAGCGTCGCGTAATTGGAGACGGTACCGCCGGCGTTGGCCTGCCCTGGAGCCATCCATCGGTCGGGGTCGAACTCGCTGGTTTCGGAACCCCAGAGGGCAGTGCTGTGGTTCACAGCCTATGGGGAGAAAATAAGTACGGTGGATTTGGGGACGAAGCGGCCGAGGCTGGAGGTGTCGTGGGCGGCGATGCGCAGGGTCAAGGGCACGGGAGCCTACAGGCGGAGAGTCTCCTGGCATATGGCGTGCAAGTAGGTCATGTTGTCGATGACGTCGGAGGTGATGGCGCGATCGGGGGCATCTAGCGAGGAGATGTATTCTTGCATCTCCTTCGTAGGAGAGTCTGAATCTGTTTATTCTAACATAGTCGCTGGGGAATTCATTTGACCACCGCCGCTGAGGGATTCGGGATGGTTCTCGAAGGAGGGTTCGCCACTGGCCGTAGAATCTACTGCTGCCCTCGACGGCGGTCGGCAGGTTGCGTAATGGGCTGACGTACCAGGGGTAAATAAAGGTGATATAGCTGGTGTGAATGAACCATTACAGTGTGTAGATGACCATAGCTGTCTGGCGGTAAAGATTGGAAGACGGCATATTGCGGGACAAATCTGACCAGCAGGGCGCGGGTCAACGGCCTCTGTTTCCTGTCGCAACAGGTACGACGGGTCTTCAGCGGGCGGTGCATGAGCTGAAGCATTGGATGGAGGGAAATCTCCGTCTTCGTTGTTCCCGTGTACGCGAGACGCTGGAGGTGACTCGTGAAGATGTATCAAGAAGTTCAAGCGGTCGAGAATGGCAAGACTGGCTGGATCAAACCTGCAATGCTGGTAAGGAGAGCGTGCGGCCAGAGAACCAAGGAGATATGCTCACGAAGCATGGTCTGAAGCAGGATCTGGGTACGTGCACGTCGCTTCAAGCTGCACACAGGCGCAGCATCTCGGACGTTGATTATCGCACTTCATCTTGCGGGCTCGACACACCTCACAGGCAGCAAAAGCTCGTTTCCTAGTATACTATGCTCCTCTCAAACTAGGGCGAGAGCCAGCCGCAGCTTTCGTTTGAGACTTCCAAGGTACAGAGCTTCGGCGTCGGTCATCTCGTGCATGCAAAGCTTCGCTTATTAGCCAGGAACTAACAATGGGGAGCTTTAGCTGGCGTACTGGCTGAAATATGATGTTCGCTGACATTGGAACGAGTTTAAGGGGCCAACTTGGCACTGACCGTCGGCCCTCAGTTACTCTGTGGTTTCTTCGTGTAAGCTACCGTTTGGTCGCTGTAGCTGCTCGAATCGAGGCCGGCTCGCACTCATCTCTGCAAGCTTTCCATTACACCCGGCACAGGATTCGGTGACGGTCTTCTGCCTGCTGGCACTGCACATGACTATGGGATAAATTGAGATTCGATCTTGCCATTACTCCGCTAGAATCAATCGGTGTACGTGTATTGTTTCTCGGCATTCACCGGTGTTCGGTACCGGAGAGACTGAGCACCTGGAGTCTCTGTGCTTTCTGTCTACTACCCGGCCGGTTTAGATTTGTGGTGCTTGTTCTCTATCCCAGGTAACCCGAATGTTGCCATGTTTCGATTCACAGCTCGCTGCAGTAGCCGTTCGCAACAACCTCAACCATGCTGTCACAGCCCAAGATGCGTCGACGCATCTTCGCCATAACTACATGCCGACTGGCAGCGGTGCAACACAGTCTGACGCCGTTGCATTGTTATCCGATCCCGATACCTGGGTGGGTTGGTGAGCTCGGTATGTTAGATCCCCTGGAGAACTCACGTTGAAAACTGCAGCATACGGGTCCCATTCAGGATCGAGATGAGGGGCATATTCTATCACATTCGTCATGTAATTGATGGTTTGCGGGCCATAAAGCATCTCGAACAGTGCATAAGTGGCGTCCAGACCTTCAAGAGCGTCAGCAAAGCCCGGTAAGACCAACAACATGCCCGAAAGTGGACTTACTAGACGCCATGCCAGAGGTGGTCCAGATGTTGCCATCTTCGACCCACCTCGCCTGCGGCACCCAGGTGATATTCTCGCCGTGTCCTGTTGTTATCCATTTCCAACCCGATTTGTTCGTCGTTGCTCTTTTCCCATTCAAGATACCTGACCTGGCCAGCGAAACAACCCCGAAGCTTACGCCAACCAGATATTCTGCTCTCGGATACCGCAAGTTGATGAAATCTTCAATCGAGGTGTCGTTATCTTGTTCAAGGGAAACAACTCCCAGCCCGCCCGGCACGTACAGGATATCGATCGGTGGCGCGTTGTCAAATGAATGCGTAGCTTCGATTGAAGGCGTGACGACATATCCAAAATCCACCTCAGGAGCTCCATCCATATGTGCAAATGGAGGAATTCCAGCCTGCACCAAACCAGGGTTTGCCGCGATGATTGACAACGAAATCTTGTAGAAAACGGAGAGCTGATTTGGTTAGCATGCAAGTCAGACGTGTGTCCAGAATCAGCACCCACCGCTGTCAAAATCTCCAGGGGTCCGAAAACATCGAGTAACTCGAAGCCAGGAAAGACAACCTGTTCATAGTAAGTCGGTGCTACTTGGATCTCCAAGATCAGGACACGAAATACAAATCCCACAGAGATGGTACGGAGGGCGTTTAGCTCCGGTGGAAACACTGACATGTTTCCAACTGCCTGGCAAAGTACCAGAGGAAGCAGGCCAACCGCCAAAACCATGGCCTGTTTGAAAACGGCTTTGGATGCCATGTTGGACCTTCGTGTAAGTATAAAAACTGAGAGAAATCACTTTCTGCCCGTATGCAAGGTCTAGGAGTCGGGTCTTCGTGAATTTATATTGAAATGCTTCGCCATGGCCTGTTCGTTGGCGCATACCAAGACATTTACCTGTAGTCTGATTGTAGATGAGCACATTTCCTCGGTGCTGAAAGTGTGATCGCTAGCGGATCCGGCACAGGGTTTCCATGTGACATGTTAGAATTCAAGATGGCTAATTATGCAACTTATACCAAACTAGCACGGAATCATTGTGAGAAACGTGCTCATTGACCCCTGCAGACTTGGCAATGCAAGCCTATGCAGTAAAAACTTGAGGGTCTTGTTCAATCATGGGAACAAACGTTCTTCTAGTGCGGCTGGCATCTGGCTGACTTGCTGAGCTCGAAAGGCGAGCTCATAGTTGCACAGCTAGTGCTCTGAGTCGCTTATGTACGGACTCAGGTCACGGAATAGGAAGCTTAGCTGTCGGGAAGGAAAAGGACTTGGAGGGGTCCCCATTTCCGGCTGAGTGAGTTGGCATTCGATCGGGCTCCATGTTTCGCCGAGGGCATTGATTGACAGTATGTTGCTTGTGACGAGGAACACTCTTGGAAGGGAGTTCCCTTGGACGTGCGGCCCGCAACTAGCCAACGATTGCTTCTTCGAACGAGCGCAGCAGTGGCAAATTCACACCTGTGAATATCTTACGCTTCCTGATGTCGGGGAGAGAGGTTGTTGCTATGCTTCCTTCGATTCTGACGTACCTTAGCGACCGCACCGATTCCCATTTAAAGCCCCAGCAGACCAGCACACATCAGACGCAGAAGAATACCGCCCCAGTCAACCCAGTGGCGATCAACTGACATGACGGAAGATCTGCTAGATCTGTCCTGGGGCGAACGTTAGAGATTTTAATAGCGGTTTCTTCTGATGGCAGTTCAAGTCGAGGAGGTGGAAACAACAGAAATGAACAAGTCGTCTGAGCTGTGCGAATTATGGCGAGCATTTTGATGAGCAATGCGTTTTAGCGGGAGGCAGAGGAAGTGTACCCATGAATATTGTGCAAGTGATGGCGTTATGAAAGGGACTGAAGGGAACAGGCGGATGTTAGGCCATCAAGCCCTTTGTCGTGCTTAGTCACCAATGTCAATCCACCGATTTTCTTCCGGTCTTGGCAAACTCGGCACCTTCGAAATTCGTGTAATTCCTTCTGATCAATCGGGCGCTGCAAAGCTGGAATCGCCAAAGACGACGTCCAGAGGAGGACATATCGATCCGTGCGCGCGACCAGCATGCCGACAGAATCATAGTCATCCCAAGACTTACTAGGCACGAGAGGTGTGGCCCGAGTTGGATCCCGGATATCCGAGAAACAGAGTCACTGCCCCAGTCCCCGAATCTCTTCTCAATCCAACACGATGCCAATCGCCAAACCTCAATCGTGGGACCCATCATCATACCCGTCTCGATCGGACGAAGAGAGTGGCTTTGTTCGATAAATCTCCACTTTCACCGAGCAGTACTTTCAGAACCCTGGTTTCTCGCACGACTTTGCCTGTAAAGACTGGCTTCGGATCTTGACTTCCTCTCGCATCCACGCAACATGGATGAAATAAGTATAAGGTCCGTAAAGTAGGCACAACCGCTAACCTCAGATATCTTCGGCCTCGCCTAGCTCACTAAGATCTTCACCTACCTGAGGCAGGGGATCACTCTGCTCGTCGGTTATAGAGTGAGGCGTAGGTTCAGTAGAGCCGATCCTAGGAGAAGGCGCTAAGGGTGTGCCCTTCCTCGAGGGTATATGATCTCGTTCGGCACTCTTCTTGGCATCTCCCGTAAACATATCGTCAAATCCGCCTCTAAGTGCTGGGCCGTGGTTCCTACCTTTTTTTGCTTTAGAGGAGGCCGAAGCGGTCGGCGGAGGGGCATTAGGATTGATCATTGGAGGTGGTGGTAGTAGGGTCTCAGCTAATGCAGGCTGGAAGATGTCAGTGAATACATCCTGTTAACCGTTTTCTAGACTCTGTCTCTCAGCGTGAAATAGATCTCTCCTAGGGTCCGGACTTCCTCTCCCAGTCCGACCGGAAGACGGTGTAGGGCACCGTCGCCGAGTACGACCCCGAGAGCACCGTCGCCGCCCCAACCTCTTCGAGGGACGAGTTCCACCTCTCTAACCACGTCGAATTCTAAATTATACACCCATGGCACTAAGCTTCGATTCAAGTAATCTTCCGCCAGCTCTCCTCGCGCATCTTCCCCTTTGAGTGTTCCGCTTGGCGATCCGAGGATGTAGTCGCTGTGTGGTAGGAGGCGAGCCTAGTGTGCGGGAGGGGGCGGCGACGGTATGCTGAGAACGTGCCAGATATTTTAGGTCGACTTCAGAGGTGCAAGCTGCAGTGAGACGCCTATCGACTCTCCGGCTGCTGGGACGGGAATCGTGAGAGAGTGCGTCCTTTGGCCCTGTGGGAATTAGACGTGGTATCGTATTGCACCGGGATCAGCTGATTTGCCTTTACACTCCATGGGTCCAATGAGCAATATCCGCCGGCGCAGTTGCGAAAGTTCTGTGGCAAAGAGAGTGGGATCAGGGGATTCCTCCGCTGGTCAGCAGGGGATGAGCTCTCGCAGCCCGTCAGGCAGCTGTAGCTTACCAGATGGTGCTCATTGATACCGATGATAAAGTCAAACCACGGCTCTAAAGCCAGTTCACTATTGCTGTTGCAATGGACTTGGAAGCCATATGAGGTGTCTGAAGACCATGCGTCGGCCTGATGGGTGGTGGCTCGCCATCGAGGCGAGCTATAAAGCGATTGAGGGCACCAAACATGTCGAGTGCCCTATTCACGAGCTGAGCTTAGTCCCTGTGCTGTGTAAACGCATTCATGTTCATTGACGACACGTCTACGAGTAGAAGTTGAACGCGCTGGAGATTTACAGCGGAGCACCCTGGGCCGCAGTTGGCCGGAGATGACGCCGCACTCAGGTCATGTTCACTGTGGCTGTGATGGGATTGTACACAGGTCCGTCCTCGTGAGGCATTATTCCTTCTCCTGACGTGTACTCGTTGACCAAGACATTATGTAGGGAGTCTTTGAAATAGTTCTCTGCTTGGAGACCTGAAATGGTTGATTCAAGGTAGGCTGGGAGAGGTGCCGCGAGGAGAGTATGACGCGCAGTGCCTGTTCAGGTTGAAGGTAGGGAGAGTAGGCATCAATGTGCGAGGACGGTCCATCTCGAATCTGACAGGTTGCGGACCGCATGAGAGTAATGAAGCTGGCAGCTTCAATAGAGTGACGTTTATTAGCGAGAAGCGAGGACGAGGAGCTTGCGACTTTATGAGATGACAAAACGCATCATACAGGGAATTCACTCTTATGAACGCGGTAGGAAACAGTTGATCGAGAGCTGTCTTGAACAAAACAAGGTCACGACTGTGCACGCAGGGTAAACGAATCTCTCCAAGCATTCTTCTCGTGCCGTGTCGCCGAGGTGAAGAGCGATCTACCCCAGATTACCTCGTACACCTCTCGCGACTCGGCACGGGCTAATTACCACCGTTCGAGGGGCCGGCGGCAGTGTGGATAATTAGCTTCGACACGCTTCGTTCTCAACCATCCCAGAAAGGCGTAGCTATCTAATATTCACAGTTTCGTTATCCTAGACGGCTCAGCAAGTTCACATCCAGGTAATGACGAATGGGACGCGGACAACAGCCTGCTGTATAAGCAAGCTTCTCTCGATCCGATCGAACAGCTGGGTGCTAGCCGCCGACGACTTTCTCGTTAACCCTCCTTCGTCCGTCTTTCTTTCTTTTCATCTCAGCGGAGTCCCGATCTGTCCGTTTGCGCCTCGCGATAAGCTAGGGAGAGTGGCAGTCAGGCTGACAGGCTGTCTGCCTTTGTGGTTCCGACTTAAACTCATCGCATATGCACCTAAGTGTTCCAGGAAGTTCCATATTGTCCAAGAGCGCGCTTAGCTGCTCGATAGGATTGCCCACCAGACGCCAGCCTCGCGTCTTTCCATTCCTGGCTGGGCAGGTTTCAGCGTGTCCTCGGTACCTCGAAGCTCCTACTTACACATACCTCAGAAGAAGCTGGCAAGATGTACGAAGATATCGTCGCACAGACAATCGTGTGCCCAGACCGCGAGATCATTTGCTCTCTTGTCGAGCTTTGCAGAATGGTTTCGAGCAATCAATGCTCGCCCCCATCTCACTAGAGGCATGTTCCAGGTTCGAAACAACCACCAGGTCGCATGCTCATGCATGCCCTTGTCGACGCCACTCTACCTGCATGGTCGCAGCTCGAGCAGTAAGTACCCAGCCAGGCCATTTCCTGAGTCGAAATCGCCGCCCAAATCAGTATAACACGGAGGCCAAGTGCTCCTCTCCCTGTCTTCCAATGCTCTCCCGCGTGCTTTCCCCTGTGTATTGTTTGCGATGTCATTACTCATTTACTCGATCCTGTTGGCATCTCTGTCGCTGTCTGTCAGTTTAAACTACTATCTGTGGCCAGAGCTGGTCGAAAAGCTAAGAAAGCAATTCTTTCACGACTGTGAGCGATGCATAAAGATCTTCCACACCTGGAACCCCGGTTTCAAATGCATTCATTTTATGCCGAAGCAGAAGAGAAGATGCGACAATGGCATTCCCAAACAAGCGGCCGACTTCGCAGCAATGCTGGTCGATGTACTCCGATCAGGCAAATTGGACGATGCGCTACTGCGTTCAATGCTACGCTATTACTCTCAGCTCTGCCACTGCCAAAAGCACCAAGCTGTTGAGAAAAACGTGACTGGCATGGCGAAGAGATGGGAGACGGAGCTGAAGGACACCTCTATCCCATCATTTATCTTTTTCCTTGTCACCAAGCTATTTTGGCATCAGCCTGTTGAACCTCACCCCATTGAGCCCGAAGACGAGCCATCGGAAATTCCTGACGATTCTTTGACGCAAGCATTGACTCCCTCAGGTTCTAAATCAGTCCCACAGAGCAAGCAGTTCGACGCCACCCATAACCGTGCGAGAGGAAAATCCACCCCTTCTCGGGAGTCCTTGCCGTTAATTACGAAGGGTCAAGATGTGTCATGCAATGAACGCAGTTACTGGCGTTCGCCGGAAAGAAGCCCCTTGCACTCGATAATTGCGAAGCCGCTCAACTCCAAAGAGCTCAAAGCTGGTTTCATCTACATCCTCTTTGATCCAGATCACGAGAATTTGCTCAAGATCGGCCACTCGACAGAGCAGGAGACGCCCGAGAGACGACGCGCACAGTGGATCGCTTCGTGCAAGAAAAAACCCTACAAGCTGCATGAAATTCATTTTAGAACGAAACATGCCAGCCGAGTCGAGTCACTTGTATTTTCGGACCTTAGCAAATACCGACATGAGATTTTATGCCGCTGTGGGAGAATCCACAGGGAATACTTCATGATCAGCCTTGATGAAGCGGAAAGAGTTATTAAATACTGGGTTAACTGGATTACAACGCTGACGCCTTATCGAGGCATCGCACTCAGCCATGAATACCTAACAGCAATGTTCCTTAGCGACGCCTCGCCCTCTGGAGAGCAAAAAGTCATCACGGATCATGTGAGTCTCTTTCTCCGTGATTCCAGCGACCGAAAATGGCTCGATCTCGACGTCTTCCTTTCCGAACCTGCTCGCAAACCGACTCCCCCTGCGGACATGCTGCAGGCTCCCCAGACGAAGGAGGCTGAAGACCATTCGACAGAGGTGCAGACAATCTCCCAGAACCAGGCTAGCGATGCTCATTTGGAACTTGAAAAGATAGACAGGGAGCCCACCAATGCAACGTCTCCAGGAGAATCCGCCGACAGAGTTCTGGAAACGCCCGAAATCACGGTCCCGCTAACGCCTCTCTACTTGGAAGCCGGAAGTTCTCGTAGACTTCTCTTTCCCGCAACATCAAGCACGAAGACCACGGCTCCGTCTTCTCCTCTTCCGTCCCCAGCAACCATGCCACCCTCTCCCGGTCTTCCAACGCCGTTGACATCATCCCCAGCCAACTCTAGCGAGAATATTTGTGGTGCAGAAGAAGAGACACCTTTGAAACCCAAAGCTCGTCGAGGTGGCTCTGGCGCGAAAAACCGTCGACCACGAATGGAAGGGGAGCCAGATGATGGCCTTGTTTTGGATTCCGTTGAGCCCAAGCACTTGCAAGGCAACTCCCGTTCTCGGCGCAAAGTGTCAAATAGACAAGCAGGTACAGACCGGCCAACTCTCGACGCTGCTGTTCAGTCCTCGCCGATTGTCCCGCTTCGCTCTAAAGAAATCATCGACCTGACACTCGAGGACGAAGATGGTCCAGATCCTACCCACAGGCGTAGAGCTTCTGCACCGCAAAGGTTACTTACGCCTCCGGACTCGGGAATCAGCAAGAGGAGGGTAAGCCCGAGGCGCTCGAATCTAGACACGAACATGTCTGCTGGTGAGGCATGACTAGACACAACACCCCGACCCAGTGCAGCAACTTGGCGGAGCACTCAGCAGCTTGCACAGGTCATATGAGTCTGTTCCTCCAGTGGCGAGGTGCAAGCGTCTTCGCGTTATTTCGGGGATTGGACTTTGTCAAGCTCATGGACCTGACATTGGCACATAGCTTGCAAGGATCAAGATCTGAATTGTGCCTGTATTGTTTTGTTTGCTATATTTGGCCCTGAAATAAAGAGGTCTTGCATTCGAGACGTTATGACTTGGTCGCCGGGCGAAATAAACCTCGAAATTCGTGCATATGGTTGAGCTGCGTCCTCTTCCTCGTCCATTTCCCCATGCCCAGAACTTGACACTAGACATGTATGGCAGATGAGAGGAGTTCTCTGTACCGTCAGATACTGGCAGACCGACAACACGAGCATGATGTTGCGATCTCGTCTGGAACCTATAGCCCTTTCCCCTATCCTTGGGACGCTTGCCAGCGATTTGTCTGTTTCTTGCCATTGCATTTACTCGACGCCTATCTCTAAGACTGGCCAGACGTGTACTATATATCGCTTTCGCCTTTACTCTCTTCCATGGCGCATTCGTGGTCTACCACCGACGTTCGCTGTGGTTTGCCGGTGGATATTGGATTGGATTGTCCAGCGTTTTCGACGGGGGCGCCATCATGTCGGTGTGAATGCTCGTTTGCAACGACGTATCGACCTATCGAGGCCCGAGTCGCAGTGGCGGTTGAGAACCTTCACAAGCCTGTCGGGCGCAAGAGGCGGCCTTGCTGACCAGGTGTTGAGTGTTTGCTCGCGAGAGGTCACCTAGCTTTGCATGGCTCATGGGATTCGCATGTAGCATCCGTCCATCGCTGGCACTTCAGCTGAGCCCGTTACGGCGCGGATACTCTACTGAAGGACTTGGCTGATTTTCCTCGTGCCTTGTTTTCCCATAGCTACTCATACATCGTCCACTTTATGTCTTTCAAGCCCATCAACATGGTAACAATCTCACCCGCCAAAGAGACGCCACTAACGATTGAAGAAGATTACCGCCAAGGGGTAAGAGCGATTACCTAATAACGCAGTATGCGCTACTAAATATTCGTTCTCGCCGAGGCTCTTTTTCCGTCCTTTTCCTCCCGGCCGGTGGTGCGCGATAAGTCACCTGCCTATCCGGGATTTATCGCGATTAATGATAGCATGGCTTGTAGGAGGGCCGGCTGGTTGCTCATCCTAACGAGGAAAGGTTGACATATTGGCTGCGTTTGTTAGTACGCATGTCTTGACGAGCTCTCAGCCGGCCTTGAACCGATGCGGTAGTCATCTTGAATACTCCCTCCGTACATCGGTGAGAGAGAGCAGTACTTGAGAATCGGCTCAGTCCTCTGACTTCTCCCTCTTCTGCCCGACGGACTCCAGCCGTCAACCATGGCCGTCAAGGGTTCCAGCATACCTCCACCACCGGTTCCAATCGACGCCAGTTACAAGCCCAAGGCATCGGTGACGACACTCCCTGCGACGGCGCCGATAGCCGAGATCCTCGCCGTGCTGGAGCGCGATGGCGGCGTGATTTTGAAAGATTTCGTGTCGGCCAAGGAGCTCCAATGCATTGAGACCGAATTGCGGCCCTGGAAGGAACTCAAGCGGAAAGCTCCAGGCTCCGACCGAGATGCGTTCGTGACGATCCCGCAGTCGACCGTCCTGATACCTGGACTGGTGGGCAAATCAGCGACGGTGGCATCGATCTGTGAGAACGGCACGCTCGAACAGTTACGCCAAACGATCCTGAAAGACGAATTCGTCAACAAGCGCGAAAACTTTGACGAGCAGAATATCATCAACCCGCTGCTGAGTCTGAGTATCGCCATGAACATCGGATACGGCTCTCCCAGACAGCTTCTTCACCGGGACGACGGCATCCACGCGGTCCGACATGTCAAGGGCGAGTTTCGACTCGACCGAGCCAGCCAATTTGGCTGCCTGATTGCCGGATGTGAAGTGACACGGGAAAACGGAGCGACCATGTTTGTCCCAGGAAGTCACAAATGGGGGGATGATCATTGTGCCGCCACCGCCGACGACGTTTGCTTCGCAGGTATGTTCTGCCAGATGCATTGCCATCCTCATGAATCTGATCTGTGGGCTGACGGCTTTTTCGGTCAGAAATGTCCGCGGGGTCCGCATTGATCTTCCTCGCCTCCTGTTATCATGGAGGCGGGCACAATAGCGTGCCCAACTCGCAGCGCATCATGTACAGTCTCTTTTTCATCCGGGGCACTCTTCGGACCGAGGAAAACCAATTCCTGGCTATTCCTCGCAGCAAGGCACTGGTTATGAGTCCTAAAATGCTGGAACTTCTCGGCTACGCAAAACCCACCACAGCATTAGGGGTGGTGGACAACATCGATCCCGCGACAGATATACGGGGGGTGTGGGACAGAGCAATGATGTGAAGGAATCCCATAATACATACTCTAATGTACTGTAATTGCTGAAATGTTCTTATTTGTCTCCTCATGTCTGCACTATGGAATGCTCCCCCGGTCGGCCTCGGCCTCGTTCAGAAACGCCTCCACGTCTCGAGCACGCGCCTTCGGAGGCCTGCTCGGCTGGGGAATATGGTTGGCGTTGGTAAACCCCATGATCCGGAGATACGTCAGACTCAGCTGGTCCGCATCCTTCTCGTTTCTGACAGAATCCAGTACCGATGCAAACGACACAGTCCGGGCGGTCCATGACGGATCGCGTTTCTTGATCAACTCGAACAGCTCGCGATATGTGAGCGTCTGAGAGGAGAACAAGCTGTATTCGACCCAGTCCTCGGCGTCCTCCTCCAGGATTGCCAGCACCGCGCGAGCCGTGTCCCGCACGGAGGTCAGGCTGACCTTTTGCAGACCATCGCCGTACATGTCGAAGGTCTTGCTCTGATGGTCCGTCACCCACCCGTTCCCCAGGTCTTTCAGGTATCTCTGGTTCAAAGGGAGGAGATAGTCCATGAACCATCCATTGCAGATGACTGTCCACTTGACGTCGCTTTGGCCGCGCAGTGCTTCCCGGACCGCGCCCCGCGACTGCAGAGTATAGACTGGTTGGTCCGGGAAATCTCGCACGTTCACCGTGTACTCTGACGGAATGAAACGTTTACACCTCGGCGACCGTGTGCACGCTTCCAGGAGGGCCAGGTGCGCGGAGACAAACGTGTCGTCAGGACCGGCCAGGGTCGAGACCACCGCATCACAGTCCGCGAGCTGCTGGCAGAGTTCTTCCACCCTGTATTGGGTCACCCTCTGCTCCACGTGGACGTCTTCAGGGAGCTTGTGTTTTCTGCTACTCAGCAGCACGATGTCGTGGGCTGCTGGTGATTTGTAGAATTCCTCGAGGAAATATCGCCCGACATCGCCGAACCCAGCAAGGGCGATCTTCATCGTCGACAGCAGTTTAGGTCCGAGGATATCGATATTGGTCACCAGTCAAACTTGTGTGAAGAAGAGAAGAAAATGATCAGCGCGACGAAGAAGAGTGGTTCGTCCGTGAAGCCTCGGTTGCTCGCACGTATACGTCGAGTTCCCAGCCATTGGGTTCGCTTATCTTTTAAGTCTCGGAACGCTAGAAATCTTGGCCCTCCCGGCATGCTGGAATTCCCTAATTACTTAAGGTCATCCCGGGGGTGACACTAAATGGACGGGCCGTTATCAATGAAAGGGATACCTTTCTTTCCCCTTCCGGCCAGTTACCGAAATGGCGATCCCACACCGTTCGAGGCCTGGGTTCTTGATATGTAATGAAGTCTCAGTCTTTCGAAATGACCTCGCTACACAAAATCGATAACTTTCACCATTCAATCCAATATCTTGCTGGACAACAGCAAATCCCCAGAGAACTTAATCACTGCAGCTGAATTCCACATTCACAACCACATCTATCAAAATTACAATGCCCCCCTCAATCCCGAACTTGACGGGCAGCGCCGACCCAGCAGCCACACCATACGGCAAGCACACCTCATTCCCCTGGGTGCCAATGCCAGATTGGGGCGGGTCGAAATCAATCATCTACCGCTCCGCCGACGGCAAGATCGTGGCCTCGGCGGCCAAGGAGTCCGGGGCCAACACGCTCACGTATCCGTGCGACGAGTTCTTCTACGTCACGGCCGGGTGGATCAAGCTGGCCATCCACGGCGGCGAGACCTTTACGCTGCAGACCGGCGACTTTGTCTACTTGAAGAAAGGCACGACCGTGGACTTTGAGTTCGGGCCGGAGTTTACCAATGTTGCTGTTTTCATCGATAACGAGAGGATCACTTTGATGTAATTGTTTAATTATTTGATTAATTGGACGTGGAGGAGGAAGAAAGACACCGATTGTGTTAGGCTGGGCCGTCCATGTATCCGCAAGGATCGAGATGTTGTGTCTTGTCTATCATCTATCATCATTACAGTGGTATATTCAATTCTCCTCTTTCCACAGGCTCGGTTTGTTGCGATCATTTGTCACACTCTACCCGATGGAATTTCAGCTCTAGGAGTGACCTCGCCTCTCTCCACAAGCTCGTCTCGCTCACTCTACTCGGTGAAATCTTAGCTCCAGGCGGTGACCTTTAGGCCCCGACATGTACGCATCGACGGCCTCCATATCCCCGTGATCATAGATGGTCGTCCTGTAATTGGTATAGATGCTCGCGACCAAATACTTCATTGCTAAGACATGAGGTTAGTGGCCAATGCAAACTAGGATTAAGACGGCAGTCACAACACTCACAATAGAAGGCGAAATGGGTGCCAATGCACATTCGTCCACCGCTGCCAAACGCCCAGAACCAGTGCCTCATCGTGGCCAGCTGGGCCGGTGAAGCGTCCAGCCATCGCTGCGGCCTCCACGAGTGCGGATCGGGGAATACCTCGGGCGTCCTGTGTAAGGAGTATGCTGAGCATTGCACAATCGTGCCCGCCGGGATGTTGGGGATGCCTCCGAGCGTACACGGCTTGGGGACCCGGCGAGGCTGGCCCCCGGGCACGGGAGCCCACAGTCGCAAGGTTTCCATGATGACGGCGTGGAGGATCGGTAAGGAATCGACTTCTTGAGGCGGTACGATGTCGTCGATCTCAACCTTTCGAGAAGGATCGAATTTCAGCGGAGGGTCCAACGCGCGCAACTCCTCTCGCAGTTTGTCTTGCCATTCTGGGTGCCGGCACATCTCCCAGAAGAGATACGTCTCGGTGTTGCCGCTCGTTTCGAAGGCCGCCGAGTTATGCGCGAACATGTCACTGGCAATTTGGTACCGTTGGGGGTACTGCTGGGGTTTCGCGTCGACGGTGCTCATGGTTTTCAAGGCCTGTTCAAACACTACCGGCTGGTCTTCCGCCGACAGCGAGGTCCCGTGCGCCAGAAGTTGCTGGGCCTTGTCGCATTTGACCAGATTCCAGTCCTCGGCCTTGCGGAATGCCACATCCACCCATGCCGGAATCAGGAAGATACCCAGTCTGCGAAGGAAATTCGCAAAGTCCGGGAATTCGTAGCGCCAAAAGGTGTATTTGGCAGGTGCGAAGAATCCCTCGAGATAAAGCTTCCGTTCGCTGGCATCCCGGAGGAAATTGCTGCGGAGGGATTTCCCGAATTGCCATTGAACAAAGGTGTCCATCGAGTAGGCGTAGCTCAGCTCAAGGACTTCGACCGGTCTGCCTTTCATCGCCGCATTCTCCACGATGGGCAAACAGTCACCAAACAACGTATCTCGGATCGCCGCCCGTGCAGATTGCGATGACATAATGAAGGATTTCGAGAAGGTGTTGGAAATCAAGCGCTTCCGGGCCGTGTGACTCGCATTGTCCTCGAACGTGAAGATGTTCTCAGTCCTGCGGGACGATGGATGCGTCAATTATGAGAGCAATGGGATCATGTTTCAGAGCACGTACATACCCGTAGATGGCAAATCCGTCAAAGTACCAGGGCACTTTAGGGAACCCGCCCTGATAGACGGGCTTGAGTCCGTCGTGGAAGCAATTCAGACTGACGAGGTTGGGCGCCAGTCGGACAGCGGGTCCTTTCTTCATGTGCTGGTCGTACACGGTCCTGTTTTCCTGTTCGGACCATCTCATCCATAGCAGCCAGATGGGACTGAAACTGCACGACCAGTGCGCGTTGGGCACAGCGGCCAGTGGTGACAAGAACACTGGGTAGAGGAAGAACCGATACAAGGCGGCGCCGACGGCAATGCAGATTACAAGGGAGAAAAGAAGGAACTCCATGGTGATGTGATGCTAACGAGAGAAAGGTCGATCAGCGACAATGTCGTCCAGACGTGTCGCCCAGGAGTGAAGTCGACGAGGTGCAATTGCTCTTGTACAGGAGCATACCTCTAACTGGCAGACTGATCCATGTCAAAGAATAAGCGACACTCGACGGCCTCTCCATCGAAAAGGAATTGACGGTCAAATTGCCACGTTCGCATTCCCGTCGAAAAGGGTAATTAATCCTCTACATCTGTGTACCACTGATAACCAGAGTCCACCGTCTCCCTCGTATTCGCCCTCTCCACCAAGTCAGTCGCTTGGCGGGCCACAGTGGATCTTTCCTCTTCCGACCGCGATCCCGACTTGAACGGGACGGAACCAACTCGGTGGGGGGGAGGGGGACGGCTTCAAGAGTCGAGATCGACTTTAGCTCCTTGTTCGCCCATACCTATTTGGTGAGTTTTGCGAACCTTTATCACACTGCAAGATGCAGGTACTGCGATAAGGCAACGAACCATCGTCGCCTGTGCATGGACTCTATAATATCCAGAATATTTCGTGTCCCACGCCTCCAGAGCAAAAGGTGATGGTTGACGAGCTTTCATTTCTCAAATCCTCGTGCCCCGTTCTCCATCGTACAATCTCGCCCTCCTCGCCCCCCCTCTCCCGCCAGGATGATGTCGGAAATGAAGGAGACGAAGGTCGGCACTGTTCTCGACCATGAGGTCAGCAACGAAGCCGGCAGCATACTCGCCGCCGCGGAAAATGCGGACCATCTTCGTCGACGAGTAGGCAACCGGCAGATTCAACTGTTGACCATCGGCGGTGCCATCGGGACGGGTCTCTTCGTGAGTATCGGCGGCGCCCTCAACAAGGGCGGCCCCGCTGGCTTGTTCCTGGGATGGTTCTTCTACTGCATGGTGGCGGCGGCCATCAACAACGGCATGGCCGAAATGACCACCTACATGCCCGTCAGCGGTGGCTACATTCGCCTGGCCGGCAAATGGGTCGACGACGCCTTCAGCTTCATGGCCGGGTGGAATTTCTTCGCCTACGAAGTCCTGGCCATTCCGTTTGAAATCACCGCCATCAGCCTGGTACTCTCGTTCTGGCGAGACGACATCCCCATCGCCGCAGTCTGCTGTGTCTGTATCGTCCTGTACTTGTGAGTGTGACAGCCCCAACTCCCCCGGCAGTAAGCTCGAGCGAACAGGCTAACCTTTTCTCTCTCTACACCACAGCGCCATCAATATCCTGGCGGTTCGCGTCTATGGTGAAGCCGAGTTCTGGCTGTCGAGCGGCAAGGTCATCTTAATCCTAGTCCTCTACTCCTTCACCTTCATCGCCATGGTGGGCGGAAACCCGAAGCACGACGCGTTCGGGTTTCGATACTGGAACAATCCCGGCGCCTTTGCCGAGTACATCCACAGCGGGTCCCTCGGGCGCTTCGAAGGGTTTTTCTACTGTTTCTGCTATGGGCCCTTTCTGATCACGGGGCCGGAATACATCTCGATGGTCGGCGCCGAGGCTAAGCACCCGCGGGTGTACCTGAAGAACGCCTTCAAGACCGTCTACTGGCGGTTCGCCTTCTTCTTCATCGGCGGCTCCCTCTGCGTCGGCGTGTGTATCGCGTACAACGACCCCACGCTCGTCGCCATCCTGACCGGAGACAAGACCGGCAAGGGCACCGCGGCCGCGTCACCGTACGTGATTGCCATGCAGAACCTAGGCGTCGAAGGCCTGCCGCACCTTGTCAACGCGCTGTTGATCACCAGCATCTTCTCCGCGGGCAACACGTACATCTACGTGGCTACGAGGACGTTGTACGGGTTGTCCCTTGAGGGCCGCGCGCCGGCAGTGCTACAGAAGTGCACCAAGTCCGGCGTGCCCATCTACTGCCTGTTGGCCGTCATGTTGTTTGCCTTCCTCTCGTTCCTGCAGCTCTCGGCGGGCACGGCTCAGGTGCTGACGTGGCTGATCAACCTGATCACGGGCGTCGGCGTGGTCAACTACATGGTCATGGCGACGACGTACCTCTTCTTCCACCGGGCGTGTGTGCAACAGGGCGTCGACCGCCGCGCGTTCCCTTACTTTGCGCGGTTCCAGCCGTGGTCGACCTGGGTCGCCCTGGTGGCCGAGGGCATCATCTTGATCTTCTACGGTTACGCCACCTTCCTGCCCGGCTGGTTCACCCTGGCCGACTTCTTCGCCTACTACACTGTGGTCGGACTCTGCCCCATCCTCTACATCGGCTGGAAAGTGGTCAAGCGGACCAAGTTTGTCAAGCCCACCGAGGCCGATCTGGTCTGGGAACGACCCGTCATCGACGCGTACGAGGCTTCCATCATCAGCAAGCCCATTGGGTTCTGGACCGAGATGGGACAGCTGGTCGGCTTGTACCGGCACGTCAGGGACGACGAGCGGATTTGATCATCAACACGCAGTACGAAGTACTGTGGTGGTAGAATAAGTAATCACCCGACAGTGAGAGGGCGGCAGTGATGCCGGGATGGGGAAATCTTTCGGCCTGGGAGCAACGGGAGTGAAGCGGCGTTTTTGCAATCAACCAACAGACTTCGAATGATGGGGTGCATCGTCTTCTGGGGGTGGGAGCGAGCCTTGTCAGATTGATAGGTCTCTAGGTTAAATTCCATATCCCTAGGCTCTTGAAGTGCGAGAAGGACACGGCCACTAATTACTCTAGTCTTACCTTGGAGTCGTCTAATGTGCCATCTTCTTATTTTCTGTAGAGGTGGCCATTCATCCCCTTAGCACAGTCTGAACGGGTTTAGTGACTTTACAACGAGCGCCCACGGCCGAGAACATGCACTACTATAAGTTGGCGCCGAGTCTTATTCGACGACTTTAAGGGCCTCAACAAGCCTGTAGAGACCCACTTTCCAGACTCGGCAGGAACCCGAGGTCTGCCTCAGCGGGCTTCTCCAAATCGTCATCCTTGTCCGGCCAGGGCGCACGTGGTCATGCGGGTTTGCGGAGATCCCTCGCTTCCACCGTTAGTCGAGATGGAAGAACCGATGAATTCCATGGCAGGTGGAGGAGCGAATGCAAGAACCGAGGGCGAGGGTGATCATCCTTCATGCACTGCGTGCTCCGTACAGACAGACTGCCTGGTTTCATTAGGTAATTAATCTACCACCAACCAGTCATGCACTCCCCGGACACGGCTGAACGCCGCTAATTACAAGAGGAGCAAGTTCCAGTTCTTCTGGAGAGCCAAAGACAACCACGAACACTTGGACCCTGCCGCGTGCAGGGCCCAAAGCTCCTCCAACATCTCGATTGCCCAGAGATTTGCGGGGATGCGATTCATCGAGAACAATGCCCGGAACCGCTTGCGGACCTCGTCGCGCAACTCGAGCTCGTCTTCGCCCAGCTCGGCCGCGGCCGTGAGCAGAGGGAGCGCTAGGACGATGTGATATGAGCAGCCTGCCGGGATTTCCATAATGTCGTCGAGGATGTCGCGTGCGTATTGTCGGATGACTTCCTCCGTCTCTGTCTCCGCCTCCTCCGATGCCGCGAGGTTTGTTTCTTCTTCCTGGTCGGCGCAGGAGGAGGCGCAGTGCGGGCCCACGGACGCGGTCGTCCGATACAGCATGACCAGGCCGTGCTTGCGGAAGGCGTTGCTCACGAGGTACAGGTTGCGGTCTTCCTCGGGGGACTTCCAGTCCAGCAATTCCTGCTCTAGCGTTTCTTCCAGAGCGTAGTCGCGGGGACAGTGGTCGAGGATGGCTCGACAGTAGCGCCCCACGGTGCTCAGGAGGTAGTAGATCTCGGTCGAGTAGCCCGCGACGGGGTGGAAGACGCGCCGCATGGGCGAGATGCAGTGGTAGATTTCGGGCGTGTTGAGCGGCGTCTGCTGCTGGGGGGTCACGAAGAACGCCGACGCCTGGTCCCAGTAGATGTAGCAGCCTAGTGCCAATTGCACGAACGGGTCCTCGATGGACCCCGTCTCGGCGACCATCATGTCGATGAGCGCTCGCGCCCCGTACAGATGCGGCTGTCCGATGTCGAGTTTGTTCTCTTGGTCCGTCCACGCCGCAGACATGCCCAGGATGTACATGGTGAGGAAGGACGCCTCCGCGGGTCGGTCGTTCTGATTGAGCTCCTCGCGGAAAAACGCGAGTGCGCGCGCCCTCTCCTCCAAGCACGACGTGAGGGCGGCAGCGCTGAAAAACCCCTCGTGCGCCAGGCTGATACTCTGAAGACTGTGGAGCAGAGAGGGTGAAGCGTCCAAGTATTTCAGAATCGGGAACGACAGCGGATTGATCTCTGGGTCGATGACCATGATCTGGCTGGCTCGCTCCAGCCAGTATTGGAGCGAGCGAAGATTGACGTGCGACGACATCGACGACAGACACCGTCCGGGGCTGAGCCAAGGCACTTCAATCACCCACTGCGCCCGGCGAGGCACCGACCGACACACCGACCCCCGTTGTTGACACCGGAGGCAGACTGGGAGCGTTTCATCACATTTTACCCGTCGTCGTTTGCATTCGTGACAGCCAGACCGACTGTGTCTTCTCTGATTAGGACGGTCGACTTGATGCGGATTGCACGGCGTCGAGATCTTGGTCATTGACGCGGACTGGGTCGTGGCAAACCGGACGCGATACCTCGAGCTCATGGTCACGTTGTCAAGAAGGGACAGGGACAGGCAAGTCAGATGTCGTTGTTGATGAGAATCGCTCGATTGTCGTTACAGCATACGCCGAGGGGTAACAGAGAAGGTCAGTTCAAGGCCTGGATGGAGGCCTCGGCTTGGTTCCGTCAATTGGCCCAAGCAGCAACTCCTTATCTCGGGCCAATCGATATTTAAGAGCCCACCATTTCTACCAGCTTCTGGGCCCCAGCGACGCCGGGCGACAAGTGGATCCCTCGCCCGGGGAATAAGCCATGCCAAGTTGACGATAACCGGGTTGGCGCTGCAGCCGACATGCCTCTCACAAGTAAACCTCGTCCTAGTACTGCGTGTTCGTAAAGAGTCACAGACTGGGAAGTTATTCGTTTGAAATGTCTTGTCTTCACAGTGCGGAATTACCACTACCACCAATTCCAGATTGGATTGGAGTGGACTTTGCTGTCCACGTATCCACCATTCTCCTGGTTGATACGTATCTAGATTTCCTATATGCTAGGCCGAAGATGAGATGGACCTGACAGACCCGGTTGCCCTGAGAAAATCAGTTAAATCGGGCCAAGTCTATATGCCCGAGGAGGCTCCCACTTTCATTCAGTGCTACCAGTCTCTAATTATCGCTGAATACGCCCTCTTCCCTAGCTAACACTATGGCCTCTAGTTCTGTAAAACGGGTGGCAGTTGTTGGTGGCACAGGTGTGTGGAAACTTGTCTGAGAGAATCACCGACGCATCGCTGATCAATCTCGACATAGGCAACTTGGGCAGCTCGGTCGCAAGGTCACTGGCAAAAAATCCGGCATTCGAGACACGCGTTCTCTCCCGCAACCCCCAGGGGTTGAAAGCACAGAGCCTGTTGAATTGCGGCATCTCCGTCGTCTGTGCCAACAACAGCGACACACAAGCGCTGGAAAACGCTTTCCAGGGCTGTTGGGCCGTCTTCATCAACATCGATTCGGACAATCCTGTAGGTCGATATCCCACGCTCCGAGATACTCCGCATGTCTGTCTAATCGAGGAGCATCACGTGCGGTAGGAATACCGATGGAAGACCGGCGCGAAGCCCACCGAGTTCGACATCACCAAGAATGTCATGGACAGTACGATCCGTGCAGGTGTCAAACACATGGTCTTTGCTTCACTGCCCCACGCATCCAAGTTGACCAACGGCAAAATGTCTGTCGTGTCGTTTGACGGTACTTCACTGTCCTTTTCAGATGACCGATACGTGACTGACCCGGGGCGATGGTATAGACAAAGCGAGATCCGCCGACTACATGATGGAGTGCGCCAGGTCCGGGAAGCTGGAGACCGCCACGGTGGTCAACCCTGGCTGGTTCCTCGAGAATGCGTACGACGAGAAATACGTGGCCGCGTTTGGAGGATTCGCCATGGTCGTTGACGAAGAGGGCTATATGACTTTCAAGACGCCGCGAATGGGCAACGACCCAGAGTCGGTCCCCTGGCTGGCCGTGGCGGACGACTACGGCGACATTGTCCACGGCGTCCTGCTGGACTGTGAAGAGTGGAACGGCAAATTCATCGACGCCGTCTCCGAGTCGACGAGTTTCGACGACATGACGGCAGCGCATCAGAAAGGTGGGTTGATCCCCAGATCCCAGAATCCAGAATCCAGATCACACTAACCTACTGATACCTTCCCCTAAATAGTAACTGGTCGGCCGTCGCGTTTTGTTCCCATTGAGAAAGGCGCCTTGGAGACCGACGATGCGTCCAAGACGGAAGAGGTGAACGGTCTGTACGACCTCATGCACGAATTGGGGGGAAACTTCTTCAACGGGCGGCCTACGGAGCATGAAACTGCAAGGATGTTGAAGCGCAAAGCGTGTGAAGCGACCGGACGGGTTGATCAAGTTGGGTTGATGACGGTAGAGGGATTCTTCAGGAAATACGGCGATATCTTAGACAGTCACCGATAGACTAGAGTCGTCGAGTAATGTGATGCCCTCTTCACACTCTCATTGCAAGTGGGATGGTATGTTCTCGGCCGCTCATTGTGAGGGAGATGGTATGTACAGATTCTCAGCCGCTAAAGTTAATGACAGGACGGACAATCACGATCTGACAGACATGGACCGAACAGACGAATGACCCACTCCCTCTGAGGAAAAGGCAGGGTGCTTGCTTGCACCAGAATCGCCTCGTGGATAAGTACAAGTAGCTAGGATCGAGGCGGGGCACACTAAGATAGTCGACTTACCGTATAGAGTACGAATGCGAATGGTGTGTTATGTGATAAACACCATCACTATAAGGAGCAATCCATCGAGAGGACGACGACTGCTGGACATGATGATAGCACGACTCTTCCTTCTGACCACTTGAGCAATTAACTATCAGCAACATGACCAAAGTGACAATCCTGGGAGCCGGGTAAGTACAATTTTCTCGGACAAAATGACAACTTGCTTGACTTTCTCTAATTCTTGACCGGTAGAATCGTTGGTCTGGCGATCGCCAGCCAGCTTCCTCGCGATTACGACGTAACGATTGTCGGCGAGCACCTCCCCGGCGACGCGATGAACCATGAATACACCAGTCAATGGGCCGGGGCTATCTGGCTGGGTGTCCACGACAACACCCCGCGCGAGCAAAAGCTGCAGCTGGACGGACTGGCCGCGCTGTGGAAGGTGTCCGGACGACACCCGGAATCCAGCGCCCGCAAAGTCGTGATGCGAGAAATCCAGGACTACGGCTCCGTCGAGGACATCTGGTACCGGCACACGGTCCCGGACTTCCGCGTGCTGTCTGAGAGCGAGCTGCCCAAGGGCGCGAAATGGGGAGTGGAATACCAGACCATCGTCATCACGCCACCGACGTTCATCGCGTGGTTGCGCGGCCGGCTGGAGAGCAGAGGCGTCGTGTTCAAGCGCCTCGTCGTGCGATCCCTGGCCGACCTCAAGGACATGGGCCACGACGTCCTCGTCAACGCCACCGCCTGGGGTTCCGTGGCCCTCCAGGACGTGAAAGAGAAGAGGCTCGTCACGGTCAAGCAACAGAACATCCGCATCCGAATGCCCGGTTACAACAAACTGTACATCCGCCGCGGCGACATGGGAGAGTACTACTCCACGGCATTTGGCCGTGGCGACGGCACCATCTACATTGGAGGAATCCGAAAATTCGGCGTCAAGGAGTACACCGTCGACGAGGAAGATCGAAAACTGGTAAGCAAATTAGCTCGTCATGAGACCCTGCCGATGATTTGACCGTCCCATCTAAACTCGCCCGCGTTATTACAGATCTTGCGCCGCCAGCACGAGAACCAACCAGATGTTTTCAAGTCGCCCAATCTCGAAGACTACGACTTCATCGGTGACCACGTCGGAGTGTATCCTTTCATCCAGCAGAAAGACGGCGGTGTTCGGATTGAAAAGGAGATTGTGTCGGGCCAGAAGGTCGTCCATGCCTATGGCACCGAAGCCGGAGGATTTGTCTACAGTTTTGGTTTGGGCCGCGAAGTCGCCAAACTGGTGTCCGAGTACGTGTTCGAGCCTCCCAAGGCGTCGCTGTAGGGGATGTTCGTCGCGGTCCAGCCATCTAGTCTGCGTTGTTGGTAACTCGTCAGTCTCATCCGCGCCGCTCATGACTAGAGTCTCAGACGTCGTACGCCCGCGTCGAGTCCGAAACAGGTAATTAATTAGTAAATGCCCTCAGATATGGAAAGAAACGAAAAAAAGACAAGACTCGTCAACAAAAAGTCAGGGTCATGTGGCGAGCGATAAGACCGAATCCACTTTAGAATCCACAAGGCCCAGTCTGCATTTCGCTGTATTCGTACGAGCGAATAGGAAAGTAATGCTGGCTCCGGAACGCTATTTACAAGCGAGCTCATGCAAGGGCCCCTCTTCGCGATCCGCTCCAATCCGGTAAGTGGAGGTCATCGAACCTTTGACATTACACGTCCTGGGATCCTTTGCACCTTCGATGAACCACGGCGGATGAGGGCTGGGAAAATCCAGCACCGAAATACGCCGTCGTCAATCCTGATGATTATATGTTGACATCCGCTGGCCGAAGAATGTCTCGCCCGCTCACAAGCTTCACTGAAGCTTTTGCAACAGGACAGAGAAAATCATGTTTGATCAACTGCGAAAAGATCCTGGTCTCCCGGTCCCCAACCCGACCAGGTCGTTCTGGCAACAGCCTGGCCATGACAAGCTCCTGGGGATCAAGTCGAAGGAACTCCCGTCGCGGCGGAACATTGTGATCATCGGATCGGGCATGACTGCGTGCAGCGTGGCGAAGGAACTTCTTGCAAGCGACCACAGCGGCACGGTGACGGTGCTCGAAGCGCGCGAGGTCTGTTCGGGCGCCACGGGCCGGAATGGCGGGCGCATCACTTGCATCGCGGTGCGTGACTTTGACAGATACCGGCGGCTGTATGGGGATGAAGACGCCAAGAAGATCGTGAGGTTCGAGCTGGGCCACTACGACGAGATGGAAGCGGCCGCGCGAGAACTCGGGCCGGAACTGTTCAAGAAAGCAGAGGTGAGGCGGGACGAGACCGTCGCCACGGTTTTCAGCGACCACAAACTCCAGGAGTTCAGGGACATGCACGCCAACTTTGAAGCTGCGTTTCCCGACCTCGCGGGCCGGATTAAAATGCTCGGAGAGGAAATACAAGAGGTGAGTCAGTCAGTCGTTCGTCTGCTCCCGCAGAGACATATGTATGCTCCGGCTGATGAACCCGTTGGGTTATGTATGTAGGTTTATGGCCTGCACGGTGCTAAAGGTGGCTTCCTCAGCGAGACCGGAGGAGTCTGGGCATATCGCTTGGTGACCAGCCTCTTTGAAAAGCTCCTCGTGGAGCACGGTACGGAGCGGTTCTCCATCGAAACCAACACCCCCGTGCTTCAGATCTCGCGAGACCGAGACTCCTCGTCGTCCGACTATCCTTACCTCCTCACCACGGCGAGAGGCTCGATCCGCGCCCGCCACATCGTGCACTGCACCGAAGGCCACACCGCGCACCTGGTCCCGAACCTGCGAGGCATCCTGGTCCCCCGCCGTGGGCAGATGAGCGTGCAGAATCCCGGAAGGGCATTCAAAGACCAGAAGGGAAGACGATCGTACAGCTTCAACTACGAGCACGGATTCGACTATCTCAGCCAGAACCCTCACACGGACCAGATCTTCATCGGTGGCGGCGAACTAAGTGGCTTTGACGGCGGTCTGAGCATCCATGGCATTTCGTCCGACGCCGAAGAATCGATCCCCGCAAAGAGCCATTTGACCGGTGTCCTGCCCGTCATTTTTGGCAGGGACGGCTGGGGCGAGGAAAGACCGGGCAAGCCGACCCTTCACGCCTCATGGACGGGCATCTTGTGTAACTCGCTCGACGGCGCGCCCATGGTGGGCCTGCTGCCACAGGAAGCCTTCGGTTCTCGGCGCGCCGGCCAGAGAGCCACCGGCGCTGAATGGATCTCCGCCGGCTACGGGGGCTACGGCATGGTGAATGCGTGGAGGTGTGGGAAAGCCGTGGCCAAGCAACTGCTGGGGAAGGAATCGCCCGAGCTCCCGCCGCCGTATCAAATAACACCGGCGAGGATGGTCAAGTTGTCTACCAGATTGGCCGAGATTGCGGGCTCAGGTGAACACCTTCGAGCGTTATTATAGATACCCTTTCTCCACTCACTCGTTATCTCAATAGTATTTTGAATCCATGACTAGCGACCAAATAAAGGGGACTCTCTATTTCCTTAGGGTCATTGTAGATTTGACACAATTGAACGTGACCTAGTAAAGGGACCCTCTTGTCCCAAGGTCAACAAAAGATTTAACACAATTAAAGGTGACCAAGTAAATGGACTCTAGTGTCCAAGATCATTATGAAACTTCATTCCAGTATAAACGACGGAAACCCTTTGGCTTTCTCTTCCGCCGTCACGTCGAGATAGCCTTTGAGTCCATGGAAATAGAACTTCACCACTGGCTTTCGCCCGGGGATGTTTTCACCAAAGATCCAACTGGCAGCAGTCTTGAGCAGACTTCCTTCCGTGGCTCGAACGCACACGTCTTTCCACGCCTCTTCGGCCTCCAACTTGACTTCAATCTTGGGACTCTGGCTCTGGATTCTTGCCGTGGATGATTGTTCGGCGTGCTTGATGACCTCTGTGATGAAGTTCACTTCACACTCGATCGCGCAGGGAAAATTGGAAAACGGTCCCTGAGGCCCTGAGATGATGAACATGTTGGGGAACCCGGACACGGAGACCGCAGCGAAGGCGTTGGGGCCACCGCCCTCCCAGTGTTGCTTCAGCGTCTCCCCGTTGCGACCCTGGATGTTCACGCGCAGGTAGCTGCCATCCACGGCATCGAAGCCGGTGGCAAAGATCAGGACGTCGTGCTCGTGGGTATGACCATCAGCCGTCCGAATGCCCTCCGGGACGATGGACGTGATGGGCGTGTCTTGGAGACTGACGACCTCGACGTTGTCCCGGTTGAAGATCTGGTAGTAGCCGGTGTCGCACAGCGGACGACGCGCGTAGAGTTCCTTCGGCTTCAGCAGGCGTGCCTTTTCGGGATCCTGCACGATCTGATCGATCTTGGAATGGATGAAGCGGCAGGTCTCCTTGTTGGCCTCTTCGTTCGACATGATGTCTCCGAACCCACTGTTCTGGAAGCGGAAGGCATTGCCCTGGTCCCAGAGCGACTGGAAGATGCGCTGCCGTCCCTCTGGCGACACCGACATCATGGGCGTCGACACCTCGGGGACGCCGAACCCGGTCTTGGACCTCCACACGCCTTCGTAGATGGCGTCATAGTTTTCATTGATATACTGCCGATACTCTTTCGAGATGGCCTTTTGACCGGCAGGGACCGAGTATTGCGGATGGCGTTGATACGAGGTCAACTGTCCCACCACGGGCGCAATCGCCGTCATTACTTGCACTCCCGTCGACCCGTTCCCGATGATGCCCACCCTCTTTCCACGCAGGTCAAGGTCTGCCGGCCAGGACGCGGTATGTATCATGCGACCCTTGTAGCTGTCTAGCCCGGGCATGGACGGGAAGTTTGGCGTCGAGAGCAACCCGAGAGCATTCAGCAGGTAACGAGTGACGAAAACGGTGCCTCCGGCGCATATCACCCTCCAGGATCGCAATTGGTCGTCCCACTGAGCGGCGGTCATCTCGGTGTGCAGTTGAATGAGGTCTCGGAGGTCGTGTCGATCGACGACATGGTTGAGGTACTGGAGGATTTCTGGCTGATAGACATATCTCGTCGTCCATGGATAGGTGATGAGATCTTCCTTGTCCCAGGAATATCGGTACAGGTATGCTTCCGTGTCGCTCATTGCGCCGGGATAGCGATTCCAGTACCAAGTACCTCCCACACCGCCACCTTTCTCAATGCATCGAACATTGAGACCGAGTTTCTTCAACTGGTACGTCTGGTAGATCCCTCCAAACCCGGCACCGACGACGAGCGCATCGACCTGGATCACCGCCATGGTAAGCGATTGGTGTACGAGGTGACCAAAATCACCGTTGATGGCTGTCTTATGCGATACGAGATTGAGGTCGAGAAGATCATGGCTTCCAGAGGCGTAGAGCCCTTGTCTCGCAAGTTCTGGCAGGGTTTCCTATCCGGGTAGATTGACGAGACATGCCCTTATCAGAGAATAGCATCGAGGACGAGCCTTCGGGGTTTCCACTCGAACCACGCGATGCTTTCACAAGCCTTCGGCCCCGACAGAATATGGTCTGGCGCGCACGGCTCGCTCCTCGCAATTCGTCCCAAGAAGGAAAGCGAGCGTCGTCAATGCGGAGGTGGTCCACTTTTTGGCAGCTACCAGCCGCTACTGCAGACCCTCTTCATGCCTTGCATTCCCCTGCATGACACGCTTATCACAAAGCAGTTGACCTCTGGTATTGCTGTGACTAAAGAGTCTTCGCGCTTTCCGACGCAAATCCGGCATCACAATCGGATTCGTGCTGGAACAAGCAATTCCCTCTCACTGGGCAATATACAGAGAAGATGTCCCCAAAGTCGAGACCAAACGATAAGGACAGCCCGGGTGTAGCTTCGCACTTTCGGTGCTTGAACACAACTTCTTAGTCCTGCACGTCAACCAGGTGGTACTCCTCCCCCCGAAGAAATTCATCGATCCTCAGTCCCTTGGTTAGAAGACTTCTAAATTCTCACAATGTCATCCCCGGGAGTGACGATCAAAGCACCGAATGGTCGCGAGTTCTTCCAACCGACTGGACTGTTCATCAACAACCAATGGGTCGAAACACCGGGCAGCCAAAAGCTGGCCAGCATTAACCCAGCGTACGCAAGGAGCGCCATCGACATGCAGATTTTCCACTGACAAACATGCACAGAACCGAAGAAGAAATCTGCTCAGTCTCCACGGCCACGGCCGGGGATGTCGACAAGGCAGTCAAGGCCGCTCGCGCAGCCTTTGAAGGCCCTTGGAAGGCGACGGCGGGGACGGCACGCGGGCAGCTCCTCATGAAGCTGGCGGACCTGGTGGAAGCCGAGCAAGAGACCCTTGCCACCATCGAAGCGATGGACAGCGGGAAGCCGTACACGAAAGCGCTCGGGGACGTCGAGGAAGCTTTTTGTGTCTTCCGATATTATGGAGGCTGGGCGGACAAGAACTATGGGCAGACGATCGAGACTGAACGCCACAAGTTCACCTACACCATCAGGGAACCGGTGGGTGTGTGCGGGCAAATCATCCCGTGAGTGGCTTGCCGCCTGGTCAGACGAACCCCCAGAATCCCAATGACTGACACCACAACCCCCAGGTGGAACTATCCCCTGGCGATGGCCGCGTGGAAGCTTGGTCCGTGCCTCGCCTGCGGCAACACAACGGTCCTCAAGCCGGCCGAGCAAACGCCTCTCTCGGCTCTGTACCTTGCGAATCTCATCGTCAAGGCCGGATTCCCGCCGGGAGTCGTGAACATCGTGAACGGAGTGGGCCGCGAGACTGGCGCAGCCATTGTGGAGCACCCGGGCATCGATAAGATCGCATTCACCGGAAGCACGCTGACAGGGAAGGCGATCATGAAGGGCGCGGCGGGGACGATGAAAAACATCACGCTCGAGACCGGCGGGAAATCGCCCCTGATCATCTTCGAGGACGCCGACCTGAAGAACGCGGTCAAGTGGACGCATTTCGGCATCATGGCGAACATGGGACAAATCTGCACCGCGACCTCGCGCGTGTTCGTCCACGAAAAGATCTACGACGAGTTCCTCCGCCTCTTCCTGGCATACACCGACCAGATCTCCGTCGTTGGCGATCCCTTTGAGGCCAAGACCTGGCATGGGCCTCAAGTGTCCAAAGCTCAGTACGACAAGATCCTGTCGTACGTGCAGTGCGCAAAGGACGAAGGAGCGGTGATCGTCCAGGGCGGACGGACGGCGCCCCGTCGACCGAACGGCAAGGGATTCTACATCGAACCCACCGTCGTCAGCGGCGTCGACCCGTCCATGCGAGTCTACAAGGAGGAGATCTTTGGCCCCTTTGTCACCCTCACCACCTTCACCTCGGAAGACGAGGTGCTCAGACTCGCAAACGACACCGAGTACGGGCTCGGCAGTGCCCTCTTCACCAACGATGTCACACGCGCCATCCGCGTTGCTGGCGAGCTCCAGGCCGGCATGGTCTGGATTAATTCAAGCAACAACTCGGACCTCCGTGTCCCCTTTGGCGGTGTCAAGCAGTCCGGAATCGGCCGTGAGCTCGGCCAGGCTGGCTTGGAAGCGTACTCGGTCGTCAAGGCCATCCATCTCAATTTGGTTTTCGCCAATCCAGATATATAGAGGCAACTTGTGTTAGGAGATGATTGGCAAATACAAACATTGCCGTCGCTATCATTTCCGTCACATCTTACTCCTCCAACGTGGTGAAGTTCTAGTTAGCGACTAATACTTGACTGGTGCAAATGATGGCTAATCGGACATCTCGTCACAAGTTGGGTGCAAGTGCCTGGCCCTCATCTCGCGGGGATGGAGCGAAGTTGGTGCGTTCTATGCTTCCGACTACATGGAAGCTCTCTGGCGGGTGTGTCTACATCTGGCACGACAGAGTTATCTCGATGAAGACAGCATATGCAGTCAACGGATGGGTTCAGGTGTTTTCAGCAAACTGCTGGGTCGACGAGAAGGAACATGACAGGAAACAGAGAATGCTTCATACGTTGAGTCTTCGAGGTCGACCACGTTTGACGTCCTCATCAAATATAGATTGCTTCTCCATTTGTTGAGTGCCTCAACCTTCGCACCATGACATCGGTCCCTCACCGCCACCGAGTCATTGATGCACAAGAACTGGTGGGGTGCCTGGCTTCACCACATAGCGCACTGTTGCACCTGCTTAGAAGGAAGATCTGAACGGCGTTGAAGGTTGCAGGCTCATCGAAATGCGCTGGAATCCTCGCCTATTCGGACGTCAAGCTCTTCTGAGAGAGGTGCTCCGGTTCTTCCAACTGCTGTGACTTAAACCACCGGGAAAGCCTGCCATTGTTTCTGTCGTGCCACCAGACCGTATGGCCTTGAGGAAACCGCTCATCAGCTTTCCGAACATTCCTGTCAAAGCACATCCTGTGATCATGCCCTCTAAGGAAATCATCCAGGCTCGGCATGCCTTCGAGTCTCAGCCCATCTTTGTCCCATAAGACGAGCTACCACCATGTCAGAAAAAGCCGGTGCACGGTGCAAATTGCCAAATTGAGGGCACTTACTACACCGAAATCATGCTGGAATACAGGCCCTTGATCATAACATGGGTCCCACTCTCGGTAGGGCTCACCCTCACAGGCACTATCTTCCCAACAGACGACTTCGAAGAGCGTCGTGCATTTGAACGTTAGGTTTCTCTCCTTGATGAGCAGGTCTGTCTCTTTAGCCGCTTGAAGGGCATCGGCATCGCATATAGCTTCGAGGTTGGTTAGTTGCACGGTGGCCACGTACTCTGTCGTTTCGAATTGTCGCTGCAAGCATTGGTAGATGACTGGAAGCAGCTTGAAGGGGTAGACAACCTGGTGGTTGTAACCCTTGCAAATGTAGCGGCCAATGCTCGTCGAAACTGTCCGTAGGTTGGGGCATTTTGCAGGATGCAAGAAAGGGAAACCGTAAATGCTTCGAGACTTGGAGAGTGTGAATGTCCGACCTGGGTCCACTTCGACGATTCTGGAAGACACGTCCCATCCACGTGGGAAATCAGACGGGCAAAAGAGGCCCTTCCAGTGCCCACCGATAGTAACTGGGGCATTGAAGATGACAGATTTCACCTCCAGGTTGACCTGCTTACACACAAGGAGTAGTGCGGTCTCAGAATGCCACCCACAACTGTACCACCTCCTCTCCGGATATTCGATTCTCCTCTTGCTCTTATCGTCAAATTCCGAATAGGGACCCTCATAGTGGCAATAGATTTGGATCTTGGGAAAGATGAGCTTGAAAATCATGCGTCGAGCCTCTTTTGGTAGGCCGAGAAAGGTCGCAGAGTCGGCAGTAACGGCCGGATTTGAGTAGGTGGCAGAGGATCCCATCGTGGTGACCCGGACGGGGACGGTGTTGAGATGAAGGAGGGGAGAAGGTGTGCTTGTTAGAGAAGACCGCTAGGTCACGAAAACAAACAAATGCAAAAATAGGCGCGCTTGAAAATGGGCGGAGGTTACATCAACTTGTCGCGGTGGCGCCTCCAGTCAAAGAGGTATAGGATTGAACCTGTCAAGCGGGGAAAGTGTGTTGCAGTTCGGGAAAAGGGAGTCGAGGGCGACCGTTGGGCTGCTCCAGATACCGGTAAATTCGAAGCGTCAAGTCAGAGAAGACAAGTCAAAGGAGAAGTTGAGATGAAGTGAACAGCAACGCGACGCAGAACAGATTGACATTGTTTGGAAGGGGCATGAATAAAGTCTCGACAAGTTTGGTTCTCCGTGTGCTCCCATGCAAGGGGCCCACGAACAGTTCTGGACAGATTTGGCAGGCCAGTGGTGACGACATTCCCCTTGAACACGAGAGGAAGCTTCATTATGCAGGACAGCCCAGCAAGGATCGCCTCCCTTGGATCATGACGAACTGTCCGTTCTGCGAGCAGAAAGATGAGGGTAAAGAGAAAGTGAGGAGAAGCTGGAGCGACTGAAGTGTGGGAGAGTTGTTCCCAGCACTTTAAGCCAGCCCAGACTCGGCAACCTCGGCTACGGACTCCCTGTCATAGAGTGTGACTAGGAACATGTACGAGCAGAATAAAGCACCGATACCGCTTCATGCACGGGTAGTACTGGTCTTGCCAGCCATTCAAACACGCGCAGGGCCTCCCTGGCAAATGGCGAGCAACGAGGAGTCTCCTTGAGGCGTGTTTTTCTCATCTTGCATCTTGATGGACGCCCGAAAGCAGAGCGACTACTGATACCTTAACACGAACCTTTCTCCAAGATCGACTCTCTCGCCGGGGACTCAGGCAGCATTCTTGTCAGGAGCCCCCGCCGACATGAGTCCGAACGCCATGCACCCATTGGATCGGTAGGATTCGAGGTTGAGGGGACGGAAACCTTTGCAGATAAGGTGTTGCTTGTGAAGACTGGTTTGACCCGGCGATGATGTAAGGGAATTCAAGTCAGGATCGAAGGTTGCAACTCGTCTGAGAGCTATGGAAGGAACAATGCCGGCGACGACCATCGATGCAGGATGCTCGGGTACGTTGGATTCGAATGACACGGCTGCCGGAGGGACCGTGAGATGATATTTTGATGTTCCCTCCCGGGGCACAGACCTGTTGGTTGCGACCGCATCCCTTGGTCGCGACCGCACTCCTTATCCCGGCTACAGCATGACACAATTTATGCAGACCTCATCCAGCTGCTTTTCGAGGCGAGCACTTCTACTGACTTGCTTGCAGTAGACGCGGTTCGCGTGACCGTGGGTTCTTTGTGATGGATGACGGTAGCCCTGCTCCTGTTCTCCGTTTTCTAAACTCGGAATCTGGCATTCTTTCACTTCAGCACCATTCTTCGTATGAGACAGCTTCGATGAACATCGATGACTGTTGGAGCTTCCTTGAGAAAAGGAGCTCTGGGCTTGCCCCTTTCACTCACAATGGGTCGAGTAGTTTATAGAACCATCGAGTCCGCATCACTCGTGTCCAGAATTGGCATTGAAGTCTACGTCTAGTCGATGCCTCGATCCAGATCTGCCCTTTTGCCATTGTGCCCTTTGATGTAAAGACCGTCTACCTAGTCATCCACCAAATCAAGAACCGCTAAAACGCATTGCACAGATGCCTCCCATTCTATGTTTTGTCTTGGTCTATGTCTATCTTCCCTTGGTTGTCGTGATTCGTCATGGAGTGTAGGCAGACAGGTGCCCGGTCACTCAAAGTCCCACATGTCCAGCATTTGGTCCATCTGCTGCTGCCCAGCAACAGCCTCATCCTCACTGTCCTCCGTGGAGGAGAAGATCTTCTTGGGAATTTTGTATTCCACAACGGGGGGCTTCTTCTCTTTCTTTTTGAACTCGCTCTCCAGCAGAGTCGCGTAACCGTGGTCGAGGAAGTCTTCAAGGTTGTATTGCTGCTTCGTAAATTGCTCAGAGATGATTCGAGCAATGCTTGCGACCGTGGGATGGTAGTGCGACTGGCAGGTCTCCAGTTCCCAGAGCGATGAGTCAATCGCACCGGTCAGTTGGGGATTGGGCTCGTTCGGGTCGAATGGATCGTTGCCCAGGTTATGTCTGAACTTTGTGTAGGGAGGATATGGATTTCGGTGAATCATGAAGGTCGTGATCGGATGCTGTTTGAGAAGGTTGTAGATGAAGGGTATGATGGCCACGATGGCCGAGGGAGGGGCAAAGAGGCATAGTCGCGACAGACGCTTGATGAAGCTCGCAATTGTCGCCGCGGGCAAGTGGTTCGTAGGGGATAGGAAGACGTCTAAATGCCGAAGCACCCGGCTGCGGTACTTGCTGTGTAGGAGATCCTTATCAAGCAAGGCGTACAAACGAGGGTAAAATGCAGGGTAATCGAGGTTCTTTTTCGTGATAAGGTGGAACAGACCCGTAAGTGCCGGCACTGCGAGCCCCAAGTCCCGCATGTCGAGACTGTCGGTGAAGAAATCCATCAAGATCTCCGGGCGGCGAAGACTGTCAATGGAACCGGGATCTTGGAGCTGCTTGAGCAATTGCTTGCGCTGGGCCGTGGTCATGGGCGCGGCAATCTGGGCGGCGTACCCGTCCATGGCGGTCGCGGAAGGCATGGTCGGAGAGTGGTCAGAAAGAAAGGAACAAGGGAAGAGGTGGCCGAGAGCGGTGGGAGAGCACTGCTCTCAGGTTATAAAGGGTGTAACCTCGAGTCTTCCGTGCTCAATATGGTCAGTGTCGTGCTCTATCATCTCGAGGCGAGAAGGACCGCGAACCCGGCCTTGTCGAGCCAGATTATTTCTGCACATGCTGGTGGAGAATTCTGTGTAAGCCAAGAAGTGGATGGCTGGGAGGGGCACTCCGCACGTGCCGCATTCGTGACTGGATGACGGCTGATCTACTGCTCTTCACTCACCGGCTCTTGTAAAGTGACACAGTGACAACAGATCTCGTTCAGGTGGTTTGAGCTATGTTTCTGTCCATTCGAGAGCCGCGCCAGTGAGGATCGCGCACTAGTATTCACTGTCCTCATCTGTGGCCCTGGTGTTACTGCGGGCGGTGTTACCCATGAATCCGTCTAATGCATCTTAGCGTCAACTCAATGCATGTTGTAAGCGGCGGACGCTCATCGCGAAGTTAATACTAACCTGTTTGAATTATGCCCAAGGGGATGAATGGCACCTCGACAAGGAACAAAGAGGACGTTTGTGGAGAGCGGCGGATTCACGGGTAGACCATAGTACGCGAACGAGCTCTCTCTTTGAGGATCCTGACCAAGGCTGACCTTTTGGCATAGGTTTGCGCAGTCTGGGCCGTCATTCGGATATTACATCGGGTGCTGTTCAATACAAGGCCCTGTTGCCGCTTCACAGCCGTTCAGTCTCCCTGGTGCGACTGCCACTTCATCCGATAATGGGCATGCATACCTAGTCAGTACATCCGTAGCCACGAAAGGATCGGCATATCGCCTACGATCCTAATTGAGGACCACAGCTAAAGTTCCGTGCTTGGGACAATGTACATCTGCACCTTGTTCCAGGCTTGTGTTCTTTGCTCAAAGGCGTACGCCGTCCCAATCAGTCGATGAATCAGATTCCAAACCTTTTACGAGATTGTGAGGTCACAGAACATACGAAATATTTGGCGCCGATTCAACCAGGCCCCCAGAGTTCTTCACAAGCAGGGCTATCGGAGTAGGAACCCGATGGCACAGTCACGATTGGAGCTCCAACAGTAGCTGCGTAGTCGGATGTTCAGAGCGCTGGAAGTATGACAGCATCAAGACTGTGGCGCTCGATCACGCCAAGAAGACGTCCTTCACCATTGAAGGACATATTTTGGCAACAGGCAGCCTAGAACCAAGGGTCAGTGTTATTTCAGTTCTTCAAAGCTTCGTCCCACATGCCGGTATCTCGAGCAGGGTAATCCGCAGGAGAAGACGATCGAGGAATTGGCGCAAGTCAGCTAGAAATGTGATGTTGTTTGGGTTATACATGTGCAAGTCGACGTAGCGTTTGAAGTTGACAATGAAGTCGCCATTGAGGATTGTTGTTGGTAGTGTCGAGTTCTTGAATCCATCCGCGGCGGGAAAGTTGGTGTTCTCAACGATCTTAGCTCCTGCATCCGTAGGATGTCGAGTACTTCTTTGAATTCTTTGACCATGGGCCCCGCCGTATTGTCGGAATCGAGAGATAGGACGTTTCGGGAAAACACGGAAGTGCTGTTAGCAGTAATTTGACCGGAATGAGCCTCAAGTGAGTTGCACTCCTTGAGCCCTGTTTCGGGAGCACTGGTGTTCCTCCCGGGTCAATAGCACCAAGGATCGTAAGGTTGCTGGCGCTCTAACGCCTCAGAGAAGACTGGTAGCTCAGTAAGCTACCTGTGTACAAAGCAATCAATCAATCTAGCAAGTACAAAATTGTTGTGCCCCTTCTCATTCATTCCTTACCTTGGAGGCATGTTCTTGCGCTGGAAAGACAGTATGAACGATGGGAAGTGTGCCACTGGTGAAATGAATTCTATGGAGACGGTGGTAGTAAGTCTGATAGATTTTCATTTGGAGCGTACTGTGCATTTGACTCGTACTGCACGTGTGGCTCGTAGTGACAGCAGAAAACGCTGGATTTGCGCAGGCCGCCGCCATGTAGGGACTGCGGCCCTGGGTAGAAGGGGATGCACAGGCACAATACTCCCCGACTAGAGCCGAACACAATTGGCTTGAAGCCGACAGGATGAAACAGCACCTCAATAGAAAGCGGGCCTTGGCAACAATGGGAGTTCGACAACGCCGGCGACGCGAACTGGAATCCTCTCATACATGGGCAGGAAACATGCTCGCCTACCTTTCAGTTTCGATGAAATCCTTGTCGGCGCGACTAGGGAGGAGTACTCGTGTGATTGCAGCAGCTGCCCTCTTGGCCAACTCCTCCGCCGTACAATCCCACTAAGCAATATATAGTTTAGCGCTCAACCGAGCTTCTCTCAATCGGCCAGGATCAATTCTCGCAACGTCAGGGAGCTTCACGACCCGCTGCTCAGGCAAATATATCACCACAACAATGGCGTCCAGACTGGCGAGGAGTGTGGCTGGTTAGTATCTCGCATCCTCTCGAGCTCGCAATGGCCGAGACAGGGAGTGAACTGACAAGGATGTTTTGCAGGAGCCAGCAAACTCCGCCCATCAACCGTCCCTTTGCGTGCTCTCGCAGCTAGCACCCCGTTAACCACGTCCCGATATCAGTCGAACGTGCCGGCCCAGCAAGATCCAAAGAAAGCGGCGCAATCTATCGTCGATGCCCTTCCCGGCTCGTCTCTCGCGTCCAAGACGGCCATCCTCTCCGCCGGCGCCGGTGTTTCCGTCTGGGCCATCAGCAATGAACTCTACGTCCTGAACGAGGAGTCTGTCGTGGCGTTCTGCCTGCTGTCCGTCTTCTACGGCATCTTCAAATACATGGGTCCGATGTACGGCGACTGGGCCGAGAACCAAGTGCAGAGGATCAAGGACCTGTTGAACGAGGCGCGGGCAAATCACGCCGGAGCAGTCAAGGCCAGGATCGAAGAAGTCAAACCCCTGAGCAATGTGGTTGAAATCACCCAGCAATTGTTCGAGGTGTCAAAGGTACATAACAATCCTCCCTCCAAGCCCCGCAGGAAGGGGAGATGCATGCAATTAAACAGTCCACAAAACACATACATGCATACAAAAGAACGCTGAATCGTTTACTGACTGGATGGGGTAGGAAACCGCCCGCCTCGAGGCCGAAGCGTTCGAACTCGAGCAGCGCACCGCCCTGGCCGCAGAAGCCAAGACCGTCCTGGACAGCTGGGTTCGCTACGAAGGCCAAGTCAAGCAGCGCCAGCAGAAGGAATTGGCCGATAGCATCATCGCCAAGGTGACCAAGGAGCTGGAAAATCCCAAGGTCCTGCAGCAGATTTTAACCCAGAGTGTCGCCGATGTGGAGAGGTTGGTTGCGAGTAAGAGCCAGTGAGTCGAGTGAGACGGACGATTGGAGACCTGGGCGATAGTGTCCGGGGATTGAGTCGAGACCAAGACGCGTTGAGTCGGGTGAGACGGCGAGGTAGAGCAAAGACGTGGGCTGCAAAAGACCTTCAAACGGGAAGGTGGTTCAATGTTGTACATAAAATAGCTCTCTGTAGAGGCCTCACGCCAACAGGGGTATCATTTGCCTTTTTACATTGTTTTGAAGCTGCCCAGCTTCTGCGCCGCGCCATGCATATTCATCGATCCCAATGTGTCAAACCACGAGGTATCTCTCCGTCACATCCCTCGCCATCTCCGTATTCCCGCTCATTGCATAAATCGTAGAGATGGCATACGCCGCGTCCATGGCGAAATCAGTGTGCATCAGCCCGCCCTCTCGGCCTGCATTGGTAGAGGGGACCGCCAAAGAGAGCATCTTCTCATAGCTCCTGATAGCCAAATCCGCCATTCCAAGCATGTGGTGGCACCGCGCACGATTGAACTCGATTTCTCGTTCGATCAACTCTTCCAGACCCTCAAGGTCCGGCTGCCTCGCGCTAACCCCGTCTTTCTCCCCTTTCTGATGCAGCTGCAGCTTTCTTTGTGCCCATGCCCGCCTCGCATCCGCATACTGCTGGAAAAAGGCCCATCCTTGCAGTAACATCAAGTGCCGATTATTGCACGTCCTCATAAAGATATGATGCATATAACTCAACGCAATGCTCAGTAAGATAACAGGATTCTCAGGGTCGAGGGACTGTGCGCGGAAGAAGTAGTTCAAAGCACCGGTCAAGGTGCCTGCTGCATTGAGGATCTGGCCGTACAGGAGGAGAAGGAGGGCGTTGAGCTCCGTGAGTTCCGAGGGCCGCTGCTGGACATGTGGCTGTTCGGAAGTGACCCTGGGCTGTTGTTCCGATTGATCCTCGAATTCTGGGGTTCCTGACTGTCGTTGCCCAGCCCGATGTGCGGGCCCGGGAGTTTCTCCAGTGCTTTCTCTGATACCGGTATTTCCGTAAGCTGGAGTTTGAGTTGCAGTCCTCTCACCAACTCCTGTGCTGCGAGCACTCTTGGATGCTGGTGTGCCTGCGAGACCGTCCCTGCTACGTGTGCTTTGCTCTTCACCATCTACACCCTTCCGCATGAATTCTGGCACCGGCCCGAATTCTGGAGGGTTGTAGTCCATCGGTAAGGACGAATCTGCCTGCAGGAGCTGTTTTAGGACGAATTGATGCATCGACCTCCCGCGAAACATGGCATTCTTCATCTGTCCTTCTTTGCCGCTCGCATCGAGCTCATGTGGATACACCAGGTTGATGGCTGCGAACAGTCGGTACACGTCGTTGTTGAACTCGTACGTTTTCAGGAACCACCGTAAGACCACGTTGTAAAGCGTGTCCTCATCCCTGAGAGCCATAGCACAGGCGAGGTATGTGATATGGATTTGCAATAGTGTTTGCGGGTCGCGCTTCCAGATGATGCAGCCCAAAGCGGCATCAATCGTAGTGTAGCAGCGGTGCTGGGCCTCTGGATCCGGGCTGCGCGATAGCAAAAGAGCGTACTCAAGAAAGATGTCCAGCCAGTCGGAGAAGGCGATTTCGCGATACTCTGTTGGCATAGATGATTCTACCGAGGGAATCGGGATGTCTGGGTCGACCTCTTCTCCTTCAACCTGGTTCAGTTCCTGTTGTCCTTGCCATCTCTTCCTTGTTTCTATTAACGCCTCACGAGCGAGGCCACTGACTTTCACAATTCGATCGTCGGCGTAAAAGGTGCGATTGCCCTTAAAGTCTTTGAGGAGTGTATCGGCACAATCCATCCATGTATGCTGGGCAAGCTCGTCACCAGCCCTCATAGCCTCGGTGCTGTCGAGCAGGCTTTGGTAGAGTCCATTGATTGCATCGGTCCGGCGTGCTTCTCTCTCCTTGGCTGTGGGCCGTCTCGCTCTGAACTCGTATTTTGGCGGTGCCGCTTCGAACCGAGCTGGGGGTCGATCTTGTCTGTTTTTTGCGACTTTCTTACCGATCAGCCTTGCGGTCTGCCGCACATTTCCAGGTGGCAGGTCTTCGCCCTGTTCCAAGTCATCTTCGGGTTGACTGTTCCTATCTCCATCTCCGGCCAATTTCGGGTCGGCGGGCGGTCTCTTCGGCAATCTCTTTCTGTGTTTCCCTCTCCCGACGAATTCTAGTTTACTCTCAATTCGCTTGACTGGTACCCCGCCACTGTAGTCTCCCGAAAGCTGGAAAGCTTCCTTGAGTGCCTTTTCTGCTTCTTCACGGGCATGGCGTAGCTCCTTCGTCTCGTACTTGCGCTTACCATGGTTCGGGAGTAAACTCTCCGCAAGACGAACGGCCTCCCGAGCGTTTTCCATTGCCATTTCCTTGTCGCCGAAATCGGCAAAAAGTCTAGAGAGCTGACTGCTGGCCTCCACAGACTTCTCATCCCCTTGCCTGGCCTCCTCATAACATTCGAGTGCTTGCAGCTTGTTACCGCACATGTAGGAGCTGGCTCCTATACCCAGCCAGAAAGCTGTGTGCGAATACGCATTGGTCTCTTTCAGAGCTTCGTAGTAGCGCAGCGCCTGATCGTATTCTTTAGCTTCGTGCAAAGCTTCGGCAACTTCCAAGAACAAATCAGGGTACTCGTGGACGCTTGCGCCGTCATCTCTGGCCTCGGGTTCGAGCCACTCGATATGAGCCAACGCTTCCTCTAAAGCCTCCTGACCTTGCCGCAAGCGGAGCATTCCCAGTCTGACCCGGATTTCAAGTGGAAGTCCAGCACCATATGCTTCAGGTGGGTATCTGCCTGGAACAAACTCAGGTGCCAGGGCTCTGCGAGGTTCATCATCCGAGTCAAATTCTCTGTCGTCGTCGGTGAAACGGTCCCAGTAGGCTTCTTCGGCCCTGCCAAGCAGCCAGCGCGATAACTGCTTCAGCACTTTCAGAGCGTTGGGGATCGCTAGCTCGGGTGGTTCTTCAAGGGCAAGGATCTGGGCGTAGACGAGGATGTCGGCCCAGGAGAAAGACTCCTCGTCTCCGATTCCATTCTCTCGGTAGTGGGTCAGGGTGTTTTCGTACACCTCTTTCGCCCGGGTAATGTCCCTCATGTCGATACAGATCTCTGCAATCTGTCGCAACACACTGGAATTTCTGGGCATCACCTCAAGGATAGTCTCCAGATCTCTCATGGCTTTGCTATAGTTGGTAAGCTCTCTATTGACCGCAGCTCGTTGGAATCGGGCTTCAATGTGCCTGTCGCGAGCACTGCCGACGTGGATGATTCGAGAGTAGCAGTAGCTGGCCTGTTGCAAAGCAACCTCACGCCTACCCTTGTACCGTTCCAGGTGCGCAGACGCCGCTTGGAACCATACCTCAGGGTCGGTCGGGCTTGCGTGGGCAGCCAGAAACAGGGTGGCCAGAGCGTTCTCATCTTCACCTCGTGAGAATAAGAGTTCGGCTCGGAGAGCATGGGCGGAGTAGATCTCTGGGTTGACCGCGACGGCCTTGCTGACTAGCTCGAGAGCTTTGTCGGAGTCTTGCTCGTCGATGAAAGCTTCCAGCGCCTGCGTATAGAATGTGTTGAATTCGGGGCCGGGGTCGATGGCGGGTCGAGGACCGATTTTCATGCCCTTGCTCCATCCGCCGGGCTGTCCTGTTCCCTTCTTGCGTCGCTTCCTCGGCTGACGTTCCGAGACTGGGACTTTTGGGCGGCCTCTCTTCCTGCCACCAGTGCGGGCGGTACTATCAGCATCCGCGGCGTCCGGATGTGGTGCTGATTCCTCAGATTGGTTCATGGACACATTGGCTCCCCCAAGCCCAACCTCAGCCGGCGGCTGTTCCCACGTTCGAGCCACATGCTGAGGAGCACCCTGCACTGGATCATCTCCATGATGGAATTGCTGTTGGAGAAGATCTGGAACGTGAGTTGAGAGGCCATCAGACGCTGGGCTGGTCGGCGGTGGGTAGATTGACGTGAACAGTCGCGTGTCCTGCACGGCAGCCCCAGATTGTTGAGCGTGTGCTGAGGGATGGTTCAATATCTGTGATCGTGGTTGGAACGGCGGCCGACTGAAGGCCAAGAAACTGCTGTGAGCTGGTGCAGCCGGTTGCCGTTGTTGAGGTTGATACTGGGAGAAGAAATGCCCTGCAGACAAGGTTTGCTCCAGTGATGTTGCTGTGTGCACTGGTGCATCGGGTCCCAGTCCACGAAGAGGACTCACCAAGCCTAATCCATCGTCCTCAAATACTGGTGGTCGCCGCACCGGGGTTTGTGGGCGCACCTCCTCCGGGGTTAGTGGAGGAATGTAGGCTTGCCACGAATATTGCGGTATGCTGAAAGACGACGCGGTGGTTGTGGGAGGCACCGACCCGTCAGGGCTGAGGCCGCTCATCTTTCATGGTCGTCAGCGTCGCGGCAAAGGGTAATCTGCCGATCGCTGTTGGACGGGTTCCGATGAGTCTAGCACGAGCAAAAGCAAGAGTAAGAGCACAAGCATGCGCAGGTCGGTGTCGTTTGTCTCGTTGAGGAAATTTTCTCCGTGCCACCGGCGGCCAAGAAGGCAAATGACTAACGAGGATAGCGCGTCAGTGAGGGCGAAATCTCGGGGATGTCGAGAGGCGTTCACTGATCGTTCACTTCACGCTCAAAACGAGCTGCACTACTGCCAATCCAGGCCGTTGCGCGGGTTCGGCAGGACATAAGGAACAAGCTCCGCGCAGTGACCACGAAAATGATCGGGAGGGATCCCGGATAGCGACCTGAGTGATGACAATGGCCCCCCGTGCCCCTCCACTGGGATAGCATCATAGCTACAGAAAGCCCGGAAACCCCACCTCCTGCTCGTGCTTGGGCTCGCTGGCTGCGTCGAGGCGTGAGGAAAACAAAAACCCCACTCGGCATGTTGATGGTTGATATTTCCTCGTCCTCCTGTTGCTCTACGTGATTTCCCTGACTTCTTTGTTCATTGTACCTCTTACACCGATACTCGCCCATCCATCCATCATGCCGGCCGATACTGCTGGAAAGGTGAGTCAAGCCAGGTGCTTCAGCCGACTCGGGTTTGTGCTGACGACGGGTTGCTCTAGACCATCACTTGCAAGGTATGCTCTCGTGCACGCCTCCCCGTTGCTGTCAGCGATTGACTGGGTCCAGGCTGCCGTCGCCTGGGAGGCCGGCAAAGACCTTTCCATCGAAGACGTCGAGGTCGCTCCCCCCAAGGCCCACGAGGTCCGCATCCAAATCTACTATACTGGCGTGTGCCACACGGGTATGCCGACCATGTTACGGGGAAGAGCCGGGAGCTGAAACGAGACACAGATGCATACACCTTGTCCGGCAAAGACCCGGAGGGCGCTTTTCCCATCATCCTGGGCCACGAAGGTGCCGGCGTGGTCGAGTCCGTGGGAGAGGGCGTCACCAATGTGAAGCCCGGTGACAATGTTGTAGCGCTCTAGTACGTCGTCCTTTCTGTGCCTGGATCCGGCAACTGACCGTGAAAGCACGCCGGAATGCAAGGAATGCAAGTTCTGCGTATCGGGCAAGACCAACCTCTGTGGCAAGATCCGAGCAACCCAGGGTCGAGGTGTGATGCCCGATGGCACGTCGAGGTTCAAGTGCAAGGGCCAGGACCTTCTTCACTTCATGGGAACCTCCACCTTCTCGCAATACACCGTCGTCGCCGACATCTCCGTCGTGGCTATCACCGACAAGGCTCCGATGGACAGGACCTGCCTGCTGGGTTGCGGTATCACTACCGGTTACGGTGCTGCCGTCATCACTGCCAATGTCGAAAAGGGCTCAAATATCGCCGTTTTTGGCGCGGGCTGTGTTGGTCTGTCGGTTATCCAGGGTGCCGTCAAGAACGGTGCGGGCAAGATCATTGTGGTCGACGTCAACGACAAGAAGAAGGAATGGGCGCAACAGTTTGGCGGCACCGACTTTGTCAACCCCACCAAGCTGAATGGTCAGACCATCCAGGAGAAGCTGATCGAGATGACCGACGGCGGCTGTGACTATACCTTTGACTGCACGGGCAACGTTGGAGTCATGAGATCGGCGCTCGAGGCCTGCCACAAAGGCTGGGGCCAGTCTATCATTATTGGTGTTGCCCCAGCCGGTGCCGAAATCTCCACAAGGCCATTCCAGCTCGTCACTGGCGTAAGTTTGACCACGCCGTCTCTTCAACCGAGAAGTTGGTTTGTTGACTGGGATGATTACTGACCTGGGGTGATTTACAGAGAGTCTGGCGCGGTTGCGCATTCGGAGGTGTCAAGGGCCGCACCCAACTGCCTGGGCTGGTCCAAGACTACCTGGATGGCAAGCTCAAAGTGGATGAGTTCATCACCCATCGTCAGCCTTTGGACAAGATCAACGAAGCCTTCCACGATATGCATGCCGGCGACTGCATCCGATGTGTGGTTAACATGAGGGAAGCCTGACCACACTCGGGGTAACGCAATTTCCTCCGGTTGATCTCTCAACGAGCTGACTTGTCTCCGCGCAGCCCCCGCCTCTGAACAAAAGACAGGTCCTGGAGGGCCTGCACCTTCGTGATTCGACGATGGTCCAGCGGGCGAGTCGCTCTCCGACTGCAATTGCCTGCGCCATTCATCAGGGTAGGAGACGGCAATGTGCAAGATACCAGTAGGCAGCCAGAGAAAAAGTACTGAATTGATTGATCGAACCATGACATGACACCTGTTCTTCCCTTGTGCACTCTTGTCCAGCAACTTCCAGACCTTCTTTCGTGTCTCCCCCGGGCCTCAAGTACGAGGCTGCAAGGCTGCGCCCAGATCATGGGGAAGGTTTAGTCCTCGGAAGTGCGCAACCAGTCCGGCTACCCACCTCTGTTTGTTCCCTTGCGAACGTAATGCTCCATGTTGGAGTAGAAGTTCCATCGAGTGATTTGACCATCGTGAGAACTCCGCGTTGTGTAGGATCGATATCCGAAGCACAAGGATATCAGGAAGAGAGGCGGCATTAAGCTGACCTGTGAGGTTCTGCCTGCGACGGGACCCTGCAATGTGCTGGGCCCAAACCGGGTCGAAACACGGGCAACGTGGCAGACGGACAGGGTGCGGCTTCTCCTACGGGGCTTGCGGCAGCCTGTCGGCCTCCTGTTGTGCCCTAGATCTCGGAAGTTGGCCATCCCGGCGAGCTTCCACTCTAGGGGCGTTTAGTGGCGCTTCCGCTTCTCAAGCATTCCCAGTTTGGGCCTCGTCGGTCTTGACGTTGCACGGCGATTGGTAAACAAGCCTGTGCTTCTAGAAACAGCTGACTCTTTTGAGCAGCCCAATGGCGGATATGCAGGAGCTCAAACACGCCTTTCCTGACTGTTCGCGGTAACTGAAGGATCGAGCCTCCTCACCAGTCCTGCATGCTCTCGATCTCGGGCCTTTCGTACCCTCGCTTGCGGTGGCGGACCCAGTACACCCACTTCGCACTTTCACATACGGTCTTAATCCCGCTTCCCGGCGTCAGATTCAGCATGATAACTTCAGCAGCCGCGCTCCGCTGTTCTGCGAAACATCAGCAACAGACTCTTGGCTCAAAGAGTCGTCTCTATCATCAAAGCCGGTCCGCAGCATGGCTCTATAGCATTCCAGTCGCCTCGAGAGCCGATCGCTCACCACCGCACTCTCTCTTCAAATCACCGTCGATGTCGCCACTACTTTGACTAGCCGTTCCATTTTTGAAGCCTGCCTCTGTGTTTGAGGGATCAATCGCTCTCGGGAAGACCGCCACTGCCTCTCAGAAGCGCCGATTCACTATGCACCACCGCACGGATGTTGAGGCCTCCGACCCGTTGCTGAAGGAAGAAGCGGACCAGGTCGGAAACGGTAACCAGAGTTATGGAACTCAGTCGCGGAGTGGAGGTGCAGGCTTGGACTTTCCTATGCGTAAGCCGCCTCCCCGATAAACAGCTCAAATCCCCGGTCTAATGGTCAAGTAGCAAGCTGGGCACAAGCGACAAGGTATGGCCACGACAAGCAGTTGTTACCTCAGGCTATCGCCCATCGAGGCTTCAAGGCCGAACACCCCGAGAACACGATGGACGCTTTCGTAGGCGCTGTCAAAGTGGGGGCGCATGCCATTGAAACTGATATCCACCTAACCAAGGACGACGTGGTGGTTCTGTCCCATGTAAGTTCCCACACTGTGCGTGCGGCGGTGTCACTGATTTTGCAGGACCCTGACCTGAAACGATGCTTCGGCTCGAAGGAGAAGATCATCGAATCCGACTGGCAGTTTCTGAGCAGCCTCCGCACACTTCGCGAGCCACACGTACCCATGCCACGGCTTCAAGACCTGCTTGAATACGTTGCGCAGCCTGGCCTGGAGCATATCTGGCTGTTCCTCGACATCAAGATGGACAACGATTCCGACGATGTAATGAGACTAATCGCGAAGACGCTGGCGTCTGTTCACCCTGGTGCCCGGTCGTGGAACGACAGAGTCGTCCTGGGGATTTGGGCGGCCAAATATCTTCCGCTCTGTACCAAGTATCTGCCAGGCTTCCCCGTCTCGCATATCGGGTTCTCCACTGTCTATGCGAGGCAATTCCTGAAAGTACCCAATGTGTCGTTCAGTATGCTTCAAAAAGTCCTGTTCGGCCCATTCGGTTCTCGGTTTATGCGCGACGTCCGCCGACAGAATCGATCACTATATGCTTGGACAGTCAATGACACAAATCTGATGAAATGGTGTATTCAGCATCAGCTGGCTGGAGTCGTCACAGATGATCCGAAGAGATTTAGGGGGATATGTGAAGAGTGGGACGATCAGAAGGAACCGCCGGTGAGACAGACGTGTTTTCAATGGCTGTACACGATATATGTGTGGGCATTGATCGCCGTCTTCTCCCGGCCTTTTAGGCGCAAATTTCCCGAGACGGTAGAGCAGTATATCCAGAAGAAGAACATCCGAGCAAAGGCAGCGGAAACGGTAGAGGAGCTGTGACTGGAGAGATGGACGGGAACATCAGAACAACGACGTCGGGTAGACACATGGTAAATAGTTCACAGCAGACGACCACCTCATCTCACAAGAGGACGGATGTCGCCGAGGACGACGGAGTAATGGTCGAAAAATCTAGGGAAGATGCATCACATCGGAAAGGCGCCATCAATGATCATATAGGGAGAAGGCTGGCAACATTGAGTCGGAACATGAACCTCAACTGAAGTGACTGTGTTCCTTCACCCCCCACTTCGACGCGTGACTTTCGCGCGTCACAAAACTTGGGCTTCTATTTACCCATTTCCCCCTCTCCCCCAATAGCCCTCACCAGCAGCTGCCCACGCCGCTACCCATGCCTCGTGAGATCATTACCATCCAGGCAGGCCAGTGCGGAAACGCCATCGGGTCTCGCTTCTGGCAACAACTATGTCAGGAGCACGGCATCTCGCGCGACGGGAACCTGGAAGACTTTGCGACCGAAGGCGGTGACCGCAAAGATGTTTTTTTCTACCAATCCGACGACACACGCTACATCCCGCGCGCGATCCTCATCGACCTGGAGCCTCGCGTGATCAACAGCATCCAAAGCGGTCCTTACAAGAACATCTACAACCCGGAGAATTTCTTCATCGGCGAGCATGGCATGGGCGCAGGCAACAACTGGGCGGCCGGATACGCCGCGGGCGAGAGGGTGCAAGAGGAGATTTTTGACATGATTGATCGAGAGGCCGACGGTAGCGACTCGCTCGAGGGCTTCATGTTGCTGCATTCCATCGCTGGCGGTACGGGGTCGGGCCTCGGATCGTACCTCCTCGAGCGCATGAACGATCGGTTTCCCAAGAAGATCATCCAGACATACTCGGTGTTTCCGGATACGGCGACCGGCGACGTCGTGGTCAACCCTTACAACAGTCTACTGACCATGCGGCGCTTGACACAGAACGCGGACTGCGTCGTGGTTCTCGACAACGGCGCACTGTCAAGCATCGCGTCCGAGAGACTGCATGTTCAGGAACCCTCTTTTCAACAGACGAATCAATTGGTCTCAACGGTCATGTCAGCTTCGACGACGACGCTCAGGTACCCGGGCTACATGCACAACGACCTCGTGGGAATCATTGCCTCCTTGATACCCACGCCACGATGCCACTTCCTGATGACCGCCTACACTCCCTTTACCGGCGACAACGTAGATCAGGCGAAGACGGTCCGCAAAACCACGGTCCTCGACGTAATGCGCCGCCTCTTGCAACCCAAGAACCGGATGGTCTCGATCAATCCCTCAAAATCCTCGTGCTACATCTCCATCCTGAACATCATCCAGGGCGAGGCCGATCCCACAGATGTGCACAAGTCTCTCCTCCGCATTCGAGAACGCCGCATGGCGAATTTCATCCCTTGGGGTCCCGCTTCGATTCAGGTGGCTTTGACCAAGAAGTCCCCTTACCTCCAGAACACGCACCGAGTGTCAGGGCTCATGCTTGCCAACCACACCAGCGTTGCCACGCTCTTCAGGCGGATCGTGGTGCAGTACGAGAAAATGCGGAAGAGAAATGCATACCTGGAGCAATACAAGAAGGAAGCACCATTCTCGGAGGGTCTGGGTGAATTCGACGAGGCGAAGGAGGTGGTCATGGGCTTGGTCGCAGAATATGAGGCTGCTGAGAAGGACGACTACCTTGATCCTGATGCTGGAGAGAGGAAGGCGGATGGTGCTTGATTGGCGGCGGCGCTCCCGTCATCGATTCCCAGACCTCAAATGACCGTATCGAAGGGTACAGACGATCTCCAGCGTCAGGGTCGAGTATGAGCGTTCAACTGCAACTTTGAATGACTGCATGAGAAATGATGGCATGATAGCGCATTCAAGCGCCTAAACGACCACGAGGGTTGGCCACTTGGCGACAGCAACGTGAGAGGCCGAGAGAATCATGTTGAGATGCAAACGACCTGTGTTTCAAAGCACAGTAGATTGACCTTGCTGCAGTGCTTGCAGATATCTCCCACTTCTTCCCAGCCTCACCAATACCAGCCAAAGAAGAGCAAACATGGCGAGTCGCGGCGAGCTGACCGGGGTCCCACCTGCAAGTGCAGATTGATCTATGTCTCGTCCACATTACTGTGAGCACATGATCACCATGTTATCTCGAGTCAACTGAGGGCCATAATGTGATTGTTGGAAAATCACACGCTGTGATAACGGTGAATTCCGTCCGCAAACCGGCGTCGGACACGAGACGAGCAGGTGCAGACACGATGTTTGTGAACAGACTTGTTGCTTCTCACGTCGGCTGCGTTTGCGCGAGAGCAAACCGATTCATGCCCGATGCCGCTTTCGGGGGCTGGAAGCCAACCGGGCCATTTCTGCAAAGACGCAGCCCAACTGCAAACTGCGTATGAGGTGAGGACAACAATCAATGTGGGCGGTTTGTTGCTGCAAGCTATAGATGACAGCAAGGCAATTGTGTCAAAATCTCTTGGCTGGTTGGCCAGATTTTGACATGCTTTTGATGTACTTTGCGAATACCAGCGCGGCAGTCCGTTTGCGATTTGCTCTTGTAGAAGCGCAACCTCTCAAGCGCCCGGCCACTGCGGTCAGCATTATTAGCATGTTTTTCTTTGAGTCACGCATGGCCATAGCATGTGAGGGTCCAAGGGTCCCAAGCGCCGACAGACTGGGTAATGATCTGGACCCTCAGGGACAACCGGTTGGGTCGGGCGGAGATCGCGCACGGCTCCGACGGAGCGCCAGTTGAGATAGTTGTGAGCGCATGGTATCGAGTGAAGTGAGACGACCACGAACAGAGGCAGACTCAGGCCTACGAGGACGAGGACGAGTACGAGTACCGTCCGTCGCCCTCGCCACTCTTCGTTGCGAATTGTTTCGAAGGGCGTCGAAAGATCAGCAACAAACAGCTGGGCCTCTGAGTAATGGACCATGCTCTTCATCCTGTCACATTGACCTCAGCTCCCGACTGAAAATCTGTTCATCACGAGCACCTCTCGAATGCGTCTTTGGCTTTTCGCCTTCTCCGCTGCCATCGATAATCAAGCCTTTTCCTCGCCTCTTCCGGGTGCGGATTCGGAACCTTTGCAGTGCATTCCCATTGACTGGACAGCATTGACTCTGATTCGCGCTGGTCCTTTCAGTTGCAACCCAAATTCTGTGTACGGAGCAGCTGTGTTTCTTCTCGTTCCCATGTGTTGGCCGCGTTCTAAAGTATCCGATCCCTTGGATCCGCCATCCACTCCACCCAGACGTGATACCCACATCGTAGGATCCCATCGCCTCCAAAGCAGCCACCCTGGCGCTACTCGTAGTCCACATGAACTAGCCACCTGCTGCCTCATCGTTTGTCTCTCATCCCTGCTTTCGGACCATCTGACTCGGGCCTCGCTACGACGGAGTACCATCCACTGCCTGGCGATACATTACACGATTCTGCCCTTCTCGCATTCTTCACTCCTCAACTACCACTTCCTACGCTGCGTTACAGTCCACGAACCTGTCTCCCATCAACACCTCATCAAGCTCATCCTAGCAACCGGCCAACGCTATCTCCCGGACTAGCACCATACTCTTATTAGTCGGCCGACGTTCCGTTCTTCCCCAGCATCCGAATTCGTCATCAGTCACGAGCCTATTCTGCTGCATCAGACTGTTATCACCCGCGCCTTCAGCCGGTTCCTGATCAGACTTCCCATCTCACTCCTGGTCTCTTCTACTCCCACTCCACCGTCAACATGAATCGCTCAAGATCAGGCTCTGCCGCCTCCAACTCATCTAGTAAGGAGCTTCCCGCCGACAACATGGCTATCCAGGTGCAAATCAGTGGTGGCAAGAGTAAGCAGTGCCTTCTAGAACTCGCGCGAGTTGGTATCCTGACAAATGCCTCAACAGCGATCAAGTTGAACGTCCGACCCGTCCACACCGTCTCCAACGTCCTCGAATTCCTTTCCGCATCAACCAGTCTACCAGCCGACGTACAGCTCATGCTCGACGGCAAGCCACTCGAACCATCCACCACTGTTGGCGAGCTCAAGCTTGAGGAATCATCAACGCTGAAGCTCTCGTCGCCGTCGCGAAGTCCCACGGCGACAGATCCCTCACAACCACAACCAGACATGACGGCCGTCCAACCGCCGACTCCCACTTCGTCCACACCCGTCCCTTCGTCTGGCGCTTCGACCCCAAAGAAGAAGTCGAACCGGCCTCGCTGCTCCAAGGACGGATGTAAGACAGCGGCCCAACCCATCGTCGGGGACTGCGGGTTCTGCCAGAAGCGCTTCTGCGGGAAGCACCGCATGTTGGAGTCTCACAACTGCGAAGGCCTGGCAGATGCTCGGAAGGCGGATAAAGAGCGAAATGCGGCCAAATTGGAGGGGGAGAGAACTGTCATGCTCCGCGGCCTATAGGTGGCAGCCATGCACTGAGAATGTCATGGAAATGGCCACATTATGGCATCGACTTGGGTTAAGCGGGAAGAGAGAAACACCACAATCACCATCTTGTTTTTATGCGTCGTCTTTTTCTCTTCACTAAGCGCAGTCAGTGATTATTACTGCGCGGCGTTTGGGTGACGGTCTGGTCTAGCCATGGGCGGTACACTGGGAATCGTATTCATGAGGCCGCGAATCTGGGTTAAAGGCTCATGGGAAAGGGACATCGATTAGGGCATTCGCAAGCTACAGTACGAGTACGAGTACGGGGCACGGGTATCCTTGGGTACATATCCTCGCAGGGCGCCATGGCTCGCAAACAAGGGATCCAAGCTGGAATTTTCCATCTGCCTTTTTCTGCGCGCTCTGGTCAAAAGGGCATTCGGCCTCATTGACGGGTATCTTACACATATACAGAGGTAGATCGACCAATCCAATCAAGGGACCGCCGTGGTGAAAGACTCATCGACGTTCGTTTCATCTCGCAGTGAGAAAACCATGTTTCACATCTTGTTTAAGACTGAGGCCGAATTCGCCATGACTGATATCCATGTTTCGAGCTCTTGCGATGTAACAGACAGGCAGAATCCGTCCGCACCGAAAAAAATCTATGTCACACCTCTTGCCATGTAAGACCCAGGCCGAGTTACCATCTACATTCAGGAGGCGGTAGTGGCGTGGCAGTCGCGAAGACGAATAATAAGGGGACCAAGTGAAACTCACAGATCAGGATGCCTGGTTTTGCCGTCCCTCTGTTCTTCCTTTTCGACATCGCTCTCGGGAGGACAGAGTAGACAGTAGCAGAACACTCACTCACTCACGCTTTGAGGCAACGACGAAACCGCTCCAAGCACGCGGCTGGACCGAATTCGAAAATGGAGCCTCCCTCAGTTTGGGAAACCTCTCGCATTCCGTATCGAGATCGAAATCGGAATGGTACTCCCCCCAGTTTGAGAAACCTCCCGCATTCCACTTGACAAGACAAGACAGGGACGAAACGAAACGGCAACCCCGGGAGCGAGCAAGGGACGGCTGACCCGGCAGACTCAGCATTCTGACCAATTTGTCACTTTGTCTCAAGACCCCAAAACCCGGCCTCTTTGCGTAGGTACCACGTACGGTATGTACGTATGTATGTATGTACATCTGCAGAGGAGCTATCAACGTCGGTTCGCGATCGAACTCGTCCCGCAGCTAGATACTGGAGTAGAGTCCCGTTTTCGGCCTTGCTGTCGCGACATTCGAAGGTGGTTTGGGAATCCCTTCCCGCTCGGCAAGTTGGCTGTCCCAGTGCGCCCCTGGCGCAATAGAATGACCTCTTGAAGGCTTAGTGGCGTGGGGACATATTCGTGCTGTGGACAGGTCGCCAGCCTCAAACCACGAGGTTGGATGGAACGACCAACTTACCTTAGGATATCACTTGCGCTCTCACTCTCGTCCAGGTTCTGACTCCTATACGTCCGTCCTCACTGATGCCTCTCGACGAACCTCGTCGGGCGACCTGTCAATCTAGGCACCGTTGGTGGCGCGTTGTGATCTATCGTCTCGGATAAGAGCTGGCCTTTGGGGGGAAGGAAGGCTCTTCATAATGCCGGTGTGCTGGTTCTAATGCATGGCCACTTTGTCGAGCTCGAGGTACCCAGTACAGCTCTGCAGTGTGCGCGCGGGCGACGACGATGGTCTTTTGGTAATTTCTTTTTCCACTTCAAAAGGAGACCGGACGCGTGTAGACCCTCTCGGACTCTCGACCGTGTGGCTCACGGATCCGAGGCCTAAGGATGTGTCTTTTACTACGATCAATTAATAGGCTTGGAAGCGGCCACATTTTAATGATCTCGTACTAGAGCATTGATTTTAAGACGATCACACAGAAAATATAACAGATCTAAATGATACTTTAGCCTCTTCCTTCATGCAGGCCAAGCACCCTGTATCCGGGAAAAAGTCGTCCGCCTCTACTTCAATTCACTGACATCCCCACCCTTCAATCTTGCTTATGGCGCTCTGATTCACGTAAGCCACTTAGAGCATGTTGGTTCGTTTGTGAGGTCGTTGCACGCTCAGGCTGAGGCTGAGAACAAAGTCTGAGTCTTCGCAAGTGTCTTATCTCGGCAACCTGCAATTGCTGCCTGGCGTCTGGTTCTGATTGGAGAATGGGCGACTAGAATCTCTAAGCATCGATGCGCCCCGCGCTCAAATGTCCATGTGGCAGCTTCCTCTTTGCTCGATTGTGTTGGCAGATGATACACTCTTTCTTGGTCTCGCCTGATGTGGGATTTGCTGCTCGCAAATCCGATGTCGTATACATGAATTGCGAGAATATCACACCAAAGACTACTTTCATCTGTTTGAAGTATTGCTGGTGATACTCCATTCATGTGCGCAGCAATGCCTTCATCGATGCATTCGCGAACACGCCTTTGGGCTAGAATGAAAGCGCAGCTTTTGGGTGGCACACCTCCTGAAGAACCACACAAACCACGTGTCCACCGGCGCAGGCATTCCCCAGATGCGGAGGACCGGAGGGCCCACCGTAGAAAATACTCAAGCCAAGGCAGAAAACAGTACGCAGCTCGACCGCACAGGAGACTCAGTTCGGAAAGCTTGCGTGGCGTAAGAGGGACGGGAGAGGGAAGAAGACGCGAAGCGAGAGCCCGAACTCAGAATGTCAGCAGAAAAGTACACAGCGACTACCAGGAACTACATTGCGAGAACGGAAAGGCAACTGACGAGAACCAGGCACCAGGCGACGTAGACGGAGAGACACCCAACAGACAATCATCACCATCTGGCACAAACAGAAAGGCAACTGATGAGAACCAGGCACCAGGCGACGTAGACGGAGAGACACCCAACAGACAATCATCACCATCTGGTACAAACAGAAAGGCAACTGATGAGAACCAGGCACCAGGCAACGTAGACGGAGAGACACCCAACAGGCAATCATCACCTTCTGGCGCAAAAGGAAGGGCATTTGGCGAACCAAAAAGGAACCAGAGCGACATAGAAACAGTTATCGCCAGGCAGCATATCCTGGATATCAGGAAAAAGCTGGGCGTGGACCAACCCCCAAGTGAGGCTCTTGATAATGTGATTGCTATAAATCAACGTGCGCTAGACGTGTACGTCGAGAATCAGATGCTTTTCCTTCACATCGGTGCAACTCAGCTAATCTCAGAGGTAGTATCTCGCAAGACCTGTACGGGTCGTACGCTCGTTTCTTCCTTGAACTAATTCAGAATGCAGACGACTGCAAATTCAGCTTGAAAGACAATGGACGCGGTTCAGAAGATGGCCAAACTTCCGGTTCCGATGAGCGTCTAACTCCCAGTTTCAACATCACCGTTGGAGAGCAAGAAATCCGCACTCACTGTAATGAGAGAGGCTTCACGCGAAAGAATGTGGAAGCCATCTGCGACGCCGGTGCCAGCTCCAAGCGACGGGACGCGAATTCCACAGGTGAAAAAGGTATCGGCTTCAAGTCAGTGTTCACAGTGGCCGACATCGTCTGGATCGTTTCCAATCGATACGCCTTCAAGTTCGAAAAAGATAAGCGACTGGGTATGCTGGCGCCGACCTGGCAGCCTTTGCCTACTTCTGAGCTTCAAGGGGTGATACCTGGTCAACATGGTACCACGATGGTCTTTCGATTGACTTCCGAAGCCAGAGCGGAAATTGACAGCATTGTGAAGGATTTGCGCTCTTACTCCCAGGAAGTGTTGCTTTTCTTAAAGTCCTTGCGACAAATTACACTCACCATCGAGAGCGGCCAGTATAAAGGGAAGAAGACCATTATTATCCGGGAGGACTCAGATCCAGACACTCAATGTCACTATGTGACGAAGCTCCGTTCTCCTGGCAATCCAACGAGACTTTTCATCGTCAGGAGCTACAGGCTACACCCAATGCCAATGGACAAGAATCGACCCAGCCAAAACAGTTCTGAAATCAAAATTGCATTTCCAATCGATACGAACGTTCCAGAAATGTTACGCACACAGTACGTCTATTCATTCCTGCCGGTGAACAATTTCGGATTCAAGGTAAGTAACGCCATAATACCCCACCTCCCGTTCAGTTCCAGGACTCAACAAGAGATCAGTTCCTTCTCCAGGCGGATTTTGTCCTGAATGCAAGTCGAGATGCAATTAGGGAGCAATGTGACTGGAATGACAAGATCCTTTCCCAGATCCCTGATGCGTTTACTCTAGCAATTGCGCACGTCGGAAAAAGGGACCTCCGATATTCATGGTTCAGGTTTTTGCCTCCCGAAGACCAGCAGGGTGACCCTTTCACAAAGGCAAGACTGGAAATATGGTCCCGGGTCCGGGAGCAGCCTCTTCTGGTATCGGAGAGCAATCAATTAGCCAAGCCGTCCGACCTACGCTATGTCCCTCTTCGCTTCAGATTCGAGGGCAAGATGCCTTTCACCTTATGTAGGCCCACGGAGGGACACTACCTCTCGCGAGAGTATTCTGACACTGATCGTGAGATACTCAGACGCCTTGGAGTCGCAGACCTATCTCTCGAAGAATTTCTCAACGACCTTGCGATGCTCATCGACAATGGCAGTGGATCTGAGAATGGCATCGCCAACCGGCCTTTACATTGGCACCGACAGCTTGCTAAAGCAATCGAACAACACGAAGACCGTGAGGAATGCATTTCTATCTTGCGGACTTTGGCAATCATCCCTTCAAGAAATGTTGCCCTGGGGAAGGATCCGGTATGGGTAGCATCTAGCCATGGTGTCGTCCTTTTCACCTCGAAAGATAAATTCCCTGAAATCCCTCCTGGAGTCAATGTTTTCGAGGTGCACGGTGATGTCACAGATGGAGACGAAGACATTGACCGGAAGACCCTGTTTCGACATATTGGAGCTCGAGATTATGATATTGATATTGTTTGGAAGGCTATCATGAAGAACCAAGGGGATCAAAAATCTGTTGGATTGAGCTCAATCTCCAATTTGGTTTCCCAGCTCCATTTCTTGCATGACACCAAATGGGAAAATAAAAATAAAGAGGATATATGGGTTGTGACAACGGAAGGAAACACCACCCGTGGATCCACAGCTTATCTTGAGTCTGATCTACCGGATTCTGCTGCTGCCATCTTCTCTCAAGCCGGACAGAAAGTGACCCTGGCACAGAGGCAATATTCGACCACAGGAAGTCGTCACGGATATGAGTGGAACCTTTGGCTATACCGCCAATTCGGGATATGGCTTGTCCCGAAGTTGATCGAAGGAAAGGGTGGCAATACGCTCGAACTTTCTGGCGACTTTGATCGTGTCACTGGAATCTTACCTTCGTCCAGATGGCTCCTGCTGTTGAAACAGAACTTAGATGTTTATTCGACATGGCTGAATAGTGAGGTAGCACGGTCGCGGACTGTGCGGGATCGATTAGGTTCAAAGAAGGTCGACTGCCACGACCACGAACCTGCTCACCTGAACACAACTTTTCTGTTTCCGGTGGACTTCCTGGGCGACGTGTCTGTCCCGATACCAAAGTTAAAGGTGGACAACGAGGACGACACTGACTGGAGTTTCCTGAAAAGCCTAGGCGTTTTGTTGAATGCTAACGCCGAGTTCTACATCCGATGCTTGAAAGCATTAGCATCGAACGACAAACGACCGCCCGTTACGCAGATGCAAGTCTTGTACGGAAAGATCCAAGCACGATGCAAAGAAAACAGCAAATACATCCGGTAGGATACAAGGTCAGGCATAAAACTCTATCACACTACTCTGACAATTACACAGGCAATCATTTGAAGAGTCATCGTTGATCTATGTTCCGGTTGGAGACTCAAGACGTAACACGCCTTGGCTCAAGATCGATGAATGTGTCTGGGAGGGCCCCAGGTGTCTTCCAAGGACAGCAAGGCTCGTGGATTACTATCAAGAATACAAGGATTTGTTCCGTCATATAGGCGTAAAGCAGGATGTCGACCCAACACTCCTGATCAAGGAGGTGGAGTTTTGTCAAGCCGTCGAGCTGGATCTGATTTTGGACCTTTTCCGAGAAGCAGAAAAACGTTTGAAGCAACGCAACGAAAAGCAGGTTCCGGGGCTTGATTTGAGTATGCGTATCTTCCCAGTTAAAAAAGAAAAGGGATCATCAAGCTCTCTGTCCCTACAGGGATGGTGGTTGTCATTGTGGTGGATTGCCGACGAGAAACAGTTTCAAAAGAGCGCGCCCGATCAACTTCCACTGCTCGCTTTCGACTACGCTGACCTTTTGACCATGCCTCGTATAGCGGAGGCATTCAGTCTCGATGAGAGAAGACTGTCGAAGGTGGCTGAGAAGTCGCTGGACGTTCTCGGGGAGCAGAAGGTGTCTCTGAACAACGGGTGGTTCCATCAGAGGATTAAGTTGCTGGGCTGGTAAGTCGATTGTCGATTCATCTTCCTTGCTAGACTTGGCTGAAGAGTAAATGCTAATCGCAGAGAACTTCAGGTTGCTACATGGTAGAACACACTACCAAGAAATGATCTTGGAGCGTCTAGCGAATATAGAGCTCTACCAGGCGAAAAGAATATCCCGCGAGTGGCGCGTCTTTATTTACACCAGTCGTCGGCTGGATATCCCGTGTGCCATTCAGGAAACGGAAGGCCTGCTGCAGGTCTACGTGGTTGACAAATACATATCCTCCTGCGAACTTCCACTGGAGCTGGAGGAGCATCTGTCAACCTTTTGTGGTATTATCGATCCTGATGAGAAGCGACTGGCGCTCCTAATACTGACTCATCCGAACATACAATACATCCAAGACGAGCTGATCTACCGAAGATATGCTCAGAAGACCGAGGCATTCACATCCTCTGGAAAACCCATATTGTCATCGACAGAGGAAGCAAAACCGTCTCAATCGCCATATTCGCACGACAACACCAGCTCAGGAGAGAAATCCCCAGCCGCAGAGGAACTGGTCAGCGCCAGGAAGGCCGAACCTGATGGCCCGTCACGGATCCAGGGCGACGGAGAGGGTGATACCAAGAAGATCCTTATGAACAATCTTGGTGCACCATCAGACGGAACTGATAAAATTGAGAATCCGACGCTACCGTCTCAGCCACCCACCGACAATCTTCCGTCAAAGCTCTTGCGATTCGTGCGATTCGACCTTCCCAGAAAGGAGACAACTTATCAGAGCGGTCTTGATGCATCTACGATCTCGTCACTGTATCACCACGTGACGGAGGTGATGCCTCATGCTCACAAGCCTCGACTCATTGAACCCGGTGTGTCCGCATCTATTGCCGCCACTCCTAGCAGCGCCACTCCTAGCACCGCGGCTGCGCCTGTGATTGTCGATCCTGGACTTCCAGATCGGTCATGGCGCGAATTTACAAGAAATGTGTCGCACCGCGTGATTCGCAAGGATCGTGCTGATGTGCTTTACTTGTCGAACAAGAACGAGGCTGGCGTTGAGGATCTCGACAGCTATCGCCTCCACAGGAACATTAAAACAATACCTGGCCGGGTACATGTTCATGAGGCTAACGGTGGTCGAACCACCACTGTTTTCGTATCATTACCGACTAGGGTTGAGGTGGACGAAGCTTTCGCTGGAGAACTGTTGGTGAGTTTGGAAGTAAGAACGTCGCGGCTGACCTTGCTGATCACCAGGTTGACAGATCTCAAATATCCTCGAGAGAATCCTCCAGGGATATTACCAACCTGAAATACACTGGACCAGCAATGCTCGAGTTCGTGAGGGCTATCGCCAGTACGAAAGTCAAGTAGATGTAGAAACCACCTTCACTCTTCCGAAATGTTCAGAATTCACGACATTTCTCATTCAGCATGGCTACCTCGAGGCGAAGGACTGGTTAGAGTCCTCGATCACCTACCACCTCGACGTCTCGACTAGCGCAGGAGGGCCCGACGCTTCTTTCAAGATCCATCAGAAGACTTTTGATATGGTGAGCAAAGTCCCTGACCACGATTGCTCGTCGCGAGTGGGCTACTGACGAGGTATTTTGATACGGAAACGTAGGCCAGGGAGATATCGAACAGCAGGCACAACCGAACAGACGTCTGTGTTCTGATCAGGGTCGCCAACATCTATCGCCAGCCAGAACTGCGCCTATTCGTAGATCCGTGGCGTTTATTCACTTCTGGGAGCATGAAAAAATTTAGCGTGGATGGTGACCATTATTACTGTGCTCTCACGGCTGATTATCCTTCGGAAGTGTCGTTCACGATTCCGATGGGCGAACGCATGGATGGCTATACATATAAGGAACTTGGAACGGAGCAGGATATTCGCTTGCTAGAGATATATCCAGACCTCGGTCAAGGTAAGTTGCGAGGGCGTCTGTACCACACCACGTTAGGCGCCCGGGAGGTTTACGTCGCTGTCTCGTACACGTGGGGCCCAGCTCTGAAACCGTATCGCATACACTCTGAGGACGGCGACATACCAATCCCCGCGTCGTTGTGCGCTGCGTTGAAACGTTTGAGGGGGCCGGAGAAAAGCGTCACCGTCTGGGCGGACGCTATTTGTATCCACCAGCAGAACGACGCGGAAAAGATTCACCAGATTAGACTCCTACCGCAAATATTCGGGCAGGCGAAGCGGGTGTTCGGGTGGGTGGGAGAACAAGAGGATGAAAGCGATGTTGCGATCGAGGGTCTGCACCGGGTCAAAGCGCAGGCGACTGAGCAGACCTTCGCGGCTTTGGGTACCCGAGTGTGGAAGGCCATGAGCGAACTTTTCAAGCGACCCTGGTTCGTGCGATCTTGGATCATCCAGGAGATCATCCTGGCGAGAGAGCTTGTGGTCGTGTGTGGGTCCCAAACGATAGATTGGGAGGATTTGTATGGTGCTGTAAAGAATTGTCAAGACCATGCGAAAAGGTCGGTGGAGGCCCTGGACATTCCTATGTTCCGAAACATGACAGCCATACTCAGCCTCGGGGAAACACGGCAGAGGTTCCGATCTTTCCAGCACAGGTATACCTTGCTCGAGCTGCTCGAGCTCTTCCAGCATTGCAAAACAACCCTGGAATGCGACCGGTTGTTCACCTTACTTAACATAGCCTCGGATGGCGACAGCCCAGCGTTCACACCAGACTATACCTCGGAGTTGGACACCATTGTCTGGCGGTATGCGTCGGAGTTTGTGCAACAGAAGCAGACCTTTGAACTCCTCTATCGTGCTCGTCTCTCGCACCGACCGGGATTCCCTTCGTGGATACCAGATTGGATTGCCAGTCCGTATCCAAAAACAATATCACAATGGCATTCGGACCCGCCATTCTGTGCTTCCGGTGTGGCTAGAGACCCCGCGGAGGTTAGTCTCGGGGACGACAGGATCCTTCTCATCACTGGCTGTGAGGTCGACAGGATTGCGAAATTCAGCCGATGCACGTCAGAGGTGTCGGATGCGCTCGAATACATGGCTGACATGTTTGAATTCATCGAGCTCAACGCAGCCGTCGCTCCCGCCGGGTCGTTCGACGACCTCAAATGGCGTCTACCGATTGGAGCAGCGGCCAACGTACCTCGGGGCGACTGGGTGACCAAGGATTTCCACGAATCCTTTTCCGCGCTGACCAAATATCTGGACTTGAAAAAAGGCGGACAAGAGGACGAGAAAAGTTTCACTGCAGGCCTGTCGCCGTCGGAGATCACCAAAAAACTTTCCCATCTGCATGAAAAACTATGGCTGTTCCTCGTCACTGCCATGGAGTTTTCGGAAAGATTCCGACCTGCCAAAGTCTGCCTCACCGAACGAGGCTATATCAGCCTTGTCTCCGCAAGTGCGCACGAGGGGGATATCATCGCAATCCTATATGGAGGAGTTGTGCCGTTCTGTTTGAGGAGGAGCGAGGATGGAAAGACAGCTCAGGTGATAGGTGAAGCTTATGTCCATGGGATCATGCACGGAGAAGCCCTCAGCGGGGGGAGTGTTCGACCAGAAACGTTCAAGCTGACATAGGCGACGAAAAGAAGCTTTATCATCTGGGTATCTTGGATAAGCCGCTTACTCTCTACCGGAGCCTGGATCTTTCCGCTTAATCCCCGTTCGGGGCAGCAGTTCGGTCTCGATGGATTGGAGCTCCAAGACCACCGACACGAGATCTTTCAAAATGACTCCGCCATCGCGTTCGAGCACGGAGAATAGCCAGAACGGATATCGGAATGAAGAAGAGCGGGGACTTCGTTCACCCCACAGCATCGAAAAAGGGGGATGGCACAGGGGGAACAGATGCCAGAATCATGAACCACTGGTTTCCAGCTAGTGACTTCTCATCCTGATCCGGCAGTTGCAGGAGCCAGGTTCATTCAAAGACAGGGACAGTGGATAAGAATACCAGCGATTGAATGGAAGCAGACCATGATCCGAGGGAAACCTGCTCGCAGCTCACGCTGCCCTTCAAGGCTACGATGACGCCGCCCTGTGCTTCAACCACCCAGCTCGTGCCATCGGAGGGCGATCTCACCTACACTTACCGGAATAAGAGGTGATGGTCGGCTCAGAAGACTGAAATGGCGTTTGCTGAGGTATTCGTGACGATCCCCTTCAATCGTAGGACATGCTGTGACGGAAAGCAGCGACGTCGAAAGGACGTGTTTGGCGATATCACCATCTTAGCATACGCTGCCACTCTTTTGGCCCCTTATGAACCCTGGCAGTCTCCCCTCTCGCGAATCTGGCTATAGAACCTAGAACCCTGGCAACCTGACCCAAAATTGTACGAAGCTACAAGCAGAGCAAAGTTTGAACTGAGCAACACTTTGTCCTCTCACAGCCGGTACGGTTGGCCTGCGAGTATATTACTCCATGCCCGCGCCTGGGATACAAGAAGCGTCAGGGACGGGAAAGGGTCAGAGTTAGCGCATCCTATGGGGTTGGTAACCAGACTCTAGGGAGTCTATCCAGTTGATACGGTGCCTTCTAGAACGGTCTGACAAAGGTATGAGACCCACCCGAATCCAGGCCAAGTTAGTGCTGGCAAAAGGCACGCACGCTCTTCCATTAGGGGGTGTCTAAACTCAGTTCCATCACAAATACGCAGGTACACCATCGTATGTGACATTCTCTCCGCGATATGTATTATGATAGCATTGCTCTGACCGCTATCAGTAAGCAGCTCTGAGATTGGAGGGCCACCCTGCAGCCTTGCCAGCCATGACTAGACCAATTCGGGAAAGTCACCACGACGTGGGTGAAGGCCCGCAGCCAACGCCGCATGCAAGTTCGGCCCGTTAGTTGACAGAACTAAATTGACAAGCCCGGACGGGCTGGTACTAGGTACATTATTGATCTCGCAAGGTCATATGCGAGGACTCTGCGCCAGAGCGAATCTCAAGACACTCGAGCTTAAACCCATCATATTCCTGCTTGATTATACCTCCGAGTCGTTTCCCGCGAAGCAAGGTCGGGTCGTGTTCCTTCCTGGGGCCTATTAGATCAAGAGAGACATTTGTCGTCGACACTGAAGATACAGTCTTTCATGATGACGCCGTCATTGGTGGACAAAATCGCCATCGTGACGGGCAGTTCTCGCGGTCTGGGTGCTGGCATCGCTATCGAACTTGCAAAACGAGGGGCCAGTGTTGTCGTCACGTACAACTCAGACAGGTCTGCGGCCGAGGCAGTCGCCCGGAAGATCGAGTCGTTGGGTGGTGAAGCACTGATAGTGCACGCTCGTGGCACCGACCGAGAGGCGCCCGCCCGAATCGTTGCCGCGACCGTGGAAAAATGGGGACGGATTGATATCATTGTCAACAACGCCGGCGCCGGTGACGATTCCTTGCTTCAAGACCTGACGCACGCGCTCTGGGACAAGATTTTCGACACCAATTTGAGGATGCCGACCTTTCTTCTTCAGGCGGCATTGCCGCACCTGGGGTCCGCTCCTCGCATTGTGAATGTCTCGAGCACCGCGGCGAGAGAAGGTCCGGCGTACATGTCGGCGTACGCCGCCTCAAAGGCTGCCCTGGAGGGCATCAGCAGGGTCTGGGCCAGAGAGCTCGGCCACAAATACAATGCCACTGTGAATTGCGTCAATCCTGGCCCCATAGCCACCGACATGTGGCTGAGAGACACCGAGCAGGCTGTGCTGGATCAGGCACAAACTCAGATTCGCGAAACTCCCGCCGCTCCTCGCATCGCCGAAGTCGACGACATTGCGCAGATTGTTGCCTTCCTAGCCGAGGAAGGGAGTCGCTGGTCAACCGGAAGTGTCGTCAATGCCAATGGAGGTTGGCTATTCGTGTGACGCTCCACTAATGGGATGCCTGCTATACAGATGTGGATTGAAATATGGCTCTATTCTAGTTGTTTTTCACCGATTTTTGCGTGGTGTTGAGGCCTCATCTAGGGAGAAACATCTCGCCGGCGACACTTATACGCCTTGCATCGAGTAGTAGCGGTGATTATACCAAAGTGGACTCTTTTCAATTGACGCTGTGGTTTATATTCCTGGTACTGCCTGACCTGGAGCTCCCTATTGGTGATTACGACCTGTTTGGAAAACAGATACATTATTACAGGATTCAGTCGGGTACCAAACCCGCATCTGGCTCGAAGTTCGACACAACTACATGATCTTGCTGCTATTTAACGTGCTCCTGCCACGGGCTCGTCCCTCCTTTCCAGGACAACGCTCACGCCACCCGTTCGCCCAGCGGCCTTAATCGAGTGCAACCTCGTTTCTTGATGTCCGATATCGCTTTCCGGCGTAGAAAAGCCAATTGAGACCGAACACCACCATCACGCCTGCCACCACGGCTATGGTGTAGTTCATATTCGCTGCCGTGACCGGGAGGTATTGAGGGAACAGGAGGATGACCGACATGAACATCATCCAAGCCATGGCGGTCCAATTCACGACAACGCCCAGCTTTGCCAGGTTCAGATAGTGAGGCCGGTTCTCGAGCTTGCTTCGGTCAAGCAAGAGACACGCAACTGGTATCATGTAGCTGAGAAAGAAGCACACGACTGCCCCCCCAAGGATTGCATTCAGTGCCGTGGTGGGGCCCAGATACAGGAGGCCGACCAGACATGACGCCACAGCCGCGAACCAGATGGCGTTTCGAGGAAGCTGATGCGCATTACCCGTGTTGGATAGCCATTTGGACAAGACCAGGTGACGTTCTGTAGCAAGACTCCAGAGCACACGACTGAAGGTTGTCGTCAGAGCGCCGCCGCCGACAAAGAATTGGAAAAGATAGAAGCTGAGAAGGAAGATTGCAATGGATCTCGACGCGGTGGAGTCCAAGAACAACTGAGCGAGTGGCTGCCCTCCTACTGGAGCGAGAAGGTTTTCTTCGTTGACGACGCAGAAAGAGAAGAGAATGGTCATTGGGAACCCCGATAGTCCGGCAATGAGTGTCGTTCCCAGCATGACTTGCGGCACCTGCTTGGCCGGATCAGGTACTTCTTCGGTGATGTGCGTCGTTGCGTCGAAGCCGTTCGAGGCTGTCAGTCCTGGCAGCAGGCCCAACAGGAAGACCAGTCCGTCAGACGACCACCCAGTCCCGTTGAATAAATCAACGAAGACAGTTTTCGCAGACTGCTTCGGTGACGCTCGGACCAACAGGACAACGAGGACCATGATCGTAAGGGCATTGATCACGAAAGCCATTGTGCGGAGCAACAGCGAGTAGAATCTGAAGAACGGGATGTTCATCAGGACCGCCACCACGGCTGCACCAACGATTCCGAGATAGACCTGATACGGTTGCGGGTCATAGTTGGGTAGCCCAACTGCAATTGTGGCGAACAGGAGTTGAGACGCAAGGAGGTAGGTCCCCAACGTCCAGAAGAACCATGCCGCAGCTGCAAAGCTGCCGGACCAGTACGATAGCGACCTTGCATAGCGTTGAGGCGCCAGGACAGATGTCCAGTGGACCTGGCCTTCGATGTCGTCAGCATTGCTCAAATGTGCAAATAATGAGTCGCACCTGTTGGGTGAGGAAATGCAGCTGCTATCTCTGCCAACGAGAGGCACACGATGATCTGGAAGATTGTCGCCACTAGGTATCCGAACACGTAGACCGGACTACCGCCGACTCCTATGCTGAATGCCAGATAGACGCCGATTGCTGTGGGGGTTCCGACGATGGAATAGTTCATGCCAAGGGCACTCCAGAGGTTGAAGTGAGCTCTCTTCGCCGCACTGAGTTCTTCTGCTGTTGTTTGGAGCATGCCGTGCTCTGTCGTTGTTATTGTGGTCAATTCGTGGCTAGGTTTACTTTCGTCAGGCGCTTTAAACGCCTGTTCGATGTCGTTCGGGGTGCTGAAAGTTGCCATGGCTAACACACACAGATCCCAACGGCAGAGCAAAAACACTTCGCCGACTTGAACACGTCGTGTGTGAGAAAGTCGGGCTTTCGTTGAGTTAAAGTACGTGCACGAAGCTCCTCGCCGAGCGTGTTGACATCCAAGATATCGAAGATATTGTAGATAAGAGAGCGCGGCTGGTTTATCATGGTTTTTCGATCAACAGTCTATCTCGTCCCAATAGTGTCTTGTGGCTTACAACATTCATCTCCCGCGGCATTGGATCAAAGGAGTGAGCTGCTTGATTATTAGCCATTGGTGCTGGATCATGGACTGGCTCGACCATCAGAGGTTGCCAGTTCGCGCACAGGCCGCCGGCGACAGATGCATCGAGACTTTCCAAGGCGACTCCACTACAACTCGGCGAGTCCTTCCCGAAGAGGAGATGGTAGACATTTCCTGCCAGGACCAGAAATCAGCTAGCCAAGGTGCTTATCGCTTCGTCAACTTCAAGAGATAGTGGATAACAAGGGAGCGCTTCATTATAGAATGAATCCACGATCCTTTGGGCGCTGGGCCAAAGACTTCGGCAGGCAACAACCCTCAAGGACCTCAGTAAAGGGACGAACAGCAAGCCATCATGTCGAGTCCAACAGAAACTCCATCCATCAAGAGAATTGCAGCATCCGCAGGGTGCGACGCCATATTGTCAGCCATGCGACAGGATGGCGGCGTCATCATCACCGGAATTCTCAGTCCTGACCAAGTGAAAATGATCAACAAGGAGGTACAACCAGCATTGGATCGACTGGACGCAGGATCCAAGCACTCGGACGAGTGGACGAAAGAGTTTCACGGCAGTAACACCAAGCGCCTCACGAATCTCGTCAGTCTGAGCAAAACATTCCGCGAATCAGTCCTCGACAATACATTGGTGCACGACATATGTGAGAAGGTCTTCCTCAAGGATTCTGGAACTTACTGGCTGAACACCGCCCAGCTGATCGAAATTGGGCCCGGCAATAAGGCCCAGTATCTACATCGCGATCAGATGCAATACCCGATCTTCACTCTTGTCGGGCCAGGATTCCCGGAAGCAACTGTCAACTTCCTGTTCGCACTGACAGACTGCACCGAAGAAAACGGGGCGACCCGAGTGATCCCGGGAAGCCATCTGTGGCCAGACTTCTCGCAACATGGATCGCCAGAGGATACTATCCCGGCAGAGATGCAGGCGGGAGATGTGTGTTTCATCAGCGGGAAAGTCGTTCACGGAGGTGGTGCGAATATGACCGACGACTTCAAAAGAAGGGTGATCGCATTCAGTGTGCAGTGTTCCTATCTCACACCTGAAGAGGCATATCCCTTCATAGTTGACAAGGAGATAGTGAGGCAACTCAGTCCTCGCGCGCAAAAGATGATCGCCTTCCGTTCCCAGTTCCCCAAAGACAGTCCCGGACTCTGGCAGTCTGATTATCGGGAGATTGCCGACGTGATTGGGCTTGCTTGAACAGGTTGACCATTTCAGGGTACACGAAAGACACAAAGGCATGCCTCCGAGTACATTCAATGTTTTGCTCGCGAGAACATGTCTCCCCTCGACTTCATCTGGGCAGGATCTCCGCAATGAAATGAAATTGACCTGTTCAACTAAAATGCCAACCGACTGGCGGCTACGCATCATAGGTTCCAATCCAAGGCAGGCGCTATCCTACCACACGCTTGGTAAGGAGTAGGATACGAGACTTAGGGAGTCTTTGACACAATAATGTTCAAGAGCAAGAGGCGGCATGTACTAGTCGTCATAAGATTTGGAATCTGAAAGCACTGAGAGCGCATAGCTCCCTCACTGTCCTGGCTCGTGCATTCTTGTGCCGTCTGGGAGTCGTCTCTCCTGTACGCTTCTGAAGCCGATGAGATGTTTCGAACTCTCGCTGTCCTTCGTGCCGCTTCTGCTCTGTACTTGGCTTATCAGCCTCTTGTCCACGCAAGATAACGACTTGATAAGTCCCTAACGAAGATGGTATCGTCTGATATGTTAAACGGGCATTGGTCATAGCCGCAAATAACTTTGGACTGGCGCACGATTGATATCCTTCGACATTGGAGCGTCCAGGCCGTGGAAACCTTCCGTATAAGGGACAGCTCCGAAGGCTTCGATAACCGCCAGTCGAAGAGCGATGTCGTGGTAACATTCCAGTTTCAGCAAGGCGTCAAAATCACCCCGAAGTTAGCTTTTGAACGGAGCCAGGCTCATGGCGTGCCTCCTATTGTCAAGGCCCGCGTTTTCCCCACCGATCCGAGGTGTAGAGGTTTATTGGTGCACAAGCGATTTGGAGCCTCCCACTGGATTCGCCTTCCGAGTCTGCAGGGTCCATTTTTGACCCCCTCGGCATGGCCGGCCATTGTGGGAATTTCTGCTACGACCAGTGAAGCTCTTGTAATATGGTACTCCCTAAATACGAAATCGGGGATATTCCAGTCTTACGGAATCCTTAATACTTCCATTTTGACGTTTCTGTCTTTGAAAATAGACGCTAGATTGATAATCTCGTCTTCGCTACCGGTTGAGGGTACCGTCGAAATGTGGTTTGTTCTCGATTGGAATTAGGCGTGATCGATGCAACTGGCATATTAAGTATTAGAGTCCATCCACCGAAATCAAATCATTGGAAAATTCTCTTCTCAAGTGAAAACTCTTCTAAATCTTCCGATAGACGTGTTCAAACTGACCATCATGTTGCACCCTTTCTCACAAATTACGCCGGAGGAGATCAGACGTTCAAGCCGGCTCATACGTGAGAGCCACCCCGATGTCGAACTCAGATTCAAGGCCATCACCCTTCAGGAACCCGACAAAGAACGGTCCCTGGAATATCTGAGAGCCGAACACGCTGGCGACGCAACCAGACCAGTCCTCGAAAGGCACAGCTTCCTTGCATATTATAAGAAAAATGATGTGAGCAGTCCCCAAACAGAGAACTGGCCTCGACTGAAGCGATGCTAGGAAATTCTCCATGAGGCTGTCATCAACCTCACCACTGATTCCATTGTCTATGACCGAAGACTTGACAGGCTCCTGCATGGACCAGCTGATGCTGAGGAGGTTGCGTTGATCGAGAAGATTGCGCACTCGGATCCAAGCTTTCGCTCTGCGTTACAGGAGCTCGGCATTACCGATATGTCTCTCGTGGTCTGTGAGCCATGGATATATGGTGAGAGATGTCCCCCCCCGGTCGAAAAGAGGCGTCCCATCTCACTCGGAACGTTTAATACAGGATCCGATGGCATCGATGATGAACGTAGGCAGTACCAGTGCTTCTCGTTCCTGCGAGATCCGAACAATGCAGCCGAAGCAGATTGCAACCATTACGCCATGCCTTTGCCCCCTTGTCCAGTTGTAGATGTCGAACAAGGTCGCGTAACACGCATCGACACACTGCCAATGGGTGCAGACAACACAGTATCGATGAACAAGACATACAAAATTCCCCCACCGAACGAATATCTACCAAAATACCAGGCCGTGCGGCAAGACCTGAAGCCGTTAAACGTCGTCCAACCAGAAGGAGCAAGTTTTACGGTGATTGAGGACTTCCAATGTAGCCACGTCATCTCGTGGCAGAAGTGGCGATTTCGACTCGGATTCAATGCCCGTGAAGGCATGGTGCTGTATGATGTGGGTGCAAGCTCTGCTGGGGATCTCAGCCTTCAGATATGGATGAGGAGTCTAACCGACGATGACAGGTCCGATACGACGGTCGAGCACTCTTCTACCGACTTTCGTTATCTGATATGAACATCCCATATGCGGATCCACGCCATCCCTACCATAGAAAAGCGGCTTTCGACTTGGGCGATGCTGGCGCTGGGTATACCGCCAATAACTTGCAGCTTGGCTGCGATTGCCTGGGTGCAATATTCTACCTTTCGTCCATTCTTGCCCATTCCAGCGGTGACATCCTCGAGCAGAAGAACTGTGTCTGCATTCACGAACAGGTAGGCCGTCGACCCTAGTTCTGACAGCTTCCTTGATTGCAGACCATGTGCTGATACCCCAGATGGGGGATATTATATAGGACGCTGGCATTGGCTGGAAACATACGAATTACCGAACCGGACATGCCGTTGTCACACGCGCCCGTGAGCTTGTGCTGCAGTCTATTCTCACCGTGGCCAACTACGAATATATCCTCGCGTTCATTTTCACACAGGCTGGCGACGTCACGTACGAGGTGAGAGCAACGGGGATATTATCGACGCAGCCAGTCCACGAGAATGTGGATGTGCCATGGGGTACAGTAGTGCACCCGGGGGTCTTAGCTGCTCACCATCAGCACATATTCTCGCTACGCATAGATCCGATGCTTGACGGGGTGCTGAACAGGTTGGTCTATGAAGAAGCGATACCGATGAAGCGATCGACCCTCAATCCGCACGGGACGGGATACTTTACGCAGGAGAAGGTTGTGGAGAGATCCGGGGGGTATGACCTAGACACCCAGAAGAACCGGGTTTTCAAGATCAAAAACGCGGCGTCCAAGAATCCGGTCAACCAGAAAGAAAGTGGATACAAGATCATGGTGCCGGATTTCCAGAAGATGCTCGCCGACCAGGAGTCCTTCCACTACAAGCGCGCCGAATTCGCCCATCACAACATCTACGTGACCAAATACCGGCCAAACCAGCTCTTCGCGGCCGGTCAATATACCAACCAGTCTCGTGGAGGAACTGGCGTCCGCAAGTGGGCGAGCGCCATGGACTCCGTGGTCGATGAGGACATTGTTGTCTGGGTCCAATTCGGCCTGAACCACGTTCCACGAATTGAAGATTTCCCCGTCATGCCGACGGAGACGATGAGGGTGCACTTGAGACCCAACAACTTTTTCACCAAAAACCCGGCGCTGGATGTACCGCCTTCCACCCAGGAGACGAACAAAAGCTGTCAGCTATCGCCAGGCACCGAGACTGGTACGGCTGAACGGGGAAGTCGACAAGCTGGCTTCTTTCCTGTCATTGGATCCAAGATGTAGGTAGCGGGAGCCCAAATTGGGCTCTGTGTCGGATCGCGTGGACTTGGTAAGGTATCTATCTCATCTGGGCTGATAGGGCTGGTAATAGGCTCTTGTGGTACGGCTGGTTGGATCTCGCAGGCCACGAGACCTTAGAACAAGATGGGTCCAGCCTGAACCTCTTTTTCAATCGGCTTAGATCTCCTTGATCTTCGTACAGATTTCGCTTGTACATACTGTAGCATGGCCATGCGAGCCCATCAATAATTTCGTGACTGGTCGGAGCACACCGGCAAGACGAGGTTCCCAACACACTCCCCAGATCGTTCGATAAGGGACGGGCTAGATGAAATATCGTTTATCGAATTCCCCAACAATTAATTGGTCTGATAGGATACTCACTACTAAGGTTAATTCCCACTTTGATTGCGTTGCCGAGCCCTCCTGTTATCCACAGCCGAGGTGGGTGGCCGTTGTTACCCCCAGCCCTTACCTTGCAAGCTGTTGTGCATCTACTATCTATTGGAGACGCGACCGTGTCAATGGCCTTCTGGGACGAATATCCACAAAATCCCCGCCAAATCTGCGCCCCTGAGATATTCTGAAGAGAATGGTCGTCTTCAGATCCTATGCGAGCGGCATATATTTGAGTGGCGGCGACAGTCGCTTCGTCGAACAAACCAACAGCCGAATCACGCTCTCGAGGATCCCCCAATTGATGCTTTTGAAGGGGGTTTGAGGAGGGTATTTTTCGAGCGTTACTTCATCAGCATAACGCATCCTTTTTCTCGTATTCTCTCTCTTTCTGTGCTGCTGCAGGTTTGGTCCGTTTGAGCCCCCGCGACACGGCGGGCGACCTGCAATGCCTTATCCTACCGAGGAGTTCACGGCTGATGCAGGGGGCAAACGACGCAAGAAGACCTTCACTGGGTGCTGGACTTGTCGGGAGAGACATTTGAAATGTGACGAGCGCAGGCCGACGTGCTTGCGTTGTAAAAAGGCCAAACTCCAGTGCCAGGGTTACGAAGTGAGACTTACATGGCAGTCCGGTCGGCTCTGGCGCAGCGCGCAAAGCGCCATAGGCAACTCGAATGGCGTCCGGCAGCAGCAGCATCAGCGATTATCACGGGCTGGAGATTCTGCCGCAATATATGGGACCGGGGCTTCACCACAGGGTACTACTACTCAGGACTATCAGCAAGCAGCCTCGTCGGTCGAGATTATCGATGGCACAGCAGGCTACGAGCCTGACGTGCATGCAGAGCGCATTTGCGAATTGCCACAGCCACAGCCGACGCAGGCCAGATACGACACGTCTTCATGCGCACGTAATATCGACTGGTCGCAACGAACAGAGGATACAACTCGCACCCTAGAGCCGTGCGCGTCAGAAGGAGGGAGTATTGCCTGTCTTCCTGGCTTATCGCCGGACGGCTTTGACCTGGCGGGTAACTGGGGTGTTCCCCCTACCAGCTCTGGCCATGGGATAGGACCGAGCGAGGATGTGAATGGTGTTCCTGGCCCCTCTGCGATGGTGCTTAGCGAATACAGTCAACCCGATAACGATGCATGCAGCGAACGGCCTTCTTCGGCGGCGAGCGCTGCTCCTGATCTGGCGTCCAGGAGAACCGACGATGGCAACGATGGCGGGCCTGGGTCGATCGGCTCGATCGGACGGCATATTGATCAGCTCCCGGACCTGTCACTACAGCGGCAGATCCTCGAGTACTGGAGCGTCACCCTGTGCGACGCACTTCTGCCGGTGCCCGGGTTTCACAATCCCTTGCGAGAAGTGATAATGCCCATCGCCCTGGAAGGTGCCCAGGCCCATGCTGACTCCACGAGCGCGGCAAAGGCGGTGTTCCACATGGTTTGCAGGACGTCGGCACTTCATCTCTCTCGGAGCAGACACAGCAGCGTGAACAAAGAAAGGTTTGCCAGTCTTGCCCTCACTCATCACCACCTCGGTCTCCTCCACCTCAGACGGAATCTCCTTTCCACACAACCGGATCAGTACGTCCCGTTGCTGGCGGCACTGACTTTGTGTATCATCAACGAAACCATTGCGGTCGGGAACCCGTCCTGGCGGAACCACATCGACGGAGCGTGTCATTGGGTGCGGAGCGTGGACCAGGCCGTGTGGCAGCAGAGCAAGCCCGCATCCATCGTATACCAGATGTTCGCGGGACTGGCCATCTTAAGCTTGTCGCCTCTCGTCCTGGACGGCGACGTGACCGCCGCCGAGACCCTGATCGACTTCGACCACCCTCGGGAGCTGTATTTCCTCGACCATCATCTTGGGATCTCTTACTCGACACTGAAGGGGATCAGCACGCTCAACAAAATGCAAATCCAGCCGGGCTCTCCATTGCGAGACGCTCGTGCGAGCTCCCGCCCGTGTACCGCGGATCGCCTTGACATCCTAGAGATGGAGATGTTCCTTGCGGTGCCCCAGATTGCGCATCCGCCGGCGACCGAGGCACAGAGATCCCTAGTCTATCACCTGATGCACTCCTTCTACTATGCGTCTCTGATCTTCTTCAAACGCACAATCAGGAAGACTCGGGTCGCCGAGGTGCAGCTCTTGGTAGAGAGGTCGCTCGAGCACCTGGAAGCACTTCTGTCCTTCGGCCGACTCGCCTTTTCCCCTACCATCTGGCCCGTGGCGATCACGGCGGTCGAAGCGCAAGAACCCGCTCTCCGAAAGCGCTTCCGCGACTGGCTCGACTACTTCTGGCTCAAGACCGAGTTCGCGGCCTGGAAAGGAGTCGAAACACTGGCCACCGGCTTGTGGAAGGCGCGCGATGAGTGTCCAGGAGATCAAGAGCTTCAATGGCAAGACTTTGTCCGCCGCAAACCCGAACTGAGGATCATGATGATATAATAAAGACTGGGAGACAGGAGGGTCTGGCCTCGCCTCGGTGGTCGTTGGTTGGCAAGCAGGGATTTTAAACATGGAGATATGTCTTCCAGGTTGCAACACGCCCCGGGCATTTCCCCATCGCATGCTTTGTAGCCTCATCACCGTTTATCCTGTACCCGTGACCGCCGAACAAGGGTCCTTCCATAAAATCTCATACCAAAGCTTTCAAGCGAGTCTAATATATTAAACGAACTAAACAAAGCCGCCGACCCCGGGCTCGACGTCTAGCCGCCCTGCTCTAGACGTCCTTCCGAGCAGTTTTTACTCATCTTTCCATGCCAAACATTGAAAATCTTCACGTATCCCTTGTTCCTATCACTTGGAATCATCGTGTCAAGGGTATATTTCTATAAGATACTCTACGGGCATCGTTTCAAGGGCGTTCTCTATGAGATATTCCATGGGCATCGTGTCAAGGGCATATTCTAGGAGGTACTCCATGGTTCCGGGCTTGTGGCTAACACCATGTTACGGTATAGATAAAAGGTTACGTTAGTGGTTAGTCGTGAAATAAGAGAAAAGCGCATGGTGGACGAGCATTTTGGACGCGTACTGTAACTGTACTTCCAGAATCGCCCGGCCGTCTGGCCTGTCACCCTTACTGTATCACTCGATCACGGCCACGATAAAATGCCCATTGCAGCACAATCAAATTCGATATTCGGTACAAGTAGGGCCCATACAGACCGTGGGTCTCATATCAACCATCCACCCAAAGACAGATTGAACCTTTTTGGCATCGTCGTTGCCAGGAATAGCCATTGCGAACCCATCAAGACCGTGACATCTCCTTTCAAACAATTTGCTCCTCTGTGCGCCTTGCCATGTCATATCGAATTCAAGTCATTCCAGCGAGTCCTGCCTGACGAAACACAGCCATTTTCATCATCGTCGAGATTCACGCCCAGCACAAAGTCGTTTCCATAATCACAGCACGTCTAGCCAGTCCAGATGCCTTCCATGTTCATGTACAGAATCCCACTCCGTCGTGACTGAGTGCACCGATGCCGGCTGGTTCGCCATCATTGCTACTTCCAATGCAGAGAGGAATTTGGCCACCGTCACATCAGGGCAGCGTATTCACAGTGATATGCTCACGCTCAGGTGGTGATGAGTCTCGCAGCACTACCGCTTGACGCTGACTGGGCCGTGACTCGCACTGCCAACGCGACCACTGGTCTTTCGAATCTTCATCTTGTCTTCTCCACCGCTGCGACGAGGAGACTCACGGACTGATCTGGTCTTTGCAACACCCATGGCACCCATCCCGCTGGCAGATCTCGGCGTCTTCCGGGTCGCTTCGGCCTTGTCACTTCGGGTGCTGAGCTTCAGATTCTCCTGTTCCTGTGCGAGCTCGTCCCAGATGGCATTGGTGTCTTCCATCCTGAAATTGACGTCGCCATCGTCTTCATAGATGCCCACGCTATCGCCAATGTCGAATGACTTGGTCACTGTTGTGGTGGTGGTAGTATACGACACACTCCTAGCTTTGCCCTTGCTACCGGGGCTCTTGCTCTGGCTTCGCCGTGATGCTGCTCTCTGGAGAATGAGCTCCTCTTCGCTGTCAAGACCGCTCGTGCTCTGTCGGTGAGCCTCCGCGGTGACGACTTCGCTTTCAGACTTGGTTCCGTTGACATGCATGGCGCCAGAAGTTGATCGAGAATATGGGTGTTGCCGAGGATCCATGCGAGCATACTTTCGGGGCTGACCAGGCGTAGGGGCTGGCAGATTCTCATCCGGATAGGCACTTGCCACATCATTGCCATCGATTTCACCGAGTGCAGTCCTCGGGGCGCTGGATCGCTCGGGTGTTGCCATCTGAGCACCACTCGACAGACGCATGGGGGTCTTGGCCGAGATGCCCCGGGGCGTCGAAGGCTTCGAAAGCTCCATCTTCGCCTTCCATTGATCTTCTAGGTACCACTCGCGAAATTGTCCTTGGTTCAGGTGAAGCCAATGTTGTTGTGGACCGACCACCATTCCCGGACGCATGAACCGCATGAAAGCAATGACTTCGTTCGCGGTGAAGCCGTGACGATAGATCAAGTAAGCGCCGATCAAGCAGCCTGTTCTCCCCAGACCAGCCTTGCAGTGGACGGCGATCCCCTTCTTCTTGGCAATCGTGTCGCGAGCAAGCTTGATGAATTTTCGGACGATGGACAAGGCAGGGCAGGTTCCATCTTCAAAGATCATATCGATGTGCTGGATACCGAGGGCAGTGAAGTATGTTGGGCAGTAAAGCTCCGAGTTGAGTCGCACAACCAGGCCAACATTGCGCTGGACGAAGTGTGTCAGGACGTTCTTGAACGGTTCAGGTATCCTGGCATGCTGGATCTCAGGGACGCAGGATGGGAGGGTTGCATATGCCGGAGAGGAGATCGGGATGGGTGTGGTAGGCTCCGACTGCGGCGACGCAAACGCGACAAATTGCGGCGACACCCAGTTGAAATCGCCTTGGTCAACTCGTTCATATCGCTCATATCTAAGACGAAAGTTAGCACGTGCGTCGTGTCCGGGCCTGAGAAGGGCATACTCCTCGAGGTTGAATTCTTTCAGCTGACACAGGTTCTCCTCTTTGGCCTTCCAGACGCCATACACGATGTCTTGGATGTTGAGAATGAAATCCGCCTGGCTATATCCGGCATCTCTGAATGGCATGTAGGGAGGATCTGCCTGCGCGATGGGTGCAAGAGCCAGATGGGGAGGCCATGCTTGAATCAATACCATGTAGCATGCAACCAAACACGCCGCATTGGCACGACTTCTTGCATCAGCTCTGCTCCAGAACACCACCGCTTTGTCATTATTGGCTGGGTCGCCCAAGATCTCGTGGAATTGCACCGCAAATCTGTACAGGTGGCCGATGTGCAGGGGGCCAAAATCGGCGTGGAAGGCATTGTAGAGCAAGGTGTCGTCGATGGTGAAGTAGACTGGAGGTGGCCGTAGCTTGGTAGGAGTGGGCGCTGGTTGTGCCTTGGACGACCGCTTCTGCGGCGATCGTTTGGGTTGCGCAGGATATGGGAATGGAGTATGCTCGTCAGGTGCGTGGGTGTACGATGCTAGGTACAGCCGGTCTGGTGGGTGAAAAAAAAATTGTCAGTCTTGCCCATCGCAGTGAGGGGCAATGTTTTGTTTCAAGTCGAATGTATTATTTACCTTGGATGTACTCGATGACCTGGCCGTAGCTGGAGGGATGCCCCAACAAAGGCGCCATCGCTGGTTAGGAAGGAGGTCAGGCGCTATTACTGCAGTGCTGGACTCGTGCTGATAGAAGGGGGCTTCGGTAAATAGAGATGCAGAAGCTGGGGGGCTTGAAGGCGGGAGGAGTGCTTGTCAACAAGCGGTGGGATTGGAATGTGTCTAGCTCTGCGGCATATCACTGCGACGAGGCAGCGCAATGATGGAGCAAAGTAGCATAGATCTCTAAGAGGATGGAGAGGGCGATGAGGGGGTTAAAGATGCGAGGACTGACTGGAGGGGATAGAGTGGTGATGCGAGAAATGCGAGGTGCAGCTTGCAATATGTGGAATGGAATAGCATGAAACAGGGATGCCACTACGTCGTCGATGTTTACACGCCGTTCCCCAGCAACCGCGCCGTCGAGTCGCCAAACATTTTCACTCTTTCTTTGTCCCACCCGGCCACCAAGCCGCCATCCTTGTCCATAGACCCAACGAGTCAAATGCACCGCCAACATGGTGACTCCTGCTCCCCAGTCCGACTTCCCATGCTCACTGTGCGTTCAGTCTCCCAGAACTGACCTATGCGCCGTCGCTGATGCTGCCTTCCAGAGTGATTGATGTCCCGCTTCTGAGCCCCCGCCTCGCTTCCACCGCCATGCGCGCTTTGCAGGTCGACGCGGAGCTGTCTCCTTTGGTGCGGCGCAATTTCACCTTGGTTGCCAGCGGCGATGTTGCTGAAGAGCAGAACAGCGGCGCCCAAGATTCCTCCAAGACCATCCTGCGCACCGAGTACAGTGCAACCACCAACCGCATGCTCCGCGTCGCCGTCAATGGCTTCATGGAATCCCTCGGGGTGGTGCTGCAGGTGATGCAGGAATTAGATGTGGATGTGCTTGAGACAAGATCATGACCTGCACCAGATACTGCCACTCAATGCAGACCCAGTTAGGAGCGCAATGAATCAGCCACGGATAACATGATGGGTCAATCGATCAATGTTTCTGCATCTCTACAGTGGCGGCATAGCTTGCCATTTAGCATCGACAGTCGTTCGCACAGTTTTGGTCTCGAAGCGATCTTTGTCTTGGTACAGGTTGCTGATTGCCATCTCGACCAGCCTCGTTCGCAACTTGCTCAGTTCTTTCGTTCACCCAGTTCTCAACTCGCTCCATTTCCGCTCTCCCCGAGCCGACCACCATCTCAGACTCAGAACACCTCTTTGGTGATAGACTGTGGCTTGCGGGTGTCTTCCAAATCCTTTTCCTGCCCTCGAGGCTTCCGATCGGGTTTGCGATAGTGGTACCTGGCGCCACGAAGGATGAAGCATGAATTAGGCACATCAAGACGTGTCTCCGTCCGCTTGATTGGCGGTAGATGTGAGAGAGGGGCATGGCTGATGCTGCTCAGAGCCGCGCCGCCGTACGAGATCATGCCGAAATGATAAGGCACAAATTGAACTCTATCGTTGTTGTCGGCATCCATCACCACGTCATCTCGGGTGTCAGGGTCTGCGCTCGTACCCAGCATCACTGTCGAGGTTTTTCTCTCGGGAAGCCGAGATACGTGCTTCTGACCTTGAGTCTCTGCCGATGCTGGGCTCGGAGAGTGCACCAGGAACTCCACGGTGGAAGACGGGGGAATTATACCACGCGACCCGAGGGCCTCCACGATGCTTTGATCGCTGTCGAGGTCGGGAAATCCAGCCGTCGACTGGGCATCTCGGCCTTCAAAGTTCACCGCAGCTTCGAGGGAAAGGAGGCCTTGCCGCTTCCCCCAACCTCCCCCACCGCCCGATACTTTGAAAAGCTTTGCGCCTCGCCATAACGCCTCCAGGACGCTCAGGGGAGGGTATGTCTGTCCATCTTTGCGACCCTCGTCAGGTGTCATCATTCCTTCAGGGCGTATAAGAGCGTAGACAAGCAGTGGACCCTGAGCAGTGCTCGTAGGATTGCGTTGGATGAATGCATGAACAGCCTTTTCTAGCTCTTGTGAAGCAGGGACAGCTTCAGTGCCGACTTCGATCTGGGCTAAGACGTTGCCCATTGATCCAACCACCTTTCTAGGTTCGGTCAATCGTTGGAGCGGACTGGAGCCCCCCTTCACAATCGCATCTGAGTCACAACCCAGGTCTATCTGGTACGAGGCAAGTGGTTTTCGGTAAAGATAGCTGATAGCTGCGTCTTTGGTTTGGCGGAACGTGATCTTCCAGCCATCCTCGAATAATGTAGTCCGTTGGCCATTCACGAAAATAGTGTTGGCGACCGGTAAGCTTACGTGGCGCGAGGTGACCGTGCCTCGATCGTCGCCGGCGTCAAGATCGCTTGGGCTAGACGCGGTGGCGAACGTGAGCGTCGTGGCCGCGCCTTTCTCTGAGTCGCCGTGCGCTGCCCCTGAAGCATAGAGATAGCGGAATCCTAGGTCGGAACTCAGAAAGACCGCGAGCCCTTCCGTCCCAGTAAGACCAGGCGAGGGTCGGTCGATGCTTGGGGAAACCGGACCAGGTGCAGGAAGAGCATCGACCACGCCGTAAATGCACTTGACGATCATTTCAGAGTCTTTGTCGGAAAACGACCGCCGCCCATGATACAGTGCTGGAAGAAGGCCCTTAAGGAAGTCTCCGGGTTCAAGTAAAGAAGCCAAAGACGGCGTCGTCAACACGACGATCGTCCTCACCAATCCCCTTTTGCCACGATACTTTGGAACGATCGATAGCAGTTGTTCTAGGTCCTGAAGTTGCATTAGAGCTTGTAGACACAAAGTCGTCCACAACGTGGGCTCGTGAGTTGACGAGATGCGTCTTCTGGAGGGACGTTCCACTCACCACGAGGGCCGGATCCTTGGTCAGCCAGGTGAATCCTTCTCGGACGCCTCCGCGGCGATCATCGTAGCGGATGGATTTGCTGCCAGATTGTCGAGGTGGCCGAGGCGTATTGTTCGCCCCGTCCAGAGAAGTATTTGATCCAGACGATCGCCTACGTGAAGGAACACGTGGAGGTATTGCAGGTTGCGGTGCCTCGACCCCTTCGCTTTCTGCAGAAGCTGGGGCACCCAGCGCCACACTTTTGAATAAATGCCGTCTTAGGACGAACGTGCCATGACGGTGGAGGTCAATTGTTGTTTTCCATTGGTGAAAATGCAAGGCTCCCTTTAGCATCGCTTGAGCTCGACCGACACACGAGTCTCAGGAGCGTAGAAGTGGAATGCGAACAAAGCGTGCGTCCCAACAACCACTCGTCGAAAGGAAGAAGACCGTGTTTAATGTTTTGAACGTTTGTGGATAGATTTGAAGATGGCGCGGGAAGGTCAAGTTCAAGGAGAGTGATTTTCTTGGCTGGGGAATGATCCTGGTCTATGAGGGGGAGGCAGGGGGGTCAGGCAAGGCTGCCGGCTGGTCACCTACATCGTCCCTGACCGAGGGGGGCTGAAGACTAAATTCGCCAGCTCAATACAAGAGCAATCGAGATTCAATGTTGTTATCTTCTGTTCTGTCAATCTCTTCTCATGACTATTTGATCTGAGCCACCTCTGTCCGGGCTTTCCACGTTACAGTACATCGTATGGGTGTAAAGCCACCATCATTTCATCCAAAGTAAGAATACACAGCTAGAAAAAATTCAACTGGCTGTCCAAACCGAACTCCTCAGATCTCAACGGTCAGGTACAAATCCCCGGTACTTGATTTACTCGGCGTCAATCGAGCTTTGGTGGATGGCGATCGTTGCGGTACTGCCACTTCGACTGTCTTCGTCTCTGGGGAGGACTCTCCGTGGAGAAAAGTGAGCGTCTTCGGAGGCAAAATGCCCTTGTTACCGCTGGAGGGATTGTTCCTCAGCTGAGATAGGCTCGACGTTCGAGTCTTTGAAGTGGGCGGGATTGGAAACTCGATGGTCGAGTCGGAATAATATCCATCCGAAGAAGTTGTATCTGTTTGCATGAAGCTGGCCTCGGCTCGCACCAGCTCATCCCTTCTTGGTCGGATGGCTGGAGCCGTCCTCGAGGCGGGCATTGGAGGCGATGCTAGACTGGGGGTTGCTCGGAGTTGTGCAGGCCTTTCTGCTTGCCTCGATATGGCCGCTGAACGCGGTATTTGAGGGTATCTTAAATCCTTGATCGGGCTCTCTTGGCCCTGAACTACTCGTTGCATACTCGTAGAGTTGATAGGTGTGGGCGGGTTGGCTCGCAGCCCGAGCTGTCTGTTCAGCTCTTCCGGTGTCGTGTCTTCTTCAATCTCGGTATATGCAGAGCTGATGGAACTTTGTCTCTGCATTGCAGAGATCTCGCTTCGTGCTGTCACTGCCTTTTGCGTCGTTGGGGTGGCCTGAGGTGGACGGGGAGCACTCCTCGGCTGCGTGAGAGGCTCAACAGGTGGACCGCTGGCCCCTCGCAGGGGTAGTCTTGAAGGGGGGTTCTTGCGCAAGACGTTTCTGTTCGCGTAGATTGATGATGAAGGTAGCTTGCGTTCGGCCACCGGGAGAGGTCCTTGTGACGCCATGGGAGAAAGAATGCTGCGTGGTGGTGACACGAAATCGATATTACCGTTGTCATATGTCGGTGTCAGAGGAATCCGTGCACGAGTCGCATTTCGAGATGGGCTTTCTGGCACCGCTGGCAGTTTCAGATTTGGTGGGGGTCCTCGTGGTCTTTTAGCCAGTGGCGGTTTCTCTAGGATGAAGGGCTGATTGTCAACTAGAATCCGCTCAGGCTCTTGTACTCTGATCTGTGGTTCATCATCAAAATCCGTGGCCTCACTAATAGGCCGTTGTGGAAATCTCCTGCGGTCCTTCGTAGTCTCAAGATCGAGTGGAGCAGGTCGCAGTGCTGTAACAGGCACGGCGGGCAATAGGAGAGAGAAACTCTGCTCAGATGATGCGCTCACAGGAGAGTTTTCGCCGGGTATCTTTGGCGAAACAGCGACGCCGATGTCTTCCGGTCGAATGCTCTTTCGCCAGAAGCTTCTCCTTTTCTCTTCTATCGGCTGCTGCGCGCCGTAGAAGCGACCGTTCGCACTGGGCACTGCTAGCGAAGAGCCAATGTTGGCGAATGTCGGGGAAGCTTCCTTGGGTGGGCTTTGATAATTTGGGGGAGGTGTCTGCTCTATCACCCTCGAGCGCCTCTGACTTCGACGGCGTTCGCGGCGCCGTCGGCGCATCCATAAAGCAAGCATGAACAGACCAAAAACGATCACCGCCGTAGCGGCCCCACCGACGGCTATTCCGGCTATTTGAGGGGTTGTGAGGCCTCCCCTAGAGGAGGCTGCACTGGACATGGCACTGGCACCAGATGCTGCTGTAGGTCCCAGAGACATGCCTGAAGTAGAAGAAGCAGCTTCAGACGTCGATGTCGCGGATGGTGTTGCTATTATCCAGGTTGGACTATCCGTGGCCATCACAATCGTACTGACTTCCTCTGTCGATGTTGGATTGCCGATTGTAGCCGGGAGGCTGTCCATGGTGGAAGACGCAGAGGTAGTGCTCCCGATGATTGTAGCTGTAATGGTTCGAGCTGTTCGCGGTTGGGCGTTTGCTATACCATCACAGATATTATACACATCCACGTCCGACTGATCCTGTCCAGTACAAGAGGCCACGACGCACTGTACGGACCCTTCTCCAATTGTGAGCCCAGCAATATTCGGCTGCGTGCACAGGTAGCTGAGATCTGAGGTGTCGGTGCAGGTGGCACCTGGGTAGTTGTGATCGGCGAAGGACGCAATGCAACTGACTGCGCAACTTGGGACTGCAGAGAGGATGGATTGAGGGAGGCAGGTATTTGTCGAGGCTTGTCGGACACGGAGCTCGAGCCCATCGTGAAGAATCGACGCCGCACTCGGAGGGGACCATGTAGGGTATCGCATGTCGAGTGGTTCGCCTTTGTCATCGTTGGTGGCTCATGCCTTCGAAAGGTCCGTTTGCGGAAATCTTCTGTGAACGGCCACAGCGCGACTGGTTTGCAGGTAAACAGTGTTCAACAGCAGGGAAACGATCTTCAGCAGCGAGAATACGGGGAAATTCGCTGCTGATATGCGGCGCGAAGGCAGTCTGGGGGTCTTCATCATAGGGTTTACACCTTGGCCTTACCTTACCCCTCGAGCAGGGTGGACATAGAATTTTTGTCCCTGAGCATGACATTCTCGCAGTCGTATGACGATGGCGGCTTCGATACTGAACCGCGATAGGTTGTATAGCCTGAAACCCAGGAAGCATCATGGTGGACATGGTCGAATGTGAAGCATTGGATGAAGCGTAGTCGCCGAGCCAGCGGTTAGGGATTGTCCTAACCGACCGTCAGGAGTCGTCACGTGCACTAGCCTTACCGTGTAGGCCTGGTCTGCCCGGAATGGGCAATGCCCGTAGGGCTCGCAGCGGTTACGGAAGACTGGGCGCGAACGGGCGCGACCGGGCGCTTCCTCGCAGATTGATGATGAACAAGATGCGATCGTCCAGGTTCGTCACCACTGCAATCTTTCTTGTGTTGCCCTATGTGCTTGAGGTGTCTTGCACGTTGGATCCTGATCCTCAGAGCTGGGATTTACTCTGCGCTGGTCACGGTTGCCTCGGCGCCCTACTGGACCATTGTATCATCTCCCTCTGGATCCGGCGGTTTTTGTCATCCTGCTTCAAGATAACATTGGCAACGTTTGGTCACCCGGGATGTTAAGATTGCAAGTCACTCGATCTAGCCCCAGATGACGCATACCACCGTTGAGAGGCTCAAAAAGCCGGAATTCCCAGCCTCAAACCAATGCTAAGACTGGATCCGAGGGGTCCGGATATGCCAGCTCCGAGGAACCCGTTTGGTTTCACCATCGTCTGCAAGGCTGTCGGAATTAGTCAAGTCGAGCTCTCCCATGCACGGGAAAAGGCACAAACAATAGAAACTGATGACTGAGAGGTAAAAGGTTGTCTCATTATGCTGAATTAAGCTGTGTACATCCACACCACGTGCAGCATGCATGTCCTTGTTGCGCCGAAGTTGGACGGAAATGCTCCCATCCGTCCAGCAAACGAGTTGTACAATAGCCCATGTCACACCACCCTATCCAGATTTGATTGCCCGTCTGTGGCCAGGCAAACCTTGTGCTCTGTCAACCGAGGAGGCCGATCTGGTGCTTAATCTGTCATGGTAGGCGTGCCGTGGAAGGTTTACGTGTATCATGCTCTGAGAATCACAAGCATTGGGGATATCAAGAGTTTGACAAGGTGGGGTCGGTCCTTGCCAGAAGCTGGTGGATCGTAGCGGGCGTTGAGAGGCTTGGGGTGCTCATCGCTTAATACTTCAGGATAATGTAGCTGTTCGTGCGGTTAGCATGCATTCGGCGTGTTTCTGTAAGATTGGCATGGTGCGCCTGAACATACAGCGCGTGGATGATACCCGGAATGTAACCCAGGATCGTAAGCAGGATGTTGATGAAGAAATCCGCATTGCAACCTCTCTCGAGGAAGACACCGAGAGGAGGGAGGATGATGGCGAGGATGATCTTGCAGATGTCGCTGTAAAGCGTGGTGTCAGCTCTGCGGGCGCACTGCGCGGAAGTGAACGGAACGCGCAGTCAACAACTTACGATGCGGTGAACGGCATGTTGACGGTGTTTTGGTTGTCTCGAACTAAGAGAATTGACTTGTGGAGTAACAGAAACAGGTGCGAGGATATCTAGAATGAAGCGATGGTCGACGTGAAAGCAGAGTGTGGTGAGAAGAAACAGAAGGCAGGAAGATTGCGCGACGGGAGATACAGCGGGCCTATTTAGATGACGAGCCCGTCACCCGTAGGATGGCTGGGGGGCGGATGCAGTCACCCACTGGCCAACCCGCAGTCCCTCGTCCAGATTACGAACAATCCTGCCTGCATCTTGGCCGCTAATTTTGCCTAGCCTGGACTTTCCGGGCACGGTTCAAGGAATGGAGGACATGATCGAGCCACATGACGTCTGTTTCAGCGTGCAGACCCAGAAGTATCTCTCTCAGGGCCGCTGCTATTCATGGCCTGAGACGCCACAGCTGTTCCTAGAGTGACGCAATCTGACGAATCAATACATCATTCGGGAAATTAAGCATTTGGCCTCGTCACCTGCACCGCCACAAACTGTGGCTTGCACGGCTTGACACTCTACGATCTTCGGCTGGTCCTCCGCGATATCCGTGCTCACCATTGCTGGCTCGTCAAGCCCTTTGACGTGGGCTGATGTGGCGTAGGCGCACGAAGTTCTGCAGGACATGGAAATGAAGATCCGGCAACGACTCGACCATCCATTTATCGTGGGACTTATCCTCCGTGTCTCGTTCTTGTAAAGTGCATCTACACAGCACAAGCAGACAGCAGGCAGAAAGGCCTCCCTGTTGTTCGCCCCGTCCAGCTGCATGGATTTGCTCTTCGACCTTAGAGGCCCATGGCCGAACAGGTAGGTAGGGACATACACAGTATTGCGTCATCCTCATTGGACTAAGGCCTGTCCCATGTTTGCTCAATAATGGCAGAACGCTGCTTACAATCCGACAGTCTAACCCGAAGCCAAAGTAAACCTGCCCTGCTGCGTACTAAAGCTCTCTACACCCGTCTACCATACCCCTGATACCAACCCGGCCTCGTCAATCATGTCTCGCTCCCCAAGACTTGTTCCTCCAGATGAGGTCCTCCTCCCCATGTTGGCTAGAGGTGGCTCAGCCCTGGTTTATCGGTCCAGCACACACCCCAAGGAGGTACTCAAAGTGCCGATCAAACTGGACACCACGGGTTGTTCGAGCGCAACTATAAATTTGCCCAAGAGGATGAAGAATTTTCCCAACAGTGTCACGATCGCGAGAGGGAAATCTATACACTCTTGCCGCCACACGAAGGGGTCCTGGCTTCTATCGACGCCTCGGCCAAAGGTATCCGATTTCCTTTTTTCCAGAACGGTGATTTAAGAACATATCTCCAAGACCACAGTCCGCAGATCTCAATGTTGACACGCGAGCAATGGATCCGAGCTGCTGTCGAGAGTATCGCCTTCATCCACTCGTTTGACATTTTGCACTGTGATCTAAGTGCTCGCAACTTTCTAGTCGCTGACGACCTCAGTCTCAAGCTGTGCAATTTTGCGGGTTCCATAACTGTCGGCCACCCTCCATTGGTTTCCGAAGAGGTCAGATATCGGAAGGTAGAAGGAGTTACCAGTTCGACTCAATCTACACAAACGAGCTCTTCGCCGTCGCCTCTCTAATATATGAGATTATTAACGGGCTCCCGCCGTACCACGACCTAAGTGACGAGGAAATCGAAGAGCGGTACGGCAAACAGGACTTTCCCTCTCTGGAGAATCTCCAGTATGCTCAGGTTATTGAAAAGTGTTGGGCCTCGAAGTACGATGATGCTGAGGCTGTACTCAAAGATATCCGGCGCAATCAACAGGACAGGGACCCGCATGTGGCCAGGTATGACTGGCAATCCCTGTGCAATCACTTGACCCGGAAGGCCGTCCTAGTCATACCTTTCAGCATGTGTTTGCTCATATATTGGCCTTGATGATGGAGGAAATAACTACATCACCGTGCATTGAATCTGAGCCATTCCCACCACCTCCGTTCGGCGCGCTCTTGAAATCCTCTCGACGTGGACACGCTTTCTCCCAACCATTCGACGCCGGTATCCTCGCTCGCTGCGGGACAGATGAAACAGATGCCGCGTCGTCGGTCAAAGATAATTCTCGTTAGCGACGAGCACGGCCGGTATTTGGTGCGTGTCCTGCCATGCTGCTGCAAAGACAGATAGCGGCAGTTGGCTTTCACTGTAGACAAGTGGTCAGTCGACCCAGTAGTCTCGCTTTTATGCTTGTTTAGGAGGGGGCACGGGGATAGTCGTGAGAGTGAGGAAGAACATTGCGCCTGGCGTGGTAAATGCTCAAGAAGCACGGCCTCATCACCGAAAGCTTTCCGGACTACTTGCTAGCTGGCCCCTGTGACACTAGAAATGATCGCGTGTTCGGGCCACTCGGCTGGCTAACAAGTTTGACCCCATTTCATCTCCCGTGTAGAGCGACAGATCAGGACCATATTCCCTCCTACGCGCTTGAAATCGCTCACCAATCCTTCGAAGAGACTCACTCAGCAGGAACAAATCGTCTCCAACAGACTGCGTCACTAACCACAGTTTAGCCGGGAGCCCGGAAGCGAGCCAACTACGTTTCTCGCAAGGAAAGATCTCGTAGTTTCAATCCTCCTCCCCCCACCCAAGACGAGTGTGCCGTGCTTTTGCCTCGTCCTTCCGATACGAGGGTGAAGCAGGAAGTCGGGAGCAATCATGCCTTGCACCTCATCGAGCAAGTCTGCGCTTCTCCTGTATGACTGACACCTATCCACTTTCATCCACAGTAAGCTGGCAGAGCAATGGCTCCTACAAGCCCGACTTCCACGAGGCCTCACTTCCTACGCGCCTTATCATCTCCCTCGACGAAGCCCACAAAAGACAAGCCTCGACTCTACATTGCGCTTTATCCGCGTGGGGGCTCTTCAACGACTTCTTCCTTCCGCAACGTCTCCAGCTGTGACTCGTATCACTGGGCTCTCGTCGTCGGCCCTCAAACAGCTTGGCGAACAGACGGGGGAACGCGGTACCATGTGGCCCACCTCGAGGAGGACTCGGACAGGTATCTCTACGAAGAGCAAGACATCCCTTTGAACATTGTGGCGCAGAAATGCCTTGTCCGCGTCGCGGTCTGCAAAGTCACGGACGAAGCGCGCCTGCAGTCCATCCTGCGGGACATGCCTATTCGAGGCGACGACTCGGCATTCAACTGCCTCACATGGGTGCGCGAAGCGTTTCGCAAACTGCACGACGACGGCAAGGCGGTGAAGAGCTATCTAAAATCAGACGACTGGGACGATGTGGAGAAGTGCGCCAGGAAATACTGCAAGCGGAAAAGAGATGCAGGCCGATTCCAAGAGGGTGCCGCGGTCAACAACAACAATGGGGGAGCCGCGAACTGGGATGTGAAAAAGATCAGCACGTTCAACTTCTGGGAGAATCGCGAGACCACAAGTTGAGCGTATGCAATCAACGAAGAGCAGTGCATGACTGGTTAATGGTGTTTTTCATTAAATGCATACTAAGTGCAACATTAGGATATGAGTGCCAATGACTTTCGCCCTGTGCCTTGTTGGTGCAGTTCCGTAACCCGCGCAATGAATTTCTCGGGTAACCCGAGACAGTTTACGCCTTGGCCAGCAACGAGACTCTGACTGCATTCGAGATAACGGGTCCGGAACTCGATCCACAGAGTGCTGTCCGGGGATTGTGCAGTGATCGAAGGGCGGGGAAAGTATGGGTCGTTCCTCAAGAACGCACAAGCGGCTTGCTCGATGCTTGCATCGTCCATGGTCAGCGGCTTGCAACAGTCAAAATCCAGGACCCACAGAGAGTGAGTTCCCAAGATGGTATGTGTGTATCTGCCACGGGCGATTTCTGCTTCCGTTGGAACGCCCCCTAGCACAAACTCGATATCGTTGGCGTCGATCTTCGCAGTCCAGTGCATCGTGGCGAGCGTCTCGGCCATTGCACGTGCGTACTCCAAAATTGGAAGCTTGAGGTCTTCTGCCTGGTTGAGATGCAAGGGGTAGTTGCGCAGGGAGAAGAAGTTTCGTCCTCTCCGGGCCTCGTACTGGATCTTTCGCCGGCCCAGGTACGGGCGTACCAGGCAGTCCCTGTCAGCGTCGTTGGCCTTGATAGTCGCAATTGACGCGGGTGGACAGTACCGGTCGATGAGACGGTGCCTCACCTCCTCCGGCAAAGGTGGTATGCGTTCGGCGCAGAGCACGTTGCACGCAGTGTAGCCGGTGGGAAATCTGGTCAGATTCGTATCTGTTGGACTCAATTGAATATGTTATTACTGAAACTATGAAATTGTGCAACCACAGCTGTGTGTGTGTGTGTGCGCAACGCAGTGCACGTGATCGCGCCAAGGCTTGCAGGCGAGGTGCAACACCCCCCCACACCAGTTGCGCGAGAAACGAAATGCCACAGCTGTCTCGCCTAAGAAATATGAAAAACAAGAAAAGGCATCACACCCATGTGTCCTCGGCTTCCTGTGGCCGAGTAATCGTGTAAAACAAGCAATCGCCCCGTAGCAAACTTTTCTTGATTTCCTTCAACAAAACTTTTGTTACAAACCAATCTTCGTGTGCCTGAAACTCACGCATAACGCCTTCTTGCGCTCTGATTGGTCAGTGTAAACACACACCATCATCTCTTGCATGCCTGGTGCTCGCAATTGCAGCACAAAATGCCTTTTGTAACCGCGACTTCTGAGTGTTCTTTGCGCCTTTGCAATAGCACTTCATGCCTTCATAATATGCCGTTTGCGCAATAAGATGCTGGTAGAGGTCTTCGCGTAATGCCCTCTCTCACGTGATAATTCACGCCTTCGTAATTACGCACTCCGAACTGCGCCCTCTGTGCCTCTTTCATCGATTCAACACCTCTTGAACTGTCATCATATTGAGCATACGACGAAATTTGTCGAACTCCGCTGGTAAGAGAGGCTTCGTGAGACCATCTGCCACCATCTCCTCCGTATTCAAGTATGACATGCTGATCGTACGGTCAGAGACCTTCTCTTGCGTGTAATGGTACTGGAATTCGATATGACGACTCCGACTGTGCGCGCCAGGGTTCTTTGCAATGGCAATTGCTGCCTCGTTATCGGCAAAGAGGTTTGTTGGTGTTGTTTGCGCTCGTCCCAGCTCGTTCATGAATTGTCTGAGATACACAGCCTCCTTCGTTGCATTGCATTGCCCAATGTACTCCGCCTCTGTTGAGGACGTCGCTGTCGTTCTCTGTTTGCGCGAGGACCATGAAATTGGCCCATCCGCCAGTGTGTAGCAATACCCCGACGTCGACTTGGTGTCAGTCGAATAACGGTCGCCGTGATTACTGTCTGTAAAGCCTTGAAGTTCAGTGTTCCCTCTGGCACTGTACACAATGCCCCAGTCTCTCGTGCCCGCCAAGTATCGGTAGAGGTGATTCATGCCCTCCATCGCTGAGGGAGAAGGATTGGCATTAAACTGACCAAGCTTCGAATGTGCATAAGCGATATCAGGTCTTGTTTGTGTGGTCAACCATCCCACAGACCCATTCATCTCTTGAAAGCGCCTCAAGAGGTCATCCGGGCACTTTTCACCCTGCTCTCGAGATGATAATACCAGCTTATCATGGTATGGTGTTGAAACCGCTCTGCTGTTCGAGAATGCGAACTTCTCGAGAATATTGAGGCAGTACTCGGTCTGATGAATAAAGACCTTTCCTGGCATTCGGAGGATTTGTATGCCCACAAACGCTGTGAGCTCGCCAATATCCCGTAACTTGTAGTTGTTCATCAATTGCTGCTTTGCGGAGAGAATCTTTGCCTTGTCATCACCGAATAAGGCCAAATCGTCAACGTACAATATGATAATGACCCCCTGCGCATTAATAAAGACTGACGCGTCCCCTTTGCACTGACTGAAGCCCATCTGCGCCAGCTTTTCTGAAATATGGAGATACCACTCTCTCGGTGACTGACAGAGACCGAACAAGGCCTTCAGCAGTCGACAACATGTTCCGGGTTTCTCAAAACCTCTCGGATGCACCATGTAAACAACCTCCGCCAGTTTGGCATTGAGGAAGGCATCAACAACGTCAAGTTGTGCCGATTCATAACCTTCAAGACACTGTATGGCCAACAATAGTCGAATCGAACCAGATCTGGCCGTTGTTGCATAGACTTCGTTGTAATCAAGACCTCTTACTTGCTTGTTGCCGTGAACAACCCATCTCGCCTTCAGACGATCTGGTTTCTCTACCAAGACCCAATGGCCTGTGAGAACGTTCATATCATTGTTTCGTTCGACAACCTCCCATGTATTATTATCGACATATGCCTCGTATTGCATCTTGATAGTGTGAGCCCAGCGTTCCTTGTCTGGACCCCCCATTGCCTGTTTGTAAGACAACACCTTATGTCCTGTAACAGCAGCTGCGTCCATAGTCATCTGAACCGCAGAGGCCTCAAGTTGCTGTCGTCGGTTCTCGAGAACCTTTGCTGTTGGACGAATAACACGTGTCGAACGCCTCAACACTGGTTGTGGTTCCTCCTGCACCCCCAGAGGCTGTACGTCCTCTTGAACTTGCTGGTGTTCGACTTCTTCGCGAACCTGTTCAATTGCGGGTTGGAGGGCTTCCTCATTGTCGTAATTTGGTTGTGATTGAGGAAGATGAAAGTCGTGAGGTTCTTCACGCTGGTATGTTGAATATTTGACTAAAGGAGCCTCGAGGATGTCCCCGTCGCTGTCATCGACCTCTTCGATAACTTGAGGAATGAATACAGCATCCTCGTCCTCCTGTATGATTAAGTCCTTTGTTCGCAGCACCCGGCGTGCCTTTGGGTCCCATACCCAATAAATCGAGGTTGACGCAGTGTATCCAACCAAGATACCCGGGTCCGAACGGTCTGCCAGCTTCCCCTGGCGTTTCTCTTTGGGGATGAAGACATACACTTTGCTTCCAATAATTCTGAGGTGTGAGAGGTCTGGCTTGATGCCATGTAGCTTCTCATAAGGTGTCTTGAACCCGATGGACCGATTCGGACTTCGGTTATGAAGATAACAGGCTGTTGCTGTAAGATTCTCCCACAAAAAGTCTGGTAAACCAGCGTCCTTCTTCATAGCACGAACTTTGGCCATGAGAGTGCGATTTAGACGTTCCGCAACGCCATTTGACTCTGGTGAATATGCGACTGTCTCCTCTTCATAGAGACCGGATTGTTTGAGGAAACCCTTGAGTTCTGAACCATCATACTCGCCCCCGTTGTCGAGACGAGCTCTCTGAATCGGGAAACCCTCCATTGATTGACTGTTGAGATAATGCTTCATCGATAAGACGGCATCAGACTTATGCTTGAGGAAATAAACCACTGCAGCCTTTGTGAAGTCATCTGTGACTGTGAGGATGTAACTGTTACCCTGTAATGAACGTGGTTTAATAGGACCAGCAATATCAGTATGAATAAGCTGTCCTCTTGCTGTTGAGATACCACCAGTCCGACCATTGCGTGGTGATCGAGTTTGGTTTGCCAAAATGCAGTTCTCACACCCCCCATGATAGGAATCGCTGAATTTGACCCCATCAGCGCAATTGCGCAGCTTCTTGATGTAATCAAGTGAGAGATGGCCCATACGCCGATGCCATAGCTTCGCAGACTCTCCTGCCGTAATACCATATGCTGAGGCCTCTCGATGGGTCTCGAGTATTGGTGATTGGACCCCTGTGGTTGAGAGGAGGTATCTTCGACCCTTTTGGTCAACATCAGCTAATTTGATACCACCAGCCTTGTATAGGCCTGGTTCAGCCATTCCGAGGAGTTTGTAGAAGACAGGCGTCATCTCTTGGTCCGCCAAAGCCTTTACCGAGAGGAGATTGACGCTGAGATCCGGAAATAACCAGACATTGTTGAACCGAACTGGTATCATGACCCCTTTGCGGAGACACTCAATAATAATGTCGCCAAACCCCCTTGCCTCAATTGCGCTGCCATCCGCAAGCTTTGCAGACATTTGCGAGGGCTTAAAGTTGAGATAATTGCTTCTATCATAAGTCATATGATGGGAGGCACCACTGTCGATCAACCACCCTGCCTCTTTATCCTCTGGGCCAGCGACCTTTGCATCAGCAATCCCGATAGTAACATTCATTGCATAACCATTGCTCTGTGCCGCAGAGGCGAAGCTCGATGCCCCCCCAGATTCATTGCCCTCTTTGGATGCCGACATGGCCTGTTGTATTTGAAGTAAGAGCTCTGGAGTAATCTGGGTTAAATTTGCGGTATTGGCAGTGTTATTCGGTTGTTGAGAGGCCTTGTTACCCTCTTTGTTCTTTGCGTTCTTTGGATTGTTGTAACAGTTCTTCCATGCATGTTTGTTGGTCTTGCATGTACGACAAGCCCAGTTCGTATCACTCTCGTTCGTAGAGGACTGGTTGTTACCATTTGTGGAGGAATTGTTGTTGTTCTGGCCGCGATTGGTGTTATTCTGACGATTTCCACCTCCTTGTCGTTGGCCTTGTGCCTTAAAGGCATTCGATTGGTTCTGGTTGTTGTTCGAGGACGAACTGTTGTTGTTCTTCCGTCTCGAATCTTCTGCAAAGGCAAAGCTGATCGCCTCATCCAAAGAGGATTGGTTGACATTCCATTGCAGTATTGTGGCCTGTAAAATATCCCAGCCATCACCAAGACCAGCAACGAATATTGTAATCCAGAAGTCTTCCGAGAACTTCTGATTCAAAGCATCAAAACTCATTCTGTTGGCCTTGATCTTATTGATGTACTCCTCAAGAGTATTACAGTCCTTCAGCTTTGTCTTTCCCAGTCGTACCACTTGGTGAAAAATTGCCTGAATTCCGGTTTGTTGGTAGGCGTCATGGAGGATCTTCATAGCACCTCGTGCCGTTGTTTCGTTGGCAATAAGCCCCTTTGCTGTATTGTTGCAGAGACTGTAAATAATACCAAAGGCCTTGCTATCGATAATTTCCCATTTCTCGAAGCGTTCCTTTTGTCGAGCATTCCATTGCGTACCATGCTGTTGAATTGTCGCCTTGTCGAATGAGGTTACATTACCCTCTTTGTCGACTGGGCGTGGTCTGGTCTCTGCAATGAAGTTGTTGGTCGCTTTGTATGCTTCATCTTGACTCATCTGAGCAGGGTCTTTCTCAGATGTCTTGGTCAGAGCTGCATAGCACTCCTGTGCTCGAAGTTGCATATGAATTGCAGGTACCCATAGTGCAAAGTTTGACTTGCCATGCAAGATGACTTTATTGTTGTCATTCCCCCCCATATTGAGGACCACCCTGTAGTGACTTTATGCCAGGAAGACCTGTTGTGCTATTGCCAGCCTCGTGCTGCGTGTTCCACCTTTTCTGGGCCCGATCGCCGGCAAGGGGAGATAATTTGGTTAGTTCGCTCACGAACAAGGTTTTTGTCGACCAATTGGCTGAGAACGGGTCCCTAAAACAGCCCCGTTATCCCTGTAATTGTTGAAGAAGGATGACACCCTATTGAACGACGCCCCTGCACTTGCAGACGGCCCGAAGAGGTGTTGGTTGTTGAAAACCCAGCGATTTGGTGCCCGGCGTGCCTATCCAAGTAGCGCAACACCTAAAATGCCCCCAAAACCCAGCGATTTCGTGCAACACGGAAGTATCGCCTCCGTTGCCTTACGGACGGTCGATATGCGTTCAGCGAAAGAGCAAAAGGATGCTCATAACCTGTTGGACTCAATTGAATATGTTATTACTGAAACTATGAAATTGTGCAACCACAGCTGTGTGTGTGTGTGTGCGCAACGCAGTGCACGTGATCGCGCCAAGGCTTGCAGGCGAGGTGCAACAGTATCCCACCAGCTGTCGTCGTTCTTGACGAAATTCGGCCACCGTGGCACGCACACACTAGCCTCCTGTAAGGAGGTCTCTAGTATGAGTTTGTGCATGTTGTAGTCGTTAAGGAGAGACCGCCCCGGACCGCCATCCTCTCTCTTCATCGCCATCGTGCCTCCTTCGGCTGCCCACACAGATCCACAGAAACCCTGGCCTATGCGGCGGAACTTGGTAGACGTGCATTCTTGCTGAAGAACGGATCCCATACTAGTGAAGAGTGGCTGTCATGCAGTTGGTAGTGAAAGCCTGCTGTGTGTTAATATCGTGATTGTGATTGCTAGAGTATCAATGTCTCGGCCGACCGAGACGGACGGGATCGCCATTATAAACACACGGGTAGTCAACCTGAAGAAGGCTGGCTGCGTTAAAATCCAAGAGCCGGCGAAATGAAGCCGTCGTGAGCCTTCTATGCTTTCACGACGTCTGGGGTCTGGTTACGAGATTTAATTGGCGTCCAGGATTTCTAGAAACGCTGTTAGTCCAAGCTTTTGCAGAACCAGCAAGCACACTCTTGTGGTTAGGCCGGGTTGATCAGATCTACTCGTACTCGTCTGGTACTGTACCAGTTGTCAAGATTTAGATGTTTCCACTCGTGCCAATCACGTGGCTGACCTGGCTGGACCTCAAGCCCTTGCCAAGCCTCAGTTCCCAATCAGGCAACTGCGGCGAATTCTCATCTCCGCACTCGCACAAACCCAACTTTTTCGATTCCATCGTCAATTGGCAGGTCGCAATACACCCATCCATCAAAGGCGCAGGATATCAACTTCTTTGCGACCTTTCGTTCCGTTCTCATTCCTTGCTTACCTATTTGCCCTTCGAAGCCTTAAAATCTTCATATCTTCACAATGTCCGCCGTCAAGGTAAGCATCGCTCTCCTCTCTGGGGCGCCCATCCCAAGCGAACCGAACCGAACCGAACGGAATGGCTTTGCTGGCAATGAGCTCCCCCGTCTGTTCGTTTCATTTCCGCGACTCGACTCGACGGGGCACATGCATGCAGTAGGCTAAGGTTCTCGTTCTTTCGGCGGAGGATAGGCTCGCGGGACTGCGCAAAAGGCCACTGGCGCCTCCAAGGGCGGGAAGGCTGCAAAGGGCGCGAAGGTCACGAACAAGGTACGAATGCATATCCACCTCCTCTTATCCGTCTATACTCCCTACGCCGCCTCTAGCTTGAGCACACACGCTGACCCATAACCACAGTACACGATCAACTGCTCCCAACCCGTCAGCGACAAGATCTTCGACCTCGGCGCGTTCGAGAAGTTCCTGCACGATCGCATCAAGGTCGAAGGCCGGACGGGCAATCTCGGCGACAACGTCGACATCAAGCAGGTCGGGGATGGCAAGATCGAGGTCGTCACCCATATCCCATTTTCGGGCCGCTATTTGAAGTATCTGTGAGTAGTGGTCCCAGTCATTCAATATCTCAATAACTCCCTTTGCCTTATTTTGGTTCCGTGCTGTGATGTTGTGTGAGGATCACTGGCTAACGCGATCTGCCACTATCTAGGACCAAGAAATTCCTCAAGAAACAGCAGCTCCGAGATTGGTTGCGCGTGGTCTCCACCTCCAAAGGCGTCTACGAGCTGCGGTTCTTCAACGTCGTCAACGAGGAGGGTGACGAGGATGAGGACTAGACGTGCAGCGAGAGAATACCTTGCCACGAGGACGACCGGTACGGCTGAGAGGGATGTGGACGGGGAGCGGAGAGCAGAATGTCGAATAGCGTCCGCGAAGAATGTGGCCCTGAAACATCACACACCCGGAGACGAATGATACAACGAGTCGGTGGACATGGAGGGAAATGGCACACGCATGCATGCGAGTCACTTCGGCGCCATCTCCGCACCACGAGGTCTTCCTTGGCACGCCGAGTCCTCCTTCTGTTTGCTTGGTCTTTCATCGGGCGAGAACGGTCATTGGGATTCTGTGATCGAGGTCCTGATTTCCAACTTCCAACTTGCAGCTGTGTAAAGGTTGGCATAGAGGTCACTCTGGTATGTCAGTCAAAAAGCAGGGATCAAACAACCATGATAAGCCATCATTTTCGCGTTTGTCCGTCTAACGAAGGTCAAAGTTCCTTCATACCCATTCCTCTGCGAATTCCTCTTGCGTGCGTAGCTTGTGATCCGCGAAGAGGCTTCATCCAATTATGAATCATTCAAGCTTGCTGGGTAATGGGAAGTTTGCTCAACGTGCCAACTATGTACGTACATACTCTACCTCGCCCAAGTCTTCGATCGTTTCACCCATTCGAGACGGGTGTGCCGTGGGTGGGCAAGCCAACAGAGGCACGCACGCACAAGCGCTCTAGTTTGGAAACATGAATAGTTCGATGGTAAGGGCGCGCTGAGCTGATGCTCCTCGACCGCGTGAGTTCAAAAAAAAGAAGATCTGCATTGGCAAGCCAGTGTCGCTGTCTCGCCTTTTGATGGGCCACGTTTGATCATCCTTTATTTCGCATGAGATGGGATATTACTACCTTCTGCTCTGGCTTGCGCCCCATTTTGCCGCTGCTCTGGAGAGAGTTCGCTGATCTTCTGTTGGGCGATGGTGATGTCGAGCAGTCTCCCAGGTCAAACTCGCTGATACAAATGGATCTGGTACCTCATGTTCTCCAGCTCGATGGGATACTTCAGTAGCTGCTGGTTCAAGCGAAACCATCTCGAATCGTCACTCACGACTTTGTTCCACTTACTGGTGTCACCATCACAAGCCACTTTCAGCAGGGTGTGGTCGAGAAGCCACTTCATCGGATACTCCTTGGTCTTCGAATCGTCTGCCTTACCAAGCTTGACTTCAGAATAGCTCCCGGGGCTGTCCACGACAAGTAGCCAAGAGCCCAAAGAGATGGACTCGGTAAGCGCCAGGAGGAACGCCGTCGCTCGCGTAATGGAGGCTGAGAAGAGTTCATTTAGCGTGAACATGATCGTACAGAGATGCACGTCCTGCAGCATGATCGCCAAATCCGCCTCATTGATGGCGAGGACATCATGCCGCGAAAAGCGGACGTCAAAGGAATCAGGTGAGACGAATGCTTTATTCGCCATCTTCGCGCTCTCACTTGCATAGGCGGACAACTCAGGCGGCGTGCGGAATGCATTCGCGAGGCTTTGCAGGCATGTTGACCAGTCTGCGATATCGACGACGTGGACATTCATTGTAGCCAATGGGGGGAGGATCGTTTGTGCTGCAGCCGCACATGCAGCCACTTCTGCCCCTCCGCCACCTCCAATGCAAACCACTGTACAAGCGCTTGTAAGTGAATGTGGCTCGCCTGGCGATAACGATGAGTTTGGACTCGATGGCCACGCTACCATGTCAGTCGGGGCAGGCGCTGAACGTTCACGAAGTTTGCTCCACGCCTGCTGCAGGTCGCCGTGTAGGAAAATGCTCGTATAGCCGAGTGCACGGCTGGCGCTCCACCTGAGTGCATATGCATCAAGATATTCTGGCTTGGCGAATGCGCGAGAAAAATCGCGCTGGAAGAGGTGGCCTTTGACCTCCTGAACGGTGGTTCTGAGGTCGTGTTGGTCATGATCGAATGGAAATGCCCGGCGGAAAACGTCAAGAATCATCTGCTGTAGTTCGAGCGGTAAGTAGGCGGCGTCATTCCCGGGGCGTTGCTGGAGTGCTGGTCTCTGACTTGTGCCGCTGGGTTGAGATTTGGTCTGATGAGTTCGATTGCTTCGATCCTTCTGCTGCTTCGTTGGTGCCATTGCGTCCGATTCCGGGGGCCCCCTGGTGGAAGTGAATGAGCATAGAGCAGGATTGCTGGATTTGACGATCGATCGAAGTCTGCGGGACGAGCGTGCAGTTTCAGCCTGATAATCTAGAATGTTGTGTTACGGTCGGAAGTTGTACAAAAGTCACACAAATTGAGCGGGTTCCGGAGAATATCCCGAGATTGAATTGTTTGTCGTGTTTTTAATCTACCCGGCCGGATATTGTGGTGTGCGACGGCTCTCAGAGGTCGCTGTTGAACGATACTCGAGCTGCGTGCGGCGGCTCGAGGGAAAGAAGATGCGAGCTTGAACCCGAAGTAGTAGTGCGTCGACCTGCAAGGTCGTATGCAGGAGAAAATTTTCGACGTATCTTTCTGCACAAGGAGGGTATGCAGCCTCTCGGCACGAACCAAGGTTCTTTGCTAGATGCACGCCGTCTGCTTTGTGGTGAGCGCCGAGGGTGTCTTGACGTGATGGTCGAGGCGAAAATGGGATAATTGGATCTCAGAAGTTCAGCTTATGGCGGTGAACTGTAGCTAGTGAAAGAACTTCCCCACACAGTTGTGAAGCCACGCCTAGCGATGTCCACGGTTTCACGTTGGATCTGGTTATGCTCGCGTGTGAGTACTGTATCTCTTATCCAGCAGTAACCGAGATTCACGATACAGTTGTCGAGGTGACCGCACGAAGCGAGTTTCAGGCTGAACTCACACTCGTCTCAGCCATTGCCAGCGGAAGAGGCTTGCTTGCCCTTGGGGAGGGAGCATGTCAAGCTGTCGAGCCGATTCGACGGCAGCATCCGCGAACAAATCTGCTCGTCAAAGGTGCGGCAAGTCCATCAAATACGAAGACGGCCGGTCGAGGACGGCCTGGATGGAAGCCTCTTCATCGGTGGTGGACACGCGTGGTCCAGTGAGCATGGACCGCGCAAGGAGTTCCTGCGTTAGCTCGTAGGCGTCGGCTCCGCCAGGAACAGGGACGGGAGCTTGGTGCCTTGTTTCACGCTGATCCTCGACGATCGAGTTGTGTCTTGACTGAAGACAATGCTTGCGAAGAGTACGGAGTACTCGTAGCTTCAGCCACAATCAAGCACAGACGAGGTCGATCCGAAGAGGTGCCACCAGCAGCACAAGCACGGAAACACTGCGGGAATAGTGTAAGGAGAGGGGAAAGTACCAATCTCGTATAGATTGAGCTCATTTTGATCGGCCAGGGCTGCGCCATCTCCCTGTCATCGCTTCATTCAAATGGCTGCCACGGGGGTCACGCTACGAGATTGACAACGTCAATCAATCACCCAGAATACTCCCTTCTGCAGGCGAAGAACACTGTGCACCACGAGCCCGTTGAGTGTCTGCAGCCATGCCTCGAGCATGCAGGGGGAGCCCAGGGCCGTGCACGCCGTGCGAGTCCTCGTAGCAAATAGACATTCCGTTCTTCATCGATGCGCACGTCAGCGCGATATTGGCATACGCAGCCCGTACATCATGGTCTCATTGGAGGCCGCAACATGGTCGCAAAGGATATCACAGTCCCCCATGGATCTGCTTGCGAGTTGCCACCACGCTTTGTTGGCAGGAGGATTCGGCAGGTGTAAACCCACCCGTAACGAGGAATCAAAGCCCAAACGGGACTGGTGACATGCCGCTACGGTTGATGAAGCCACCGAAAGTTCGCCTGGGGCACGCCTAAAAGGTGCCCCTAGCCTCGATCCATCCAGCGCTGAGCCAGAAAGCCCGAGCACCTGACCCAGCCGGCCGTGCTTAGCGGCCAGGTTTCCCGGTGGACTGTGTGCACACCAGCTGGACACACGCACTCAAACTCCATCTGCGTGGCCCTGGTCATTGCAGTCTACTCCTCCATCTCTGACTTTCCTCTCACCACCCTCTCCTCCTCACCACCACCACCACCTCCTCCCTTCCTCGACCTCAAGAGGCCTCTCGTCGCCTTGTGGCTCCTGATAGAAGAAAGTACCTTCATCGGTCTTTCTTCCAGGTCGCCGTCCACTCCTTCAGCCAACCTGCAGCGCTCATCTCGCATCCCTTCGGCCCATCCGGTCCACCTCTCCCAGCTCGGCTGCGACCTTCAATTTCGCGTTCAGACTTGTTTCTCAGGTACCACCTGCAGTAGCAAACAACTCGAGACAACAGGTCCTGACCTCCTTCAGATACACCGTGTACCAGTCATTCTTTGGCAATAGTCGCCCATTCGACCTTCTTTAATGGTGGTAATCGTTCCTTCGTCAGCGCCGCCGCATTCAGCATTGTCCAAGGTGCCGGAACACCTCCTACGCGCTACATTGCACCTTCCTGCTGGCCAGAACAACGATATTACTATTAGGCTTGGGCGGCGGCTTTATTGAACTATGACTTCCATTTCTCTGCCTGCTGCAGTCCCGGTCTTGTCTCCATTCGACGCCGCTCCAGGCACTCCACCTCGATCCTCACCAGCTCACAGACGGAGAGCTTCCCGCAATCCAAATGCGCCTCCTCCGCTACCGACGTTCTCCTTCAATCCTGGCGGAGATGAGAATACTGTAGGAATGGAAGGAATGGATTCCACGATGGAAGCTGTGAACAGTGCGATTGGCGAGGCTGGTCGTCGACCGGCGAAGCCTCTGCCGCTTCCCGATTTCAGGTTCAACCCGGGTGCAGACCTGCCATTCGAGCGCAGTCCGAGCCCGACGCATCCAGTGCTGCAGGAGATGGCTTTGAATCAACAACGCGCCGTACGCTCCGCCAGAGCAGCACCTCTGCCCGCCTTCACGTTCAACCCGAGTCCTGCACCTGAACAAGCCTCTCCTAGCCCCACAAAAGCAGGCTTCGGTGATGTTCAACAGGCCCTTCGAGGTAGTCATCGAAGAGGTGGAAGTGAATTCGTTGGCGGTGGTGGGACTGACGGGCCTCAGATGGTCAGTACGAGCCCCGAGAAACCAGAGTATCGACCTCATCTACCGATATCCGGGGTCAGAGGACATGCACACCGGCGTTCTCAGGCTGTTTCCATATCCGATATCGACACGTCTGGACTGATCAAAGCGAATGCTGTTGCCAAGGCTCGGGCTGGCTCTGCCCCAAGCACACCATCTGACGGCGCAGAGGCCTTCACGTTCCCGCGCAGCAGCCCTCACTCGCGCCAGTCCATGTCAGGGATTGTCAGGACTCCACCTTCATCTCCTCGACGCAGGGGTAGTGCCCCAGGTATTCGTCCTCGCGTCGGCTTTGCCGATCACGTCGATGTTATTCCCAGACCATTGTCCATGATCTCCTCCGAGACCGAAGGTAGCAACTCGACCATTCGGGGATGTCATTCTCTCTCCGGCAGCATCAACTCGATAGCAGCCAGTCCCACACCGAACCCAGCACTCATTGTGAGCCCGTCAAATGGCGCACATCTTTCTCCAGAAAGACCGAAGACAGCAGATGCTCTCTCTAGCTTGTCACCGGGCATGGCTTCCGATAAAACCTTGTCGATGATCAACCTTCCCAAACGCCCACTGTCTGCTTCCGGGTCACCTGGAACCCTCAGTTCAGGCAGTCCTCCCAACAAGAAGAAATACTTCTGGTTCAACCAACCTGGCGGCAGCTCACCACTGACAACTCCCAAGGCCGAACGTTGTGATCCTATGGATATCTTTAGCTCGATGACCCCCGTTCCCGGGCCTTCTGGCGACGAATCTCGGCCACGAACGTCCTCCGGTGTGTCTACGTCCAAGAAGCGGAAATACCATACATGGACATCTGGAATCTTCTCAAGGAAGTCAGAGAAGCGCTCTAGCAAGGTCAAGCGAGGGACGATGCCAGCACCGCCACCGTTAACGAGAACTCCAAGTGATCGTTTGAATGAGATTTTTGATGCGGATGATACAATTGTAATCAGAGAACCTTCACCAGTGACTACCAGGGTTCGAGCTTCCTTGCAAAACATTGCTCCCCCACAGAATTGGGCTTCGACTCCACCGGAAGAGCAAATCACCAGCCCGGTCATCGATTTAGATGCTGCCTTGGGTCCCTTTGGAAGCGAGCAGAAGCTTGCACATGACAGCGCCGTCAAACAACCGCCGAGGCTTGCGAAGCTTCATAGCAGTGAACGCAGAGGGACAGTGGACGCTTTCGGTGCAGTCCATAGGAGGACTGAATCAGCACCTGTGATGCCCGCTGTGAACCGCAGCATTTTTGGCCTACATCACATTGGTAGCAACGCGTCTCTATCGGACGATGTGTTTGATGAAGAGGAGGAGGACAACTTTCTAGCTGGAGAGAGCGCTGCACAACAGCCTTCCATAAACAGTTCGAGTCCCGAGGAGCCTGCTGTGTTGCTGCCTTTGGCGAGGCGCGAGCTGGAACCTACCGAGGGCCTTGGCCTGTCCATGTGCGACAATGCTGGAGACGGAGTCATCATTGTGGACTCAGAGGACGACATCACTCGAGTGGATCCCAATAGGTCATCGAATTCGACAATCGAGGCACCTGTCTTCCACCATTTCGAATCCCAAAAGCGACCCATGTCTTCGCCAATGACTTTTGCGTATCCAGCACCTCAGTCACATTATACGTCGTCGACAGATGGTCGCACAACCTCAGCTTCAATGATGTCATCTCCGGATGCAGACCATCTTTCATTCGATACCATGTCACCACCGTCTCGACTTGTTGGAGAACCGAGTCCAGATATGGTTCTTCGCGCTTCCAATGATGATCTTCCGTCTCTCAGCGACAGCATTTCCAGTGGTGTCATGCCCCGATTTTCAAGCAGCGCAGGGACAAGATCTTCTGGCGAACAACGGTCCGCGTCCATGTGTGTTCCGTCGACTTCGAGGAGATCGGACAGCACTCAAGCGTGGAAACGGTCTAGCTTGGCCAGCCTCAACCGTCTAATACCTGGATCGTCACATGGTAGCAAGCTCAAATTTGAGACTGTCCCCGATGCTGCTGCGCTAGACGAGAAGAGCAGGAAGAAGACCAATCGGCTCAGCAAGCTGATGTTGTTCTGGCGATCGAAAGAGAAGACCCCAAACTGACAAGATGTAGACTGCATCACCCACTTAACGGCTTTATGAACAGCGCCTAGGCGTTCGGAGCTTGACGAATTACGGAATCGGGCCTCTTGGTACAGCATCAGTTGATGCACCGTTTACGACATTTTACGAAAAGGAGGCTGCGTATGGCCTGTCATTCCTTTTCAAACTCGAGTCAATCGTTACAAAACCTTTTTCAACGCGCAGAACAATGCACATAAATCCTGGCGTTTGGAGCCTTTGCTCGACCAAGTCTCGTCTCTTTTGCGGCATTGTGGAAGGGCGTGAAGAACAATTGTCTGATGACAGTGTCTCTTCTCGTCCGACAGGGCTTTCGCCCTTTACATACTTGAACATGAACCATCGATTGTGTCCATATGAGGCATTGGCAGAAATGTGGATGATTGGAAGTGAGCTGGATTGATGGAACGAGCTTCGAAGGGTTTTCTGGACCAGAATAAAACACATGAGATGTCGGTGGAGATGCGCGAAACAAAAACCGAAAAGCTGAAGTATCTTAGCTCTTGAAGCATTGACTGAACATATTGTTCTGAAGACGAATAGAAAGGCTGTGAACCTTGGGCATTGTGTCCGCCTCTGCTTGATGTGTACCATCTCTATCTTTATTGCTTTTTCCCGCGTGGCGGTTGAAGAAGCACAGGGCAACCCGCCGTGTTGTACAAACGTGATCTGTGCCACACTGCTGGCCCGAGGAAATGCAACGGTTCAAGGTGTTATCCAACGTGTCGCGCCACGGCAGCACACCTCACCAATGTACCGCCAGAGCTGGGGAAATCTGGAAAGTAAAAGCTCAAGCACGCAGTATTCGAACTAAGGTAAATTGACTGCCTCTGTCGTCTGAGAGGATGACGGTCAAGTATACAGTCGATCACTGATTTGTTGACGTACAATACCCCGTCCGTACTCCGTAATTCTAGCTGAAATGGCGCGCCAGCTTCAGCTTCATTGCGAGTGAGGGAAGGGAGAGCGACTCGTACACAAACAAACTCCCACGCACGATGAAGTGATTCACGGGGTTTGGACGTGAAAGTAAAATCGGCAGTTCCCGCGTACAATGACAAAGGCTTGGCCCCAAACTGCCTTGCAAGCTCGGGCCCAGTCCTCTTCCTCCATCTTCATTTCTTGCCCTGCGCCGATGCTGTCCTTTTTGGGTTCAGAAACCATCTCTGATTGCTCTACCAGGGTGGTCGAAAAGCAGTCCGATTCCCGCTGTAACCCTTTTTTCTCAAGTCGAGTGATGACTTGTGGACTTTGTCCAACCGTGGAAGCACCTCACTGTGATCTGGGAAAGAATGTCCAACCATCGTCGCCCTCAAACATGTCCCAATCCTGTGCAAAGACCGGACGGAAATCTGCTCGGGCAGCAAAAGGCATGGCGACTCAGCTTGTTCGTGCTGGCTGTCTCTCTACAAGCTGCACAACAAGATTCTACAAAGCATAAAGCAACTTCTTGTAGGTGAATTGGGACCGATGGGGGAGACGAGGCGGTCGCGGTTACGACCTCACCAAGTACTGGGCAGTGATGGACTTCACTGCCTTTGGTTGTGAGAACATGACAGCCTTCTGTCAAGTAAGTCTCACTCTTGCTCCTTCTTACTTCTTGGTAATGCGCGTCCTCCTTTCTTCTTCTTGGTAATACGCGAGCTCCTTCCGACACAAGGCAGTGAGAAAGCACGCCGGCAACATGGCCACGCCCTCCATCCCTGCTTTAACACTCTTGTCACTCGCTGGTGGTGCAAACGCCTACACTCTCCCAGAGCTGCCACCGAATCGCTACTTTGACGACCCCTCGACTGTCGATGAATCACTTGAGCGCTCTTCGCCTGTTAGCAGACAGCTGTCACCCGGAAGTGCCCCATGGGATTTACCGACATCGCGCACGAGGACCGCCCAAGCCGCATCCACAGCTCCAAGTCGAGCCCATGCCCCCACGACAGAGGAGATTGTGCAGCTCATTCTGATCGACGAGGTGCGGACCGCTGAAGATCGATTGGATGCAGATCGAATGGCCTTCGAAAGACAAAAGGAGATTCTCGAAGAGGCCTGGAGGGTCGAAAGGTTGACTCTGGGCCAAGAACGGCGGATCTTGGTGGCGGAGAGGCAGGGTCTCGCGCGAAGAGAAATGGACCTGTACGAGCGGGAGAAAGCTCTCCAGGAGCGCATAGACGAGTTGCGGACGGAGGAGGCCATCTTTGGGCAGCAAAGAGATGAAGTGGAGCAAGACCAGCAGCGTCCAAGAATCCAAGATATGCGCGAGCTCCTATGGACGGCAAACGAGCAGGAACTCACCTCCATTCTGAACACACTCCTCTTTCGCCTAGGCACACGAGGTTCCTCCACCAATGCCCAGGAGCGGATGATCCGACGAGGTCTCATTCGCTCTCGATCACTACGAACAGACGACATCTCTGGCAGAGGGTGATCAGGACGCAGTCAGGAGCCGAAGACCGTGCCAATGCAGCGACGCCAGCTTTCACATCCCGTGCAGGTCACAGTCCTGATATGACAACAATGAAGTCAAACGCCACGAGAGCCCTGGAAAACGCCTCCCACAGTCACATTTCGTCGCGATCAGTCAATCTCTTCTCGGCAGAGGATATCAAGAAGGCGATCCCCGCTGAAGGTATTTCGCGGAGAGCGACGAAGAGGCGGTGGCCATTGGCAAGGTCGCTGACCAGGCCTGACAAGGAACAGCAGCTTGTGTTTCTGAAATAGACACAATGACGATGATGTGAACAATGAGCATCTTCCCCTCGCGCTTCTCTTGTATCTTCCTAAAATATAAGCTCGTATCCGTCGCGTCGAAGCTCAAGATGGACTACTGTTGTCGTAGACACTTTTTCTGTGAAGCGGTGGTGAATCCTCCACGGCGTCCCCCCTTGAGCGTGACATCCGCGACTATTGTTTTGGCGCGGCGGGCGTGGCGCATCTTGTCTGTTCCGTGCTTTGACTCAAATGCTTGCTGCACATGTGCGCATTGCATACCAACGTATGTCCCCTTTGAGAGACTGGGAGACATTTACGAGGTACCGCTGGTGCCAGGGCGTCCTTTTGATAGGAAACAAAAAAGGGGGGGGAGTCAAGACAAAAGCCGGGCCTGTAAAGTTCACCAACCCGAACAGGCTCGAGCCAACCCTTCAACGCCGTGCCGAACGAACATGATGATCCCATTAACCATGGCTCGACATGTCCTACTCCCGGAATGGAAGCACTCAACTTTGCTGTTTACACTTTCCGAGAACGTAATTCACGTTTTCAACCTTAACCTGCGCTTTCCAAGAACGTAAATCACGCTTTCAAGACGGCCTATTTTACCGAGTATTCACTTCGTACATATGATATGCTTCGGTGACGAAACACAGGGCTGTCCCCCGAATGAACACCTGATTGCGTTGTTTCGCGACGTTAGTCGCGGCCCGTTGCGCCTTGTTCTCATCTCTCCGACAAGTACATACATTGGGCCCTCTCCTCTCCCTCATCGCCCTCCATGTCGACCGTGGACTTGGATCATGTGTTGAAAATGATGCACTTTGGATCGATGAAGCAAGAACCATTATAGGTGGCTCGGAATATAAGGGACACATTGCTCATGTTGGAATATAGCTACTGCTGTAACTGAACAGACAGATGGATGTACGATCCGAAGAATAAAGTCCGCAAATATAAAGTATCTCGCCTGCGTCCTGCATCCTATGCATGACATCCTGCCTGCATCCAGCATCCTGCAGCCCTAGAACCCTAGAAGTGAGTAATGATTTAAAAGTGCTTGTGATGTGTCCTCCCATGCTTATCTTTATGCTTCTTCAAGCTCTGTTCGACCTCCATCTCTAGCTGGACTAAGTCGGTGCTAATGCCCAGGTCGTGAACATTCCTCTTGGCCAGGGCCCGGACTTTCTTCCGTCCCGCCACGGGCGCGGAGCTATTCAAGACCTGCTGGATCAGGTACCCGTTGATCGTGTTGCCAGAGTTCTCGAGCGCCAATAATGGACATTTGCCGTCGTCGGCGGAGCAGGAGACCGTCGGCGGACAACACACGCCAACACTGTTAGGGCACACCTGGCAGAGAGGGTTGCGGTTGATGGTGGAATTTGACGCGGAAGTAATGCTTGAGTTCGAGTTCGGGTAGGGCGACGTGTAGCCCAGGGGTGAGGTGCCGTTGAGGCTAAGGTTTGCAGGAGAGATCCCGTCAGTGGTATTGGAGCTGGAGGCGAGGCGGAACATGGAGCTCGTGCCAGCATCGGCGGTGGGGGCGGCACAGTAGGACAGGTAAACGGAGACGGTCCTCGTTGGGCGGGCAGTGCTGGAGGGTGTGACCAGGACGGGCGAGCCTGCTGTTGCGCTGAAGTAGCCGGACCCGGTCTGTGGGGGAAGGGCATGTCAGTCGAGGACAGGAGAGTGTCACAAGAGGAGCTTCTCTAAGTGGCGAGCTATCTTGACTTACTATGGTTCCACAGCCGGCGAAGCTTCCTGCCCCGGCGACTGTGCCAGAGCTGACGAACGACACCAAGCCGCCGCCATACCAAGGCCAAACTGTGCCCGTCCCAGTCAATGTACCGGTCCCGTAACCAAAACCGCCTATGAAAAGTCAGCCGTCAATGGTCCCAGATGTTGCAGAATGCATCACTACTTACAGCCCGTGATGGAAGCAATGCCAGAGAACGATCCAGTCGTAGCGATGATCGTGCCGCAGCCGCTGACGCTGGTTGCATAGCCTGTTCCAACAAGTCAGCCAAATGCCGGGCCGCTGGTTGAGGGATGAAGGAGCGTACCACTTGCGGTGCCTGAGGCGGAGACGGATGTGTTTGCCAGATACACGGTGCCTGTGCCCTCTAGATCAGGGTTAATATTGGGAGTTCATCAATTACATTGAAGAGAACATACCGATAATGCCACTTCCAGAAGCTTCTCCGCAGCCCACTATTGTGTTTGATTTTGTGGAGCTGCTGAGCGAGACTGAGGCCGTAGCGGAAGAGGTGGATGCTCCTGTTCCCGTGATCACTGTTAGTGTGGGCAGATCTGAGACTGCTCTGCTTCCGGTGGTTGACGTGGTAAGGATGGGTGGCGTGAGAGTGATTGTCGTGCTCGAAATGACAATGATTGAGTAACTGGTTGTGGTTGTGAGTCCCGAGCTCGACGGCGCTGTGTACGGATTGCTCGATGAAGGGCCGGAACTCGAGCCACTCCCGGTCGTTGTCATTGAGCTCATAGTAACTGTCAAGACTGTGGTGGTTCCACTGATGACAGTCACAGTCGTGCGAGCAAATGTGGCGGAGGATGAGGAGGCGCTCGCAGATGTAGTGCCGCTATTCAATATGGGTCCCTGCGACGGAGACTGGGAAGAGCTGTCGCCAGTGCTGACCGGTGTAGTTAGAGAGAATCTCGAGGTCGCGCTCGTCGTGCTGAGCCCTGTTGTACTTGTGCCTGTGCTTGTGCTTGTCGGTCGAAACACCCCAGTCGAGGCTGCGAACGACGTGGTCGTGTTTGCGAACAGCGTGCTGTTCAGTCGACATGAGGCTGGAATTGTAAAGCAACATGGCAGACCGGTGGACGTGGGAGCGCTCGGCTGGAAGACACCGGTGTAATTCGTGTTATAGCAAGCTGAGGTTACCGAGTCTGGCGGAAAGTCAAAGGCACCCTAGTTTGTTAGCTCCAGCGACTCCATTCGAGATAATGCCCGAACCCACATGGTACGTCCGAGTCGTGCATGGTGCAGTGGACGTGCTTGAACTCAAAGGTGCCGACGTAGCGGCATCTCCCCCGCAAGGAGTACATGTCGCAATGGGCGGATCTCCAGAAAAGACTCCACGCTTGTCAAAGACTCCTCTCCCTTGGCGTGTCTTTGAGAAATAGTGGTGATAGTGCAGGCTGTACATGATTTCACCAGTCCCGTTGCCCGCGAGCGTCACTTGCGGGGCCACTGCCGTGATCATGGAGGGAAGGATCTCATGACGAAGGTCGTAGTCTTGCGGTAGCTGGTTTGGCCTCGGAGTCGGCTCGTACAGCGGCTCAACAGGGAGTGTCAGGGTACCAAAATCAACATAAGCATATGTGCTGGAAAACAGAACGCCGGCAAATGCAAGAAATGAGCGTAGCGGAGACATCTTGAAGCGATGCCCCGAGTCGGTAGATCAACTGAAACTAAACTTTAAGATAGCGTAGGCGGCGGATTCACGAAGCAGACGCTGCGGTGTCAGCGTTGAAGTCTATCCCTGGCATCGCGCGTTGTGATGCGCACAGACCTGGAGAAGGAATGGAATGGAATGTTGGAGGGACCAGAAGGGAGAGGACGGCCCTTCCACCTTGCACAGCCGAGTCGCTTGGCATCCATATCCTACAACTGGAAGCTGTCGAGGTACGAGGAGACAAGGGAGACAAGTGGACCAATTGTCGTCTTTGCGAAAGCATCTACTGTTGTGTTGATGACAACTACAGAGTCTGCGGTGGAAGGAATGTGAGTCTGAGGACGGATTGTCGTAGTCTTAGCGCTCGCGTCGCCTTCCTTATCCGCATGAAATCACGTGATATATCAAAATCAGCCTTACTAGAACCGGTACAAAGACTCGCCGCCTGAAGCTGCTTTCAATGTTGTACAGAATTGCTTCAAACACAGCATGTCCTCGGCATGCCATGGATCAGCCTAACAATACGTCAAGTATTATATACAAGAAGTCAAAAACTCTTTAGAGCCCATACTGTTGCTTGCAACGAAGCAGCAATTTCACTTGCCAGGTTCGCACCTAGTCGTCCAATTCCTCGCCATCGACCCAGCAATCCTTGTAATGGTGTCCGGAGTGGGTTGGGGATGCCGTCACCGTCACCGTCACAGTGGCTGGGCCTCCTCCATCAATAGCAGAAGTCGGGGCGACCGGAGTTGCCACTGCCGGACTTGAAGGTATGCCGCTTGATGTCGAAGCTGGCTTCACCGCCGTCGAAAAGGTCGTCCACGATGGCGACACTGAGGAATCAGAGACGGGAAGAATCGTGAACGCGGGCTCAGAGCTTGTCGCGGAGGGCGATTGCACATGAGTCGGTGCGGATGGGACGAAAGTGATGGAAATGGCCGCCGAGGAGGTTGCGGACGAGGGTACAGAAGACGACGAGGCAGGTGCGGAAGGGGCAGATGGCGCACCCTCGAAGATATCGTCCTGTGGTCCCGGGGCAAAGCCATTGCGAAGATTGTACGCAGGGGTCTGCGAGCCGGTAGTCACAACATTGTTCCCGGTAAGTTGGTTCCACACAATCATTTGCTTTGCACCCTTGACACATTTCGAAGCGTCCTTGTCGCACATGACTGGGGGTTGGGCCTTGGCAAGAGGAGTGGTCGAGGTTGCACCTGTGACGGTACACTTGAAGCCTTGCATGTATATGTTGGGTTGACCGCAACCTCGAGGGACCCAGAGCCAGGCACACGTACATCCGCCTTCCGGGCAGGCCGGCATCGCGGCGGGCACTTGGTACGTGGCGGATCGTTTCCAGGGGGTGTGCTCCAACACAGTGAAGACGACCAAGTCCTCCATTGTAATCGCATTCAGGTCGCTCTCGTAGGCGATAGCGAATGCGGTACCTTGAGCGGAGGTCTCGTTCTGCGTATGAATCCATCCAGAACCTGTGGGACAGATGGAATCCGAATTAGCCATCAATTTCTCTCGAACAGGATGGAATGCACATGGATGACTCACCCTGGATACATCCTTCGCCCGTACCTGTCCACCCAGTCCAATCGTCAGGGTGATCGCCTCCATCCGGCCACTGCGAAGTATATTTGCCGTCGAACGACAACTTCGAAAATGCCTGGTTGTTGGCAAGGTCGACATTGAAGGAGCCGCCGGCCGGGAGCTCGAGAAAGACGCCGGGCGGGGGCGGGACTTTGTCGCAGCCTCGGTCGTGTTGAAACCACCACTGGTCTTGAGTGAGGTTGTACAAGGGGCTCACAGGTGCATTGGAGTTGTAGTTTGGGTTGTTTGGGTCTGTGCCGTTCTGGCAGTACATGCCCGGAGCGAAAGCGGCAACATGAGCTTGAGCCAGGCCAGCTAGGGCCAAGGCTGGAAGAATGAATGAAGCAGCCATGTTGTTCGAAGAAACTTTGTGTCAGAAAGTCTGTTTGAAAGCACTCGAGACAGTATCTGTAGCAGAAGTAAGATCTCGACGGCTATCGGCTTTCGAAACACAGATTCGAAGCCTAGATAAACGAACGACTTGATGATTTGAACGAATGGACGAGCGCACTGCGCCGGTAACGAATGAACGGACTCGTGGAATGCCTGAAGATGAAGAACAAAACTGCTTGAAGAACAGAGAGACGCAAGATGTCCGCAACGTTCATTTTGTATGTCTGAGGCTCACCCACATATCCTTGGCAACGGACAGGGTACGTACCTCGGAATAGACGCTTTGTTGAGATGAAGGGCAGGGTAAGCAGACCACGCCCGCCGACGTCTCAGACCATCAAGATCCTGGTGTTGTACTAGCAAGCGAGTCGTATAGGACGAGGCTGAGGGCGTGGGGCCAAAGGATGGCGATTCTCCCGTGAATCTTAAACTTGCGTTTCAGAACCCACGCTAATACCCGGCTTCGGGATGGCGAAGCTGGGGTAATGCGACGTTGATAATCGAAGTCCGCCCCAAGTCCGCCCCAAGGATGTCTCCTTTTTTTCCATCTGTGGGCCGAGACGCTCGACATCCGCTAAGGTTTCGTATAAAATCTTCAGGCCCAAGTGGGCGAATTTATGACTGGACGATGTCGAAGATGGACAGTCTAGCAGGCATCCTGTCGCCATTGTCGAGATCGCCCCACTACTCAATTAGGCCAGCGGCGACAGTTTCTCCATTTGCTCTAAGCACAATCCTGGCTGGAGCTTCCAAGGGTACAGCCTGATCTAGCTGCACCACGACTCGGACGACGCTTCCCGGCTGCACAATCTTCGGCCTTTTCTTCGTGACTGCCCCCGTCGATTTGTCCAAAACGCCGACGAGCTGGCTGATGCGGCCAGGGACATGCAAGCGTCCTTTATGCACATCGACATTCATCGGCGTCAAGTGATCGAATGCTAGTAACTTTGCCTTGCATTCCGTGATGTTCCGGATGGGCAACTGGGTGCTGCAAAGAACGTCTCCTGACTTCAAGTGGACAGGGTCGATATCTGTGAGATTCAGGATCACATTTTGACCCGCCACCGCCCAGTCCTGGGGTTCATCGTCCACTAGCAAGCTTCGAATCTGTGCCTTTTCGCCGCTGGGCATGATGACGACTTCCTCGCCAACCTGGATGGCGCCAGCATCCAGTCGACCCGACACCGACAGGGGATTTTGTACGCCGTGCCTAAAAATGTCGCTAATCGTCATTCGCAAAGCCTTGTCTAGCGCATACGTTAGTGGCTCGGAATTGTCGAGTTCTTCGACCAATGTCGGACCAGTGTACCAGGCTGCCTTCGCATTGGTGGCTTTGGTAAGAATGTTTCCACCTTCGAGACCTGAGCATGGCACAAATGTAATGTTTTTCGACTGGAACCCAGCGCTGCTCAGGAACGCGGCCATCTGCTGGCGAATCTCACTGAATCGCTCTTGCGACCAGTCTGCAACATCCATCTTGTTCACAGCAACTATTATCCGTTGGACGCCAATGGACCTCACCAACAGGGCGTGTTCTTTGGTTTGACCTTTCAGCCCGGATTCGAAATTGCCTGTGGAAGCGTCAATGACGAGGACGGCAAAGTCGGCCTGACTGGCTCCGGCAATCATGTTAGGCACAAAATCGCGGTGACCGGGAGCATCGAGGATTGTGAAGGAGGTCTTGTCCGTTTCGAACTTGTTGGTGGCTATGTCGATAGTGACACCTCTCTCTCTCTCTTCAGTGCCTTGATCTAAAACCCATGCGAATGCAAAAGAGCCTTTGCCGATGCGTTCGGCTTCTTGTCGATATTTGTCCATGGTTCTCTGGTCGACAGCCTTCAAATCAAATAGCAGCCTACCCATTAGGGTGCTCTTGCCTGCATCAACATGGCCTGAGCCGATTAGCGACCAAAGTCCAACCAGAATGCAATTGGATCGCGTACCAATAACAACAAAATTTGCTGCGTTCTTCCGCTTTGTCTTCTTATATTCTGCAAGCACATCGATGTTTTTGCTCTTGATCTTGGGTGTATCCTGAATTGACAGGCCCTGGACACCGTTGTTCAAGATCGCCTTCGACTTTGCTGATTCTTTGGGTTTAGGTGCGGCTGATGGAGCTGCTAGATGATGCTGGAGTTAGCTCCTGACCGACAACATTTAGCTTTACATCCGACCTTTTGCAGACTGTGCCTTGGTCACGATATCATCCGGACTAGGCTCTGCAAAATTGAAGGACTTAGAAGTCGCTTTGACCGAGAGGGAGTCACTTGAAGGAGTGAATAGGCTTTCAGGGTCGTGGTTGGTCATGATGCTTGCGAATGCAGACGGGTGGCCACGTAGATTCTGATCGACCACCAGTGATGAATCTGGTGCATGGTTCGGTCCATCCGCCTCTGCAGAACCTTCTTCACCTGTTGGCGGTGCCTGGCGTGCAGCAGCTTGAGGATCGTCGGCTGCTGCAGATTTGAGTTGGGATGGAGGGGTGATCCTCGGTTTTGTCCGGTTGGGCAAATTGTGCTCCTTGAGTTCGCTGCCGGGTGTACGCTCCGAAGCTGGCGGATGGTTCTCCTTCTGTCGGCGTTTGGAGGCAAGCGCAGCAAGCTTTGACATTTTGCCGGCATTTGCGGCACCACCTCGTAGACCGAGGCGCGGATAGAGTGGCTCGATGACAATCTCGGCTCTTCGGTGCTCTGGAATCTTCAGCCACGGGCTGTCCTGGAAGAAATCGACGGCAGAGAACGGCGATGTGCACGTGGTGCAGGCGTCGAGATCTTGATGCCCATCAGCATCAGCATCGGTTCGGTAACGGCTCGGTTGAAAGCAATCATGACCACCACGACCTGAAGACACTTCAACTGGAGCATGTTTAGGGGTAGACTTACTCTTGTTCTGGGTTACCTGCTTCTTCGCCGCCGGAGGAGGAGGCTTCTGCTTGTCTGATAAAATGAGTATCTACTCAACCATGGAACCGCGCAGCAAATCATACTCTTCAGATATGCAACAGACTTTGCCACATCGTAGTAATAATGCCATAGTGCCTCCTGAATCTCACCGTCTGTGGCCGAAAATGCCGATCCGAGAGCAGCGCGGACCTTGACGGTGCCGTCGCGGAGCTGTTCCTTGTCTTCTGCTGAAAGGTCGTTGTCGCCGCCATCTTCATAGTCGTTGTCATAGTCGTCGTAGTCGTCGAAATCGTCTTCATCGTGCGCCAGAGATTTGACGCGGCGGTTCGACATTGCGATAAATCTGGGGATGAGTGGGGGTGGCTGAGATGCACGAATACGAGTGTCCTCGAAGTGAGTCTCGGCAGGCCCAATGTGCAAAGACCTTTGTGAGTTAAGGTGATCCTTCGATCACTGGGGAGGTAGTCTTAATCTTTGCGAAGCGTAAAGCTTGAGGTTATGTCACAGGTGGAGAGGTCCTCTTTGTGCTGTGCGGTGACTCGTGAGCGGGATGTGGGAGACTTGGATCTCCGATGGTATTGGGCAGCAAAAGATGACTAAGACAGCTTGGCGCTCATGTGCGATTCACCTGGCTCACTTCACTCGCCCTTTGGTGTGTCAACAGGTGGTAACAATGACGGCAGCGTTCAAGTTGCGTTAGGAGATATGATCAAAGAGTCGAGGCATGCTAAAAACATTAATAGCTCAGTGCTATAAAAATAACGGAGGGCGGTGACCTCGCCATTAACCTAGCGCGAGAACATTTCCCACGCATTGCTGCGATTGGAGTTTCGAAAGTGCGAACCGGAGCTTGAAGCGGACATGCAGGAGCGAGACCAAATGGTTGAATGTACGCATAGTGGTTTGGGTGCAGGCCGCGTCGCGACTTGAGGTGACGATTATGTAGTTGGAACGCAGACATTGAAGTGCTAAATTCGAGCCAGTCTCACCTCACCTCAGTACTGAGCCCGAACTCCTGGCGCACCTCTGAAGGTATTTTTGACTACATCTTCCACCAAGACAATCATCCTCCGGTCCTTTGAACACTCACACCTCTAACAGAATAGCATCTCTCTCAATGCCTAGCCAAGACGATTCGCCAACCAGCGGAAGCGTCTCTCGAATTTGACAACACAAATGGACGCCGGTTTGGAGTTCTGTTTTATCCGAGACTCGAAAGATCTACCAAGCCCGCTACCGTCCTCACAACAGGTGCGGGAGGCGCCGAACAATATCCAAGAAATCGACGTTGACGCCGGTAGAAGGGTTGTGATCGTTGGTCCCTACCTTGTCAAATATGGGAAGTATGCGAGTCCCCTCGAGGGCCACAATTTGCTTTTCCTCGAACAGAACCTCCCCACCATCCCCGCACCAAAACTGTACGCCATGTGGCGTGAGGGTGATGAAGTGTTTTTGGTCATGGAGTTCTTTGAAGGCGAGACGCTGGACACGCTCTGGAAAACCCTTGGAGACAGAGAAAAGGATACAATCGTCAAGATGCTTCAAGGTATATTCAAAACGCTTCACGGTCTCCCCACTTCTGGATTCTTCGGCAGTATTACGAAGGGACCTATCCCATATCATTTATTTTGGGATCCAGATAAAGACCCGACGGTAATTGGGCCTTTCGACACAGCTGGCGACATGATTCGCGGACTAGCTAAACGGTCTCGAATTAATTCGATCCTCAACGGCACAAAACCATCTCTTGCCGATTTCTTTGAGAGAAACCTCGTGCCAGCACTTGAGGATCGTTATCCAACCTTCTGTCACTCAGATGTACAGCGAAAGAATATCATCGTTCAGAACATATCGTCCGCTACCGCAGGTGGAGCTGATGATCTGCGATTAGCTCTTGTGGATTGGGAAGTTGCTGGTTGGTATCCGAGTTATTGGGAGTACTCGATGGCGTTCATTTCATTCAGATGGGATGAAGATGATGATGACTGGCCTGAGAGAGTCGAAGGCTTCCTTCCAATGAAGGCGGCGGAAGCTTCGATGTTTAAATTAATACATCAAAACTTGTGGTTTTGAGAGATTCAAAACTAGGTTCTGTGATGATCAGGATTTCGAGTACTACCAGCTCATAGCGTCGGTGTTCTTCAATCATAGGTACTGTCAATCTCGTGACGACGGTCTCTCCTCCTGAACAAGATCGAGCATCAGAGCGGGAACCGAGATTAACCGCAATTGAGCCTTATTATCCGGCTGAGAAGTGGCTGGCGTTGAACATCGCGAGATAGACATGAAAATGAAATCCCACCTGCCTGAGTGAATATATGTGGGAGAGGATGGTGAACATGCTCCATAGTAGTCTCAGTCGAGGGGATGCTTGCTGCAGATCCAGCGACATTGCTTTGAGACAGCGCACGGTTTCATTGGTTCATTTCAAAGACGATCCCACCGATCGTGAGTTGCAGGACGGCCAATCACAGTTTGCTACGGGGCAGCATCATAGAGCGCGGCATGTCCAAGGTCCTCGTCCCCATCCAACTTCACCATCCAGCCGCCCATGTAAAGACCACATAGTTATGCCACACAAGCAATCCTCTGCCTCGAGCACATCCGATCTCAGCATTTCGTTGTGACGTCCCTCTCATGGACGTAAAGCTGGTCTCTCCTTGACGCCATGATTTGCCTCCAGTTCGGCTCGAATTCGACGCTTCGGTAGCGCGCGCCCACCAGCTTCAGCAATGTCTGCTTCTCTCATGCATGCCCCGCCCATCGGGCTGGGTCTCTCGCCAACAAAGTCGAATCTTACACAGCAGATCGAACAGAGCGAAGGCGAGCGGACCCCGAGATCTTCCAGAACCACAGTGAAGGGCTCCCCGAAACCACGATCACTCTCAGACGCCCCCAAACCTGTGCTCTCACCTTCACCTGCTTTTCGAGAACCTTTACGACATGTATCCAAGGATGACTCAGTCCTCGCTTCTCCTTCGACGCCGACCCGACCCTCCACCCACGGCAGAGGACTGTCCCTCCACATGCCGTCGAAAGACGCCTCCGGGACCAACGCAGGCCCAACCATACCACGAATACCCCTATCCCCAAAGTTAGACTCGTCATATGTGTATGGCTCACCATCTTCCATGGTCCCAAGGAGGTCAAGAGGGCTGGACTACGCAAGAGCATGCACAAACCTGCACCATTCTACGTTGGCAGAGGCATCACCCGACGCATCGCCGATTACTGGAAGGGGTATACAAATACCACAAAGAAGGAGTGTCGGAAACACCATGCTTGATTCGCCGAGCAATCAATCAAGCGCACTATGGTCGTTGTCGAACGACAGGACAAACTTGTCCAGCTCCGTCAGCTCTATCAATATGCTGGGCTCGGATTCTGATTCGGAATCGAATAGCTCTTCAGACGACATGGCGATCGATCGCGAAATGGATGAGGCAATATTGAGCACTCCTGCAGCGTCGAGACTGAACCCTGGTCCGGTGCCCGGTTGGGTGAACAGCCCAGGCATGGAGTGGATGAACAATCAGCCCTCTCCAGCACAAGCGAGCCTTATGAGCTTCCAGCCGAATCTGATGAGTTTCAGGAGAGCTCGGACGCGGAAGGGAAAGAGTCACCATAGCTCAAGCAGTGTGAGCATGAACAGCTCCAAACCTTCACCGGGCCCTTTGTCTCCCGGAGTGCTGAAAAGTGTGGAGAACACGGGAGGCAGTTACTTTGGGACGGGCTTGACCAAACAACAAGTACAGTCACGCCGTGAAAGTCTAAGCCTGGGGACAAACGATCTTCATCTCTCCGATAGCGAAGATAATACCGCCTCTCGCGCCAACGCTGGACATTCTCTCTCAGATATGGACGGCCCAAGTAACGACGACCCCAGGAAGGTCATCCGCAGAGCGGTGACTCGCAGAGGAAATCTGCTCCCAAAAACAAAAGGCTTCGCCCGCATCCGCGCTCAGCTTCTGGAGGAATCTGCCCCGATCGAAAGCGAAGCGCGCCGCGAGGCAGAGGTTATTCGCCAGGTGCAGGACAATGACCCGACCATATCACAAGCGACTTCGCCGATCTTACCTACACACGCCGTAAACAACTTCGCGGTTGAACCTATAGAAGAGTCGATCGAGGATATGGTCATGGACAACACCAAAAACTTGCTACCGCCTGACAGCTTCAGCCGACAGGCGGAGAGGAATTCTGCCGGGGTTGGTTTCTGGAACGGCTTTGATGAGCGGTACCGAACTCCACCACCTTCTCTGCTACCCCGAGAAAGTTCTTCGGTCATCAGTGACGACCTCCTGGACACTCCTGGGTCCTTCGATAACCCGGCTCTCAAACACTTCAACCGTTCTAGATCGAGGTCAACAACGCCTCTGGCGCACAACCCACCCATGGCTGGGGATGTTGCACGGCGAGTCAACAACAAGCGCCGTAGAGAAGAGGACTTCGACCCATTGTACACCAAACGCCGAGCAGTGTCGCCGGGTATGAGTGTCCAAAGCAGCCCTATATTGCCCCAGAGCCCTGTTCTTACCAGCGACAAAGCATGGTCCAAGCTGCCACCGAAGGGGGGAAACGGACATGCCGACCGCAGCAATAGTGGAAGCAGTCTTAATGGGGCCAAGAAGATTGGTCTTCAAGGCATGACCGAGACGAACGAAGCCATCATGAGCATGAGCATCGACTAATGGTCTACCATATTCCGGACAATTCGATAAGCGAGGCGTTTTGGCTGGGTCAAATTGGTGACTGCTGCTTCACATGACGATAATGTACACAGTATGAGAGCTGATTTCCAAGTGCTTGCCGGAGACGTATACACTCCGTGCTAAAAGCCACATGACTATTAAGATTTTAACAGGCTGCCAACGCGCTTTGTCCCTGCTTCTCCTTCGTAGCCCATCTGAAGCCTTGCCCCGCGTGAGGCTGCGCCGCGCCGCAGAGGGACTGGCCCACTGCTCCTTCCTGACAGCGGCGCGAACCCTTGAGCCGCTCTTCAAACAGCGGACCCATTGCAGAACCGCACAACCACCATTATCCTCTGCAACACTCGTAGCCCGGCAAGATGGGATCGACCGGTAATATTACTTCATCGTTCATCGAGGGGGCGCCGCCGGGCGAGATACAGGACGTGGTCAAGGACATCAAGATCCTCACTTCAGACGACGACCCAGCTCTCATCACGAAGCTGAAGCCGGCGTTTGAGAAATACAATGAAGATCAGATGGTCGCAGTGAAACTACCGGGCGCAAGCGACTATGTATGAGCACCTCCGGTGGCTCCCTCATTACCCCAGCTGTGCCGTGTCGCCAGCTTGCTGAGTTCAGGCTGACACTTCGCCCTCACTTCCAGGTTCTCATATCCTCGCACAACAAGCTGGCCTCGGGCCAGTCACAATACTACGACAGTGCATCGTCGACATCCTTCAGCTTCGATCACACGGCGCAGAAGCCGTCCTCACCGCAATCCTACACCCATGACACACAGCATTCGTCGTTGATTTCCTCGCTGTTAAAACTCCTCGCCGTACACGTCGCTGAGCACTACCCCCCTACGTCTTCACCGTCGGCGTATACCGTCTGCGCAACGCCCGATGACTCCAAAGTCGCGATCCTGATAAGCAGTCTGAAAGCCTCGCCGAAGAACTTCCTCAGCGGCCGGTGGAGGACGAGTTTCCTGTACGACCCGTCCTCCAACACGCTCTCCGGGAACATCAAAGTCGACGTGCATTATTACGAAGACGGCAATGTGGCTCTCGCGACGTCCAAATCCTTCTCCAACGTCTCGGTGGAAGGTGGTGGCAGTGCAGACAGTGTGATTCGCAAACTTGCCGCGATCGAGAAACAATATCAAGAGGAGGTAAATAGGACGATTGTCGGCATGAACGAGACGAGTTTCAAGGCGCTGAGACGCCAGTTGCCCGTTACGAGACAGAAGGTCGAGTGGGAGAAGATCAGGGGATATGGCCTAGGAGGGGATCTGAGAGGCGAAGGGAAGAGGTAGGATCGGAAGAAAGGAAGACCTGTTCGAGGGTCTTGCAGAAGGAAGCTTTGACTATGGATGCATGGGAAGCGGATCGCATTGACTACGGATGCGGTGCTCGAGGACATCAGTTATACCCGCAAAGACGGGGGATATGATCAGAATATCGCTGCATCATTCGCGGCGGCAGTTATTGTGACGCTTCCGTGTTCTAGGACCATTCATAGGAATGCTCCCGGTGCGATCGTCTCGCGGACCATGTCCCATTCACCACGATCATCCTCAGCGATAGACGGCCTAGGGCCGAGGAAAAACTGAGACCAGGGCTGCTTTTTGGGAGAACCTCGTCACCACGTTTGACCGTAACAAGCATGCATGTCCGAGGTGTCCTTCGTCCTATGATCCAAACGTAAACGTCTTTGCGCAGGTCATGGTAGACTCCTCCCAGCTCTCGTGGCCTGGCCGACTTGGCTTTGGGTTTGGTCCTCGGCATATCTTTTGTAGGCATCGATATACTGTTCCCTGTCGCTCAGCGTATCCAGCACGCTCTCCCGCTCCCCCACCGCTTTGGCCCACTTCCTCCATCTGTTCCAGACCGCCTCGTCCTCACCACCTTGGCCGGGCTCGGGAATGCCCAGTCCGCCTTTATACACATCGAACAGAAACATCCTGCACAGCCACGGCGCGAGCATCACATCCACCATGCTGAACCGGTCGCCCAGGAAGAACGGACCGCGCTCGGCATCAAGCGCCCGCACAAAGGTCTTGATATGCCCGAGGAACTCCTCCCGTGCCTCGTGCAACGAGTAGGCCTTGGCGTCCGTGTGCTGCATGAAGCGATAAAACGCGGGGATGATCCGCGTGGAGATGTGGTCGATCCAAATCCGACACTTCGCCCGCAGATACGCGTCCTCCTTGCCGCGCGGCAGGAGGTCGCGCCCGTGCCGCGCCTCCTCGTCGTACACCTCGTCCAAGTACTCGCAGATGACTTGGCTTTCGTAGAGCGGCTTCTGCTCCTTACCCTGGCCGTCCACCGGGACGGCCAGCGTGGGCACCAATCCGCGGGGGTTGAGTTTCAGAAAGTCCGGATCCTTGTGGTACGGGTTGATCTCGAAGTACTGGTGGGGGATGCGCTTCTCGTGCAGCGTGATCCACGAGCGTTGCACGAAGGGGCAGAACCACCCTCCATACAGGATCAGCGGGTGGGGAGAGGAATGGGAGGCCGCGAATTCGGCCGCCCGGCCCGAGGTGTGTTTGTGGAGGGAGGTGTCGACGCTGCCCATTTTGCGGGAGGGGGAGGAGGAAGAGAACAGACGTGGACGAGGGCGCGGGGATGGGTGCTGTTGCAAGACAAGAGAGGCAATAACTTGAAGATGATGGGTTCTGGCGACGTTGGGGCGAAGAAGGGATGGGAACAGGGAAGTCATGCCATGGAAACACCAACAGTGCAAGTACGAGCACGAGTACACGATGGTCTGGAAGAAAACGCGACAGTAGAGCCTCCCTAACGGTGAGTGCTCTCCATGTTGTAATATTGAGCAATGCGTGGCTGAATCTGGCACCGGAATAACGATGACGTCGAAGTTTTGGGGTCGGCGACGTCGGCACCATCGGCGAGGGATCGCTTACATAAGTGCCTGCCCTTTTCTGGAGGACGATGATCGCCACCATCACATTCACTTATTTGTGCTCCAGCTACTCGTACTCGTACTATTGGGTGTCAACATTGTCACCAGGTGGTGCGTCGAGGGTGCTCATTGTCGTTGTGCGGTTAGCGGCTCAGGAGCAGAATACCCGTACTGTGCACAAAATGACCCGACGGATGGTATTGCCCGCGGATTAACGAGGCGCACAGAAGGCGGTTCATGTACCAAGTACTGTCTGTACCTAGTACAAGTAGGTGTAATGAAGCCGACTCCTCGATTGCCTGCTGAGAGGATTCGGCTGACCGCAGCCATACCGGAAAATCCTCGAATGTTCTTTTGCTAGAGGCTGCGCGCAGTTCTAGAACAGTACGGAAACAGATACTGTGCGCACGCCCCCTCGTAAAGGCCAGGCTGGCATTCAGTCAGGGGCAAAAATAGGGAGTGTAAAGGCCACCTATAACGTGCTGCCAAGATCCCCCTAGGCTGGCTTTTGGGGGCCCCCCATTTTTGCGGCTTTCGAGTGCCTTCCGCCAGTGAAGATCGTGGAAAAGGACAGCGTATCGATAACTGCGGCTTTGGCTCCTGGCAATAAATATTTCCTCCACTATTGCGGTCGCTCCTCGATCTCTTCCCTTTACATTACAGACCCTCTCATTGTCTTGTTTCTTTCTTACAGACACCATGGCGTCCGGTAACGTCCAGCGTCGACCTCGCAGAACAACCACCTCTGCGCTGCAGTGGACCACTCTTTTCTACCTCCTCCTCATCTTTGTCTGTCCCTTGGCTTTGATCGGCAGAGCAAATGCTGAAGATCAAGCACCTCTAAACGACTCAGATACAAACTATGGCACTGTCATCGGTATCGATCTGGGCACCACATACTCCTGCGTCGGTGTGATGCAGAACGGAAAAGTCGAGATCATTGTCAACGACCAAGGAAATCGGATCACCCCTTCATACGTGGCCTTTACAGACGAAGAACGCTTAGTAGGCGACGCAGCAAAGAATCAATATGCTTCGAATCCAACGAGAACCATCTTTGACATCAAGTGAGCATCTCCTTCTCCTCGCCTTGTCTCGTGGGCACTGTTGCTGACATGTGATATGTAGACGCTTGATCGGGCGAAAATACGACGACAAGGACGTCCAACGAGACGTAAAACACTTCCCCTTCAAGGTTGTCAACAAGGATGGCAAGCCTGTGGTCAATGTCGAGGTCAATGGCCAACCGAAGACCTTCAGCCCTGAAGAGGTTTCGGCAATGGTTCTCGGCAAGATGAAGGAAGTCGCAGAGGCATACCTAGGGAAGAAGGTCACACACGCTGTCGTCACAGTCCCGGCATACTTCAACGACGCCCAGAGACAGGCTACCAAAGACGCCGGCACCATCGCCGGCCTGAACGTTCTCCGTGTGGTCAACGAACCCACTGCTGCAGCTCTTGCTTATGGTCTCGACAAGAAGGGCAAGGAGAGCCAGATCATCGTCTACGATCTTGGTGGCGGTACCTTCGATGTGTCACTTCTTTCCATTGAAGACGGTGTCTTCGAAGTCTTGGCGACGGCCGGTGATACCCATCTTGGTGGTGAGGATTTCGATCAGCGGGTCATCGACTACTTTGTCAAGAAATACAACAAGGAAAATGATGTCGACATCCGCAAAGACCTCAAGACCATGGGCAAGCTCAAGCGTGAAGTCGAGCGAGCCAAGCGAACCCTCTCGTCCCAAATGTCTACGCGGATCGAAATCGAGGCCTTCCACGGTGGCAAGGACTTCTCCGAAACATTGACCCGAGCCAAGTTCGAAGAGCTCAACATGGACCTGTTCAAGAAGACCCTCAAGCCAGTGGAACAGGTGCTCAAGGACGCCAAAGTCAAGAAAGCCGACATTGATGACATCGTCCTCATTGGCGGCTCTACCCGTATCCCGAAGGTCCAGACTATGATCGAGGAGTACTTTGGTGGCAAGAAAGCAAGCAAGGGCATCAACCCTGATGAGGCTGTGGCGTTCGGCGCGGCTGTTCAAGCCGGTATCCTCACCGGTGAAGCTAACACGGAGGAGCTTATTCTCATGGATGTCAACCCTCTCACCCTTGGAATCGAAACCACCGGTGGTGTCATGACCAAGCTCATTCCCCGCAACACCCTTGTCCCGACCAAGAAGGCTCAGATCTTCTCCACGGCTGCGGACAATCAGCCGGTTGTCTTGATCCAGGTGTTCGAAGGCGAACGAGCCATGACCAAGGACAACAACTTATTGGGCAAGTTTGAGCTGACCGGCATTCCGCCCGCGCCTCGTGGCGTTCCACAGATTGAAGTGTCTTTCGAACTCGACGCAAACGGCATTCTCAAGGTCACGGCCGGCGACAAAGGCACCGGCAAGGCAGAGTCCATCACCATCACGAACGACAAAGGACGCCTGACACAGGACGAGATCGATCGAATGGTTGCTGAGGCAGAAGAGTTTGCCGAGGCCGACAAGGCCTTCAAGGAGAAGATTGATGCTCGCAACAAGTTGGAGAACTATGCCTCGTCGCTGAAGAACCAGGTCAACGACGAAGAAGGCCTCGGTGGCAAGATTGACGACGAGGACAAGGAGACCCTTCTCGATGCTGTCAAGGAAACTCAAGATTGGCTCTCTGAGAATGCCGATTCGGCCGACAAGGATGACTTTGACGAGCAATTCGAGAAACTTTCGCAAGTCGCCTACCCGATCTCAAGCAAGCTGTACAGTGGAGGTGGTGGCGCCGGCGGTATGCCAGATTATGGGGATGACGATGACGACGACACTTACGGACACGATGAACTGTGAGGGGGGGCTCGTCGGAATTGGGATCGGGCATGACATTTTTGTACCAGCGTTATGAATTGATTGCAAGCATCTAGACGTGCTCGACGGGAAGGATAGGTCGGGTATGGCACAACGGCGTTGGCTTGTCCTTACTTGCGTCTTGTACCACGAAGGCGAGGGGCGGGGATGCAAGCAAGATGAAAAATGCAATTGAACTTGAACTTGAGCAGCCCTGAGACACTTGACTACCTCTGATCTTTTCCTAGTCGAGTCATTCCAAACCGTTGTGTCTACACCGTACCCGTACTCTCACTTCCCTCTTTTCAGTCATTATGACCTTTTCCAGACTCTGTACCGACTCGAAAATCCTCACCTGACGACAAACCACCCCATAACATCACAAGGATGCACGCCCCGCGACTCGGTCACTGCCCTCCGCTCCGTACAGACAGAGTGGGTGGGTAAAACGTAAATTGAGAGTGTAGATTGAGAGTGTAGATTGAGAGTGTAGATTGAGAGTGTAGATTGAGAGTATAGATTGAGAGGCGTAAGAAAGAGGAACAGGAGGGGTATCTACATGGAATTATATAGACGAGCGTGCTTGTTTCGTATTCTAGTTGGAAGATTACCGTAACTCTTCATGACATTGTACTCGTGCCCTCGCCTAGATTCTAACATCGGGCGATATGGAGATACCTGTCAAGCGGTCCTCCCATCACATCACATCCATTATCACATGGCCTCCTTCCTTAACTCAGTAATCGAAGTTCTCGAAATTAATCACCACCCCTGGCAGCCAGTCTTGGACTTCCTTCCTCATCGCCGGCGCCGTACACAGATACCAGTTGTCAACCGCGGACTCCCAGCGGGTCAAGTCGTCTTTGGTGACCCTCCTCCGCTCGATCTTGACACCCGTCTCGATCAACTGGTTAAGCTTGGCTTTCTCGCCAGCGGCAAGCAGGGACTCGTCCCCAGTTAGGAAAATCGTCGTATCCGAGTCCTTGAGCTTGGGGTACTGCGTGAGGATGTCGAGGGGGAGCCCGACATCACGGATGCCGACGGTCCAGCACAGCTTGAAGTGCTCAAGGTCAATACTCTCCATCTGGCCCAGGAGCGGGGTGATTCCAATACCCGCTGCGATGAAGGCGTCGCGCTTATTCGGCTCAAAGATGAACTCGCCACCGAAGCCTCGGATTCCAATCTCGCACATGCCTTCTCTTTGCCCTTCAAGCCATCCCGTCACGTGGCCGACTTTTCGCACCGTGACTTCGAACTCTTCGCCGTGGAGGCCCAAGCTCTGCGGGATGGAAGAGACGGTGAAGGTACGGATGAAGTCGTCGTTCAGGCTGGTCGGATCGTCGTCGCGCATGTGTGAGTACCCCATGTCCAGTTCCGCAGCGAGGTCCATGGCCACGTATTGCCCTGGTTTCCAGGGGCCGAAGACCGCGGGGTCCGTGAGCGCGAAGCGATATCTCGTGACGGTGGGGGTGAGTTTTGTCTTCTTGATCAGCTTCGCTGTGGTTGGGACGCTGTCGCCGGGCGTCTTGCCGAACCCGTCTGTCTTTTCAGTCGTGAGGTATCGGATGCGTGGGTTGTATGGTGAGCGACCTTGTGCAGCGTCGTTCATCAGTCGGCCTCGGAAGGGGAGACCATTCTCGACAAGCCGGGCTCCTGTGATCTTCAGGCTCACGGCGAGGTTGGATTTGGCGATGACTTTGCTTGCAGCGGCGCCGACCAGCGTTTCAGTCTCGCCTGTCACGTATAGCACGTCGCCCGTTTCGAAGTCTGGGATGACCAGGCCTGCGCGGGGAGTAGTTTCTAGGTTGCCGAGGGTTTGGTACAGATTGTTGCCGCTGTATTCGGGCCAGACGATCGTGCTGGCTTCGTCTGGGTGTTCTGGCTGCATGACACGGATGAAGCCTGGGGGCCCGCCGCGGTGATTACAATCCATATCCTCGTGTTTGTGGGCCGAGGCGACAAAGAACAGGTCTGCCTTATGGACTAGGTCGATAGCCTTTTGCGGGAGATGCGTCGAGGACGATACAAGCCGAGGCTCCGGGGTGTGAGCGGTGATGTGCTTCTTGTTGAGGTATTTCGGACAGTTCCCGAGGCTTTGATCGATTTTGACCACCAGCTGAAGTTCGCCTGATCTGCCGACCTCGACGTCGTCCTGAATTTCGGGTTTGGCGGCGGAGGACTCGTTGGCAGTCAATGCACCGGCGATGACCTGCCCTGCTAATTTGACTCGGGAGCGCTCCTCGAGATGGATGCTCAGACCGGACATCAGCCTCCCTTTGCCTTCAGCTCGGAAGACTTCTCCGTCATCTTTGCCTTGGTAGATCGCTTGGACAACCGGGTCGAAGCTTGCATCAACCGTGGTTCGGACGCCCATGACACTCTGGGCCACAGGTTGAGCGATTGGCAGTTGATCCGAACCCCAAACCGTACACCATGGTCGGTCGTCGTCGTCAAGGGTCCCGATCGCCATCATCGGGTATCGCTGGATCCAGTTCCCATACCGCGGCGCGAGAAATGGTGTGGTCGGGTTGTCGTACTCGCCCACGCGGGTTCGTTTGTGGATTGCAACTTCGCCTTCATGCCAGGGCGCAGCCTGGAAGAATGCCATTTTCCTTTTTCTGCTCACCATCAGTGACTTTTGGCCTTGATATGGAGAGAACGTTGACAGGGCAGTGACTGGGAAGCATTACCAGAGACGATCCTTATATGCCCAGTTGACGGAAGGTGGAACTATCCGTTTCGATGCTAGATTTCCAATGCGTCAGAGCCGGTTTTCTTCAACACAAGCAATCCGTGATGATAAAGAGGCCAGAAGAAGTCAACCGGCATCCCAATCAAGCCGGACAGAGCGACATCTTAACGCTTCCATTGTCATCCAAGCGGACGGCACAGCGCCCAGAGCGACTCGGGCTATGGGACGGAGGAGGTGCTGGAGCACTAAAGCAGAACCTGTCAGCACGCAGTCGAGGCCCCGCCGCTTGAGGCTGGGCATGAAAGCAGCATGAGGAGACCAGCACGTCCATTGGTTTGAGCACTTTGCGCGCGTTTGTCAGCGAGACATGGCGTGGTGGGCAGCAAATGAGCGACGACGACGTGGGCAGTGGAACTCCGAGGGGAAGAAACGAGCGGACCGCCTTCCCAATGACAGCGAGGGTGAGAGTAAAAGCGGCACCGGCATGACGTGCATGAGGTGAAGGGGGGGATACGGAGGTGAAGGGGACGAGTACGGTGGAGTAAACATAGGCTCGACCGGCAAAGTACGGCGGAGTAATGGTGTGGCGTCTGCAGCACAAACATCTCACAGATTGTAGGCACTCAATCACATTGACGCTGCTATGGATCAACGTCCTGTACAGAAACGCCCCTCAAATGCCACACATACTCAAGCTCTTCCAGGAAGAGCAATTCTTCGCCTGACCAGATAGTCTGATATCGTTGTGTCAGGTCGCGTCGGACAAGAGCAATGTCCTCCGACTTATCGACCGCGTATCCAAAGATGATCGTTGGCCAGGAACCAAGGTAGCACCTCGACCAGTCTTCGTTGGCTTGCGCGCACCGTAGGATCGCCAGTCCTCTGCGGACTTGCCACGTATCACCCGTGGGTGGCAGCGGAGAGTCCATATCGGACACTTCCTGCGAGCGTATCACCCAATCGAGGAGAAGCGACCCGGCGAGGATGTGGAGGCTCGTTGAATGCTGATGGAAGAGTCGAACACGCTCGGACGGCGTTTTCGTGGACCAGCTGCCCTCTTCTTTCAAGCAATGCCCCTCGTCGAGGATTGAGCTCTCCCAGTGCTGCATCTCCTCTCCGAGTCTGCCCAAATCTGCCGTCGGCTTTGCAGGATTTTTGCAAAGCTGCACGATTTCGATGATCAGCTTCTGCAGTGACAGAGGAAATCCAATCACCGGACTGTTGTCAGCTAGTGAGGCGTCTGGAAATGTCAGAGACTGCAACGTCTCTAGCGCTTTCGCACAGAATTCGAAATCAGGCTGGAACTCAACTGCAAATGGACGGTTGGCGGTTTGGCGGAATATCTGGTAAAGGACACTCTCCCATACTATTCGATGGATTGGGCGTGGCATTGGCGGCCGCCGCGAATGAGCATCTCGGAGCTTCATCAGCTGAGTGGCTCCCGCCAAGTGCTTGCTGATGTCCTTATGGGTGTCGATATTGAAGACCTAATTTACAGCGATGGACAGTAAGCCGAAACCCCGACTAAGCCACCATGGAACATCGGGCGGGCAGAGGGCCTTACCCCGTGAATATACAGGAGGATGATGGCCTGCAGCAGCGCATCGTTGAAATCATCCCGGCTCCAGTCGATCCTTGTCAAGGTGCGATTGATGCCAGATACAGCACGCGCATAGTATCGAATGCCAGCTTCGTTCATTTGGGGATTTCCCGAGAGGAGATGCAGATGTGATGCACCACAAGCTAGGACGGCATTTCTCACGCCGTCGAATCCGAGAAGCATCTCAACTATTTCCGGAACAAGCTCCGATTGAAATCCCGGATGGCTGGTGGAAAGAAGCAACAAGGGCAAGAAGCTGTTGACAAAGTGTCGAAAGCAGGCGACCTCCAGGTCGGATTGGAATATTGTCGAGTTAAAAAGGTCTGATCGAAAACCAATTTCCCGGCATACAGAAGATGGCAATGGGCTGGTCCCCGTGGCCGATGCGGCGACATCTGCGTCCTGGACGATGACATCGGTGCTTTCCACGGACGTCGCAGGCGACGGTGGCTTCGACGTCCTCGAGACGCGGCGATGACGCCGATCGACCAGCTCGTCTTGTGTGGGCCATACGCAAGCACGGCTCGATTTGATGCATCTGTCACAGGGAGACGGTCTTACTGCTTCGTCGCATTTCTTCCTTCTCTTGCGACCTGTGAAAGCAGCGATGTCAGCGCGTCAAATAACACCATGGAGTCAGGGCTAGACTTGCAGGTCAAGCAACCGGTCTTTGTTCGGAGTGTGGCACTTGATGTCGCGCGAAGTGCCATTTGACCTCAGCTACGTTCATGCGTGTTTCGATGTCATGGACGAGGCAGCATGCACGGTGAACGAGATCAGTCCAGGTGGAGGTGGCTAGTTCGTTTTGAGGAATGCCTTATCAATCATGTGGCTTTAGCTTCGGCCTAGGGGTCGGCTATCAGCGATTCAATGTACGATTGGACCCCCCGCACCGACGATACTTGACCCGGGCCGAGCTACACAGCCCTCCTCGATTCGGAGTCTACCACAAGTACGGTCTAGGCGATGCTATATAGTTCAAGGCTTCGACGGAGGACGAGGCGGGTCGGCGGCCATGTGAGCAAAAACACGGTTCAACACTTATCCCGCGATATGACAGCCCTTCTGGTGCGGAACGTGAGAATTTGAAACGTCTCCTGCCCAAGCTAATAAGGCTACTGCATCGGACAATGCTGCCGAATGCCAACCTGACTCAAGCTTCGAGCGGTTTGGAAAAGAGTTTAAACTTGCGTCGAAACCGGTCTCAAAAGCATCCACATCGTACACAAGATCAGGAGAGAGCCTGAGGTCCAAACCCTCGGTTGAAAGAAGCAGTAAGGACAAACTAACGATAAGATCGAGCTGAAAGACGATGTGATGATAGGTAAGGATAGATCAAGATGCCGCAGCACTGCCTCACCTTCAGCATAGCATCGCAACCTCCACGACGGTGCTGCTTGCAGCGCGGTATGGTCCATCTTGCTGATCGAGGTGATGAAGTTGCAGCCAACGAGGAACTGGTCAAGAGTTTTAAGAGCCGCCCTTGGCGATTGACCGAGTCGAGAGAACGCGGGTGCCAAAACAGTTGTGCCACTAGCTGTTTGTAAAGTAAGAGTTCGCGGATTGGAGACCTTTTGGGCAGCGTTGGCTTCGTGTTCGATGGGGCCGGTGTCGCAGCGAATGGGCCCGCGCCTTAGCTCGTGAAGTCTCCCTATCGGAATGGATTTCAAAGGTATTTTTAGAGTGGAAGCAGAAGAAACCGATGAAGGGAGTTTTTGGATGAAAGAATCACAGACTCTGAATACGACCGAAAGGGGCTAGCTTGGTATTTGGATGACACGTGACCATCATCCCCTATCGACAGCGTCCGACCCTGTACTGTGCAGTACGGGCAGACAGTTTTTCTTCATTTTGACAGTGAGGTTAACATCTTCTGCCCGTCTGTCGCTGCTAGAGTTGTGTGATGCTGCCTGTTAATGCAAAGCTTCACTCCCGCCCGCAGAATACTGGGTGGCTGCGGCAGCAACGAAAACGTCGACTCTAGGTCAAGGGGGGATCAAGCTTGAGGCCTCGAGTCCACCTGATTGGGCGTCAAGATAGGGTGAAGGCGTCGCTCTTTCCTATCCTTCACATCCGACTACCTGTCCTCCTAACCATAACGATGATGGCATTGGCCTTTCCACGTATAACAAGGCCCCAAGTACATTCCTGGTCTTCAACCGTGCCCTGGAACTACCAGATTACTCCTCGACTCACTAGGCGACTTGAACAGGTGTGGGTGGCCAGCTCCGCACGGAGGACTGCTATTCAGCCTCGTATCTTTCCGAGTGACGGCTTCGCCGCGCTCCCGAAACATGAGAAGTTCGAGGAGGAGAGACTCGTTGGCTACAAAGCCGAAAACTTCTATCCCGTCCGACTGGGCGAGGTCTTCGAGTCGAGGTACCAGGTCGTCGCAAAGTTGGGCTTTGGGACGGCCTCTACTGTCTGGCTTTGCCGGGATCTGTGGTAGGTCAACTTTGGTATCCCATGTTTCCGTTGCATCATGCTGACCGCTATCGAGTGAAAACGCCCTGGTCACTCTCAAGGTCTGCATCGTCGGAGAAGATGATACTCAGGAATTGGCCATTTCCCACCATATCAAGTCTATTAACGTGGAGCACCCTGGTAAGGAAAGGCTGCGCATGTCGCTGGACGACTTCCGTATCAGAGGTCCTTATGGATATCACCAATGTCTGGTTTTCGAGACACTAGGCGTCACCTTGACCAACTTGAGAGATTTGTTCGAGAACAGGGCTCTTGAAAAGACACTCTTGCAGAAAGTTTTGTTCATGATTGTGACGGGCCTGGACTTCTTGCACCAGGCGGGGGTAGTACACACAGGTCTGTCCCCTTATCTGTCCACATCGCAGCGTGTTAGTTAAGAAGTATCCTAGACCTATCGCCCAACAACATCCTAGTCGGGGCCGACGCTATTGCGACGTCCAAAGTCGAGCAGGCCGAACTGGCTAGCCCATCGCCGCGGAAGGTTTTGGCGGATCGCACCATCTATCTTTCTTATACCATGCCAACGACCTACAATCCGCCAGTTATTACCGATTTCGGCGCTGCTCGCTTGGGGGAGCCGGGGCAAAAGTACTCTGGCGACGTCATGCCGGGGGTTTTTCGAGCGCCTGAGATTATCGCTGGTATGGAATGGGACTCGAAGATAGACATCTGGTCTGTTGGAGTCATGGTACGTATCACAACGCCTCCAAAGGTTCATTTTATGTGTCGCTTTTGACACACCGGTAGATTTGGAGCCTGTTCGAAAGCGGCAATCTCTTCTATGCCGTCAAGGACGGCCATTTGAACGATGAGCTCCACTTTGCTGAGATGGTCTCTATTATGGGACCCCCACCGAAACAGTTTTTGCATCGCAACGATCGATGTCGCCAGTACTGGGACTCTGAAGGTAAGGATCCCCGGTTCTAGAATTGGTAGTGTCTCTATATCGCTTGGAATGGCCTCGTTAACGATCAAAGGCAACTGGATTGCTGCGACGCCGATTCCCGACCAGACTCTTGAGTCGCGTGAGACACGTCTGGAGGGCAAGGACAAGGAACTGCTCCTCGCCCTCGCTCGCAAAATTTTTCGTTGGCTTCCGGAAGAGAGGCCGTCAGCCCAGGATCTTTATGAAGATGAGTTCCTTACTCAGTTTGCGCCCAAGGATCGGCAAGGTGCTTCATGAGTACCGGAAAGTTCGTGGCGCTGCATGCGTGGCCATGGGAGGCATTGTCGGTCAGTTAGAACTCATTATTCGCAACCTGTCGACAGAGAAAAACTCAAGGATGGGATGCGACATCCTCCAAGAAACGATTGTCTGATCAGCACACTAGACGAGCACAGCAATAGCCGGTATGAGGGACCCATATGTGCGGACCGATAGGCATTTGCACGCAGAATTTCCAGCCGTCAATGAGGAGCAGGCAAGCGAATTTATCCGAGCCGAAACCAAATGGAACGGGTACAGCTTCGATGCGCAACGTTTCATCGACTTGGTCGCGGATGACTATGTTACGGTGGAAGAGTGGCGGCCGCGGCACCGTGTGGTGAGCAGGCAGGGAGCTCTGTCCCCGTATTCGGGATCAGCGAGCACATCATATCCTGCAGCGTTGATGATTCGGCTTGATCGCCATGGAGAATCTTGTCGGCGGAAAACTACGACAGCGTTGCGAAGAGCTGTTTGGAAAACGGTGCTGCCACCAGGAGCTACAGAGGAGGGCTGCGATCAAGCGGCAGACTAAGAAGTGACGGCACATGGATTTCCCCTGATCGCATGGCATAATGATGGATCCAGCCCGGGAAGGGGCGAGATAAACTTTGGCTGAGATTTTCCCGGAGACTCTGATTTCCATTATACAGGAGATCTCTCTTCGAATTCGATACGTATCTTCTAAGAATAAAATTCAGTTACAGCGCTTGGGAAGTCGATCAAATCTTCGCAAATCGGATGGTCATCCCCAGGGCACACCCTGTTGTTCGCCAACGTCTTCGTAGCCCACTCAAACGTTGATTGACTATCCTGCAAGCGAGCACGGGGATTGACTATCCTGCAAGCGAGCACAGCAGTAGCGAGCAGCACGCTCATAACTCGAGGAAATTTAGCATCCTTGAACATGGATAGAAGTGTGATTCGCGCTTTCGTGTGCAGACCAAGATCCTTTTGCAATGCCTCCATCTGCTCAGAATCCGTCACGGTACTTGACGCTTCCACTATCTTTGTCCAAGGGTATCGGCTCATGGTTGGATACCCGTTGGTCAAGTCTGGAGAGAGTTCCTGGCTTTTCTGATCCGTCGACCTCGCGAAATGAAGAATCCGAATACGCCTCACGAAGACAATAAAAAGCCACCTTGCCAGTAGAGCGTCCCCTGGTGCTGATCCTTCGGGCCTGAGAAAGTCAGGCACATATGAATATGCGAGCTCTTCGCCTTCTTTACTGTCCCTCACGACGAGATTGGTCAGAACGCCGTCGCCCAAATTCGGATTCCAGCGCATTTCGTGTTTGGAAGAGACGAGTGATTGAACCGGCAAGGGAGGCAGGACACCATCATTGTTCTCGTATGACAAGTACTTTTGTTTAATCGATAATCAAAAGAGGAGTTGGTCGAGCACTTGTTCCAACGGCCATTGTGCTATTTCGACCGGTGTGCATTGATGCTTGAGACTGTGGGAAAGGTTTGAGAGTCGTGGTTAAATATAGTGTCGCCTGGCTTGAAAGTGGCGTTATGGGTTGCTCACTCGAGGATCTCTCTGCTATTCCTAACTCGCCACCACGTTTCCGTCGTTTCAAGAGCTTGCGTGCTGCACCTAAAAGGGTGGGATGTGCCGTGGCACTGTTAATTTTGGTGGCAACTTCTCGTTGGAGTTCAATAGGGAGCTGTTGAACAGCATTAACTGCGTTCAGGTTCTCCCGACGACCCTGGTAATGCTTCCCTGCGCCGTGTTGCGCAAGGAAATATGCTAGCCAGGCCTCGAATCCCGTGTCCAGAAAGATTCGTTCTGGATTTTCCTGTGGTAAGGCTTTTGCTCTTGCGTAAGCTTTGTCAAAACCATCCGGTGGTTTCTTCCTTTCCCATTTTGTTTGTGAAAAATTTCACCAATACGGAGACGAGGCTGGCGACATCTGAGTTTGTCATGCGTCTTGCGTGGAACTGACATCCCAGATGTGTTTTGTGATAGCCCAACACATAAGAAGGTAAGAAGTGGGTAATTTCATCGAAGGGGAATGTGACTTTGGGAGGATATGTTGGGGTGTGATGTGGCTTCAATTTATTGGCCAAACAGCCCTCTGCATACTGGGAAGCCAGTGGAGATGTCGAAGGTCCCATTCCCGATAGACGGCTTATTACGGATTTCTCTTGACATCCCTTGCTGCCTCGCCCTCGTCGCCTCGTGCTCTGCTGACGTGTCACCACGGAATCCCCGTCATTAGGCAGCAGTAGGTCGCTGGTCTAGAGCCTGGAGAGCAGTGGTTAAGTAGCAATGAGCTGTACAGCGGTATAATTAGCTAAGGAATCGCGCTGGTGAATGTAGATGAAAGGAATACTTATATCTGCCGCATCTTCGAAGGCTCTTTAATCAGCTTCCCTCGATATAGGACACTCCGACACAAATCCTCTGCCGTAGCCAGGGGTGCTAACATCCTCCTCCTGCGCTCAGTAAAGATGTCACTGGTGACGGACGAGCTTCTTGAACATCTTTGGCGTCGAGTCCAGCAAAAAGGGTCGCGAGAAAATGTTGCAGTCAACTTTTGGCTCCATTTATACACAAAATACTTGTTCGCAGAGAAGGAATGGCTCGTGGCCGTAGAAGACGCCCCGTCCGAGCTAGAGCCGTCCAAAAGAGGAGATCTCAAAGTGCAATATCTAGGAGACACAGACCTTGAGCTCCTCCATCACCACGAGCTCAAACGGAAAGAAGCTACGAAGAGTGATCTTCAAGAAGTGGAATATCAGGCATTCGGTGATTGTATTTCCTATCTAGCTGCGCACGAGGAAGTTCCCATGGTGTATGCAGTGACAAGCTTTGGAACTAGGGCAAGGATGTGGACTTGTGGACGAGAGTCGATGTATCTGGAACCACTATTTGGATCTGACGAGCTGGCTGAACCCTCGCAATATATCGAGGCTCATTCCAGCGAAGCAACCGAGTTGCGAAAGGGATATGAACATATGAAGAGATTCCCACCGGTTGCACGTCGGGGCATTGAGCCTGGGGAGAGATCTCCAGAACCATCTCGTTGCAAGTAGCTTCAGAGGGACCTCCAGTGCGTCGAGAAGGGGTGAAGCTGGCGTGTAGCCGCCTGTGAGCCGTATGAACGTTCGTCCAAGGGTAGATGTCGAATTTGGCAGATTAAGCTTCATGTCAGACTTGCGGGGTCAATCACGATCCGATTTCCAAGTCGCCCGAACCACCACCTGATAGTACCGGTTTCCGGAATTGATCTCCAGCTGTCTCCATCACTGCCGTCACTGATAGGTTTCAAACCGGCGTCTACCACCTTACACTGCACATAGTGGAGCTTTCCCATAGTAATGTTACAGTATCGAGTATTCTCCCTGGAAATGTCTTCGCTGGAGATCAACCTATCCCAGAAGAGCTGGCCAAGTGCATCCTGGCTCTCGTCATGATAGACAAGTAGAACGCCCGTGCACGAGGGCGGCTTCTCGTCGTAACAGAACCTGAGGCTGCGGAGGTTGTGTAGAGGAGCAGCTGACAGGTACCAATCCAAAGACCTCGTGGGAGAATCATAAAAGGCTAGGAGATTGGGAAGAGTCGTACCTTCAGCTACATTATGGTTCGCTGAAGAACAGCATACGGCTCCCAGCTCTGTGACGGAATCGCATCGACCCTCGAGCGCGTTATAGTAGATTCCGTCAACGAAGCCGTCCGTTCGACCGACAAGAGAGTGAAAATCGAAGCCATCGTGGTTAATACGCGAATATGGGCCGAATGTACGAACCCGCGAACGTGTTGTCTGGACCTAAATATAATCAGTCGGAGTATATGTCGAGGTGAGAGAACTGCCGAACGTACTATAATACTACGGTCTTTTGTAGAGACGAGCTTTGGAGTACGAATCCAAATCCCCCGGATCTTTTCCCCTACATTCACGGGAAAGCAAAGGTGTTGAACGTTTTTCTCCCACATATAGATATCGCAAATGCCGCACCTCGGATCGAGATCCAGCAAGTTATGGGCACAGATACCCAGGATCTTCTGAGACCGATAGTGGACAGTAAGCATATAGGCTTCCGCATTTAAAGGGACAAATCTGAAGCGAGAGTGAGAAGCGCCTATGGTAGAGGCCGAGAAGAAATTCTTTTTATTAACGGGAGGAGGGTTCGGAGTGTCCCATAAAAATGAGTCGTAGAGATTAGAGACGCATTTGCAGCGTAGATCTCGGAGGATGAGACCCTAACACGCGTGTCAGGAAACTTCACGGTGAACGGGGTAAACCTACGTCGGTAAAGCCCTCGAAGACTACCTGCGGGAAGGAGTCTGTGATATAATACCATGGGCTCCCGTCCGCAGGAATGGTTGATGCTCCCAGCCCAAAGATTCGAATATTCCTGACACCTATCTCGTCAATTGAGACTACAACTCGACATCCATTAGTCCGCAGCCTGCCCCTGAGTTTTCGGAGGCTCTCTCGTCCATCGTATCGATTGCTGATCATTGAGATGTAGGAATTACCGCGAAAGTGCAAGGTTGTTCGATAAACGACGCAGGAAAGGTCCAGCGAGATCTTGGCTCCAAGTGGTTCCCGACGTAACGCGCTGATGAGAGACCGAAATTCTCGTATAGCTGAGAGACAGACAGGCCCTAATAGCTTCACGATTTCCAAGACAATTTCCCGTGGCATTCGATCGACCAACTCAACCGAAAATACTTTCTGGAGAACTGACGAACATTGGTCGACGGATTGGTCGACGGAATTTCCATCATTGTATATTGCCAGCCGCCGCTCTTTCCATCTGGGCCTGGTTCGAGTTCCATAAGAGAGGAGGTCACCGTGATTTGGTGCATGGTCCTCTCGGAAGCTCCAAGCAAGGATGCTTAAGCAGGAAAAATGGCACCAGGTTCTGGTCTGTGGCGATTGTGTACAGAGGAGGCAAATCGGAGGGCATTGGATCACTTCAATTCTACGGTCGCTGCGATCAACTGCGAGTCGTGGATATTAGTGACGAGTGGCGCCGAGACTACTCAACGTACTTACGCAGTTGGGCTTCATCCGGTGAGGATATCGTCTCGTGGCACAGAATGCAGCTTGCATCAGAGAAATGAACGACGTCTATCGAATCCGAGGACATTTGGTTTGAATCATGATTCACCCAGGTGAAATTCGACGAGGGCGCAGCGCGGTCAAATAAGAGGGGACTCTCAGCCCGCAGCTAATTAGGTAAGCCCTACTCCACGACGCGATCGATCACATGGCAACCCATTTTGGTTTCATGCCGCTGATGCGCTAGGCTTTGGATAAACTGGCAGATGCTTAGGTCTTCAAAAAGAAATGGACTTTGGTGAATCCCCGTTGACCTGTTTCCAATGAGAGCGACGCGTTCGCCCGCCCAGTCCTGGTGCGTGTCCCAGAATGCCAAATGACTGAGTGTCCTAGTGAACGTCTCGATTCCAGGTCTGAGTGCATTTTGAATCACGAGTGATGAGAACAGCAAGGAGGTTAAACTATTCCTTCGGAGCACGATAGTCAAAACATCGGTGGCCTCGACTACCCATTTGGTAAAGCGTGGCAGCAGAGGAGAGAGATTCCGTCCCTATGCGGTCGCCGAACACATCTTGCTAACAACGGCAACCCATGATCTTTCTTTCATGCCTATTTGCCCAACCCGGTAAGGAAGCGTTCGAGGCTGAAACCATACAAAGACGGTGAATATAAGACTCTGAACATGCAATCGACAGGTTACGGACAATGACCCTGAGGGGAGTCGCGCTTCGGCTCGCAATAGTACTGGCTTCCATCGTGACCAAGCACTATTAACCACCGATACCTGTGGGCCTCCATTTAATCTCTGTTTTGTCCTCCAGCAAGATACAAGATTCAGGGGCTTACGAAGGTCTGGTGTTCTCCAAAAAGGACGGAATAGCGGAGACTTGCATGGGCTGTCGGCCAGCCCACCCAGAGGAGCTGTTCGGTCCAGCAAACTCGGATGTACCCCGTATTTTCAGAGCACCAGTGGGCGGACTAGGAGCAGCTCTGCTATCACCTCGCACTTTCGCTCTTTTCAAGAAGACAAACAGATCACACTAGAGGACGCCAAAACCTAGCCGCATCCGTATCGAGAGTTGATTCTTGCTCAGATTCGATGCTACTGTAGAGACTCGACACGCACATTGCAAAGAATACGTACGTGTGACCCGAAATCCCAGCCACTCACTGAAGCACCGGGCCCGAACACACAACTGCATGCGTGCCTTGTGGTCCAACACCCCCGCGTGGTTTCGTCATGGTGTTTTCAGCAAAGGGCACAGCTGCACTCGTTGCCGAGGCACGTATCGAGTCTGCTCTTGGACCGATTGGCAAAGCCGGGCGCCAGCAAGACAGACGCCGAGGGTGAGAGGCCTTCCGCCAACAAGAAAACTCCTACCGTGCTCCAACTTGAGCACGGCCGAGTCTTCTGACCTGGAAGAACAGCCTGTGGAGACTTCAACAGATCATTGAAGGAGAAGGATCGAAGAATCTGGCCTTTGATGCTTTGTGATGGGAAATGAGAATACAGGCCCCGTCCTTGTTCGGTCGCCTGCAACAGAATGTTTGCCCCTGTCTCACATATGTGTTTTGTGCAGTTCAGCGACATACCCCTTTCGGTTACTCACTCCATTGCCTCTTTGCTCGGTCGCCCGAGATCCCGCATCAAGCCTTTTCCGTGTGGACATGGAGTCCGTCCTGGATCCTTTCAGTTACTTTTTGCCGGGAGTATTTGGATTATTATTATTTAACGGTTTATCCTTACATTTTTCTCGGTGTGGGAGACGTTGGGCTTTGCAGTTTGCACGTCGTCCGGGACGGCGCCTTCGTTCTCGATGACGGCGAGTAAGCGGCCTGTGCCGTGTGTTTCGTATTTGCTGAATTGCCACGCCTGGAGGCCTGCCTCGAACAGCTCGTCGACCTCTTCCAGCGATCGACCCTGGATGTCATGTCTCCATCAGCTCTCCGAAACAAAGTGGAAATTGTAATGTTGGCGTTAAGATGGCTAATTTAATTACCTTGAGTTCCGGGAAGAACAGGGCCGCCCAGATGATCGAGAAGGTGGCGACGGAGCCAAAGATCCAGCCGATGTTGACACCCATGGATGGCAGCAGATAAGGAGTCACAAATGTGACGAGAAACGCGGCCAGCACATCACTGGCTGTCCCAAGCGCCTTATTCCACAGTCAGTCACTTCTCTAGTCGCCAAGGACAGTGCTGGGGAGCGTGGTTCGAACTCACCATGATCTTTTTCCTCATTCGCAACCCTCCAATCTCGGCACCAGTCAGGAAAGAACAGTTGGTGGCTGAAATTCGTGTGAAAGCCGGCAGTAGGATGAAGCATGCAATAAGCGTGTTGATCTCGGTTTGGTTCTGCTGGTTGGACAATCCGAGCCCAGAGGCAAGATAGAGGAAGAAAGCGCAGGCGACGCTCCCGAAAATCATCAAAGGGCGACGACCGGTGATGTCGAAAAGAAAAATACCACATCCACTGCCAACAATGCCGGCAACCTGTCCTACAATGGTGTAGGTGAAGGACTTGCTGCCGAGCCCTTCTTGGACGTAGAAGGTTGGTGCATAAGACTGAACGAACTGGTTGCCGTTGGTCTGTTCCAGGACGAACAAGGTACAGCATATCTGCGCAATCCGGGTCAGCCATACTCAAGGAGTTTCTCTCTCCCGCACGCTGACTATGGGCAGGGCGGGTCTGGATCTCTGTCTTACCCAAACTCGGCGAAGATAATTTCCCTGGAAGACGTGCAACCACGAACCCTTTTCATGCGCGAGGGACTCTTCAACCATCTGTTCAATGGTGTTGACTTCAGCCGCCGTTGCTCCGTTGTCGACGTCATGCTGAGGCCGGATCTTGTCGAGCACCACCTTTGCCGCGTCCTTTCGGCCCTGAAGCACAAGCCATCGCGGTGATTCGGGCGTGAATGGTATCAGTCCCAAGATGGCGACGGCCGGAACAAGTTGCATGGCCGTTGGGACCAACCACCCCCTTTCAGTGGTCGTGGTTGAGTATGCACGGGACATGCCCGCACCCCAGACATTACCGAGGCCTGTGACGAACATGATGGAGCCAGACAGAAGTCCTCGAACGGCCGCGGGTGCAGTTTCGGCGTTGTAAGACGGGACTGCGTTTTCAACCAAACCGACGGCGAAGTAGGCAATGATTCGGCCGACGGTGAATTGTGACCAGTGGTGCGCGGTCAACTCGACTGTAAGGTGGTCAATAAAATCGAAACAAGACGACATCTTCTCAATGGCTCCCGACTTACTAATGATGCCGACAATCTGGATTGTCCCTGCGACATACATGGTTTTCTTGTATCCCGTTTTTTCGATGAGTCTCTCTGCCCCCAGACAACCGGACAATTTACCAATCCATGGTAACGAGTTCATCAGAGACTTCCTTGTTGGCTCTAACGCGTACTTCCCTTTGTCGTTGAGGGTCCCGAACCGTCTCAGAAAGGCAGGCAGAGCCTGTAACGAACCAAACGAGCCGGTGTCTCTGTTTGAGCGGGTAAGCCACAGTGTGCTTCGAAGTTCGGGTAGATGGATGACCAGGAAATTCGACCTTACATTCCGAACATCAGGGCTCCCAACAGGAACACAACCGAGTTGAAGACCAGATACGGCGTCATCTGACGCCATCCCTTGAAGGCCATTTTGGTGTATACCTCACAGTGCGCGTTCGTCGGTAGAGATTGGCGAAAAATCGAGCTCGAAAAGAAATCTAGAGGCGATTCTTTGACAGCAAAGAGTCATATTATATCCCCTCCCCCCCGTACCATCCGTATGGAGATGCGCCACGCCCCAGCGTCGGAGCCGTGGGCACAGAGCGAGAGTATGGAGATGTTGATGGAAGCGAACGAGCCGGTGCGGGAGCCAAGGAATGGGTCTCGACCACAGTCCAGCTGGTGATGCCGCCGAGCCGCCGAGCCATGAAGCCGCCGAGCCGACAAGAGCCTACGAGCCCGCCGAAGCCATCACCAGGGAGAAGAATCAGCAAGCTTCTTTAGCGAGGAAACTTACAATCTTCTGCCGCCGACCAAGCCCACAATTGAAGCCTTGATGACGCCATGCGAAAGGGTACACATGTAATATATGTTGTTCCTTGATAGATCCCGCCCGATGGCGACTGAGAAGAGATCATGTCACGCGGATAGGGGATGGCCAGGTCTTTGACTTTTTCTCCAGCATCCAAAGTCTGGGGATGTGGTCCGGACAGGGAGTAGGGCTGCACCAAAGAAGGGCCGTGTGGTGTGTGCGCCCGTGGAAACAAGAATGAAATCCAGATCGACTTTTTTTGCGGGTTGTATTCTACACAGTACAAATCCACCGGCTGCAGCGAGCCCATTCCCGCTACCAATTTTCAGTCGCAGGCTGAGCGAAACTTATTCCGGCAAAGGGTAGTGGTAGGGTGGCAGCATATCAACCGCGTCAAGATCAATGTCGCTGTCCAGTCCTTGAAACAGCGAGTGCTGATCCCAGACATCGGACGCCGATCCGATGGACTGGAACGTATCCTGCATCTCATCGATGTCTGGGACTCCTGTGGTCAACACTCCTTCACCATGTGTTGGCAGGTCATTAACAGCACGTCCTGGAGTTGCTTGGGTTGTTGTGATGTCTCCAATGGGAACTCGGAAATCTGGCGTCTGAAGCGCTCTTGGAACCAGAATCGGAGACGTGATCTCGAGTTTGTGACTGTCATCCGCAAAATTCGTCCGTGCGAGTACACTATGCTTCGAGATGACTTGTTTGGGGTTCTTGTTGAAAGTCCAGGTCTTCGACTTGAATGATGAGGCTTGAGGAAAAGACAGCAATCCTCTATCGATATCTGCCACCTGGAATACTTGTCAGCAACACTCTACTCTCAGGAACTCTTCTGCGATAATGACTGACGATGGGGGATAGAGCTGGGTACATCTGCGACAGTCTTCTTGCTAGATGCAAGCAAGAGGTGATATCTTGCTTCCCTTGCTCCGTGCTTAGACCAATTTGCTCCCTCACTGAGGCAGTACTAGCCAACAAGACTTCCGCTGCTTTGTATGCGCAGTCGCCCATCTCGAAATCCAGAACCCACATATCACTTTGGATCTCTAGCAGCGAGGAGAGTACTGTTGCGGCTTCGTGGGCGTGATGGAGGCACCTCGCTTGACCTTCGAGCCGCATGGCAGGATCCAGATAATCCAAATAGGCCGCTGGCAGTGGGTCGCAAATTTCTGGGATCAATCCGCGGAAGAGCTGACAAAAACAAATATGCCACCATATATGAGTCATCACGTAGCGCGCAAGACGAGGAGAAAATGCTCGCAATCCCAAGTTCTTCGGAGAAAACAGTTCGTTCGGTGGTAGCTTTGAGAGGAACACTTTCAAGTCCTTCTCTAATCTCTGAAACCCAGCGGCCAGGGCAGCGGAATCCACCTTCGAGTGGACAGCCTGGTTGGAGTGTCTAAATGAAGTCAGGGTGAAGGACATATTGACGAAAGAAAAGTCTTACCGTAGAATTTCATCGTGGAGATTGATGATACGTATGTAGTAGGCGATTATGCCCAAACTTGATGGAGAGGATCCGTTGGGCAGCATATGTTCCAGATGGTTCTCATTGTCCAGCTCAAAGTCGTCCTCTTTGCAGGGAAGACGCAAGTGGATTGCGCTTATCGGACACGAGGCACATTCTGGCAGCCCACTGGAGATGATGCAATCTAGAAGATAGATCGCCCACATCAGTCTTCGACGAGATTCTTGAATGAAGAATGAGGACCTCGAGGTCTCGAAATTGAGGCCAAGCGCAAAGGCAGATCGGGTGAGCTGGGCCATGAGCAGAAATGCATCATTATGAGCACCGGTCCAAATCCTGAACCTGATGATCAACAGCAATGCCTGTACTCTGAAGATGGATGGCTGTTTGATATGGCTCATAAGCACCCTTTCCGCTAAGTCTGCGCAACGGAGACCTATCTGTCGATCGTTTGCCGACGAAGTTGGAAGGCACGAAGTGACAGCAACAATGGAAGCAAGTAAAGCCGGCTCAGCCTGGCCTTCGTGACAAAGTCTCAATAGTGAGACCTTGTGCAAAAACGCCAGGCTGGGTAGACAATGGAGATGCTGGAAAAAGGCTCCAATGGCAGATATGGTCCTCTCCGGAGTAAGCAGAGTCGATCTGTTCGACTTAGTGAAGGAAGTTTGAGCGGTTATGATGAAGGGCATACCGTTCCATGTCGGAAACATCAAGCTCGCCGCCGTCAACGTGACTTGGAAGGGAGGCTGCTACGGCATCGGCGCGAGGATCAGTTATGTCTCCGTTTCGACATTCGACAAGATCGATGGGCATGGGACAAAGTTCGGTCGCAGAGGATTCGGATCGGAGACGTCTGCTGGGGCGTTCTGGGTAGACGCAAGCGATGTCTCTGGTCGCGCATCGTTCACATCGCGGCTGTTCTCCGCTGCATCGTGTTTTCACGGAGTGACATTCTATGCAGGCTTGAGATACTCGCCCTTTTCTCGGGGCGTTGGGACTGGCTGGGGACGGATCGCCCGTCAGCATCGAGCGGAAAGAGCAGTCGAGGCCCAGTCTTGAGCAATTGCTACATGTATAGTAGACACCATCACAGCGTACCTGCAAGAGAAGTCAGCGGAATCCGAAAAAAGAGTGGTATCGAGAGAGCCAAGTCACCTTCCTAGCCCTGCATTGCGCGCAGATCTGTCTCTTTCCCTGCATTCTGCCATCGGCCGAAGTCTGGTTACTTGGAAACGGGTGGTGCGAGCTATTTGCCGGGTGGCCATTCATTGCGACGCTGAAAGACAGCACAGAATTAAGAACCTCCTACATGTTCGTATAGAACCGAACTCGTCACGAATGTGGCAAAGGAGCGGGACAAAGAACAAGAAGGCGGTTGATTGAAGAAAATAGAAGGGAGTGCCAAGAAGGCCGACATCTGTCACCAGGGGGTTCCTAAGTTCGCTTGGCCCAGTGCAAATGGCTGGGGGAGCCGGGGGAAGCTCCAGAGCGAGGCTAGGGAGGCGAGGCTGGCTAAATGGGGACCCAGGGGGGCGCCATAGGCTTCTAAGTACCTGGCAGCTCGTGGCAATCTACGTGGCTTTTGCGGGGGCTTGTGACCTAGGAACTCTTCGCTACAGTGCAAATGGCTGTGACGCACCACTTGGCTGCCATTGCATTTCCTGTGCCACACTCAGTACTCGGTATATATTCGCATCCAGTCTATGGCGGTCTGTAATCTACCATTTCTTCCCTATCCCCATACCAGAGATCTGAAGATCAAGTAGAATGCAAGAGTCTAAAAGGGTGGCCCATGAAATGTGCGACGAAGTACATGTAGCAACTATTGTCCTCCAATGAGTGCAGGATCGTCCACCTCGTACATTTTCATGCTCTTCAAGGCCGTGCTGTCGACGACGAAATCAAATTGATCAGGGACGGCGAGCTTCTCTTTGGAATATCGTTGCAACGACAACATGCTTTGCCCGTCTTTGAAGAGCCAAGGATCGTTGGTTTGCTTTTGCCATGCTTCGAGATCGTGCCTCATTTGAGCCAAAACGGCCTCGTACTCGGGCCGGCTGGCAAGATTCACAACCTCTTGAGGGTCTACTTCAAGGTCATAAAGCTCCTCCGCCGGACGGTGAATGTACTGTTTCAAAGACCGCGCGCCGATCATGACGTCGCCCTCCGCATTGCATTTGGCATTTTTACGGATGCCCTCAAGAGTGAGGCTTGCATAGAGATCGCCGGCGAAAGGAAATTCGAGTCGCCAAGCAATATTCCTGTGGTATTTGAATTTCCTGCTCCGCAAGACCCGTGTCGGCCAGTAGTTGGTGATTTCGTGAAATGTATGAGACCCATATACCTGATGCTGCCATTGGTCTGCTGGTATCAGGTCCGAACGTTCGATGATGGACAGAAATGATCGTCCAAGGCGCCGAGGTGGAGGTGGCGGGCGAGTTTCTAGCGTCAGAACTTGGCCTTTGGGCATCTCAACTGGGACAGAAAAGTCGCATGGCACACCAGCCCAGTCGAGGAACGTCGGGAGGATGTCGATATAGGATACCATATTTGGGTTCCGTATGTGAGCCGAGGAACCCGGTAGGCGGACGATGAAGGGAAGCTGGATGCCGGCATCGTACAGGGTGGTCTTGGAGTTGATGAAAGGAGGACCGTTGTCACTGCAAAGGACGACGAGTGTTGACTCGGAGAGGCCCTCTCGTTCGAGTGCTTGAAGCACCAGCCCGACGCCGTAATCTAGACGTGAAATGGCCTTGTAATATTCCACGTATTCGATCCTCGTCTCCGCCACGTCGGTGAGCCAGGTTGGAATCTCCACCTGGTCTGCTTGAAAGTCTGGGGCCACGAAGTTGCCGTCACACGTCTCGGCATTGCCAAACTCGCCCCTGGTCAAGATGTCCCTGTGCGGGTCCACGTATCCCACGGTCAGGAAGAATGGACGTTTCGTATCATTCGCCTTCTTGAAGAATGCCTCGGCCCGGCCAGCTATCAAAGCGACGTTTCTTGTTTCGCTCTCGTCTCTGGACTCCCATGGATAGACATGGGCTGGCCCGACGTGCACCTTTCCCAAGATCCCTGTCTGGTAGCCGAGATTGTTGAATAGCTTGGGCGCCGACTGTACATGGTCGAATGCTTGAAAATGGTTGTACCCTCCCGAGAGTCCATACTGGCCGTTCTCATGTGGATGCAGGCCGGTGTACATGACGGTCCGACTGGCACTGCAAGATGCTGTGCTCGTGAAAGCCATGTCGAAGACAGCGCCAGTGGCAGCAAGTCTGTCGATGTTAGGGGTTTGCAATCCTTTTGCGCCATAGCATCCAAGACATTTGCCCAGATCGTCAGCAACGAGGAACAAAATGTTCTTTCGAGATGCTGGATCGAGAGAACCCATTCCGTGTCTTCTAAATAAGAATAAATTTTGAGCAGATTTTAGGATGTCCAGTTGTGACCGTGTCTCCATCAAGTTTTGGAGTTTGATATAGCTGGGGTTACTGCCTACCAAGCTTCAGCCACTGTATTGTTGCAGCTGCATATACTGTAGTCCCGGGGTGCCCATCTCCGCCCAGCGGGACCGACAAACCGGGCGAGCCGGGCGAGCCGCCGAGGGGCGAAGAGGACGGCTCGAGGACAAGGCTTTTCAATCTCGGCTGGGCCACCAGGCCTGTGTCCCGTCCTGGCGTCACGAACGGGTTCCCCCTTTTCGGGTTACGTGAATGTTCTTTCCTTAGTTGACGATGACCTGACGGGCGAGGAATACTGTAAGTATCCCATGTGGACTGGCTGCATTTACCTTAGCGTGGATTAGGTATGCCTCACCCAACTAGAACCTGTGCGGGGGCGTGCACGGGCTATAACTAGAATCGATTCTACAAAGTTGTGGCCATGCAGGCCAAGAGATTACTCGTACACAGCAACACATAGAACTAGACGTGATTACACGTCCATCGCGAGCTGAAGTTGTTCAACGCAATCTGATCTATAGAGTACTGAGCTGTCCTTTCCCGCCCTTTTGTACCCCGGTGTACTTTGAGCTTTCGATACTGCATCCGTCATGCGCGACGGAGCTTCTCCAGCAAGTGGCTCGAACGCCCCTCCAAGACCAGCAGCCTAGCGGCAGCGTCGTCCACGACTACTCCAATCGTTGTTCCTTATTACGCACCCATGATTGACTTACCGGCAACGCTCCACCACGCTCGAGATTGAAAAGTCCTCACAGGTTTTGAAGGATGAATCACCCACCAGGGTGTTGCTGTCGGTTCTCGCTTCGTCAAATACGGAAAGAGCCTCAATCTCTAGGAGGGTCGAATGATGATTTTCATTCAGCAGCGGACCCAGGTCCCTGTGCCGCGTGTCTTCGCTCTTTATCACGACAATGGGAAGAACTTTATAGTTATGGAACGAATTGATGGCGAGACGTTGCAAGAGATATGGCATACCTTCGACGAGAAGAGAAAGAAGGACATTATCACGCAAACAAAAGGCCACGTGAAGCAAATACGCAGTGTTCAATCCCCCAGTGGATATTGCACTCTTGACAACGGACCGTATCTTGACTCGATCTTCTCTACTCCATTGCACGATTGCGATGGTCCTTTCGACTCCGAGGCGGAGCTCATCACTGCGATAGTGAGGAAGACGCGTCGGTCCGACGCGTTGAAGAACAAGGCAGACTTCTATGAACAAGTCCTTCCTGATTTCCTGAGCGGCCAACTCGCCTGTTTTGACACATGGCGACATCCAAAAGAAGAACATAATTCTTCAGTCGAATGGTGGGATCGTTTTCTTGGACTGGGAGAGCGCTGGTTGGTACCCTATCTACTGGGAATATGCTTATACTATTTTCGCTGAATGGTTCGAGAGTGATTGGTATCGTTGGGTGAGCCGGTTTCTAACACCCTACCCAAACGAATATGCCAGGTTCGCTATGCTAGCTCAAGAGGTTGGATATTAATAACGACTTTTGAGGGAGTGACTAACTTTTTAGCTCTTATATGCTCGACTTGAAGACACCTTGTTGTACTAACTTCTGATATGCGTCGAGCACCCAATGTTAGCAGTCGAGCAAGTCGGGGTTTGTTAAGGAGGGCCCGCTCCCCGGCGCGTGAGAAGCGCTTCGCCTATTGAAGTTGCTAGCACCATCTACCAACCTAGAGTGGGTGGTCGATCTTTGACTGTTAGATAGGGATTACAGGGCGTGTGTATATCCTGTAGTTCACTGACAGAGACTGCTTCGGCGCAATTATGCAGAAAAGTAAGTGTATTGACACTTTTATTGGCAGGTTTCCCATTACTTGTCACTGACTACAGTAAAGTGACGCATCCAGAAGACTTCATCAATATTCCGATGGTCTTACGTCTAAGTAGCGTACCTGATCTATTTGCCGAGGTCACGGCGCCATGTCATACAAGAAACACGCACTTCTTGGGACGGGGAAGCCAGGAATGATGCACAAGAGCAAGTGTGACAAACCATGGTCGGCACAAAGGCAATTCAGTGTTTGGCAACTGTCAAAAATTTCTGAAACACAACAAAGGAGCCGTCGTGCTATACAGATCTCATCTCTTTGCAGGCGGACCAGCCTTCTCGGCGTCACATAGGACACAGGATCCGCAGCGGCAAGACAACCTAACCCAGGGCTTTTGATATCATTTCCACAGCCGCCATCAATTCCTCGTCCTGTTCGGATCTTGCGATAACTTGGATATGACACGGCGCACCGTCGACAGCCTCTGGGTCATCTACCATCCGTTAGCTCTATCAACTCCGGCATACGCTGTCCAGACACTCACAGTCTGAGATTCTCGGATCCGGGAGGTCGATACTCTTATCAGCCTTGAGATATGGGATGATACAGGCAGGGTACTGCTCGCGATCGTCAGCTTTGGCCAGAGAATCATTTTACGTTTCAGTCCTCAGTTACTCACAGAGAGGAGATTCCACATGACCCTGTTGCTTGTCAGACCTCGTTTCAGAATCTTGCGGACGCGGGCAACTTACGTGTAAGGGGGCATCCGGAACGTGTCGTGTGGCACAGCAGTCTTGTGAGATCCCGGGGCCACGATCACGTCTAGTTTGTTCTCGACGAAGATCTTCAGCCAGTCTTTTCGGAACTTGAGGCGTTCCTCGTTCATGTCAAAGAGCTCGCCTAAGCTCTTGTCCTTGCGCCCTTCTGGCGGAGGGGTATACATATCCTTGACAGAGGTCACCCACGGTTCTCCCGAGGCCTCGATGTGTTTGAACCCTGTGATCTCATTGTCAATGTCGAAAAATCTCCAAGACAAGTCGGTGGCTGCTGCGAAGGAAGGGAACTTTTCAATCATAATGATCTTGTGCCCGGCCTGCTTGAGCTTTTCTGTTGCTGTCTTTAGCGCCCGCAAGATGGTGGGTTGCACGGGCCAGGTTGGGCATTCAAAGATGACGCCGATGGTCAAAGTCGTCTTTTCTTCCACGGGATGCCACGGCATGGCAAGCGCTGTATAGTCGTAGTTCCATGGCTTGGAATTGATGACGGTCTCCAGGAAGAGCCGTAGATCTCGGGGACTATGTGCGAGGGGCCCCGCGGTTGGGATAATGCCCGTCCAGCCATCCAGCACAGGATTGGTTTGGCCTCCAAACGGAACGCGATCGACGGATGGCTTGAAGCCGAACGTGCCACAGCAGAACGCGGGAATGCGGATGGATCCTCCAATGTCGGTCCCGACACCGAGGATCGAGCCTCGCATGGCAACAAGGGCGCCTTCTCCGCCACTGCTTCCGCCAGCAGTGAGTTTGAGCTTGTTGGGGTTCAAGACCCGCCCGAAGACATTATTCTCCGAATCTGCCGTCATCAGCGTCTGCGGGATGTTGGTTTTCACATACAACACTGCCCCATTGTCGAGGAGAATGTCGACCAAGGGCGAGTTGAAATCCGCTGCAGGGCGATTGATGAACGAAACATAGCCGATGGTCGAGAACTCGCCCTTGAGGTTAAAGGAGTCCTATGGGGACGTCTGTCAATCCCCGGCATGCTTATTCTTGCGTATCTCGCCGGCTTACCTTGAGGGATATAGGCATTCCGTGTAACGGTCCCATCGGTTTTCCTTCCTTCTCGAGGTACTCGTCAAGATATTTGGCTCTCTCCAGGGCTTTGTCGAAGAACATCTCTGTCAGACAGTTGGTCTGTACCCATCAGCGACAGCCGGTTAGTCCATGGAGGTCCAACGAACCACTTGGTGGGCGATAGCGGCCCTTTTGCAGAATGCTAGGGTCACTTCGGAAGAGGACAGCTCTTTCGCAGCCATCTTGGTGATCAACTCGGTGGCATCGTGGTTCTCGGTGATGGCAATCTCCTTCTCTGTGAGAAGGCCGCACTTTGCTGGGACATCGAGAACACTGATATCAGCTGTAGCGCTCACAGTCTCCAGAATGCTCGAAGGGAGACGCCATTCTTGCGGCAGCGCCTTCGCTACCTGGGCACGTTTCGCCGCGACGAGGGCTCTCCAATCTTCTCGGACCATCTCGAAATGAGACACGAGGTTACGATAATGTATTGGAGAGAGACTCGACGGCCGTTACGGGCAGGAAAACTTAAGCTATATGTCTATTCACTTTCAGTTCCCACCGTATCAGGACACCGAAGCGGGGTCGCTCAGAGCGAGCCACGGCGTGGCATCCAGAGGCTGGCGATTTGAGGCAGGTGAGACCTCGCTTGTATACTGGTCGACGCCATCTAGGCCCTTTCGAACAGGACGAGGATACTTGGCCCTCAGTCGAGATATCTCTGGGGTCGACCAGGACTGTCAATCAAACGGAATTGCGCGATCTTGAGTTCAGGCTAACGTCTCTGCGTCCCGAAACGGCGATGGGGGCGTTCAAGAACTCCAAGTGGTGCAGCCAATCGTACGGGATAGCGCACCTCGAGATGGAGTGCGGGATATCGCCGGCCAGGCCCCAGATCCATGCCGCGCTCCCGACTCTGGACAACTGCACAGATCCGCATGGTTATCTCAAGTGAGCCCTGCATGATTTCGTGGCCATCGTGACGTTTCGCAACGTCAACCATGTGGTACGCGCGTGTCACCAGCGAGTCGACGTGCGGAGATCCCAGAGACCCTTATCTTTTCGCAGAAAGCTTCATGCGACTAGGCTTTAATACCGCGTGCTGGATGTCGACAACCGAGCTGCTAGAGCTATCTCGAAAGCGATAGTTTGGGCCTTATCGAAGATGTCGACGGCACTCTCTTTCCATCTCGAGGTTGCCACATACCTCCCCGGTCAGCCGTCGCGGACTTTTGCGGCGTCAGGAACACAGACGCATATGTCAGTGTTGCCCTCCGCGTGTCGATCGCATAAAGAGTTCCGGTAGCCACATTTTCCTCCTTCCGGAGCCCCTGCCTTTCCCTCAGTTCAGTTCTCTCCGTCTTGGAATACCAACAGTGTCAACCAAGATGGCGGCCTACAATTTGCCTGTTGATAACGTGCCGGGCACGGTACATCTCGTCGACATCGAGCATACTATGCACACCAGACACGCCGGCTCCGGAGACAAAGATATCGTGCTGGTGCCTACGCCGTCGAATGATCCTGACGATCCGTTGAATTGGTCGCCCAAGCGGAAGTTGATGAACACGGCGTCGGTCAACGTGTGAGTTTGAAACCAGGTCCGCCAATACTTGTCTAACCGGGAACATTTCTAGCTACACATTGGTCGTCGGAATCGCCAACTCGGTCGTCTATTCTGTGCTTGTGCCACTGTCTGAGGCTTCTGGCGTTTCTATCAGCACGCTGAACCAGGGAACCGGCTACCTATTCCTCCTCGCAGGCTGGGGACTACTCTTCTGGGTAACGTACTCCGCTCCTGTCGCCGTCACACAAGAGTTGGGCTTTGTCTCAAGGCGGACAACGCCAGTCGCCGAAGACAATCACCTCGGACTGTGCTCTAGGCCGTTACTAACCTGCCGGGAACAATAGCAACCCTTTGCTTTGAGGTATGGCAAGCGATTGACATACCTGCTGTCAATATGCGGCACGATTGGTGTAAGTTGTCCTCTCCTTCAGTTGACACTGTGAAGACGAGGCATCTCCCGGCCGAGGCGGTCCTTGTCCAAACTTTCTTTGGTGCTACCCGTATTGACGATCTCGCAGTGTACCATGTGGGGACCGTATGCGCGTAGTAACGGGGAGTGGATTGCAAAGAACATCCTCGGCGGGTTCTTCGCGGCACCGATCGAAGCGCTTCCAGAGGTATCGGTAACGGACATCTACTTCCACCACCAACGCGGAACCTACATGGGCCTCTATGCCTTTTTCCTTGCTGGCAGCAACTACTTTGCCCCGGTCATCTGCGGCTTTATTGCCGACCGACAGGGGTGGAAGTGGGTGTTCTACTGGCCCACCATATTTCTCGGCGTCGGTCTGATATGGTGCTTTTTCTTCCTGGAAGAGTCAAACTACAAGCGCACGACTGTCGGCATCGTGGAGACCAACAGCGGCAGCCAGACTCCCACCTCGGTCACCACGGCAGAGAAAACGGGGGAAAAACTGCCGGATATCAAGAACGAGCCTGCAGCCGTGGAGAGCGGTACCATCACCTACGGAACCAACAAGACGTACCTGCAAAGGCTTTCGTTGTGGCAGCCGTCACGGGGAGAGAACATGTTGCCAAGGGCCATCCGGTCGCTGAAGTACCTAGGCTGGCCTGTCATTTTCTACGCGGGCTTTAGCTACGGCAGCTACCTGGTGAGTTGGCCACTATATCACTATCCTTCTATCCGTGCCATGCTAACGTGGTTGCCTGTAGATCTGGTTCAACGTCCTCAACGCCACTGCAAGTATCATCCTCGGAGGCTCGCCGTACAACTTCAAAGCGTCCATGGTCGGCCTCTCATACCTGGCAACGTGTATCGGGGTTTGTGTCGGCAGCTACTTCACGGGCCGATTCAGCGACTGGCTCACCGTCAGACTTGCCCGACGCAACAATGGCATCATGGAACCGGAACAACGGCTCTGGCCATTCGCCGCATGCATCATCATCGTCCCAGCGTCCCTTATCCTCTGGGGCGTGGGAGCCGCCCACCACGTCCATTGGTTTGGCTTGATATTTGCGATGGGGACGCTCGCCGGTTCGACCGTGTTTGGCATCACCCTGAGCGTCAACTACCTGATCGATACCTATCACGAGAGTAAGTGGCTGCTGTCGCTGCGACGACCTCTTTCGTCGTCTGGCTCCCTCAAAAGGTACTGCAAGCTAATACGTTTGGCACAGTTAGCGGCGACGCGATGACCTCCGTCATCCTGGTGCGCAACACCATGTCCTTCGCTATCGGGTATTGTGGCACCCATACTCCTTGCTTCTCAGAATTGAATGGGCTGACTTTATGGCCGTGGCCGGACAGATACGGAATTACTCCCTGGCTCGACAACCTGGGCCTGCAGGACTGCTTCATCTCGGCTGCCTTCATCGGCATGGCGGCGTCGTCGGTCTTCCTGATCATGATCTTCTACGGCAAGAAGTTCCGCGAGCGCAGCCGAGTCAAGTACTGGAACCTGGTGGCTGAGCTGATGGCCAAGGGGGATGCGAGCATTTGACAAGGGCAACGGCGAAGTGATCCCGAGGAAAACTTGTCTGTGACATCCAGCTGTCACTAGGGAGACTTGAGGGAGGTGGAATATGGAGACTCTGTTGCGGCGAAATACCCTTGCTGTGTATTTGTGAAGCCGGACACCGGAGGCCGTGTCCTGTAGATCAGTGCAGGATAGAGTAGAGTAGAGTAGAGTAGAAACATGAGCAATCATGAACACTGCGAGTACTGCATGATCCTGAAGTTTGCGGATGGATTTGAGTAAGAGCATAGCTGTCGGGACCCGAAAGATGATGAACTATTATCACACCTGTGTCATGAACGGCGGGGTTCAGACAGGCATATAAGCTAAGAGGTCCAAGACCAGGCACGAATTGCCATGATTCTCAGTCTTTTTGGGCGATCCCTAAGGGGCTGTGGGCCTCTTCCTGATAACCTGAGTAACTTAAGCTAGAGGAAATTCTACTGGAGGCTCTCAGCGGCTCTGACATGCCAATCGATCGTCAAATTTGGGTATAGGGTAAGTTTGAACCCTACCCTTCTCAATACTCATCAGGCGACTCGTGCTAACATCATTATTTGGACAGGGTGAAAGACTGATCGAACCATCAAAGCCACTCGGTGGTTAAGCGTGACCCGAAAGGGCTTGGAGGTGTGGCACAAGGCTGTGCCCGGCTGACTAAGCAGCCTCGTCCGCGACTGGAATTTTTCTCCCTGAGTCACGTTTTCATTTTTCTGGCACGAAACAATCGTGATTGACGTTATCTTCACTGTTGTGCCCGAATGTACTACGCGACGGCTGTGATTGTCAAGTCCTTGGGATCCTGTTCGAACATCATGATCTAGAGTTTTGTCTGTCTTTAGTCTGCTCTTCCACGATTCCAGCGGCTTGGACACACGCGCGTTCAACATGCTCAGCCTTGCACGCCCGGCACCCGGTTGTCCAGAAGATACACAGCAGTCGCAGTTGGAGTCGCAGTCGACGTCAGGATTCCATTTTCTGTCGGCCAGATTAGGCGATCCTATTGATGTTCACGAGAGCTTCTTCTGTCCGACTTTCGCTTGTCCATTCAAAACCTCGGGTGGCGACAACCGTTCCTAGGAATTCTTGTTCTGTCAGCGCCGGGGTGAAATCGATTTTAAACCACCCTTCTTCCCTCAACACCATGGCGGCCACCCTGACGGACGTCATACACGAACGCCTCCATCTATCCTCCTTGCCGTACTCGGGCTGTGACACCCGTATAGTCTCACTCCTTGATATCAACATCCCCGACCAGGCAACCGAGGAAGAGTATCGGACCATCTACGCCCAGTATATCCAGGGGTCCTCGCCCGGAGACAGGGCCTCCAACGCTAGTCTGCTCCGCGACGCCATCGAATCTCTCAGATATGGTATCGCCCCGCCGGTGGCATTCCCCACAGAGACGGTATACGGACTTGGAGCCGATGCGACGAACGAACCGGCCGTCAGCGGGATCTTCGCCGCAAAGGGTCGACCGAGCGACAACCCTCTGATCGTGCATGTCGCGAGCGTTGGTCATCTCGAGCGGATCACGGGCGTGCCTCTGCCCGAGGTGTATAGGGCCGTGGCGGGACGTTTCTGGCCCGGCCCTTTGACCATCCTCCTCCCTGTGCCGGCGGGGGGAATATTTGCCAAGAACGTCCACCCGGCCCAGAACACGATCGGATTCCGCGTCCCGTCGTCGAAGTATGCGAGATTCTTCATCGCGGCAGCGGACAGGCCGATTGCCGGGCCGAGTGCGAACTCGTCGGGAAAACCGAGTCCCACGACGGCGGAACATGTTCTGCATGATCTGACGGGGAAAATCAATTTCATCCTGGACGGCGGGGGATGTGACGTTGGTGTGGAGAGTACAGTTGTCGACGGGCTGCATGATCCACCGCTCATCCTCAGACCCGGGGGTGTGGGACTGGAAGAGTTCAGGGCCCTAGGACGGCAGGTCGGTGGGGAGGTTGGTGATAAATGGGCGAGAACCGCGATCGGATACAAGACTTCGATGCATCACGCGGCTGAGACGGCGGAAATCACGAATGGAAAGTCACCCGTGTCTGCGTCGACCACAAGCGTGTCAGGGGCCGCTACACCTTCTTCCGAGGCGCTGCTCTTGAACGACACGAATGCTAATGGCAATGGTATTGTAAGCTACGAAGAGGATATCAACGGAGCTCCCCGCGCCCCGGGCATGAAGTACAGACACTACGCACCCAAGGGGCGATTGACTCTGTTCTCCGAACGCGCGTGCCAGGCCGGTCGCGTACAGAAGAAATTGGACCAGCTCGTGGGCGTGGAGAATTACCGATTCGTCAAAGTCGGCATCATCTCGTGCCACTGGCCTCCATTTGCCGGCCTGAAAGACATTACTACCACCACAGTCGATCCCACGCGCGTCAGCGAGATCTTGGCGCCGAAAGCCGCAGGCCAGAAGAACCCAGACCCGATCACTCACTCGGAGTACGCTGACATCACGTCCCTCGCACACTTGCGCGTGGGAGATACAGATGTGGTGCTGTACAATGTGCAGCTCGGTGCCGACATCTCCACGCTCGCGCACTCACTTTTTGGTGTGTTGCGGTTCTTCGACGAGCTGGAATGCTCGTACATCTTCGCGGAGACGGTGCGGCGCATGCCATCGCCTTCGTCGGGTGGCCGGAGTTCGGCTTCTGATGTCGCGAGCGGGAAAATAGCCACGGGGGGAGCGAATGACTGGAGTGGCTCGAGGCAATTGCGGCGCGACCTGGAGGATGCGGTGATTGACAGGATCGAGAAGGCGGCGGCGGAAAGAATAGACGAATAGACACTGTGTGATTAGTAGCGCTGGCTAGGATGTACTTTTCTCATCTTTCGTCGCGGAGGGCGCCTCCGAATAAAGAACCAACTGCAGAAACTGCGCGCGCGGCTCATCGTTGTCCTGTCAGATCAGCCGACCTCAACGACATGGTTCTTGAGTCATTTGGGCTTGTGGGCGAGAGAAAAATACAGATCTTGACGAGGTAGCCACACCCCGTCCACGCAGACCTGAGATTTGACTGGAGCTATCGCTGTGCTACTGTAACTGATGCTGCCGTAAGAGTGACTTCGATAGACAGGGAAGTTGGAACTAATCGACAATAGATTTTATAGTGAGGTCACCAACGTGATCCCAATTGGTTGAGTCAGTCACGTGCACTCTTCCTTCTTCGCGTGACTGTATCTGATTATAGCCGAAGATTCCCCGAGCAACGCGCACAACACGCGTCGCTCCAATGCTTCCATGCATCGCTATGGCCTTGACAGCTGCTGGTGATAACTATGCCTTCCATGCCCTTCTGACACTTGTCCTCATTCTATCCACTTAGCCAAAATGGACGCCGAGAAACGCTTGCCCAAGCAGGTGGCGGACCTGTTAGTTGAATGCCGAAAGGCCATGAAAGACAAGAACTACGACGCTGCAATCAAATCAGTTAACAGGGCGCTGAAGTGCTCCGAGAGAACCATCAATGCGCCTCACCTCTTGATTGGTATCCTTGACTATCGCCATGCCGTTTACGGGCGTCTAGGCGACCTGGACTCAGCCCTTAGGGACGCCAAATCCATGATACGGCTGGACCGCAAAGATCCCCGAGGATATCTTCGCTGTGGCGCTGTGGAGCGGTCCAAGGGCAACAAGACCGCCGCACTACAATACTTGGAACACGGCCTTAAGAGCTGTTGTGGAACAGATGGCTTGGACATCCTCCGCCGAGAAGCCAAACTGACGCGCGATCAGTTATCCGCCGAACTTGTCCTTTCACGGGCACGAGATCCGATGACCGCATTGCCGCTCGAGATGTTGGAGATCATCCTGTCGTATCTCGACTACAGACAGCACGTTCGGATGCTCCGGGTCTCGAAGACTTGGAAGCGCGTGCTGAGTGTACTCCCGCCACTGACTGACACGCTTGCGTTTCCAAACTGCAAAAACTCCATCACGCTCAAGATGCTGCTCACGACTCTAAGGCGACTCAAGACACCCAAGACGCTCAGACTGGCTGGCCTGACAAGTGCCGCTTGCGGCACACTCCAGGATCGATTCGCGCGGACGCGAATGCTGGAATCCCTGCACGTTTTCCAGATCAGCGATCCGATCATCAACCTAGAAAAGTTCTCGTTGTTCGGCGCCAACTTGAGAATGATCGCGCTTGACCATCCCACAAGATGCTCTCGTGAACTGGCCCACCGCATCCTGTCGCAGTGCTCGGGGCTCGAAGTTGCCCGGTTCACGATCAGCGGGTCGATCTTTGAAGCCGACTGCTGGAATTTCACCAGCGACTCTCTCCTTGAGCTGGACCTTAGATTCCAAGACAACAGGAGCAGATTGGTAAGTGGTCCATCATCACATCGATCCCACCCCCTCTTTCAAGCAGCGACCACATGCTTACCATGCTTTGTTTGTAGCACGCACTTGCCCTGTCGACCCAACGACTCAGAAGCCTCTCCCTCCGCGGCCTGAACAACGTGTCAATCAAAACGGCGGGAGATCTGGATCTGCGCCATCTCCAGAGCCTGATGACGTTCTCGCTTTACGATTGTGGTGTTGCAAATCTCTTTCTTCCCCCCTCCATCACGCACCTGCGCATGGATAGCTGCCACTCCAACGCCGGCAGAGCCGTCGGTATTCAACAACCACAGCCGGGTTTCCCCGCGCTGGACAATCTCGAGAGCCTCAGCATCCTTCCCAGTGACGCACCGCGCAGTCACCTACCCACCTACCCGCTTTTCATCTGCGATGCCGCCGCGAAGACCAAGCCCGGCAAGCTCACGTCGCTAGCGCTAAGCCAAGTTCCGGACAAGTCGACCGATCTCACGGCGCTGATGGAGTCGGGGTGGTTCGCGGGTGTGACGGCGCTGTTGATCGAGGGCCACCAAGTCGGAGACCAGCACGCCGCGTTGTTCGTGGCCCACTGTCCCCACCTCGAGAGGGTCCATGTCCGCGGGGCGGCCATCACGGGCGTCTTCGTGGCCGAGCTGATGAAGGCGCCAGCCTCCAAGCTGCGGGCCGTCACGCTGGAGGACTGCTCCAAGGTCTCCAAGGACACTGTGCCGTGGGCGGCTGAACGCGGTGTGCTCGTGGAGCATGTCTCGTCGGTGGTCGCGCCGGGCAACGGCAATGGCCGCAGAGTACGCGAGCTGGAATGAGAGGGAGAGAAGGTGTTGGCGTTCGGCGCGTCACACACCAGGACTGCACGGGGAGTGGTCTGCACTGCAGTGGACCGCAACGTCCTGCATTTGTCTTGTCTTGTATCATACTGTACTTCACATTGGAGGGTATGCTCCGCAGCCACCAAGTAATGAAGTAATGAAGTAATGAAGTCATGAGGTGATGTGATAGAGGTATAAAGAAATGGAGAGAATAGGCAGTGATGCTGATTAAATAAGTCTTAGAATCCTAATCTACGCCGTCCCCGTCGGCGTCTCCAACATATACTGACCCCCTCGGGCAATGACGGGACGGTACTCGCCCTCGCCAAACAACAGATCGTCGTCCATGTCGACGGACCGGTCGATCTTGAAGTACCGAATCTCCCACTCCTCGTCGATGACATCTCCGTAGCTTTCCAAATCCGCCCACTCCTCCGGGTAGGCTTTCCTGGCCCACTTCTCGACCTCATTCTTGCGGTATTGCCAGGGAATGGCATTGTAGAAGGTGCCGATGGTGAGGGCGTCGGGCGACTCGCCGATGTCTTGCTCCATCTCCTCGATGAGTTCGACCGTGTTTTCAAACTCGCTCTGTCCCGCTAGCGCGCCGACGTACGCGTCGTAGACCTCCTTCGTGATGACGAGGTTGAAGCTCTGCATGAGCGCCATGATTTGCCGGGCCTCGTGGCCGCCTTGAGGGATCCACTTCTCACACGCCCGGAGCGCCAGGATGAATGAACTTAGCGTGGGGCCTTCTCTCGACTCCATGATCTTCCAGAAGTGGTCGATGATGGCGACGAAGGGCTGTTGGCACTCCGTGTACGCAGCCATCAAGCCGTTGTGGATCCGCGTGGTTTGTTCCACTTCCAGGTCGAGTTTCAGCATGTTGTAAACCATTTGGAGGCCGTCGATGTCTTTGCACGAAGCGATGCCTTCGAAACATTTGGCGTAGGCGGCCGGGGTGGGCCGGGCGGAGAGGTCCTCTTGTTGACGCATGTGTCCGAAGACCAGACATGCAAGATCCGGCCGTTTGCGGGCGAAAAAGGATTGCATTATGGCAACACGTTCCGTGATGGGCGTTTCGGGAAAGGCGTGGCGGAACAGTTCGTAGGCGTTGAAAGCACGTTGGTCTTTGATAGAGAGGTCGGTGATGAATTGTTGGAAGACGGCGCTGATGCGGGCGCGGTCGTCCCTCGGGTAGGAGTCGACACGGTGGCGAAGCAGGCCGGTGGCTTCCTCGAGTTCGTCTTTTTGTAGGAAGACGTGGCAGAGGCCGGCGATGGCTTCGGCTTCGAGGTCCGCGCCGGTGGAAAGGACGTGGTCGACGATTTGCATGAGGTGGATGTATTCTGGATCGGCGGAAAAGGAGAGCGACGAGATGTAGTGGTTGAGGACCGGCACATCGGACCGATCGATGGGGACGTCTTCGCGGGAGAGGAGCTCGAAAGTTTGCGCTGCTGCGACACGGTTGCCCTGTTTTAGATCGTAATCAAGCTGTAGAGTTCGAGTTCTGCCGTCAGGATGCAGGCCTAGGGATTGAGCGAGATCCATGTATTGTGATGCGTTCTCAGCGCTATTTTGTGAGTACGCGTGCTCGATCAGGCGGTTCATGGTCTTCATGGATACCGCATCGGTAATTCCTCGGTCTGACAGCTGTTGAATGACTTGTCGCATATGTTTCACATCGGGGTCATGGGTGGCATGCCAGGCGACCAGCGTCCCTGCCATGTCTCCGGAATCGGTCCTCTGCTGTAGTAAATGGACTGCCTTCCCAGCCCACTCCTCTTCCCCGTTTCGCATCGCACAATCCACCACTTTGATGAGGGTGGGCGTGGTTGGTACTTGGAGGTTTTCAAGCGGCAAGGCAAAGACCTTCTTGAGAGCGCTGATCTCGTCGTGCTGGGCGAAGTGAGTGGCCAGTGTCTCTTGGGAAACAGCATCAAGTGGTCCAACGGTGTCCTGCACTTCTTGCATTATTTCCCAGAACTCTTGGATGCGGCCCTCGTTGGCTAGGCCCTTGAGCACAGCGGTCCACATTGGGAGGCTAGCTCTTTCCAAGCTTGTGGGTGACCTCCGCAGGAGGTCTAGGGCCTCCTGTGCAGATCCGGTCTTTGATAGCACCGTAATATATGTCACCAAGAGGGAGCCTCGAGCGTCATGGAGGCCAGAATCGACCGGGTGGTCAATATCCTGGGCACTGGCTGAGCGATCCTTCAGTGCGTCAAACACTTGTGTGGCCAGGATACGGGCATCGGTGCGGAACCTATCGTGACCCGTGGAGGTGGCCAGAGCCAGTAGGACACTACGAAGGTCTTCTTCTGACAGACTCGTTTTCGGGTCGGAGCCCAGGATATGTCCACGCTCTTGTAAGTGTGTGAACGCCTCTGTGGCTAAAAAGACGTCGTTCCTCGTCAATCGGCGTGGCGACTCGATCATCGAAGCGAATAAGAATCTGAAAGCATCCACAACCTCGTTCTCGGGAGGTATTCTAGACTGGCTTCTTCTTGCCCGGACGAGATCGACCAGCTTGCCCAAAGCCAACTCGACGTTGGCGGCGCTGCTTCTTGCGCCCTCGAAGCCCTTTCGAGTGGTTCCAAAATTGATCCCGAAAAGGTGGCGCTTCTGATAGAGTGCGTAGGTGGTGCGCGGGTGGCTGGACAGCGGCTTTGTCCTGGTCGTCCCAAGGGCTCTTCGACATCCTCGAACTACATATGGCCGATTTGCCAGAATGGCGCGGAACACGCCGCGTGTAAGATGAGAAGATTTCATGGCCAAAGCATCAACCATGTATAACAACGGGGCATCAAGGAAAGTGAAGGAGCAGAGTCATGTTCAAGACTGATATACGTCTTGCAATGGTGATGGCATGATGAACGTGGAGTGACAATTTGCGGAGTAACCGCAGACTCGGCGCACTTTCCGGTTCTGGTTCCTGTTCCTGTGCATTCGCGACGAGTTCAATGCTCATCGTCGACCCTCAAGACAGCATTCATCAGAGTAGTCCAACTGACTGTTAGCCATGTCTCTGCGGCTGCTGCAGCTGGGCCGTGCGGGCAGATATGCTGCTGCTTCGCCTCTCGACCGTACGCCCGTGCCCTCGTCTGCGATTTAGATGATTCTGACCTTGCGCAGAGACGATAAAACGCGGAATTCTGTCGACCGTCAAGGAGTCCGACCGCAAAGGAGCAATCGCAATAGAGAACCAAGCAATCGCCCGACAGTTGACCCGACCATGGAAGGCTGGCGATGTCTACGCGCCTCACGACTTGAGTGCTGCTGAAGCTCGCAAATGGAGAGTCAAACACCGTCCCACCACTGATGCCTTTGACGCCCTATCTGTCAACCCTCTTACCCTGTACAAAGTGAGTGTATTCTGTTCGCCAAATTGACGGCGTATGCTGAGCAGCCCTAGAACTTCTCTGTAATGTCCGAGTACGTCACGGAAATGGGCCGAATTCGACATTCCAACTCGACCGGATTGCGACCGGTCAATCAAAGAAAGATCGCGAAGGCCATTCGGAGGGCCATTGCGCTAGGATTGATGCCGAGTGTACACAGACACCCTGAGATTCTGAAGAAGGAGATATCGACCAGACTGTCCAACTCAGGACGTGTAAGATGAGTTATTGCCAAGCAAAATACCGTGGTCCAGCAGTGAAGTTTCCTGGCGCCCACTACAAAATGTGTGATAGTGTCGTGTCGAAATGCGCAAAAAAATTCCGAGTTACACCTTGTCCTCCGGGAATCGAACTGCGTATCAGACTTTGGAATTCCCGAAAGCAAGCATCGACCTCGGAATCAGACGCCTCGTCAGGAGAAATTGGCCAAAAATTTGAAACCTTCCCTCGAAAGCCACCCTAGCCGGTACCAGGAAAAGGGTTCTGAGGAGGCCAAATGCCGTCTCTTTCCCAAGGATCGGGCATTTTTCCGTAGCCAACTTGCTTCTACATATCACGGTTTACTCTCCAGCTACCGCGGGTGCGATGGCAATCTGGGTCGAGGCGACGTAAACTCTCCACAAATCCAACGGGTGCCGCAACTTAATCGGAGCTTATCCTTTTATCCATCCTTCTCGAAGAAGACGTTGGGGGGAGTTGGACCAGAACTTGGACCGAAATGCTTCGTCAGCACTTGTCTGGCTTGGCAATTATGGCAAGAATTTGGCATGTACAATAAATGAGGTTCGAATTGTGATTGCCGAGGCGTTAACTGTGAATTTGGAGTGGCAGTATGTTGGTCACCGCGAGAAATACTGCCTTTGTGCGCCATCTCTACCTGTTGTTTCCCGAGTACGAGAACGTTGAGATGTCATCTCGGGTTCAGAACTTCTCCGCTTCTCCCTTCTATTTGGATACGTCGATTAGAGTGCATTCTCGTGATACAGCACACCTCAAGACCGGAGCCTATATTCATTGTCCTTCTCGAGCTTTCTCTGACTATTACAGCCTCGCACAGCCTTGTAAGTAGCTGACTAAGCGAGGCCCCCACGTTGTAAACAGAGGGGCTCGTTGTCCGCCGCGTTACGTTGATTCATTCCGTGCTCTCACCAGCTAAAGTCGCTCTGAATCTGCACTCTACATGCTTCCTGGCGAAGGCTTAACATTGTAGGCCACCTTTCCCTTCGTCGTGCATGGTTGACCATGTCCATCACAGCTGGTAAGCAAAGTGGCCAGGTCAGCGAATGCGCGGCTGACGTTGCGATACAGAGGCCGTCCTAGCGGCGTTGCCCTCGACCCAGCGTGGACTTCCTACTCCTCTAAGTTCGGACTCAAAGGGGGAGCGCCTAGCCTACGCAAGCGGCAAGAGCATCTTCATCAGATCGATCGACAACCCGAGCATCTCTACCCAGTACACGGAGCACACAACTACAACCACCGTCGCACGCATCAGCCCTTCTGGCTTCTACTGTGCCTCGGGAGATGCTTCGGGCATAGTCCGCGTGTGGGACTGCTCGCCGAATGGTTCCGGCAAGACGAAAGGAGAATATGCTATTATTTCGGGTCGGATCAACGACATTGCATGGGACGGCGATAGCCAGCGCATCATAGCAGTGGGAGACGGCAAACAGCGCTTCGGCCACTGTGTGACGGCGGACTCAGGGAATACCGTGGGAGAAATAAGTGGACACTCAGCACAAGTCAATGCGGTCAGCATAAGACAACAGCGACCGCTCCGAGCGGCGACAGCTGGTGACGACAAGAACCTGGTGTTTTACCACGGCGCCCCCTTCAAATTTAACGGGATCCCTGGCAGGGGCAACCACAACAACTTCATCTATGCGGTCGCTTTCTCGCCCGACGGCAGCCATCTCGTCAGCGTGGGTGGTGACAAGAAGATCTACCTCTACGACGGCAAAACTGGAGATGTCAAGACCGAGGTCGTGGACAGCGCAGAAGGCCACAAGGGCAGCATCTTTGGCGTGTCATGGTCCAAAGACTCCAAGAGCTTCGTGACGTGCTCAGGCGACCGGACAGTTAAAACATGGGATGTGGAAGCCGGCAAAGTTACCCATACTTGGACCTTTGGTGATGCTGTGGCCGTCTCAGATCAACAGGTCGGCGTAGTATGGCCGGCAAGATCAGACGGGTTGATAATTTCTCTGTCGCTTAGCGGCGACCTCAACTACTTGAATCCCAATTCGAGCAAGCCAACTAGAATCATTTCAGGCCACCAGAAGAACATCACCGCCCTTGCCTCCTCTGGAGAGAGCGGCAGCGAAACGCTATGGACCGGCAGCTACGAAGGTCGCCTCTGCTCCTGGGACGCCGCAAGTGGCACTGCCGAAGCGATCGAAGGTGACGGCCCGACGAACATCATCTCCGGACTTGCAGCGACTTCTTCGGACAAGCACCCTCAGGTCTTCTCTGTCAGCTGGGATGATACTCTGAGAACAGTCGATGCCGGAGCGAAGACGTTTACTGGCAAGGCCACAAAACTATCGTCACAACCAAAAGCGTTGACCGCCACGACGGATTCCTTGGTCGTTGTGGCGCAGCTTGAGAGTGTGATTGTGTACAGAGACGGCGAAGAAGACGGCGAGTTGCCCTTGAAGTCGACCCCAACATCACTCGCTTCGCACGGCAGTACTGTTGCCATCGGATCACAGGACTCCAGCCTGCGCCTCTTTGCAGTAGTACCGGGGAAAGCACCTAAGCAGATCGCTGTCGTGGACCAAGTCTCTGCCCACCCATTGACTGCAATAGCATTCTCCCGTGACGGTTCATTGGTGGCAGTGGGCAATTCTGCAGGAAAGATCTTTGTTTACAAGATCAGCTCCGGGCTTACAGGACTGGTGACTGGCAATATTTCTCTTGAGCTGGTGACAGATCGATGGAGTGCTCACACAGCCAAGATCACATGTATTGCATGGAACCCCGAAGCCACGGGCGCTGTTTCTGGTAGTCTAGACACGAACATCTTTACCTGGAGTCTAAAGGAACCGGGCAAGCGAGTGAAGGAAACGAATGCACACAAGGAAGGAGTCAGCGGCCTTGTATGGCTCGGGGACACTGTCTACAGCACGGGGGCGGACGCCACGGTCAAGAAGTGGAAGGTTCAAATAGCTTAGACGGAGGCATGGACGGACACTACGAGGCACATGGTATGATGGGCATAGGATCTGTCTCTCCGGGATGAGCGACAGCCTGATGCAATGATCACGAGGCTGGGTGACGATAGCGGCTGCTCAGAATAAAGTAGAATTCATGAAGAAGCTTTGCCCATGGGCAATGCCCAGTCTCTTTGTGATTGACGGTGTCTAACAGGTGCGTTCGACTTGTTAATTCGTGTGGTTGACGATTGACCCAGTCAACTCTCTTCGCTCCTCCACTGTTCGCTGGCACTGCTCGGCAACTTTGTTGGACTTCGGAAACACCTCACCCACACCTCACATTATTTCGCCGTAGTGCCAGAGGAGCATTATCTTTGAGTCGCCATCTATCGTATGACATGGTGCGTATCTAGCTTACTTTTCCACTTGCTCCCCTTCATGAGCGAGCCTCTCGTCTCCGCTGCGCCTCGAATGCGGCCTTGTGGCAGTTGGTGCTCTCAATGACCATGGCGACACTTGACGACACTTTCAACCCCGCGGCCCTCACGCGATCAGACACTATCGCATCCACGGCCAGCAACGCAAAGGCTCCTGCTGGCCCTGCACCGAAGACCCCGAAGGCGAGTTACCCTCGCGTCGACCTCGAACCCCTCTACACGGAGCTGAAGTCATTAATTGGCGCGAATTGGGACGTCTACTTTGACGCCATCACGAGGTTTATACGAGGCAGGTCCGGCAATATTGGCTGGAGACAGAGACACTGACTGCGGCACGACAGGAGAAATCAACGCGCGAGAGTTTGGTGACCTCTGCGATGCTTTCATCTACGCAACCCCCCAGACCGAACACGCCCACAACTCCCTCATTCTCGCAATAATATGCAACACTGGCAGAGACCCACCTGAGCCAGGACTCGCCGCCTGGGTCAGCGCAACAGCAGACAAGTCCAATCTCAGCTCATCGACCAAACCCGCCGTCACCAGCGATGCATCAGAACAACGACTCAAAGCCGAGGTCATGGCGCTGCCAGCGCGCGAGCGACGGCGGCTCAAGGCCGTCGCAAGTGACAAGGCCGAAGAGGAAGCAGCCGCAAGAAAGAACCCCTACGAGGAATACTATCTGGCGGGACGGATCAAAGCACCCGATCCCAGCGCTGTGACGGGAGCTGCAGGAGGCATGGCAAAGACGAACTGGGACCTGGAAATCAGGAAGAGATATCTACAGCCACTATCCACGGAGACGCTTGAATTCCCGGATACTAGCTCGATACACGCCCGCATGGTGCCCATTTGCTACGAGGAGTCTGTTGCTCAGGGCTGTTCCGTGCAGTGTGCCGAGCTGGTCAACATAGCAGCAGAGGCATACCTCAAGACCGTGCTGGGTGAGGTATTTAATCGCACGCGCTCAAACGGCCCGCGCTACAACCACAGCGCCGGCGAGGGCATCATGACGAATTCCTACAAGAAGAAAGTCGCTCGCGAAGAGGCCGAACTCGAAGCAGGCACGATTCAGAGGACAAGAGACGACAACTTACTGCCCATCGAAGCTCAAACCGCCTACGCCAGACGACCCATCGGCATGGCGGATCTGCAGCTTACTGCCGAGGCTGGCCCACTACCTTGGAACAGCAATCCTCTTCTCGGCTTCAGCATCGCCACCGCCTCAGCTGGTTACGATTACGATCAATGGCTGATGGAACAGGAGCCACCGAAGAAGCGTTTGACCAATGGGTTCGCGGAACCCGCAAGTGATCCGATCGATGTCGACAACACCTCGGACAACTATGGCTGGGATGGTGTTAGCTCCCACGAGCGGTCACGCCTTCAGTCCGTGCTCACTGATTGTCTGGCGGCTGGTGTGTAGATCACACCCGAGGAGTCACAAGGTGCCGAGCTCCCTGTTAATCGCTGTCTTCACTTGCGTGGTGGGGGGGATGAGTCTGAAAGCAGTTATGCAGAGTCGACTAACTGTTTTGGCGAACCTCAGCAGCATGGAGAAGCCATCATTGTCACTGATCCTCTTACTCATGTGGAAAGCGAAGCAGACCTCACTCGTGCTGCGTGGAGCCCGGTTCCAGACGACCGAGACTATCAAGAAGAGCGGGTCATCGCGGCCGACGATGAATATTCGCCATTGCAAATTGAAGACAACTTGCAGAGCCGAGCGCGAGACCATAGCGATGACGACCAAAGCTCCCAGCAAGAACAGCATGCAATCCCTGATGTGACCCCTCCGGAGCCAGAGAGTCATGAAGTACCACAAGCGAAGCAAGGTTCAGGGGACCTTACTGAATCCGATTTTGCCAAAATTGATGACTTGGCAGCCTGCCGCGACATACAAAACGAAGACCTTAACTGGGTGGATGTCGAAGAAGACGAAGAGCCCGCTCGGAGCGACCATTCCATCAAGTTGCCACACGAGGACAGCACTCCCCCACTCCTCATGGTAGGCCAGCGAAGGCCCCCCACAATACCCTATCACAGCCAAGCTTATCGTAGCCTCAAGGCGAAAATCGGCAAATCAGTCAAGCCATACAAGTCCTAGAAGGACAAACAGATAAAGAATCCGCAGGCTGAAGAAGAGCGGCGACGCCGCCGCGCCCGAGTCGACATGGAGCGAGAGAAGAAGCTGCGAAAAGATCCAGCATACAATGAGCTTCGAAAGAGCCAACACCGCAAGCAATACCGCGAAAAGCAGGTGAAAAGTGGACGGACCATTAAACTCAAGCTCCCTGATGAGCATGCCCTCCAGTTAGTGGCGAAGGGGGACGCGAAACTAGACGACAAGGTACCTTCGGAACCCGCAGGCCCAGACGATGCGGGCGTGAGTGAGTAGGATCATCTCGAAGGGCGCATCGGTGGTGACGGGATGTTTCTAAGTGACGACGATCGCCATCAGCAGACCGATGGTGACGCCGAGGAGGACGGGGTGCCTCCAAGCGCCGACGACCTGCCATTGAGAGACAATCTTATGAAATCACCGCAGGATCTCAATCTGTTGGCGGAGTCAGATTGGTCCGTCCCTCCCCAACGACAGCCTGCTGAGTTCGTGGAGCAGGATTATGGCCAACCCCCTTTTCTTCCACCCAGCAAAGCCCTATTAACAGCGCCGCACCCTCCACTTCAAGCACTGCCCGTACCATTGAATCAGTACAATGGCTACATCTTCTCTGATCCGCAAAACAGGCATCCGTCGACGGAGCTGTACGGGTACCCTTTACAGCAAGCACCCCCGTCCCAGACGGAGCCATACAATATCGGAGACTTCAACGATCCGCAGCCAGCAACGCGTGGACATACGGAGCAATATAGCTCTGAGGGCTTCACCGTTCCGCAGGGTCAGATTCCAATGATGCAAGTCCCCCTTCAGGTTCCGCTGGCGTTTCCTAGCGGCGGGACACTAATGCCTGACATCGGAAGTTCGAATGTGGAGGGATCGCAAGGAATTGACGATAGGAACGACTTTGGATATGACAGTGTGGAATGGAATGGAACAAGCCGGGATACATAGCAATCGGTTGAAATTGGTCATGTCATGATTGATACTCCCCGGCATAAGATTGCGGTCTTTGTCCTGCCTTGCACCCACTCACTGTCTGACAGCCCGATTCTTCATGGTGGTCAGCGACAGGACCATTTGCATAGACTTCGCGACTACGAGGTACTCCTTGTTGTATTTATTCGAGACGCTCCCTTCCATCAGGCATACCAGGTCCACAAGATCGTTCTAGACGCTGGCATTACTCCCACGACGTGTGTACTCCGTCTCAATCTCCTTGCCGTCCGAGCCCGTCGTCTCTCCAGCCTCCGTCTTCCGCCAGACCATCTCATCCCACTTAGTGAAATCCTTCCCTCGATGGAGATACTCGGCCACTTCGTCGGGTGGATCCACAGTCATATCGATCACACCGTTATTGTAACGGTAGCGACGGCCCATCGCTACAGCCTTCAAGCCGAGCCTCTCGCGACGACGGTTCTCCTCATTTTGGGTCTGTTGCTGCAGGGCCAACCGCTTGGCGACCTCGTTGGCGTCGTGGAGGGCCACCAGCTTGCGCTTCACCGGATACTTGGCCACGAGGGCGGCGATGAGGTGGTGCATACGCCATTCGTTGCTGCGGTCGCTGGCATCGTCGTCGTCGTCCTCAAACTGTGCCTCATCGTTGCTGGAGCGAGGGCTCACTACGAAGTCACGGGCGGGTCTGTCTTCGATGTATCGGTGTTCAGTGTCCACGATCTTCGGAGGATGATCGATCTGATGGCGCAAGAAACTAGTAATCACCACGTCAGATACGGTCATGCCTGTGGCGTTTTCCCAATAGAGCAGGCCTGGTCGGAATTCGACGATGAACCGGACGAGCTCTCGGTGGCCTCGGCGCACTAAGTTGTGAAGAGGATAGTCACCTGCCCCATCCATCTTCTCCAGGTCCTTGCCTCCCGAGAGAGACAGCAACAAGCTGAGAGACTCTTCCCAGCCGGTATGGCTGGTGATGCGGCCCAGGAACATGCCGAGAGGTGTGTTGCCGGTAGATTCGACAGCGCTACAGCGCTCCAGGAGTAGAGGTGCGACAATCTGTTTGTCAAGCATGCTGATGACGGACCTGAGAAACGCTGCCTTGTCGACCGCGATGGTGTCGAGAATAGTATGCAGGATGTTGCGTCCGACATGATCTTTGGTGGCTTGGTTGGCTCCAGCTTCAATCAACTTCTTCGCCGCATAATATCTCCGGACTTCGAACGCGAGGTGGAGCGGAGTCTTGCCGTCTGCTGCACGGACTTCCAATGCGTCAGGCATTTTCTCGAGGAGGAGGTCAAATGTGGGTTGACTTCCATCATTTCGTGGTGGCGATAAAATTCCGACATGCAGCGCCAGTTCGTTGCGCGTCGAGAGCCAGGCTCCCAAGGTGCCCTTGATACCGCCCTTGGCTTGTGCTAATGCTTGTATCCGCTTTTCATCCTTGACGGACTCTGCGAACTCGAGGTATCTGCGCAAAGGTGCGTCTGTGAGGAAGAATTCGGTGGAATCAGGATTGCCTTCGATGGCGGCAGCAAGAAGAGGCACTCCCACGTCAGACTCAGGACGTTGGAAATGCCGTCCCCCTCGACTTGCCTCTGCCCAATCCTGGCGTTTCCGGCCGTGCACACTGAGTCCCTGGTAGTACTTGGGCTTTTCGTCAAGCTTTATTCCAGAGTTCTGGAACACCTTCTGCAACGGAAACCCAAAGCCGGTGGACTTGATGATCTCAGATATCATTTCGACACGACCCAGCCGAAGTGCAAGGCCGAAATCGTCCTGGTCGACGTGCATGACTCTCAGGCTGTCGTTGTCATGAGAGATCTGGCTTGCCAACTCGTTGCCAACCTTGATCAAGAACTTCAAGAGGGTCATATTTTCTGTGAACTGTCATCATTCTTCGTTAGCCAAGGGACACAGATAGGACAACGGGCATGACTACTTCGCAGGAACACCGAACCCTTGAGGAGAGGGTGAGAACTTACAATGGCGTATCGGACCAAAGAGCGCTGCATCGACTGGCTTGTTGCTGCCAACACTGCGTTGAACCAAGCCCAGGACTGTTTGGATTGATCACCGACGTAGACTTTGCGGTCCGCAAATCTGCCTCCGAACGCATCTCGTACCTGTCGCTGGTCGACGTGTCCCTGCAATGCACGAGCAACCTGACAATTCCAGGCGACCATGGTGGACGGGGAGACTCGTGATTTGACGGTCATAGCCTCCAGTGCAGCAACATCATCCACAGTGAAAGCTTCGTCGACGAGTTGCGCATGGACTCTCACGTTATCACTGTCTTCTGAACGTTCGTCGTCACTGATGTCATCGCTATAGCTGTCATCATCCTCAGTGCGAAGACGGTAGTGATATCGGACCGACTTGTCGTCAGGTTGATATTGTGCTTTGGCGATTTCCACAACCACTCGAGCCAATTCATAATGACCCCGTATTGCTGCAATTGAAAAGGGACTGAATCCACGGAGGTCGTAGACGGCGACATGAAGAGGGTGGGTGTCGTGGAGACAGAGTGACTTCACTGTTTCCACGTTCCCGGTCCAGGCAGCTTCGAACAGCTTGATGTAATTGGCCTGTTTCTCCGGAGTGAGATCCGATACATTGAAAGAGATCCTGGTCGTGTAGGGTTCTTTGTTGCTGTTGTTGAAGCCGTATTGGTAGCCACGACGGCCTACCGCCTTCTGTTCTTTCTGTATCTCTGGATGAAGCTCCGAGAATGACTTGGCACCCTTCTCTTGAAGCTTCCGTTTTAAACTGAGTAATTTCTCAATCATGTCGTTGATGGCTGCTTTCTTTAGTGTCTCGTCCGGAGATTGCTTCTTCGAAAGGAGCTCTTTCTCGTATTGCTTCGTCTGGTATTGATGAAGCGATTTGGCGACGCGAAGATCTCCGAAAGCGGTCCAGTAAGAGTAGGATCCTTCCTCATAGCCGTCAAGGTATACGGAATCCTCTCGCAGTGCTGCTGGCTTTTCCAGATTCTGAGCCTCCACGGGGTTCAGGTATTCCCGAAGAGATGCGATACGTTCTTCAACAAGGTCCAGTAAAGATTTACCGCATGTATTCCAAGCTGAGTATTGGTGTTCTAGGTAGTTGTAGGCCTTGCTGGGCAGGGTGTTGACATCTTCCCCTCCGTCGACAAGCTGATCAACAAAATCCACCATATCGTGTTGCAGCGCGACAATGATTGGCTGCTCGACGGTCTTCTGAAAGTTCTTTTTCGTTGTTTCTGGGTCATTCGAGACTTTGTCGAAACTACGTTTGTAGGCTTGTGCATATGACTCAAAGTCAATGTGGGTTTTAGCGCCCCAGCGGACAAGACTGTCAACGACCTCTGGCTTTCCAGTTCGAATAGCGGTCAGCAATGGAGTATTGACGTTGCCGTTGCCGTAGAACCCAGAGATGGCGATGAAATTGCAGGCGCTGACGAAGCGCGATTGATCGGCAGTGTGCATGGTCTTCAAGATAAGTGTCTTCGCGCTGTTGACGGCATGGTTGAGGGCTGAGATGTGTTTCATATCGGCCTGGGTATACGTTGCTCCATTCGCAAGGAGGACTCTTACGGTCTCGTTGGCTTGTCGAAGAGGCAGCTGCAGAGCCAAGGTGATGGTCAGTATTGCAGCCTTGGCCTGGTTTCGATTGTAGTCGTCCATAATCTTGACCGGAAGGAGGACGTCGGCGCCGTATTTGTCAATCAGAAGCTCGATGACGTCCAAATGGCCAGCTAGGATAGCAAGATGAAGAGGCGAAAGTGGGCTGTCCCAAGCCAGTACGTCGACATCGTACACATCTGGCTCATCCTCTGGCCCGTTCTCATCAGGGCTCACGTTGTCCTTGACCTTCACGAAAGAACCTTCCGTCATGTCGTCTGCTTCGACTTCGTTGTCGAAATCCTCTTCAGAATCAAAAGAATCATCCTCGCTGCTGTCGTCCTCGCTGGCATTTTGCTCGTCGCTCCCATTTTCGGAGGAGGTATCTGCCCCAGCAGCAGCTCTTCGAGCATCTCTGCGTGCATCTTCCTTGAGCATTTCTGCTTCCTCGTTCGCATCGCTCTTGTCGAGGATATCTTTCACCATTTGCGCTTGCCCGCGGTGGGCGGCCAGGTGCAAAGCGGTCATGCCGTTATACAGCCGTGCTACAAGCCGGGCACCATGCTCGATCAGACACTGAACAATCTCGGGAGTCGAGCACATCACAGCCAGCTGCAAAGGCGTACGGCCGGTGTGGTCTCTTCGATTGACGTCCACCACTTCCGGAGAAGAGAACCAGTCTCTGACAGCGTCTAGGTCAAGATCGACGATGGCCTGGCACAGCCTGGTAGTGTTGCCGACGTACGCCATGTCTGTCCAGTCGTCATTGGTAATAGGATTGAAGCTTCCAATGGCCTGCCTGCCGGGATCGTCTTTGAGAAAAGTGACAGCTCCAGAAATGTAAATCTTGCTTTCCTCCTCGAAGGCTGCCAAATCTTCATCGGTGACTGGCTTGGGACAGAAGCCGCAGCAGTCATGAAGGACGTCATTGACCGAACCAAAGAACGCGGGATGACGATGCAGCTTCGTTTCTCTGTCCTTCGGCTTGTTCCATTCGGCGTTGAGAAGCAAATCCTTGGTGAAGAGAAGTTTCTCGATCCTCCTGGCGTGGTACTTTGGTCCATATGGGATGGTGACGGTATGATAATTCGAAACCTCGTCCTCTTCCACCCACTCAGCAACGTCATCAGGTTGCGCATCTTTGACATTGCCTTGCAATTCGTGACGGAAGCGGGCATTCCATGGCAGCGGTGGTCGGCCTCGCTCAGCTCGACGCTTGGCCAAGTAGGTGTCTCGGTCGTTGGGATGCGGAAGTTTCTCCAAGACCAGCAGTCTTGCCAACCCCTGCACTCTTGAGAAAGATCTCTCGAAAATGGTTGGATCAACTCGACTCCGGTCGATAGAAGGCCAGTAGACCTCGAAACCACGGTGTGAGTACTTGGACAAGCGATTCTCGTATGAAGGAGAGCGTCTGCTGAGGTCTATTGTGTTCATCTGGGTCATGTAGGCGGCCAGCGCTCTGGGAGATGCCCAGACTTGCTTCCCATCATAGGCGACACACGAACAATCGACGTCGAATCCAGTGAGAATCTCCGAAACGCTTTTGTACAGACGAAGGACAATCTGGACGTGACGGACTGGGTATTGGCTGACGATGGTTATGGCGTTCTTGGTGCGGATGGTTGTTGTCTCGGCCAGGATGCTGTCACGAATCTTGCTCTCGATCTGTTTGACCTTCTCAATCGCCTGTTCTTCGTTCAGACCGTACAGAAAGAGGTCGACATCAGAGGCGGGGGCGAGATTCTCATGGTAATATGTGCGTAGTGCACGCTGGAATCATGTCAGAAAGCTCTCAGTGGGATGTGATTGCAGGCAATACCTTGGATGCGTTATGAGGGGCATCAACCGGCAGTAAAGAGGTGACCACAGCGGAACCGGCACAGACAACATTGCTCCAGTCCATGTCGACCAAAGACGACTCAGAAAACAGATTGAAGTTGGTCTTGAATTCCTTGAGTGACTGAACGGTGGCCGGTGCGCCATTCTTCCTCCGGGTGTCGTTTGAGAGGGGAAGCAGGTATTTGTCCTTTTCAGCTGGAGACTCTTTGGCAAGATCTCTTGCCCGAACGGTCAAAACGTCGTTATCGAAGACGGGAACCAGGTGATTTTGAGCTGCAGCGGGATGATCTGGATACTGGGCGTAGACTTCTCTCAGTTTGTTCTCGAAAGCCTTGAAAGGCTCTACGGCTTCAGCCACGCCAGCAGGGACCTTTGGGTGTTTATTGACATATCCGACGAAGTCAGAGATGGCCACTGGGAGCTTGGAAAGCTCCACTGCTGCCATGTTGGGAGTGGTGGTGGAGAGGTGACAGAGAAATGAAACGAAAGTGAGCCTCGAGGCGGAAGACAAGCAGACGATGAGCGTGACAACGAAGACAAAAAAGGCCTACACTGAGCGGCAACAATGTGCTGAAAGTTCGGTTGGCTGGAAGGATCAAGTGGAAGGAGGATTATATACGCTTTAGAGAATTATGAAGCCGCCCAACCCTCTGCCGTGGGAGGTGATTCACTTCCCTTGAGGTCGGGAAGTCGCGTGGGAGCCGCGTGAAAACACGAGACCGACAAGGCGTAAACACGTGCAGCAGCCTAACCCAAGGACGATCGGTTTCAAACCTACAGGCACCAGGCCACCGAATTCAAGCTTTTCTGGCTGTGTGTAAAACGTAAGGAAGGGTGTTGACTCGCGAGCTTGCTCACCGCTGGGAGATTGACCTTGTAAGTGGGGAACGATGCCTAGCTCCGCCTGACGGTGGCCAGAGAACCAAGCAGACGGGAGTATCGAGTAGAGGGGAAGGCCTTCGCCTGTGGCCAAATGCGTAGCCGGAACGGCTGGTAGTTCTATTCTACGCTGAAGCGCAACTGATGCTGGCGTCATTCTGAGGAATTTTTCGGGACACAAAAAGTCACGCCAACTTGAAGCATCCAGGGACAGAGTGGCAGATGGTTTTTCTCCTGGCGAGAGCAAGACTTGCAAGTCCGAGGCTTCTGCCGCATTCCTTTAGCCGCGTCCAATTTGCTTCGACGAAATCAAAGACCGCGGTGTCCAGCAGACCTCGTCCGAGCTCCATTGAAGAATCTTCCATTCTCACCAGGATGGCCAATGACCATATTTTGACACTATCATGCCCAGACAAGCCTGGAATCATCCACGCTGTCACCGGAATATTTGCGAAAAACCAACTGAATATCCTCGACCTCCAGCAATTCAGTGACCGCACCTCGGAGAAGTTTTTCATGAGAGTGCACTTCGGACCAGCGCAAGACACCGAGTCTCTCATGCCGTCGCTGGACGCACTGGCAGCCGACATCCACATGGACTGGAGCTTGAGACCCGTTGCCGAGAAGCCCAAGGTGCTGATCATGGTCTCGAAGATCGGACACTGTCTCAATGATCTTCTCTTCCGCCAGAAGACGGGCCAGCTGGCCATCGATGTGCCCGTCATCGTGTCGAACCATCCGGACTTTCAGCCCCTGGCTCAAAGTTACAATATCGCCTTCCACCATCTGCCGGTCACGAAGGACACAAAAGCCGAACAAGAGAGTCGTATCCTTGACCTCATCAAGGAGCATGACATCGAGCTGGTCGTGCTCGCTCGGTATATGCAAGTTCTCTCGCCGACTCTGTGCGAGGCAATGTCTGGCAAGATCATCAACATCCACCACAGCTTCTTACCATCCTTTAAGGGTGCAAAGCCCTATCACCAGGCGTTTGATAGGGGCGTCAAGATTATAGGAGCGACGGCCCACTTCGTGACCGCCGATCTGGATGAAGGTCCTATCATCGAGCAGAGAGTGACGAGGGTAGATCACAACATGACGGCCAAGGAGCTCGTCGACGAGGGCAGCAACGTTGAGAGCCAGGTACTAGCCGCGGCGGTCAAGTGGTGGTCCGAGCGGAGGGTCTTTTTGAATGGTCATAAGACCGTCGTGTTCAATTGAGTCCTCCTCTTTACTTCCCCGAAACAACAAGCCATCGAACCTATAAATCATCTCCGCCGGCATTTACGACAGCAAGACAAAAGTTTGCGGATTGGATAGAACAACGTATAATACTTGGCTGAATTGCATCAGGAAAGGACGGACTTGTCCACCATCTACATTTCGACATCATTCATCTATGCGAACTGTCCTCCACAATACCCCATGTTATTGACAGCGTACGTACAATAGCACGAGCCGAGTTTGGCCTCTAACTTCATCTGACCGCCCAGGCAGACCAACGGCCAGATGACAGGGTCCTAGTTCGACTCGGGGAGGCTCGTCTCGTGGAGCCTGCGGGCATACGAAGTGGAGCACGGAGATCTCAGCTGCATGGCTTGTGGCGCCTGGTGGAATCGTATCAAGGAGTTGTCCGTCAGCATCGTCCTGGGTCTCGCGATTTGCATGCCATCATCGTAACTCCGGACAGAGTTTTCTCCGCAATCAGCATGGCTAAGCTAAGTATAAAGATCGACCAGTCTGGCTCGGCGCCATGGTCCGCGGAGGCTCGACTGGAAGCGCTTTCATACCTATAGGACGCCCCGAGCTGGGAAGAGGGACGACGCAACGGGGATCACGAGGCTGAAAACTCGACCACAACAGCCCTGACATACAACCACGCCAACAACAACAATGATGGCGCTCAGTATCCAGTTGGTGTTGACGCTCCTCACCATCCTGCTCTCGCTCCGTTCAATTCTCGCGCACACCCACTCCCACCACGACGCAGCCTCCTCGGAAGAAGAACCACCGCTCTCCTTCTCAGTCGGCCCTAACTACCCGTACGCACTCGAAGATCTGGACAAGGACCTGCCCTTTTCGCAACCCGTCACGTTCGCCCACCTCCCCTGGCACAGGTGCTTCTCCGCCAGCCACACTTCCCCGCTAGACATCGCAATCGTCGGCTTCCCCTACGACACGTCGACGTCGTACCGCCCCGGCGCGCGATTTGGGCCGCGAGGGATCCGCGCCGCCAGCTCGCGCGAGAAAAAGGGCCGCTCGTACAACACGGTATGGGGCGTCGACCCCCTCACGGAAGGCGGCCTCAACATTGTCGACTGCGGCGACATCCCCATCACGCCCTTCGACGCCCAGCACGCGTTCCGCCAAATGGAGCAGGGATACCGCCAGATCCTCTACCATAACACGTCCACCGCCTCGACCAGTACAAGTAGCCTCAACCAGTGGTCCCATCCCCGCATCCTCAGCCTCGGAGGCGACCACTCGATCGTGCTCCCGATCCTCCGCTCCCTCAAGACCATCTACGGCCCCGTCAGCGTGATCCACCTGGACTCGCACCTCGACACCTGGGACCCCTACGCCGGGTACACGGGCATCGTCAGCGAGCAGTCGGCCATCACGCACGGGACGTTCTTCTGGCACGCGGCGCGCGAGGGCTGCATCGCCAAGGGCAGCTCCGTGCACGGCGGGCTGCGCACCAAGCTGTTCAGCCCCGCCGACTACGAGACGGACAAGGACGTCGTGGGCTTCGAGATCATCGAGGCCCACGAGATCGACGACGACCCGCGAGGCATGGCCGGGATCGCCGCCCGTGTCAAGTCCGTCGTCGGCACCACAAACCCGGTCTACCTGAGCATTGACATCGACGTCCTCGACCCGAGCATCGCCCCCGCGACGGGCACGCCCGAGTCGGGCGGCTGGACTACCCGCGAGGTCAAGCGCTTCATTAAGGGCCTCGAGGGGATTCGGCTCGTCGGCGCCGACGTCGTCGAGGTCAGTCCTCCCTACGACACGGTCGCCGAGGTGACGAGCGTGGCGGCGAGTGATTTGCTGGTGGATATCATGGCGTTGATGGTCAAGGATTCGGTGGGGAAGCGGGGTGGACAGGGGGTTGCTATGGACGAGGCGAGGAAGGATGAGCTGTAGATACATAGATCGACGGTTGATGGACTGACAGGCTCGTGGGTATGGTACATTTATGCCTTAGACGTTAATACTCATAATGCTTTTTGCTCTGTCCGATGCTAATGTTGGTGCGGTAACGCGGTGGACTCTGTGAATCGGATTCTGAACGTCAAGTTCATGTGCACCGGTGGGGATGGGCAGCGTGAAATACGGCTTCTGCTACCCAAACTGTGACTTCAACTTTACCGCTTCAAAAGAGAGAGGGAGAGACTATACTCTCCTCAGACCTGGACACATCATAACCGCGATTCTATGTGAGAGCTGAGACTGCCTGCATCCCTAACGGGCAGCATACAAGCTCACAGTCCACCCTTGGGGCTAAGATTCAATGTATCATAACCGTTGTGGTCTTTCGAGACAGAAGTAATCAGAAGAAACCACATGCTCAACTCCGTCCCCCCCGTTGGCGACTCATTTGTGTCGTGCAAAATCTCTCAAGGCCATTCAATTTCAGGCCCCGTGCCTCTGTTTTCAGTCTCCGCCCGTCTCAGCTTCTCAAAGCTCAATCAGACTTTCCTCTACGGCGACGGGCTGCGGTTGATGCTGCGGAAGTGGTTGACCATATGGAGCGGGTGTATGTTGTGGTGCGGCCGGGAATTGGCTCTGGGTATAAGTAGGATATGGCACAGTGTACGAGCCCCCCGTAGACATGGCCTGCTGAGGTTGCGCCGGTGGCGGCTGTTGTTGCTGGGCTTGCTGTGGAGCATATTGTTGCGGTTGGGTTTGAGGTGGGAGTTGTTGGTACATTTGAGGAGAAGGTGGTTGGTTGAACTGTGCCGGAGGCGGCATAGATTGGTGCTGTTGCGGATATGAGGATTGCTGGGGGGGAGGTTGGTGTTGATGACTAGGCTGCGTCTGGGGCTGTGGAGTAGGTCCTTCAGCAGGCATCTGGGCATAAGGTGTTGGGGTAGCTTGAGACTCTGGGGGTGGCATCTGAGGGTACATCGACGGAGGCTGCTGAGATTGTTGGAACTGGTATGGTTGCTGCTGGCCGGGTTGCTGTTGTTGCTGTTGGGCCGGATGCTGATACGGCGAGGCAGGAGGTTCTTGCTTCTGACTCGAGTACGAATATGACCGCTGAGGTTGAGGCAGAGTAGTGGGCTGGGACGGTGGAGCATACGACTCGACCGGTGCATTGCTGAAGTAGTAATTCTCTGCCCCCCCTGGACCTGTATTCATGGAGGGCGGGAGTCCTGCCGATATTGACGGATACATTCCCGAGCCCTGCGGCATGGCCGGGGAGGGCATGGCGTAGGCAGCGTAGCCCGGGTTTCTCTGGTTGTACGTGTTATTCAATCGCTCCTCAAGCATCCGGTCGTAGTAGCGAACGACGGTGGATAACTTCGCGTGTAAATCAAGCAATGCGTCGTTCTTGGACATGGTTTCGCCCAAGGTCCTTGCCAGCTTTGGTCGCAGTTTGCCAATGCCCTCGTAAAGCTCTTGAATTTGTGGCTCACGTAAGATTGTTCCTGGAGGCTGATGCTGTAACCGATCCACCAATGTCGCAAACAAGTTGATGTTCTCGGCCTCCATGACCGACAACTCGTAGTCACTCTTGGGCATAACAAAAGGCTGAGTCGAGGTTACCCCTTCCGTTGTGGTTTTCTTGAGGTTCGCGGCGTGCTTCTTGGCTTGTTCCTCCGCCTCCTTGAGCGACAATGCGATGGCAGCTTTGAGATCGGGGTCATCTTCTTCGTCGTTGGACGCGCCATTTGTCTTCGCCGGCTCTTGTTTTGTCTGAGATTGTGGGACATAACCTGAGCTCGATATTCCTTTTGCTTCTTCCAGGCTCATCTCCAACGCCTTCTTCAGGTCCTCGTCGAAGCTGGTGTCAACTCGGGCACTTCGGGGTTGCATTGCGCTCGGCTTGGCTGCAAAGGAAACTCGGCGCTCCGGGGGGCCGCCCGCCTTCTTGGTCAGCTTGTCATAGCAGCCGTCGTCTACTCGGACTGGTTGCATGATGCCCAAGTGAGGCAGGGGGATGGACTTGGAGGAGCACTGTTGGTCGAAGACGTTGCCGCAATTCCGGCAATGGTGCTTCCTATTTGTGAGGGTGAAGGAGGTTCTACAACGCATGCAGACATCGCTATCGGTCCACTCGGGTGGTGCACTGCTGTCCAGCATGGTGCTGGAGATGTCGACCTTGGGCGGAAACCTGAAGCCTTCTCTTTGCAGGCTCTGATAGACCTGGTTGATGTATGACAAATCGTATCTGCTCTGTGTTGCACTGGCCCAGGTCTGAATGAGTTCCAGGATCTTTTGCTTGACTTCTTCGTTGACAGCAGCGGGTCCGTAGGCTTTCAGTAACGAGACCAGGTTGTCCATGAACTCGCGCGAGGCGATCTCGGTAAGGAAATGCGAACCGCCGTTTTTGACGCACGTGTCCGTGAGCTTCAAGGCGGACAACTGGATGTTGGGATTCTTGTTGCCTATTCGCTTCTTCAGCGAGCGCATGGCGTCTTTAGGCTGCACTGTTTTCGACCGGATGAGATCGGTGATTTCGAGGGATGTCGCAATGTCTTCTAAGCTCGAAGACGTCGCTTTGTCGATCTGCTCGTCGAGCACAGACGTGCCTGACGAGAACCACCCGGCCATGGTGGGAGAATGGATTGCCGCGAGTTTGGGGGAGGAGAAGCGGTGGATCGAACGACGAGATCAACGACTGAGACAAACGACTAAGTCACAGGACTTTATTCCTGTTTTGAGCGAGAGCAGCTTGGGCTATTCAAGCGAGATGCTGAAGGAAGACGAGGCAGAGGCGGGAGGTGTTGCTCGCATAGTTCGGTCGCGGGTTTGGCTGGGATGATGTCTGCATCTGCCCGCCACAAAAGCAGCCACCGCTTCTGATCTCACCAGCCACATGTTGGAGTGGCTAAGCGTAGTGGTTCCCCGTAGTAGATCCTCCTCCAGTGTACAGCCCACAGCGAACGAGTGGGCGACGGGCCGAGAGACGCAATCGCCCATCCACCTGCGCCGTCTCGGCGTCTTGTTGATGTGCGGCCCCAGGCATTCACAGGCAACTCCAACATCTTTACTCCGTACCTTGTTCTGCATATATCGAAGTGACTTCTGACAAACAGACCGACAAACAGAACAACCTAGCCATCACTGGTCAAGCGAACCCTTGAGAGCCCTGTCCGTGTCCGCTTCTGTCGGCTCCAGAGGACTTGATGCTCACATGTTCTCTCTCCATCGCTACACGCTCAACATCAAGCAATTAAATTTAGAATCCTCCTCCACAAACGACTCAGCCCGAGTTCGTGCGCAATGATCCTCCGGTGAACAGATCCTACATATCGCCATGGCGGCGTACGCATCCTCATCCTCCATATCCTCCGCTCATACCACGTCTACCCCCGGTAACTCCAGAAGCAGCTGGACTGATCCTCGAGACCCGGCACGGGATCCAGGTTCGGGTGCAGGCAAGGTGTATCCTCACTTCAAAGACATTGTGCAAGATGCCACCGCTTCTTTCCAGAGCGACGGCTCGCTCACACAGTACCTGAACGAAGTCGAAAACTGCATCACCGTGGCAAAAAGCTCCGTCGACTATGGCCGCCACGATCTCGCCTACAAAAACTACGTCCGGGCATATGAGATTGCCGTCAATCACATCCCGAGACACAAAGAATATGGCTTTTGGGATAGCAAGCCTCACTGGAGGGCCAAGTACAGGGCTGCGCGGCATAAGTTGACCGAATTGGAGGGCCAGATGATCCAGGTCAGAGCCTCGATCGAAGAGAACAATGCCCGTTGTGGCACTCAACCGCAATCCCGTCCAATCCCTCGGAAGCCTGTCTATTCTACGGGTTTCGGAATCCCTTCAAATCTGATGCCTGGTCGGCCAGGCTCCTCTGGAAGCAACGATGCGACTCCGCGGCCGGGCTCGCCGCAATCAGAACTGCCCGAGGCTCTCCGAATACAACGTGCGCGTCCTACAAGCAAGCCGAAACCTGAGGGTCTGCAAGGCCGACCCCTGACCGATGCCAGCAATGACTTGAGTCAAAGATTCGCAAAGCTTAGAGGGCTCGGAAATGCCGGCGACCAGTCAGAGTTGTTGTCCATGCCGAAGGCGAGTGATTTCCAGCAAGGTGCGCCCTACACCTCCCAGCCCTATTCGGGCACAAACGGGGCACCCATTTCGCGGCTCAACGGGCCTCGACCGATTCCAGCGTTTAGCAACGGACCTATTATTCCACCGAAAGTACCGGCGACTCCACCAAAAGTACCTCTGGACACCTCCATGGCCATGCCCAAACCGCCCAGTCCGACCTACAGCCCGATAGACAACACTTCGGCAAGGTTTCACACAATCGGCAATCGATTATCTGCCGAGGGAGGCCGTCCCCCTTCGGAAAGAAAGCAGACCTACTATCATCAGTCGCAAAACTCGTCCACTGCCTCCCTGCATCTTCAAAGAACTCGCGATGAGCTCACCGCTCCGTATCGACCGACAACCCCGAATGGAGTCAACTCCGCCATCGTTCCTAAGAATAGCACTAGCGATTTGCCTCATCGGACGGTCATTGACCCTCCTACCCTTCAGCAACACATGGCCAAGTACAATGTGCTTCTTATTGATATTCGAGAACGAGCCCTGTTCGACGACGGACATATCATGTCCAATTCGGTTATATGTATAGAACCAATTTCTCTGAAAGAAGGCGTTTCAGCAGAAGAATTGGAGGATCGACTGGTGCTGGCCCCGGATACTGAACAGTCACACTTCTCGAGGCGGAACGAATTCGACCTTGTAGTGTATTACGATCAATATACAGCCGACATCTCCTACCTGAGCGGACCTCCGACCATGACCAAAGCCCCGGCGCTCAGGGCTCTCTATGACACGCTTTACGAGTTTAATGACACTAAGCCTCTGAAAGATGGCCGCCCACCTGCGCTGTTGGTTGGTGGTCTCGATGGTTGGGTTGACTGTATGGGCGCACACTCTCTAGTGCGGTCAAAGACGGCGGCCACCCTGGGAACAACGCGACAACGACCATCGACTCTGGGTCGACCAATTGCACGGCAGCGCATGGTATCGGCCAATTCCCGCTACGAAGTGCGGAATAGGCGCCTCCGCGACCACAAATTCCTCGACGAGAGTGAGCAAGAAGCCTGGCGCCAACAGGCGCTCCAGGAAGAAGTGACCCCGGTTGAGAAACCTCAAACGGGCAGCGACGATGATTATGAAGATATTGAGGTCGACGAAGCAGAACCACCGTCTCCTTTCATCCCCGACTACGAGACATTCCTGCGACGTTTCCCTTCGATCCAGCAGCAGGAGTCGATGGTCATGCCAGCTCGGCGGCCTGTGCCAACATATCCTGCTACCTTTGTACCGCAGCATGCTCCACTTCCGCCAGCACCAGTGCCTCAGGTACCGGCAAGACCTGCGCCTGCCATGCCCAGGCCCAGCTACTCTGGTCATGCCGACATCAACGCACCGCAGCCGGCGCTCGCCAGAGTCACCTCTGCTACCCGACCACCTCTATACTCAACTGTGACGTCGCTACGAAGGAGACTGCCCAAGACTGGTCTGACGAACTTTGGCGTCACATGCTACATGAACTCCACCTTGCAATGCTTGTCGGCGACCATTCCATTGTCCAACTTCTTCAATGATCGACTTTATGAGACTTACGTGCAGCGCAACTGGAAAGGTAGCAACGGCATCATGCCCAAAATTTACGCCAACCTGGTCCAGGCCGTGTGGCAAGGAGATAATGAGGTCATCAAACCGTCCACGTTCCGAAACTTCTGTGGCCGGATGAACCGAGAATGGGTGATTGATCGGCAGCAGGACGCAAAAGAATTCTTTGACTTCCTCGTAGACTGTCTGCACGAGGACCTGAACGTCAACTGGGAACGGACGCCGCTACGACCACTTAACACGGCGGAAGAAATGCAACGAGAAAGAATGGAGATCGCAAAAGCCAGTCCAATAGAGTGGAAGCGATACGAGCACCGCGATCACAGTTACATGTCTTCTCTCTTTGCGGGCCAACACGCCTCGCGGCTGCGCTGCCTGACCTGTAAGCGGACTTCGACCACCTACGAAGCATTCTACAGCATTAGCGTCGAGATCCCCCGAGATCGCCCTGGCCATATCTATGACTGTCTTTCATCGTATTGCCGTGAAGAAAAGCTTTCGGAGCTTTGGCGGTGCCCATACTGCAAATGCGAGCGCGAAGCCACCAAACAAATCATCCTCACCCGCTTGCCGCAGTTCCTGGTGATCCACTTCAAGCGCTTTGCCGCCTCGAAGCACGAGAGAGCCAAAAAGATTCACACGCCAATCGAGTTTCCTCTACAGAACCTCAGTATGGACGACTTCGTCATCCCCCGATCACCCACTGCGCCAGATCAAGACGGACGGACGAACATGGAGCTGGCCACCACGCCGCCTTACACATATGATGCGTACGGTGTGTTGCGGCATTTGGGCAATAGTGGCGATGGAGGGCATTACGTCTCCATTGTGAAGGATCCGGGTCGAGGATGTTGGAGGAAATTCGACGATGAGAGGCATGTTGACGTGGATCCGAACAAGCTAAGTTCGAGGGATCGGCTGCAGAATGGCGAAGCTTATATTGTGTTTTACCAACGAGCGCAGGGACGATGATTGCTCGGGCTTTTCGTGCATGAGACATTGAAGCAAGCGATGCAAGCGATGCAAGCGTTGGCGCAACGGGCAAGGCTTCCAGAGACCGTCCAGGTGTAGCCTTAGTCGATCGGACGGCACGTTCTGAGTGCCGACGGAGACCTGTGAATACTGTAGTCCGGCATGATTGACGAGTCACGAAAGATATTCGATATGAAGCAATGGAAAACGAGCGCGTATTCTTCATCCCGCTTCGCTGCTCCGAATCGTGTCCCTCTTCTTCGTCTTGCCATACATTCCACCCCCGGCTCGTCGTCTTTCGATTGCCATCTTGTACGGAGGTGCTGTTGGCGGTTGGATTGGGTCGAGACTGACGTGACCTGCTGGCAGCTTGTAGGTGGCGTCGCTATCCCAGGCCGAGAGGTCGCCACAGGCTAAGAACGGAGCGATGTACCTTGGTGGATCGGTCTGTTCGTCTGGGAAGTGGAGCTCGACGACGCCGTCGGGGCGCAGATGGCGAGTTTGCCCTTGCGTCGCTGCGCCTGCGGATGGTGGTGACTTTCCAGGGGGAGGGTGCGCGACGTCGGACTTTTCTTCAGCCCCAACAGCATTGTCCGCAACAGTGGGCTCATTTGCGGACTCTCCTTTTGCAGCAGGTTTGTCTTGATGTTCTCGTCCCAATACGTCCTCGGTCGCCGCCTCAAGTGCAACGCCGATCTCCGGCGTCCAAAGCACCTCATCCCCGTCGTTGTTCTGGACCAGCACGGGCCTGTAATCCTCGCAAACGACAAACGCCTCAATGCTACTCGCGCGGCTGGCCCTCGGCTTCGCCACACTGACCCTCGCGAACAGAATCCTCAACTGCGCGTAGATCAAATCCACGTCCCGGCCCCGAAATATCTTGGCCACGAACTTCCCGCCCGGCCGCAACACTTTGGTCGCGAGGACGAGTGCCGAATAGAGCAGTTGGCTCTGCACGTAGATGTCGAGGGAGTGCAGGCCCGTGACGTCGGGGGCGCCGTCCGAGATGACCAGGTCGACGAGGTGCGTGCCGTCCGCGGGCGAGAAGGCCGGGTCGATGGCGTGGAGCAGCCGCGGCACCGTCGACGGGTGGGTGATGTCGGCTTGCAGCTGGGTGATGCCCTCGAGGGGTGCCATGGGCTGGAGGTCTATGGCGACGATTTTGACGTTGGCGCGGGGCTTCAGCTCGGGCCGCTCTCCATCCAGATCGAGAGAGTCCAACTTCATCCGGGCGAGGTCGTCGGCGGTGTCTTGTCCGTGTCGGGGTTGCTCCAGCTGTGCCGTCCGCGGACGATTGAAGCGCTCCATCCGCTCACACCATGCTCGGCGGCCGAAGCTCTCGCCTTTGATCAAGATTCGACTGAGCACTTGGCTCCAACTGCCCGGGGCGGCGCATAGGTCTACCACCCGTGTGCATTTATCCGGCTCGGCGTAGGAGAATAGATCGAATTGCTCGTCGATCTGGATGAGTTTGAAGGCGCTGCGGGCGCGCCAGTTCTGTTCCTTGGCGAGCCGGTAGTAGGCGTCTCTTTTGTCTTTGGAGGATTTACCCATGGTTTACCGGTCGAGTCGTTAGTTGTGTTTGATCGAGAGTTGTAGATGTGGGAGAGCCAAGAACAAGTCGGGGAAAATTAACGAGTTACGCAAGGCTGAGAGGGCGGCGGCGTGGCAAGGCTAAGAGATTGCGTTGTAGCGGTCTTGTGCTTCGCCGGATGCAAGGAAAGCACTTCGTCAGCCTTCGCCCCGGACCCTTTGCACAATCAATTCATCGTCCCTCCGAATCGAGTTGCACATTGAATGCACCAGGAAGCACAGGTCTTTAGATTGCACCAATTTGTGGACCAATCTAGCAAAGCCTATCGCACCAAATCTACCAGACAAGCCGGAAAAAGCCTATCCATGGGTGTCGCCAGACTTTGCCCCCTCAGTGAATCTCCCTCATGTCAATCTCTTTGCCCTTTGGACTTATATGAACGCTCATAGAGGCGTCAAAATGGAAAACGTACTGTAAGGACGGATAAGGTGGCATGCTTCTGCAGGACGACATCGCCGTTCTCTCACACTATATGCCGAATGGAATTTCTGTTGACAGACTACCTTCGATTGTTTTTTTCTAGACCACACAACACGGATGAAGATTGAAAATCAAAAGGACAACTTGAACCATCCAACGGACATCTTCTTCCAGTGACGCGATTAAAGCGAGAGGAATCCAGAAGAGGAGGGAAAAGGGAGCGAAGGAAAAGGCTGAGAAAGAAAAAGGTTTCAGCAGGATCAGAAGCAGGACGTAGAATGATATCTCACCGTGGCACACATGTAGGTCATTGCCAATTCCGAAACCACAAGTACGGGATTGGTACCTCAGGGCAATTTTGTCGCATCCATTTGTACGTTGCTGCTTCGGACCGCACCTTCTCATCCATTGTTTCCAGGATTGGAAGACTCTCCCAGCTTGTATGGGAGTGGGAATCGAATCATAACCCGATTTTTTGGGCGTCTGTGCGTCTGTTCCAGTTGCAGATATAAACCGGGATGCAGCCGTTGAAAGTCCCATGCCTCCATTCCGCAAAGCCACCCAAGCGACAAGATTGATGACCCCTTAACCCAATGTGACAAGCGACAACTTCTTTGATTTCATCATGCTTCTGAAACAGTTGCCGAGAAAGGTCGTTTCGTTTGGTCGGATAGGACAACTGTAAGAGAATGTTGCTTTCAGCTTCGCATGCCGATTCATAGGAGACGGGTCTTCAAAACAGATCCGCTTTCCGCGTGGATCGCGGGCTGAGGCGAGGTTGCATCTCTTTCTTCCAATCGGGAGATAGGCCCAGTGTCAGCGGCTGAAAGTCAGGCTAGAGTTCAAGACGGTCCAGTGCGCAAACAGGGCAGGAATGGAGGGCAAAAAGAGGGGGAAGTGCATGTAGTGTAGAGAGCCCTTTCGCCTTTCACTTGGTAGCAATCGCCTCCTTTTTCGACAGAGGGGAGCCCTTGCTCGATATCAAGACGGTCAAGGTACGAGTAGGAAGGTTCCGCGGCCTTGCAACTCGCATTATCAGCCTTGCGCCCACGAGGCTGAGCTAACTGAGATGAGAGTTTCGCCCTGCCTCGGTCATCTTGCCTGTTTGGATTTCCTCCTCTGGCTGTAGACGCGGTACGGAGAAACCAGTCGACCCGACCGCAAATCCATGGCCGCAGTTGAGGCCAGTTCAAGGGAAACGAAAGTGGTCGACTCGTACCCCAGGACTGCTGTCTTTATCTGGCTCACTATTCCTCTTGCAAAATTGCATCGAAGGGCTTCCCGCAACCATGGCGCCCAGCATGTCGCTGCACAGCGTTGTCGCAATCCTCATCCTCACCACCGACTCCTCGCCGGACTCGGCCAGACTGTTTGCCAAATACTACAATCCCCCACATACCAATGCCACACAACAGCCTGCACAAGCGTCGCAGCCGTATCCGAGCCTGAAGGAGCAAAAAGCGTTTGAAAAAGGGCTGCTGGAAAAGACCGCCAAACAGACCTCGGATGTGATACTATACGACAACAAAGTGGTGGTGTTCAAGATGGAAAGCGACGTGATGCTGTATGTTGTGGGCAGTGCCGAAGAGAATGAAATCCTACTCTACAATGTTGTCCTGGCGCTTAGAGACACATTAAGCATACTGCTCAAGTACGCTCCAGGTCCTCCCTCCGTGTTAGCACGAGAATATCACTGACCCAAGACACAGGAACTCAACGGACAAGCGCACAATCATGGAAAACTACGACCTGGTAACTTTGGCGATTGATGAAATCGTCGACGATGGCATTGTGTTGGAGACAGATCCGGTCATGGTGGCTTCAAGGGTGTCGAAAGCCCCGGCCCAAGATGCGCCAAACATGAAGAACCTCGACCTAAGCGAGCAGGGCATACAGAATCTGTGGGAATTTGGCAAGAAGCAGGGTATGGAGTTTGTGAGGCGGAATCTGTGAACGTCGAGGTGTCCATGTGGAGGGAGATGAAGTGATTTCGACGGGTACAGAATCAGAGCTCGGCGACTGGGCGGGCAGGCATGTTTGGTGAAGCACACACACTGCATGGCGTTCGGAGGGTGGAAAAGGAATGACAGGCACCAAGAATAGAGACCAGCTCGAGAAGTCACACGTCTGAAGTGCGGGCTATGTACATGCGCACACATGCTCATCAGCCTTGTGGTGGGCGCTCAGCCTCGCCGCGGGCACTCGAGTCAGAACCACAAACCCCAAATCGACGTCATTGCGACATCGAAGCGGGCGAAGGACTTTGAAACAATTTGGCTCAGACGCTCCAAGAAGATCTCAACGATCCTAGACGTTCTGTCGTTTCTGTTCTGCGTAGACTCTAGTTCACTACTCGCACCCGTCCTTCCAGCATGAAGCAGCGGTTCTCGTCCCTCGACGTCAAGGTTCATCAATGTATCCCGCACATTGGCTCTCATTCTTCTGACTCCTTCTCCAGGTCATCGCAAACGAACTAGCCCGCTCCCTCACAACGCTTCGCGTCTCCAACATCTACGACCTCTCCAGTCGGATCTTCCTCTTCAAGTTCGCGAAGCCAGGCAAAAGAGAACAACTCCTCGTCGACTCCGGCTTCCGGTGCCATTTGACCTCCTTCTCCCGAACCGCCGCCTCCGCTCCGTCCGCATTTGTCAGCCGACTGCGAAAGTACCTCAAGAGCAGACGAGTCACGGCCGTGAGCCAGATAGGCACGGACCGGGTGATTGAGATCGCGTTTAGTGATGGGCAATATCGATTGTTCCTGGAGTTCTTTGCCGCGGGGAATATTATCGTCACGGATGCGGATCTGAATGTGCTGGCGCTACAGCGACAGGTCAGTGAGGGACAAGAAGATGTGGACGTCAAGCTGGGCGGCAAATACACGCTCGAGGCGAAGCAGAACTTCCACGGCGTGCCGCCCATCACTGACGAGCGGGTAAAGACGGCACTGGAGAAGGCCGTCCAACGGGCGAAACTCGCAAACGAGGTTGGCGGAAAGAAAGCGAAGCGAGCCAAGGGGGGAGATGATGTGAGGAAAGCGCTGAGCGACGGCTTTCCCGAACTTCCTTACCATCTCCTCGAGCACGCCTTCATCGAGACAGGCGCAGACTCCACCCAGAAGGCAGACGCTGTTCTGGCGAGTCCGGACGCTCTGCAGTCTGCGATCAAGGCGCTACAGCGTGCCGTCGAGATATTCGAGTCCCTGGATGCTGGTCACTCTGCGGGTTACATCATCGCGAAGACCAAAGTTTCTCCGTCGGCACAGGCACAGGCACAGGCACAGTCACAACCTTCCGAGGCACAGGAGACAAGCAGAGGCAATCTACTGTACGATGACTTCCATCCCTTCCGACCTGCTCAGTTTGAAAACAAGCCTGGTCTTCATATCTTGGAGTTTGACGGATTCAATCGCACGGTCGATGAATTCTATTCCTCCATCGAGTCCCAGAAGCTGGAATCACGCTTAACTGAGCGAGAAGAGGCAGCCAGGCGGAAATTGGAAGCTACGAGAACCGAGCATGAGAAGCGATTGGCAGGACTGCAACAGGTGCAAGAGTTGCATGTCCGGAAGGCGCAGGCAATTGAGGCCAACACCCACCGTGTTGACGAAGCGTGTGCGGCCGTCAACGGCTTGATTGCGCAAGGGATGGACTGGGTGGATATCGGCAAGCTCATTGAGAATGAGCAAAAGCGAGGAAATGTCGTGGCTCGGATGGTCAAGCTTCCACTGAAGCTCGAGGAGAACACCGTTACATTGTTGCTAGATGAACCTAGCTTCGACGAGGGCTACGAAACTGATGAGGAAGACGTGACAGACGATGAGGCCCAATCAGAAGACGACTCTGCCACGCCAAACAAGCCTACAGCGGGAGAACGACGACTCGCAATCGATATTGACCTCGGGCTCTCGCCGTGGGCAAACGCACGGCAATACTACGAACACAAGAAGTTTGCCGCTAGCAAAGAGAAACGAACCATGGAGGCTTCGACGAAAGCCCTCAAATCGGCCGAACAAAAGATTGAATCAGACCTGAAGAAAGGCCTGAAGACCGAAAAAGCCGTTCTACGCCCTGCAAGGAAGCAGTTCTGGTTCGAAAAGTTCTTGTACTTCATCTCCAGCGACGGATATCTTGTGATCGGAGGCAAGGACGCGCAGCAGAATGAATTGCTGTACCGGCGATACCTGAAGAAAGGCGATATCTACGTCCATGCCGATTTGCAGGGCGCGTCGACCGTGATTGTGAAGAATAACCCTAAGACTCCCGATGCGCCAATTCCTCCCTCGACGCTGTCGCAGGCTGGGGCATTGACTGTATGTACGAGCAGTGCCTGGGATTCAAAAGCGTTGATGGGCGCATGGTGGGTCAATGCAGATCAAGTCAGCAAGACCGCTCCGACGGGCGAGTATCTCACCACGGGTGGATTCATCATCAGGGGACATAAGAATCTTTTGCCTCCAAGCCAGTTACTTCTAGGCTTCGGGGTCATGTGGCTGATCAGTGAGGAGAGTAGAGCTAACCATGGCAAGCATCGACTGGAGAGGACCGAGAGTATGCTGTCCGGAGAGGCTGAGGCACTGGCCAACGATGCTGGAGGTCTGTCGGTTGACGAAGAAGACGTTGAGAGTGAAGATGAGCCGGACGTCCACCAAGAACAAGCGATCCCGGATGTGGAGGAGGCCGCGGATGATGCGGCGGAAGAGGAAAACGAAGATGATCGTGGAGTAGACTTGCACGAGGCCCGCACAGAGGCCGCTGAGATTGATGATGAAGACGACAACCACGACTCAGCGGCTGCCTCAGAGGCTGAAGACGAGAGATCAAACCCCTTGCAAGCGGCGGGACCTAGCTCCGGCCGAGACAGCCTCACCGATAAGCCCGGCGCACGAATATCAGCCGATGGAAAAGACGAAGATGAAGAGGACGACGATGACGGCGACCGGGGAGATACCCGAGATACGTCCGAAAACGCGACCCCCTCGACTCGACCGTCAACCCCAGCATCTTCCTCCAACGCCATCTCAGCAAAACTCAAACCCGCGCACCTCGCTCGCGGCAAGAGAAGCAAAGCCAAGCGCGCGGCGAAGAAGTACGCCGACCAAGACGAAGAAGACCGCGCCCTAGCCATGCAGCTCCTGGGAAGCAATCGCGCACAGGAACAGCGCAAGGAAGCCGAAGCGGATAAGGCGGCCAGGGAGGCGAAAGCTCAGGCCGATCGAGAGAGGAGAAAAGCGCAGCACGCGAAAGCCGCGGACCGCGAGCGGGCCAGGAGGGAGAGACTCGAGAAACAGGGCGAGGCAGCCGCCGTGCTCGACGAAGATGACGAGTTATCCAAGGAGCAGCTAGAGCAAGAACGTCAAGAGTTGCTGTCCATCGACCGGCTCGTGCCCCTGCCGGAGCCGGGCGACGAACTCCTCGCCGCAATCCCTGTAGTCGCGCCCTGGAGCGCGCTCACCCGCCAGAAGTATAAAATCAAGCTCCAGCCCGGGACGGTCAAGAAGGGCAAGGCCGTCAAGGAGATTGTGGGATTCTGGACGTCCCTGGGGTCCCGGGGCCCGAAGGTCGTAGATGAAAACAACCGGGAGAGGGACCGTGTCTGGAGACGCGAGCTCGAGTTGCTGAAGGAGTGGAGGGTTGAAGAAGTTGTCGGGGCCGTGCCGGTCAAGGGGTGTAGGATCGTTCAGGGCGGCGGACTGGGCGGGAATCTTGGTGGAAGCGGTGGAGGGGGTGGAGGTGGTAAGGCGAAAGGAAGTGGTGGGAGAGGGAAGGGCGGGGGGAAGAAGGGCAGATAGAGAGGTAAGTGGGGGTAGGTAGATAGACATGTGGAGAGATTTGATACTCATGTTCACGTTTAGATCCAAATGCTGCATAGCCGAAGGAGGCAGTACTGGTAGTCGAAGGCACGAAGACATCAGTCCACTACAAGCCTGCCGACTGCTATCGACCGTCACAGACCTCATGTCCACTGATTGATATTGATATTGATATTATAATCCCATCCGACAGACACGTAGATAACATATATACACTGTGCGCACACGGATCGACAGATCGACACCCACGCAGACAGATGAATCCCTGTCTTGTCTATGACGGGTGGTACGAGTGCGCACTGAGAAACCCTAGACTCAATGCCGACTCGACCGAACCTACCATAGCCTACTACACCATAGCCGATCAAGCCGACCGACCCTATCCCACTCTCGTCAAGACCCCGTGTGGGATAAAAGTGGCTCACGCGTCTGGAGGAGGATCCGAGCCCGGTATTGGCTGTGCAGGCGCCTCCGCCGGCGCGGTGGCGCTGGTGCTGACTCCCCCGGTCGCATTCTGTGTCTGGGTCTGGGTCTGCGACCTGCCCGGATTGCTCAAGCTGACCCATAGGTCGGGGTAATTGGCCTCGGACTACGCGGTGGTTAGGAGGGAGTGTTTAATCAGCGCCCGAAACGGACCATAGCGGGGACGTGGAGGAGAAGAGAGCAACGCGGAGCAGGATAGAGCAGAGCAGAGCAGAAAAGGGCAGAAGCAGAGCAGAAGCAGATGACTCACATCCGCAATGGCGTCTTTATACTTGGCCCACAGGTGGTCGACCTTCTTGTCGAGGTCGAAGTCGGCACGGCCCGTCTCGGCGTCGGCCTGCCACAGGTCCTCGTAGACGTCGCGCAGACCGTTGCGGAACTGCAGCGCGCGGTTGGGCTGGTTGCGGCTCTTCAGGAAGGTCAGCAGACCGGCCACGACGGTGTTTATGGCGCCGAGGACGGTGATGGCGATGCGCGCGGCGTTGGAGTTGGTCGTCCCGATGGCCGTGACGGTGGCGCCGATGCCGATCTGCAGCCAGAGCATGCCGTGCGAGGCGCCCGCCACGAGGTAGTAGTAGCGCGTCTGCGCCCGGTAGGCCTTCTCGAGGTGTGCGCTCAGCGTGTGTTCGGGGACGGCGGCTGCAGAAAACAGAGAAAAAAAGAATCGTTAGTCTTGTCGTTCGCTGTGCGCGTGGCTTACCTGGATGGCGGTGGAATGGGGACGAAGGCCTGCGTGGTAGCCGATCCGTCCTCGTCCTCGTCCCCCTCCGTCGCAGGTCAACGTGGGGAGGCTTCGTACCATCCTCTGGGATTCCCACCCTTCTACGGAATGCCCTGCGCCTCTCACTGGCGTCGGGATTGGGACTGCTTGACATGTTCCGTGACGTGGCGACAGGGGCACCGTCACGGTCGCTGACGTCGCTTGGTCTCGATCCGTCAATCTGAGTAGCTGGTGCTGCGGCGGTGGTGTTGTTAGGGTCTATGAGTGGACTTTGGCTGTCCGTGGACATGAGAGGGACTGCGCTTCTTGGGCTGGGGATCAGGCTGAAGGTGAGGCTGACGAGCAGAATAACAAGGCGAATGTGTCCGGGAGTGTGAGAGTGAAGAGGAGGCTGGCCATTCTCGCAATATATTGCGAGGTACTGTTTTGTGTAAATGACGGGCAGTCGTTCTCGTGTCTACGTCTCACCGTCTCGGACGCGCCACCTCAAGGAGCTGAGGTTCACAACGTCCAGCTAGCTGCAGACCCGTCAGTGGCCAGGACGACAAGAATGTCGCTGGACGAGGTCCCTGCTCCATGTAATAGCCGGTGGCCCTGCAAGCGAGAAATGTCGGCCATTCAGGCATTGAGCAGAGGGAAGCTGTTGCAGGGTGTCAGTGGGATGCGCGAGATGAGGCTGACTGGAGATAGTATTACGAGCGAAGCACATGGTTTGCAAGCGCTCAGGCGTCGCTTAATTAGCGAACTCGCCTGGAAAGCCGTGTCACACAACAGTTGCTGTGTCTGCTTCAGTCTCGTAGATGGCTTCTGCACCGCGACATCAGCATGTGCTCTGTTTCGTTTGGCAAAGCGTTGGTAATGCATCCAAGTAGATGAACGGCGAGTCCCGGCAGATATGCCACCTCTGAAAAGTGATCGAATGATATCGGAGACATTAAATTTGAGTCAGGCTGTTCTACTGATAAATCACTTGGAAACGACCCTCGGAAAATGATCGTAGCCGACTGTCGCGCAGTCTTTTTTGGGGAGCCGATGGACGCGGTTTCGCTGTCGCTGTCCGCATTCAGCCAGCCTCATGACGGCTAATGGTGTAACAACTCGTAAACGGGGTGCAGAAATCGGCATGAAGAGTGTTCAGCTGTGAATGCCCAGCCAGCCACCGAGGCGTTGTCCGGTCGTGGCATGTTGGCGCGGGGGAGGGGGACTAGGAGGGGCACAAGGGATGATGGGAAAGTGTTGCGAGGCTTGAGGAGAAAGAGGCAAGTGAGCGCCGACTGTCGAATGTTAAGAGTATCTGTGCTGGACGAGCATCGCCGCCATCAGCAGGATGACAAGATTCCTGGTGCCGGTGTTGGCGCTCCGTGATTGGTGATCTCCCGCCCCCCTGGGAGCAAAAACAACTGAGGAAGTGAATGATCGCTGAATTCCCTCCAGCGTTATTTCAATAATGGCGAATAACGATGCTCGATTACAAGCGAACGTTGAGATGCTTGAACGGAAGCTCGTTAACTTTTCAAATATTGTCGGATCTTCATCTTGAAGTTGGAGATCAATATCAGAGCTTCCACATTCCTGCCCGAGCCCCTTTTCTGATCCTTGCAGGTGACATTGGCCGACTTCAGGACTACGAAAAATACCTTTCTTTCCTCACGACACAATGTTCGAAGTTCGATGCGGTGTATCTAGTCCTTGGAAATCATGAGTTTTACGGTCTGTCCCGATCTGATGGCCTGGCTCGTGCTTACAGGCTTGAGAAAGAGGAAAAAATCCTGGGAAGACTGAAAGTCCTACATCGGAGAAGACTAGACGTTCACCCATCCCTCTGTATCCTTGGATGCACCCTCCAGTCACATTCCGCCCACAAAATCGTACAGTGGTTCAGCAACGAGTGAAGGATTTCCAAAGAATACCGGATTGGACAGTCGAGCTACATAACGAGGAGCACCAAAAAGACCTGGATTGGCTACGGACCGAGATTGCCTCAATAACCACCGAATCGGAGTCCAATGGCAAAGCGAGACGTATCCTCGTCGTTTCCCATCATGCGCCTATTAAAAAAGGAAGCAGTCATCCGAGGAATGAGAACAACCCTTGGGCAGATGGATTTGCAACAGACCTAATCGGAGTTCACGAGGAGATGAGCAGAGTACAGTGGTGGGTCTTTGGGCACACACATTACACAACCCAATGGCGTGAGCACGGAATCAACCTCATCAGCAATCAGCGGGGCTATATCCTTCTCTCTGGCCCTAATGGAAGCAACATCACAGAGTCTAGAAGCAAAGATATATGGCACTCTGTTTGTTCCTTATCCAACCGAAAAGAGAGTCACTTCAACCCGCGCAAATGTATCAAAATCAGAATCTGAGATCGCCATGGTACGCTCATCTCACCCAAGTATACCAGATTGAACATCCCCACGCCTCGGAGGTGGCGATTGAGTCAATTCGACAGACGCCACACGCTCTCACCTTTGCAATATCTATCCCCAAGGTACGAAATCTCAGTTCCAGCTCTGGATACCTCATGATGGCAAGGCCCACGTGGTCCAGGTTGAATTCGCTCCGCTTGGCTTTTGACTTGTCCGCGATGCGACTCACCAGCCCTCGAATATCCGCAGAGTCGTGAAATTTACCGCGTGTGGCCGCTACACGAAGTTTGCCTTTAAAGAGATAGACTGGGTCCAGAAGTGACACAACGCCGGAAGTGCTGAGCTGTCCTGAAACAGACAGATTCTGCGTCGCGACGTCCGTCATTCCATAAGGGGCGGCTGTTTGAATTAGCAAGGTCACTCCCCTGAGGAATGCGACACACCTTCGAATTGTTCAACGAAGACCTCAACAAGAATAGCATTCCCGCAGTCAGCTCGGTCGGACCACAAGAACCCGATATAGTCCGTGCGACTTTAAGGAACACATTGTAAACCGGCTTTCCAATCGAACAACCGAACCAACGCTTGCTTCGAGGTCGAGGCGATGCAGTCAATGTCCTTGCTTTCGCGTGGTCCGCCAAGTACTCCAATGGCATATCCACCGAAGATCCCATGCTTGATGTTAGCTTTGTCCAGTAATTGATAGAGTCTGATTGCGGCATTAACGGCTGATCCTGTAAAGTAGCTATATAAAAGTAGAGTACTGTCAGATGTCTTGCCTCACCCATTGCTGGAGCTCAAGTCTAACATTGATGCAGCGTCGTGGCCTAACGCCATTGGATCAATACTTCTATCTCAAGACCAGATCTTGACAGTAATTAGGTCAGACAAATCGAGTGTTTTAGTCCTCTCATGGTTCATCATCTCGGGTGACGGCTCAACCGGGCGCACCCTGGCTCGCGCGCGACAGGGGTGAGCACAGAGCGGCAGCACCATCGTCCTGAAGAGAGGTGAGCTCGCCGTGATTTTACCTCGTCTTGGTATCTAAAGCTTAACTTCCACGCCTGCGATCGAAGCCAACGCCCTTGACGTATTATCCATTCTCCTTGATGCGGCCGTCTACCTGCACGTCTCATGTGTCCATCACTACACAGTAGGTGCGAAACGAGGCAGTTACAGATTGGTGAGCTGATCTGTTGAATCTGTTGGCTCGGTAATCCGCCAGTCACCCGCCTCCTCGTAGGGCCATGAGTGCACCATGGGCAGCAGAGAGGCATCCGAACTACGGAGTCGCTTCTCTTTCAGGATGGGCCATTTATTAATTCCGCCAAGCTTTAAGGCTCGCAAGCGAGGTTGTATCGCCAGCATCGGGATCGATATCACGCCTAACAACCCTGCGGACATGTTCCAGCAGATGCGATTGCTGATCCAGGCCTAGAGGCATTTGGAAAACGAAGAGCCACTAAGTTCCGCGGCCCGGCGTGACACAGAAATATACCCAAGTACTCGAAATGGCCACCATGGGTGGTGCAGTAGCCGTCGGCCTCGGCCACATCAGTGGCAGCGTCACGCCTGGCAAGAGGGCCGACCTCATCAACACGAGGTGCGACTCTCCCAGATGACGCCCGTGCACGACCCTGTTGCGGCACTGGTGCTTGACGCCAATGGGACAGACATCGATACCGTGTTCGTCAACGGCGAGATTTTGAAACAGTGGGGCAAGTTGACGGGAGTGGACTGGTCCAACGTCCGCGGCGAGCCGATGGATTCGGCGAGATTAATGATGGAACGCTCAAAGAAGGAGTATTTGGAAAAGTCAGTGGCCTCTCTTACGTGTGCCTTTGCAGGTGAAGGAAGCCTTCCTCTGGTCGGCTCCTTGGCGCGTGGATGGCGTCTGGCAGTCTACAGCGAGACGTAGCGGCTAATCAGCCGTTATCGGCTCGGGGTTGGCAGTGGGCAGAGGGCACTGGGGGAAACTTGGTTGTATGTAACATATATAACATGATAACATGACACTACTGCGAATTTGTCAATCTCCTTGAATTGCCCCATGGCCTGGATCCGCCCCAGCATGGACATGAAAGATAACAAGAGTGTACGCATTCTTCGCGCTGCCACCAATGGGCAATACGGAGTTCCCTCGATCGTCTGTGTAAGTGAACTGGACCGATGGAAACCACACTTCTGTTCTTCTACACTTCAGTCCCTGGCACTGCGGTCCGCCAAGTTCTAACACTCGTCGGGATCTGCAGTACCATATGCAACACGTCATCGCCACAGTCCGCGCGGCGGAACACAAGAAGTCGCCGGCGATAGTCATGCTCTTCCCACATGCGATTGAGAAATACGGGTCGTTGCTCGTCAACCTTGCTGCCGAAGCCTGCCGCAATGCCAAAGTGCCGGTTGCTGTTCATTTGGACCATGAACAAGACGAGCAGATGGTAGAAGCTGCCGCTGACATGGCTTTTGATTCCATCATGGTCGATATGTCACATTACGAATTGGAGGAGAACTTGGACAAAACCAGGAGGCTGGTCGAATACTGTCATACCAGGGGCGTTGCCGTGGAAGCGGAAGCAGGCAGAATTCAAGGTGGTGAAGATGGTCTGATGGACACAGGACATCTCGAAAGCATACTCACCAGCTCTGCCCTAGCCCAGCGCTTCGTCGATACTGGTATAGACTTTCTGGCCCCCTGCATTGGTAACGCGCACGGGGTGAGCCCGGAGCACATGAGCCCATTCGACTACGAAAGGTCAGTCCAATTCTTGTCGTAACAAATGGTTTAGCCGAATCAATTGACCAAGGCACCCACAGATTGGCGGACATTTTCAAAAGCGTGGGCGGCAAGACGCCGCTGGCCTTGCATGGAACCACAACAGACCTCGAGGTTCGAGAATCTGTTAGACACGGGATAGCCAAAGTAAACCTCAACCGCCAGTTAGAGCTGTGGAATGAAAAGCTAAGGTCCATGTCCAACTTCCTACCGGTAACGGCGTTGATGGATGAGGAGATCGAAGTCGCTGTCCAAGAGATCGAGAGACTTTGTGACATCTGCGGTTCAACTGGCATGGCTTGACGCTCCCTTGTCCCCACCATGCAGGTTGTAGTATGTGGTATAAACAGGTCTAGGTCATGTTCATCAATTCCCAGCTGCTTCGGCAGACAGACACAGACCAAGTCTTAAATTCCAAGAAGTGCCGCCAGATTCCCTTCAGACCAAAGAGAGAGCAACCCCTGTTCGTTGACGGTTTATCTTCTCTTTCTTTCTCGTCCTCCCTCTCTATCCCAAGAACGTGCTTGTTAAGTCTAGTTGAACCTTGTCTCCAAAAGGGATAACCTTTTAATTATTCCCATTAGGAGGAATCGGGAAAAGAGAGACAATGACGAGATACAGGGAGTGGCAGTGGCGAAGACGGATAGATAGTTGACCGAGACTTTCGCAGTTGAGCATTGCTCAGACTTGTAGTCTTATCTAGACATTATTAGAGTGATTCCTGCAGGGGAGAAAGGGACCGAGATCCCCTATCCCTTATCTTGACTCATAGGGGGTCAACCAATGGGGAACAGAGAAAACCCAGCTACGAGCTATCAGAAAGCTGAGCTTTCGCTGTGGATTTCCCGCTTTACAAAAACCACGGTTCATCCATATCCCGTCAATATCAATGCCCCCTAGCAAGTGGGATCATGATGAAGCCTCCATATTCGCGTACGGTGAAAACCGGCATGGAAGCATCGATAAGCCATAGTCAGACAGTGCAGTACATAAGCCTGACTGCCAGGTTCCCAGATATCAACTTCAAGTCAATCGCCGCAATTCAATCAATCTCCACGACCACCCACTCCTAATTCACTTGATTCCATGGCATCAAAGATGTCGATGTCGATGTCGAAAGACGAAGAACTCAACCAAGTCACGACAGTGCCCACGACAGAGGAGCCTGAGGAGGGAACAATAGCACTGTCGCCCGCAGTCCACGGAGACTACAAGAGGACAATCTCTCCTAGAAAACTTCATGTATGCGGATCTGACCCCTCCCTTCTTTCGCGAGCCTGATCAGGATTATTTGCTTGTGTGAACATGCATGCTGACCCAGCACCGCCACCATCACCTCTAGGTCATCTCTCTGGCTTCCAACATTGGCGGTGGCGTCTTCATTGCAACCGGAAAGGGTCTTGCGAATGGTAAGAAGAGCGATTTGACCGTGATTGTGATTTCACGACAACTGCTTCGGAGGTTTCCCTCCGCTCCCACCCCGTCCACAGGCTCGGGCTCCTTCTCATGTCAGATTCTAGACTAACGCAGACGCGCATGATACAGCCGGTCCCGCGGGCGCTCTGGTTGCGTACAGCCTGGTCAACATTGCCTGTGGAGCAGTGTTGCAAGTCCTGGGGGAAATGACCATAGCTTTCCCAGTGTCAGGCAATTTCATTGATTACGCAGACCGATTTGTCGACCCTTCAGTCGCTTTTGCTGCCGGATTTGCTGAATGGCTCGGTATGCTATCACCGCCCCTGTGTTCCCAGTCCTGCAGTAGCTACAAGCTGGCAATCCTCACAATCCTGACCAGTCTATTAATTACTCCGTATAGGCTGGTGTGCTGTCCTTGGGTCCGAGGCCACCTTCTTCAATCTGACGATTAATAATCTGGCCAACAAGGACATACACGAGGCAGCTTTGCGTAAGTTCTAACGCTGTCTCGATAGTTGACTGTCACACTCTGGCTGACCGCGAATTCTTCCCCCTTTAAAACAGTCACCGTCTTCATCGTTGGGACTACCGCCATCTTTTTGCTGCCAAATATCTGGTTTGCCAGGTTTCAGTATGTTGCCTCGGTCGTCAAAGTGTTCGCTTTGCTGTTGTTCCTCACCATGGACCTCGCCATCATTGGCGGTGCTGGGCCTAAAGGCCAAGTTCACCACGGTGAAACATGGCGAGATGGCAATGCGTTCAAGAACGGGTTTGGTGTGAGTATATCTGTTCTTTGCCGTGGAGAATGTTTCTCCTGTTCAACAGAAAGACTGACCTCTTGCCCCACTATCCCAAAGGGTTTCTCGAGTACCCTTCTCCTTGCTCTCTGGGCATTCTCAGACCAAGTTTTCATCGGAATCATGGGAGGCGAAGCAGAGTCACCCCGTTTGTCCATTGGCCGGGCAGCGAAGACTGTTCCGGTCCGTGTCGCGTTTGTGTACATCCTCACCCTTATATTTTCCTCCATCCTGGTCTCTTCCGATGACCCGCGCCTGTTCGGAGGCTCCGCCACGTCCCAGTCGCCCTTCACGATTGCCATGGCAGATGCTGGCATCCGAGGTTTCGACAAATTCCTCGACGTCGTCATCTTGGTCATCTGCCTGGGCTTCGGGACCGAGAGTATCTACATCGCATCCCGACTGCTGCGAGCACTTTCGCACCAGCGACTGATTCCCGAATTCATATCCCAGGTGGATTCGCGTGGACGGCCAGTCATATCTCTTCTGGTGACCAGTGTCATCTCCATTACCTTGACTTATCTGAACCTCAGCGGTAAGTCACACACTCCCCCTTCCTTTGATACCCAGGCGGCGACGAAGTCCGCCGCCCCAGATGTTGGTGCTAACAGGACTGTGCTGGTCAGGAGCGGGTGCCCAAGTCTTCGTTTGGCTTTCTTCCATCACATCGTCTTCCTTTTTCATCGTCTGGCTGGTCATCTCCATCAGCTCCTGGCGCTTCCATGCGGCCTTGAAGGCGCAAAACGACCCTCTCTTCACCGAGGTGTATGCCTGGCAAGCTTGGGCGTGGCCGATGCCGGCATTATGGCTGTTTACATGTAGTATATTGCTATTCATCAGCTGCATATACAGCGGGTTGTATCCTCTGGCAAGTACCTTACCTCCCCCGGACTAGGTTGGCAGTCAAGAGAGGTGTGAAACCTTGACTAACCCCTCTTGCTTCCCGCGGCACAGGGTAGTTCCACCGTCTCCGCTGTCAACTTCTTTCAGTACAACATCGGGGTCGTGATTGTCCTGGTCTTCACCATCACACATAAGATCTTCTACCGCACCAAACTTCGCAAGCCCGACGAAGTGGACCTACAAACGGGCAGACGGACCCTGGGGGGAGGAGAAATCGACATGTTGCGCAAATACTATTCGCAGCCACACTGGAGGAGGTTCCTTTCGTATTTCCAATTCTGGTAAGGGGTAAGCGGCCAGCTGAGCTCCCGGCGGCGGCGGTACCAAACCGTCGCACACCGTAGCAGGAGGCAACAAGTCGCGGCCCTGCCCTCTGTCTTTGTGGCCTGAGAGTAGGGAATCGGGGATACGTCTACGTCCAAGTCCGCGGGTGGTCAGTTCGGCACGCCGTCAAAGATGAACCGAGAGTGATATAAAGAGTCTTGGAGCCCCAATAACGGTCTCCAATGCTCGGCAGCAGCAGCAGAGAATGGTTTATCGAGGCAGCTGAGTGCTTCGTTCGTTTCCTGCGTCTAAAAGACCAAATTCCTTTTCCTGATGCCTGCGAAGGAGGCGGGGGGACTAAGTAGAGTTTGGTATTCTGCAATCGATATACCGACTCTTGGTTGGTACATGACCTAGTTCTGCTTTGCCAGCCTTCAGGTATCAATTAAGAATCAGAATTCATGGCGAAAGAGCACCCCGGAAAGAGGGACGCGATCCAGGTCATGTTCTGCTACTAGCCTCTCTATGTTGTGATGATGAGATATATTTAGGACGCCAAGTTCTAATTACACGGTTCCCACCTGGCACCACCCTCTTCTATACAAACATACCACTAGGCTTGATTAGGAGGGTTGTCATTTCACGACATAACAACACTCTACTATGGATGCTCAATGGCCAGTATCGAATTAGGCTCGGGTTGCCCACTTGCGGTAGGTAATCGATGGCGAGGCTTTCGGCGTCGGCTTCCGACTCCTGAGAAGCAATTTTTGGCGCTCCACCCTTGAAACTTTCACCATTGGCCTGGCGAGCTGTAATCCACCCTAGCATCCATGCTTGCCATGCTTATCTGGATGTGGGCCGCGATGGAAAAAGCGCACCTATGTAGGTAGGTAAAGGTTTGCGATGTGATAAGAATCAGGTCAAAAGCCTCGGATAGACGCTCTTGAAACAACCAGAAACCAACCATCATCCTCTCAACTATCATCATTATTTCTCTTTTCCAGGCTTCGAAACCATTGCAGAAAAAGTGTCAGCCACAGTCCATGATGACTTTCAATCCAAAGTCTTTCGCCGGGATTTTCTTCGACATCTATGCAACTCTGATCAATTGGGAAGATCCGATCTACCAGTCGTTGCGCCAGCTTGCGACCCGTCTTCCGGAAGATGATGCTCGTCGTGCCGACACCAAAGACAACAAGCGCAAACTGCTCATGTCCTACGCTGCGAATGAGAAGGTCGTAGAGAGGGAAAACCCGACGCTTCCATACTATCAGATACTGGAACGGGTCTATGATCGTATTGCATCGCAGCTTGGCGTATCCTACTCCAAAGACGAGGCCACCGCGTTTGGCCAGAGCATTGGCGAGTGGGATGCCTTCCCAGACACGGTCAAGGCCATGCAGACTCTGGCCAAATATTACAAACTCTTTGCCCTGAGTAATGTCGACAATGGCTCCTTTGGACGTACTCTGGCCGGCCCTCTGAAGGGTGTCAAGTTCGACGACATCTACACGGCCGAAATGATTGGCTCATACAAACCTCACCCAAACAACTACCACTATGTCGTCAAACGTCTGGAGGAGGAGTGGAACATCCCCAAGGACCAAACCCTGCTGGTTGCTCAGAGTTTGGACATAGACCATCTCATGGCTCACCAGTTGGGCTTCAGGCCGGCGGTGTGGATTTCGCGACGAGGCCCGTACAGTGTGGGCGGGATTGGCGGCAATCGAGAGGAACTCGAGGCTTCCGGACAGATCAAGCTGGGAGCAGTCTACGAGACTCTAGGCGAATTTGCCGATGCCGTCGAGAAGGCTTTTGCCGAGAAGTAGTTTGTTCTTCCGCAGAGTTCACCCTCCCGTGGAACAATGCCCCTCGCTCTCGGCGCGTGAACGTCGTAACCTCGAACTCAGAGACGTTAGAAGTCATGAGATGAAAGCGACCAAAACAAGATACTTCACATTCTCGCCTATTTGTCAGTGTCATGCCTCCTTGTATTGACGCAGGAACTCCTTTACAAACTCTATGAATCGCCCTGTCTGTGCCTCGGGATTTTCCACCCTCAGTGCAACATTAAAACCTCGAGCGATAACAACCATGCCTTAGGGTGACAGGAACCAATGATGAAAGAAACCCACGGCGAGAAATTGGGGGAGCATTTCACCACCATCTTATCATCACGTAAGACATATCATAGGTGGATACCTAGAAAACCAAGGGAATGGTCAATAGTCGATACTCTGCAGCGGTCGATAGACCGTCCTTCGCTGTGGACTTCCGGCTTTCTCAAAGCCATCTTTCCACCTCTATATGGTTGTTTCCATTGGACAGAAGGGGACAAAAAGAACTGCCTTCACGGGGGCTTGGTGGATAGATGAACTTTTGCAAAACCTGGTATTGCCTATGCTTCGGAGGGTCCCAAGGGCTTAGGAAATGCAGAGCCACGGAGTTTCGTGCAAGAAACACTATCCTCTCTTCTCCTTTAAAATTATCTTCTCCTTGTCAACTCTTGGGCTTTACCTTTTCTTTTGCATTTCGTCTTCTCTTCGTCAGACAGACAGGATCGTCTCCTTTGCGGTTTGTTTCGTCCACCTCCCCAAGCCGCGGAAGCAAACATGGACATCCATCTCCAAAATGACCGCACGGGGAGCGGTGCTGATCTTAGAACTGCCCTTGATGACGCCTACTCTCGCTTCACGAAACGGAACACCAAGTCACAAGAATATCACAGTCAAAACGAGACTCTCTTCCCCGGCGGCAACACGCGCTCCGTGATCCATGCCACGCCATTCCCCCTGACGATCGAGCGAGGCGAGTCGCACACCCTCTACACGGTGGATGGTCACGCCTACGTCGATCTGCTCAATGAGTATTCGGCAGGCATCTTCGGCCATACCCCTGCACCGATCCAGAAAGCCATCGTGGAAGCGGTGGATAAGGGATGGGCTTACGGAGGGAACAATCTTCACCAGACAACTCTGGCCAAGATGCTGCTGGAACGTTATTCCAACACCATGGATCTAATCCGATTCACCAGCTCGGGGACCGAGTCCAACTTGATGGCTATAGGAGCGGCGCTGAATTTCACTGGAAGGAAGAAGGTTAGCGATGCTGTTGGAATTAATCCCAATGCGCCCATCCCTATCCCTCTACTGACTGTATTTCCTGGAAACAGATCTTGGCCTTCGTTCGGGCGTATCATGGAGGCGCCTTTTCCTTCCCGACGGACACGCCCGACTACGAGTACAACATGAACTCACCGTATGATTTTACCCTGGCCCCTTACAACGACATCCCAGGTACCAAGGCGGTGGTGGCCTCGTTGCCGCCCGACTCGCTGGCGGCAGTCATCGTCGAACCTATGCAAGGCGCGGGCGGATGTATTCCCGCGAAGCCCGCATTCCTCCACTACCTCCGCGAAGCGACCACGCAACTTGGCGCTCTCCTGATCATTGACGAGGTCATGACCTCGCGTTGCGCCTGGGGCGGCCTACAGGCGAGCCTTGGCTTCCGGCCGGACCTGCTGACGATTGGTAAATGGGGCGGGGGCTCGTTGAATTTTGGCGCGTTCGGTGGTCGGCGCGACATCATGGACATGTTCGACCCGCGCTCTGGGAAACTGGTCCACAATGGCACCTTTAACAACAATGTCATCACCATGGCCGCTGGGGTCGCCGGGTGTCAGATGCTGGATGTCGGGACCATGGAACGCATGAACACGCTCGGTGATAGGACCAGGGAGAGGATTGCCCTGTCCATCCAGAAGATCCTCGGATCGAGCTCCACCCAGCCGCCCAAGGTCTACACCACCGGCATCGGCAGTCTGCTCAATGTCACTTTTACAGGCCCGGACAAAACGCTTCTACAACCACTATTCTACCACCACGTGATCGAGAACGGCATTGTCATTGCCACGCGAGGCTATGTGGCTCTGAGCATTGTCGTGACCGAGGAACAGTGTGCGAGGTTTGTCCGAGTTGTGGAGGATTTCATCGTCAAATACAAGAGTGCGCTGTTGTAGAGAAAGGCGTTCAATCATAAGTCATTAATCCTGAATCTCGAAAGTCGGCAGTTTCTCCCCGTTATCTGCCTCGGCCTCTGCGCTGGAGCCCGGCGCATCTACGGCATCGCTGAAGACTGGATATTTCCCTTGACTCCCTCGAGCCTCCTAATCATGTTCCGTACTGTGAAAAGATTACCTAGATGATGCTCCAAGCCAAATAGCTAGGAGTAAAAGGGGTGCGATCGACATTATGCTGCTTCGTGACGCATTGATAGCGCAGTGCGCGTCCCCATTGTTGGCAGTGCTCTCTCACGCCATAAAAATCGGCATTCGACAGCGAGCCGTCGTGCTTATCTCAGCGTCAAAACCGCCTCCGCCTCGAGTCGGGGCCGAGGGGACTCGGGCTCTCGGCCGGGGATCGATCCTGCCAAGTTGGTCGAAGCCATACTATTCGTAGGATATATGTATGAGGTGAGTCTCAACTTTCGAGAATCTCTTCAATTGAATCCGGGATCCACTCACAGTGTTCTGCTAGCCCGTGGCGACCTGGGCAGGGGCTTCAGCCTCCAGGGGGCAACCGATAGCGAAATTTCCAAAGCCGTCCTAGCTTTCGATTCGCTTTTTGTGGGGGTTGGGGGGTTTGGGGGGGGGCTAACCTATCTCTCGACCGTTCGGGTTCAATCACCTTAGGATTTCACATAGACTGCCGCATTGCTTAGAGGACTTTTGTGGACATCCTAGTTTGCCTCTACCTAGTCATTGAACATTCCCCGGAATGCCTGTGGCTTGACTGGAGACTACAGTGGTCGATATATCCACCACGAGATCCGAGAGCACGCAATGACCTCGATCGCGAATGGACTCGCGGCTTTCAACCAAGGGACGATTCTCCCTGTGATGTCGTCCTTCTTCCAGGTTTACATCTATGCTGCGGCTGGTGTTCGCATGGGAGCCCTCCAAGGCCTTGGTCAGATACACATCGCCACCCGTAACTCGATTGGGGCAGGTAAACGGCCCCTTTCTCTGTTCTCTAGTTCACGCTGGTCTCTGTGTGTGTGTGACAGTTCTGACATCAGGTGTGCAGGTGAAGACGGCCCAACGCATCAACCAATTTCCCTGCCCGCGCTCTACCGTGCAATGCCTGATCTACTTTACATCCGGCCCTGTGACTCCAAAAAAGTCGCTGGAGCCCTTTGTACAGCTTTGGAAGCCACCCACGCGGCCACCATCATTCCACTGTCACGGCACGCCAGCGTCTTTTTGCCCTTCAACCACGGTAATACCGGGAGTCTGTGATGCAATATAGCCGAGAGAAACTCGTCCTCGTCATCGAGGCCATCTCCGTCACGGGCTGGGAGAGGTATGCCGATGCAGGTTTCACCATGTCCAGCTTCGGCAAGTTGTTACCAGGCGCAGGGGTGTACAAATCCTTCCAATTTGACGGTCGAACCATCGCACGGAAGGTGGAACACTTATTCGGGCAAGTTGAACGTGAAGGAATCGCCTTTCTGAGGGGGGGGATCCAGGACTCGAACGGAATATTGGCCGTTGAATCAACGTTAGACTTGGGAAAATAGCAATCTATCAATGCCGTCTTGAATGGTGGGCCGTGAAGATCCAAAAGTCGACCAGTGTCATACCACCATTGTGTCGGTCTCTGGATCGATCATGTCTCTCCAGGCGACCGAGATGGTCCCTGGATCTTGACCCGTCACCATGGATGTTGCCCGCCGCAAATCCCAAACCTTCTCCAGCACGTCCCGTGTCGTTATACGGTTCATCATGCCGGCCGCGCGAGTTTTCTCGAACAGGCATCTACACTTGGCCTTGTCCGACTCGGTGTACAGTTCTGTGCCCGCGATGAAGACCGACCACATGGTGCAATTGCCGTTGCTGAGCCTGTAGAAGGTCGAAATGCAGGCCAGAACTTCCGAGGCATACGACGCAAGGTCTTGCGGGCGCCGCTGGTCGAGACACTGGTGGTAGTAGATGACTGCCGCCGCCGTTTCTGCCCGCAAATGTAGTTGCCGCACAATGAGCCTTCTGGTCTCCTCGTCCCGACCCCAGACGGTCGCGCCCAGCGCCACGGCACGGCGTGGGTTGCGATATTCTGACAGCAAGGTCAAGAGAGTTCTCCTGATCCCCCTGCTGTCGACCGACGATCCAGGTCCCTGTGTTTGTTGTTGTTGCTGATGATATACCTTGTTGATTTGCGAGATGCAGGCCATGACCGCGCTGGATGCACCCATGGTATGGCCGAAGAGAGGATTGGAAGACAAGTGGGAAATCACTTCGACCTGCTGCAGATCCTGGGTCGAAGCATCGTCTGGCTCTGTCGCGGCCATCCACGGACGCATGGTTTCGCTCTTGATCCGGAGCAGACACAGACTTTGAGTGACATGCCACGCATCGTCCGAGTCTTCCCATATCTTGTGACCATGCAGCTGTCGCAGTAGTCTCCATGCGGCGTAGTGGTGATGTCGCCATGTTCTCGGATTGCCCTGAAACAGCTTGCTCGAGTACAAGCAAGCGGTCAGTCTTTTACACCCAGACAGACACAGCTCGCGCACGCCGAACCTCAAACTCACCTCGATAACAATAAAGGTCAACATGGTCGTCAAGACAGTCACAAGGTCGGCGGGCTTGTTTTCAATGTCCGCTCGGAGCTCCGCCATTGCCCTGACGTAGTTTCTTGCTCCAAGATCAGACATGGCGGGTTTGTCAATCCCCGTGTTGGCCAAGAAGAAGGCCGCGTGTGCGATGACAGCATAAAACAAATGAGATTGTCCCCTGACCAAGCCATGAAGTGCTCTCGAAGGATACGTGAGCCATGGATTGGTTGAATCGTGTACCGGGGTCAGAAGCGGAACCAGGCCATTGACATAATGGCCAAGCAAAGAAAGCTGCTCCGGTTGTAAAGCAGGACCATATCTTGGAGACACCAGGATTCGGTTATCAAATACCTGGTCCTCCTCCTCTGTTGAAGAAGAGGTCGCAAGGTCTGGGCAGGTAAGCAAGGCGTCCGGGTCCACGATACACTGATCTGGAACCAGTGTCGACCACGAATCGAGTCGCCCCGCTTTGAGTTCCGAACAGGGATCAGAATCGGAATCATCTTCATGCCTCGGCAGATGCATACCAAGGGGTTGGGGAGATTGGACGCAGGCACTGATGGGTAATGCCTGGACAAGGTGGGGGGGAAATCGAAAGACAGAGAAGGGCGGTTGTGAGACGACCAGAGCAACATCCTGTGGAGATTCCGGGTCGATTTCACATTTCTGGATGAGATTGTCGACAGACTGGCTATCAAGCACTGGAGACCCCAGCCAGGTGGCACCTAGGAATTGCCAAACTTTGTCAGATCGAGAGCGCGGGGGACCATGGACATGGACAGTTCCTAGTTCCTAGGGCAGGCTTAGGCTCACTAGGATCTTGAAACCGCCTCGCGTTCGCGGGATATGACTTTTGGTCGGGCTCTACCCAGACGAGGTTTTGGAGATAGCCGGCACAGTATCTTCCACCCTTCTCACAGGGGGAACAGCTGGGTGCCTTTTCGTCACACTAGAAGAAAACGATCAATCAGATTCGGCGTCCTCAGGCAATCGATAGATCAGGGCAAAGGGTCCAACCTTGACTTTGCGGGTTCGACAACTCCAGCAGCCCTATCATTTCCTTTGCGTTAGCTGACACTACTACCAGACTTTCCAGAAACACCGCTCACTGTGAAGGTTTTTTTTCTTCCTACTTGCTTTCGGCGTGGCTTTGCGACGGCTACCGGCGGTGGTGCCATGTCGGTGTCCCTTTTGCAAGGTTGAGGTGCCAGGAAGAGGCGGCTGACGTGTCTGAGACGGGGGGGTCCTTCGCTCTGAGATGCTCTGCTCTTACGATTCGTGCTTGGGTCATTGATAAATAGGATGGCAGTGCTCCGTCATGCAAAAACCAGAAAGCTCACGGTCTAGCTGGAGTCCGGACCCCCTTGGCCTTGGACCCGTTTATTAACTAGACTCTGGAGTATCCTAATTGTGATTATTTCGCTGTCGGCTGCCAACTTGCCGAGCCCGCACCTCTACGCCGCCGGCGCACGGATCCCTCGGGTCTTCCCATTGGGGCTCTCGGATGCCGGGTTCTTATCAAGGTTTGGCCAAGGTAGACAACTAACCAAGTTTGGGACAGTGGAAGTAGCAGTACTGTACCGGATTCTGAGTACTTAGGGTACTCGTACTTCTTTGGCTCCCAACATCCTACGTAGTAGTTCCAGGTCGGGGAATGGACACATTGGCAGATACTCCCTGAGTACTCGGTACTCCATACTACAAAGGAGATAACGGCTGCCCATTACGGCGGATAGAGGATGTCGCCACCAATGGGAATTAGCGCCGAGAGTGCCTGGGGTCTTTCAGTGCAGACCTCGGGATGCAAACTTTCCACTAGTCTTTTCCCGAATGGACTTGGAAGATTCAATGCACTGAATGCGGACGATGACGAACCTCGAACTACCAGGAGAGAGATTTGAAAATCATTGACATCCAAACATGCTGTCTAAGCATCGGTGAGAAGCTAGAAAACAGCAATAACGTTGGGGGGCGTGGCGACACACTACCGTAAGCCTGGAGAGGGGCGCTGGCCAGAAAGAATGACCAGCGGGTTTGCTGTTTGCAGACGGTCGCTAACGTTTCCAGATTGCACGGCTCTCCGATCGGCATGCCCCAGTGACCCCGGAGCCATTCATGCAGGCACTGTGAGTCTGACCCTGTGCCTTGCTCGCTGAACCTCATTGGCTCCACCTCGAAGCCCAGAGTGTCCCCGGCCACAGCGGCGAAATGATGATTCCAGATCCATCCGGCCGACTTGATCGAGGATTCGACGCCAATGAAGGCGCCTTTGTACATTGACGACTGCCGCTCTTCCATACTGGCCTGCTGGTGCCACGCTGTGAACCCGGAGCGGACGATGACTATGTCGCCAACCTGAAATTGCGTGCCCTGATGTTCGGCGACCGCATCGAGCTCGTCCACGCTGATTGCGAAAGCGTCGTTGGCCGCGGCAGGAGGCTGTCCGGTCTGCTGTCGCCACCCATAATAGTCCAAGAGGACGCCTTGTCCGACGATGCCGCCACGTTCCACCCATTCTGGTCCGAGAATTGTTGGTCAGCAAAGTTACAAGTCTGCCTGAAATGACCCTGCTAAAAAGAATGCCTCACGGTGGACCCCTAGTCTCCCGTCATGTTTCTTCTCGCCGATGTCTTGGTGCTTCATGCCGTTGTAGTAGAGCCCAGATTCTTGGAGCCCAAGGTGTCGGAGGCCATCCCATTGAGAGCTACTCTGTGTGTTGAAGGTGAGCACGTCGTTGTGGGCGCAGATCTCATATTCGGTGCTAGCGTAGCGCTCTTAGAAATCGATGATGTGATGCTTGAATGGCTCGCGGCCAGCCGCAGGGACGTCGAAATGATCGAGGCGCAAATATAGTTGCACTGTGGTGCCCGCTTTGATTTCTTTGGAAGCCCCGAGAACAACGTCCGCAGCCAAAAGATTCAGCGCTGCTATCACGTTGGTCCACAAGTCCTGTCACCAAGCATGCAACTCACCACCCACTGCCCAATTCGTCGTCTTCTCCCCACAGTCCCCAAGCATTGCCCTGAGGTTGTCCGTCGACCTTGGGCAGCGAGTCGAAGTCTGGGTATTGAGTCATGCTGTTTAGTAGGTAGAATGATCCCTATACCTATGGTCTCTATTCAATCAAGGACCATTTTATGCTGCCCTGACTGGAGAGAGACTCGGCGACCGGGGAAAGGGAGGTGCTGGTGAATGTAATAATCCAGCCATCTCCAACTTCAGTGTGGTCATTTCCAATCTCCCCTTTCGAATTTCACTAAGACGCTTTTTAGTAACTGCTCGGTACACGTCCTCCCGTGTGAGTTTGCTGCGCTAGGCCAAGTGCCCCCACCCACTTCGCCGTCGGTTGCCGCAGCCTCAGGCGACGGCACTAAGAAGCGCCCCCTCTTATGTATGCTTCGGAATACCACAGGAGACTAGCGTCTTCGGCCAATAGACTGGTGCTTCTCGCTGCACGGCTTTTCACCTTATCGAAAGGAGTTCGGCCATGCAGTTCAGTCCATAACTCAGTCCCTTGGAATGGACTGTCGAGCCCGTATCTTTTCCTGCTGCATCTGTACCTGTACCTCCTCGGTTGGCATTTATCTCGAGACGAGATATCTACGTCTGTGCCGTCGATGACAGATAAAACCTGAAGATTGAATTGTCTGTCATGATAGCAATCTACGCCCACGAACAGAAAATGTCAAAAGTACCTAATTCCCTTAGGCATATTATATAATGGCCACACTTTCCCTGGGGGTTACCCAGTAATTGAAACCCAACCGACAAAAATGGACTCCTCTAGCGCTGTACCTTCTAAGAACTTGGCCCCTGTACAGGCGAGATCGACCGCTTCTCACCACGGTCACGAATGGACAAATACAAGCTCTCTCAACCATGATGCCGAGGCAGGCCTGAAACGAGACTTCTCCCTTTGGGGCGTCTTGAGTCTATCGTGGAACGTTGTCAACATCTTTGGCTCCATCTCGTACATTTTCGTGGTCGGCTTTACTGCAGGTGGTCTCCCTGCTATATTCTACGGGTTGTGAGTCAGACCAATGCTCCAGAATCAAAGGTGCAGCTGACATCTGGTTGCGCGGTAGCATCGGCACCTGCATCGGGCTCACCTGCGTTGTTGGCATTCTGGCAGAATGTGCATCCATCTTTCCCACGGCTGGGGGCGCATACCATTTTTCTACTTTTCTGGCACCTGAGAAATATCGACGGCGTGTGGGCTATCCTCTTGGTTGGCTCAACTACCTTGCCTGGGTCTTCGCGACTGCTGCCATTGCCTCGATCGCCAGCGGTCTGACCTACTCATTGGTGGTGTTGACGCGACCGGGGTTTGCCCTGAGACCGAGATAGCAACTGTTTCTAGCCTACATTGCCTGGCTAATGGTGGCCTGGCTGACCAACTTGTACTTGATGGAAGTGCTCAGTGTCATCGAAAACATCAGGTGTCAGTACTGACCCCCTGCCTCAAGTATTCTCTCCAGTCCGGGTGACAACTGATGCGACATAGTTGTGGTCAGCGCGTTGGGCTTCATCTGCTTCGCCATCGCTTTGCTTGCAATCTCTCCCAAGGCAAGTGCCAGCTTTGTCTTCGTGGACATCGTCAACGAAACAGGGTGAGTCGATTGGCCTGTCAAACAGACTTCTTCCGACCCATCTCTCTGACTGGGCTGTTTGGCAATTACTCAAGTAACGCCATTGCTGTTGTACTTTCATTGTACAACAGCATAGTCGCTTTCGTCTGCCTCGATGCACCTTCTCATCTTGGTTCAATGGCTCTGCCGCAATAGCAAGACTTGTATAGGTAAAAGCACTCAGCAACGAGACTAGGCTGGGATCTGACCTGGGATCGAGTTTGCCTGGATATGGCGGTCCCTTTCTGAAGGATAGTGTCCAAGGATTAGACCAGTGTCGACTAGGATCAAGGCGGACCAATCTGGTGGGACAGATGTTTCAATGCACTGGTTGCCGCACGCAAAGCAGGCTTATGTGCCCATTCTCAAACTCGGATTGGAATTACAATGATGAGCCCTTTTCGGAACGGCCCCATCGTGTTTCTCTCAACGCTGTCATCTCCACTCTGGCCCTGGTATCCAAGGCGTGTCTCCTCGCGGTGACAACCTCATGCATCAGCCAACTGAAGTGGACAAGGTTCACTGACCACAAGCGCCCTTTGATCGAGCTTGAGTTGTTCGACGCAGCCTCGAGAGGTTTGAGAGGTTTCTTATGGATGATATTCACCCCAGCACTGTGGCATGTGGCTCTGGTGGGCGCTGTCGTTACAGTGGCCGCGATCGCCATCGGGCCTTTTACACAGCAGGCCATTACCTACCTGTTGCGCACCGGTGACGTGTCGACGGCAACCGTACCACGAACTCAAACATATCAAAACTCGGCACCGGGAGGAATCCTGGCTGTTAAAGACGTGCCCCTGACAATGAAGGCAGCGGCCTAAAGCGGTCTGTTCGAGTCAAGTGCCGCTGCCACGCGTGCATCGATAATCGCTCAGTGCAGTACTGGAAATTGCACTTTCCCGGAGTACTCGTCGCTTGCGGTTTGTAGCAAATGTGTAAATGTGACGCAGTTAGTGACGCCGAATGGGTGCACTGGCTCCGGACCCGATACCCAGTGTATGATTTATACGCTGCCAAACCAGCTGCTGCTTCAGGGGAGCAACGGATTGATCAACAGTTCCTCAAGCGCGATGCCGAACCTAGCCGTGGTGGAAAACCTCGGGTCCAGTCTGATCAACCTATCCATCATTCTATCCCAGGCCAGCTTCTCTTCGAGACCCGACGGCATCCGCGCTTACGATTGTAGCATCGACTTTTTCCTGCAGCAGTATCAGACAAGCTTCCACAACGGCATCTTCACAGAACAGGTCCGTCAAGAGTATGTTTCCGACGTACTCCATGAGAGCACCGCGACCCTCGACTACAACCTCACTGCTCCGTCAGCATTCGTTGCCCCCGACGAGCAGACGAACTTCTCGGTGAGCGCGGTCAGCTTTCGCGCGGTAGGAGTGTATCTTCGAACACTCCTCGATGGTAACGCTGTGGGCAGCGTCGGGGAGGCCTCATACACGTCAGATGCGATCAACGCCTTGTACAGCTCACTGTCTTCCAGTGGCAACGGAACCTCCATCATTGATGCATTGGCAACAAGCTTGACGGCCGAGATCCGCACAAGCCCCGGTACCCAGTCTAATATTGCGCTCGCAGTGGGGACCGCTACTCAGGACACGACATACATCCATGTGCGCTGGGTATGGCTCGCACTGCCTTTGGCTCTGCAGGCTCTCGCGCTCTTGCTGTTGGCTATGACGATGATCTTGAGCTTTCACAGCAGGACACCAATCTGGAAATCATCTCTGCTCGCCGCTTTGTTCCTCGGACCTTCGGGCAATGCTAACGTCTCCTCCGATGTATGCACCCAGAAAGAAATGGAAGAAAGGGCAAGGCAATGCGGGTGAGCCTCTCGCGCGATCGGGATGGTGGGCTGCATCTACAGTAGCTGTTGTATCTTGCATCTTGGCCAGCAGACTCTCCACTTTGCCTCATCAGATCCTACTTGGGACTTTCATGACGTTCTACAATAATAATCATGATAGTCAACGGTCTGTCAGCCTCACTCTGCTTGGAGCGGGGTAGACAACACGCACGATCCACCAAGTCTCCCCGCCTTCCACGTCTTCCGAGGTTTGTCATCACCTAATCGTCCATGTCTGACTTCGTAGATCTCACCGTTTACTATGTGTATTGCGCAATCTACGACGTCTGACGCGAACTTACACATCACGGCCTTTGATGATCATGCGACCTCGCTGGGCGTCCAGCAACCACGAAGATGGACATGTGCGGCAAGGCTGTTGTGTGCCTCTCACTCTCTTGCAATAGTGTCGCCATTCAGACAAGCTCCCTTCTTTCATGTGTGGCTGGCCCACTGTCTGTCTTCCTGTCTCGATCTCTGCTCCGTGCTGTGGCCATGAGCAATTGACACCCGAGCAACGGACGTCATCAATCGACTGGTTCAAGGCTCTCTCGCATCTGCGTTCCGATCACATCCCGCAACTCCGGGACCCGGTGACCAAGACGACTGAGGGACCATGACAAACCTGCGCCCAACGGATTGCTGACCTATATCCTGCCTCTGCAGTCTCCCTCGTCGTAGCCGCCCATCCATACTGACCCTCCTCGAACGCTACCGACCATGTCGTTCCTCCGCAAGAGGTCGGATCCCCCAGCGTTCCTCCCCGTCTTCCCTACGTACCTGCTCCCCTCGCTTCCTTTCCGCCGCAAGTCGCGTCAATCCAGCACCGACAGCAACGGCTCGACCGAGACCACCACCTCCACGACATCCACTCAGTCGTCCTCGTCATCAAACCCGTTCACCAAGAGTCCAACTCCGACGCCCATCCCGTTCTCTTCCTCCTCCTCCGTCATCGTCCCTCCAGACGATAAGTTCCTCAGCGGCCACAGCTCGCACCTCCAGTGCGCCAAATGCTCCACAGATCTCTGCCTCACATCACAGATCATAAGCCGAGGCTTCATGGGCCGACACGGCCGTGCATACCTGGTCCAAGGAACGACCAGCCACATCGAGACCATGACGCCCGCCCTGCCCAACACGTTTCAGAACAAATCCATCGCGAGGAATCTGGTCACGGGGCAACACGTCGTGAGCGACATCAGCTGCGCCATCTGCGGGAGTATCCTGGGCTGGAAATATGTCGAGGCCAGCGAAGAGAGCCAGAAATACAAAGTCGGCAAGTTCATCCTCGAAACCAAGAGGATCCGCATGAGCGTGTGCTGGGAGAATGACGAGCTTGACACTACACCCGCCCAAATGTACGACGAGGCCCTGCCACTCTCATCGCGCGAGTTGACGAGACTAATCGACGGGCCTGCCACCGGCCCCACCCATGCCGACGGGGACATGCAATTCGATTCGCAGGACGAAGACGAGTGTGAAGATCTGTTCGCCGGCGTCTGGAGCCCTCAGCTGGCGGCCAAGCGGCGGCAGCGGAAGAAAGAACGGTTTGGGAGGAATCCCATTAGCGGAATGCTGAACTTCGGCGCCGCAAGCAGTAATGACACACTTGCATGATCTGCCGCCAGGTCCGGCAGAGGGTCAGCCGTGGCTTTCAGCTCAATATATGCATCCTGTCCTGCATATCTAGACGTCACACCTCACAACTGACAGCAGCATTTGATACCCCAGGAACGTGGCGACCCAGTCTTGCCACACTGCCTCCACCGGCGTTATTTTTTTTTGGTTTTGGATACCCCCCTCGTTCACTAATCTGGCACGATTAATACCCAAATGATACCCCACATTTATACCCCAGGATACAGAGGATGGATGTCGAATGAGATATGGTCGGGGCGTCAGGAGATGTTTACGGTTCGGTACGATACGAATGATGTTGATTTCCCTCCAGACCGGCAGGAGGAATGTAATGTGATGGAGAGCGTGAAGGGAGTCACGCGGTAATGTTGACCAGGTACCTGCCTGTGTCATGCATGAGAAGTGGAGGCGGCCGCCTCGTCAGTGTCATCTCCGCCGAATCAACCATATGTGCGCGGCGGGATTGAGCAAGAGACAGAGCCTGAAATAATTGTCCTGTACCCAGCGAGGCCTGTAGAGTACAGTACAGTAGCTGTACTCCGTCCCAATTCAGCTTAATAAACTTATTGATTGATATTCTCGACTTTTTAGAATGTTAGATTTCGAGGGAAATGTATGCCATGTCATCGCTGCATTGTGATGTCCACTAAGAACTGAACGTCGTCGGTATTATCGCGGGCCAGCCAGCCAGCTAGAAGTTAGGTAGAGCATGCTGGAGTCGATACACACCATTAAACGCGCATTCGTGACATCTGGTTCATCTGGTTCATCTATCCTGAGTGCCGTAATGAACAAATTAACAAAGGTACTCAACTAAAGAGCTAACCAGCTAACCAGCACCATGCAATTTGATGCTATCTCGAGTTATCTCGTCTCATGCTATCTCTGTTCTATTACGCTCTGCTCTCCAGGCTCTTCTCATGGAAGAAGACTAAGCTTGCAAGTATACACGCATACATGTTTCTCTCCCTTGTGATACTGCCCATCAGCAACCTCCATGACAATCCCTGTGTAGAGGTCAAAGTAGAGACTCTAGCATGCTCTGCCTAACTTCCGTCGTAGACATCGGGTCTCAACATCCTTGCAGGAATACGGCCCCATGTCCATTCAATAATCGGTGCTTAAACTCCATCGCATCCCTTTTTCAAATTCCCTCACATTCTTTCTTAACCTCCACGGCATCCTTTCTCACATCACCCCACGGGCAAAACATCAGGCATGGGCGTGCTCGTGATGATGGTGATGATGATGATGCGGGGCTGCGTGCTCGACAACCACATTCTCGGCCTTTGCTTTCTTGCCAAACTTGCAGCACGCCTCGTGGCGGCGGAGGTTGTCGAGTCGGGGAAACCGGCGCTTGCAGCCCAGGCCGTGGAACTTGCACAGCATGTGTTGATGCTTGGGCCGGTGCAGCGCCATGTGGCGTTTGAAGTTGCTGCCCTCGCCGTTGAGGTACACGTGGCAGACGGGGCAGTACATCTTGTTGCCGCCGTGGTGGGTGGCCACGTGCTCGTCACGGATGTGCTTATACGTGAAGGACTTGGAACAGTTGGGGAACGTGCATTTGAAGGGGGGGCCGTTGTCGTGCGTGTGCTTGTGGTGTTTGTGCGGGGTCGTGGCGGTGGTGTTGGTCGCCGCCGACGAGGATGTTGACGCGGACGAGGCGAGCATCGAGGCGAGGTGCTTCTTCGAGATGTGGCCTGTCAGCGCGGCCTCGGAGGCAAAGTCCGCGGCGTCGCAGGCTTGCCATTGGCACTTGGTGACGCCCTTGGCGAGGTGCACGGCCTTCAGGTGCTTTTTGAGGTCTGTCCCCGTGGCAAAGGAGGCGCCGCACACGGTCCCGCACGGCATGAGCCATTGGCAGGCGCGGGACGTGCTGGGGGCCGTGACTGCAGAGAGCAGGTCCTGCGTGTTGGCCAGAGGGTCTTTGGGGGCGTCCGTTGCACGAGGGCCGTGGGGCCGCTGCGGCGATCCGCCCGTGACGTGGGCGCCGTCAGCCGCCGCCGGGAGGGGCTGTTGGAGGAGTTGCTGGTGATGAGCAACGGCCGGATGGCAGCCAAAGTTCAGTGTGAACGGTGGGAGGGGAAGTTGCTGGCTCAGTCCCGGGTTGCCGGAGCAGAGCTGTTCCTGGGCGATGGTGTTCCAGTAGGGGGCCGTGTTGCCGAAACACTGATGATGCATGGGTACATCGACTGGAGGGACTATCGTGTTCGACGGCGAAGTGAGCATGTCGAGGTGTTGGAAGCCCTGCGTACCTGGTTCCTCCAGGCCCAGGTCTGACTGCGTGAAGCCACTGTTGGGCAGCAATGGTACTGAGAAGGACAGGCCTAGATTCTTGTCCTTCTCGAATTCCGCCCAGTCGACACAGTCGAAGCACGAAAAGTCACATTCGTCACAGGTGTCCGGACAGGCTGAGCCATCGGGACAATGGGTCATCTTTTCGTGGCCGCATTCGCCACATCCATTCGTGAAATGGCAGGGTCTCTGGATGGCTTTGACATGCTCCTCGACGCAGTCGTCACAGTCGTCGACGCAATCATCGCAGTCCATCGGGGTTGGGGAGCTGTGATGCGGCTCGTCGCAACAACCGGGCGAAGGCGGGTCGAAGCCGACAAGGCTGTCGCCGCCATGGTCGAACGTGACGCAACAGTCAAGAGCGTTGGAGGAGAGAAAAGCGGCATCGTCTTCATCCTCGGCGCAGCAGGCGAATGCATGTTGGTCGGCCGGGAATCGTGACGAGCTCCTGGATGTGGCCTGGTTCCTGATCGGTGACCTGTAGTTCTGCGAACGACCGGCCAACCTCGACTTGGTGGGGAAGACGTCGAGGGGATTGACATAAGGCTGATGGTGGAAGTCCTGGGCGGTCAGGCCTTCGGGTGAGATTCTCCCCATGGTGATCTGTGGACTGTGAGCTGTGCACTGTGCACTCTGCACCCTAAACTCTGCGGTCTGAACGTGCCCGTCCCAAGGCTGTGGTGACTGGTCGTTTGGCGTACGTGGGGGAACGGAAGCAGGTGAAACTTTCGTGCGGCGGGCACAAACAAGTGCGGGATGTGTGCACGTGACAGGGAAATCACAGCCTAACCGAAGGGGGGTTAGTTCATCACCTCATTTTTCACAGTGACGTGAGCTGTCACGTGATGCGTGGTGGGATGTCCGAGATGCATTAGTCATCCAGTCACGCCTTGAAACTTAACATTTACAAGATTCCTGCAGCTGGACACGTCTCGCTTCAGAGGCACCTGCACGTTCGCCTACACTGCTAAAGGAGCGCAGGGGATGAACTTGAATCTCTTTCCTCGTAAGATGCACCGTGTTAACAAAGACCCAGATTCCCACGCGACAGGACACCGTTTTGCAGTGAATGACCTTGGACGACACACTCCCACCTCAGCCTCATGTCCATCACACTGCCCGCCCCCAACATCCCAGGCACCCACATCCAAGTCAACAACTCCATCGCTTGCGACCACTTAATTTAGCACATCTCCTGTGGCCGTTCCTTCTACGGTGTTTGCCTATCATCTCTTGTTAGACCTTTGGTCTCCTCGCTCGGAGGCAATAGCTTTCCCATACCTTCAACGCCGCGAGAATCCCCGATGGGTCATGCCCTCCGCTTGCGCCACCGCCGCCTCCCTGTTCGCCTCGTCAGATCTCGCATCCCGACTAGGAGATCGCAAAGCAAACGCAACACCCCCAGACCGTCACTTTACCTGCTCAAGCTGCACGCTGAGGTTGTTCATCGTGCTTTGCAACTCCTCATCGTGGCTAAAGTCCACGCCGTCGTGATGCAACTGCTCTAGGAAGGCAAAGATGTTCTGGCAGTGCCCCTCGGTGTGCAGTGTGTGCACCGCACTGGTGGCCAGCTGGTCGGTGAACACTTCACCCCCCGAAGTGGGGACCTCCTCTACCGCTTGCTGCAGCGCTTCCATTCCTTGCTCGAGGTTGGGGTCGTGTGAGACGTCGGCGGCGGAGTGGGCGAGGCGCTGCAGGAGCTCGATGAGCGCTTCAAATTGGGTGTCGTCGATGCCGGAGTTGACGTCCGCCTGCATTTCTTGCACCTCGCTGGGAAATGCGGACGGGTCGAACGACGGCTGGGCCGCCTGTGCACCAAGAAAGGCCGCCATGGTGTCTGAGCTGTGATTTGTGGCGTGGTAGGTATTGATTAGTGGTTGCTAGGAGGTGAGTTTGCTCAAGTGGATGGGTCAAGAATACTTGGTTCTTGTTGGCAATCTCGGCGGATCTACAGACGATTTATTACTTCGGTCGTGGTATGCACACGGTGTATCACGCACTGGTGCGGCCCTCCAATCCCCGATCCCCGCGCATGGAATTGCCTCGACATTGTTCCTGAAGGGGAGACACTTTCATACAGAACCTCAGCCGTCGTGAAAATAGATCCTCGCGTTATCCCGTTGGGGTCATGGTCGCATGGGGGCTATACCCAAAGGGGCCTATCCATACAGACGAACTGACTTGTCTCCTTCCCACGATATAATGGTTCTCGTCTCGGACCCGATGCAGACACACTATTGCCCCTGCCAGCGGTGGCCTCGCACGCCGGTAGGGGGCTTTGCTTACTATGTACGAGGTACAGCTTCTGGCCTAGCGACCTTGGCGAGTGTTCCACCTCCACGTGGGAACACCTACTTGAGTGAGCGCTAATGACTGACTACAGTGAACATCCGTTCTATCAATACCCTTATAACCGATATAACCGATATCGTTCGGTAATCGCGCGTGACGAGAGCCACTATTGTAACGAACACTTAGTGTGGTATATAATGCAATGGAGCATGGAGACAAGGTATCAATGTAAATCCAGCTGCAGCATAACACAGAATAGGGGGGCATGCACAGGCCATGGACACCTTCGGAGAAACCCCGAGGTTTGCAAGCCAGGCTCGCTAACCTGCCACTTTGTCGACCTACATTAGCCAAGTTGCCAGGATAGGTAACTGCGAGCAAAGGTGGCCGCCGGACTTAGTACGTTAGGCATGCATCGAATAGTCCCTAGCGCGTCGGTGCGGCCGTACATCGCTTGTGGCTTACCTCGAATAGGAATTCATCTCGGCCGCGTTGGGCGTATCGCACAGCCCCCTAGGCCCCAGCTGAGGTCCAAAACACAAAGCACACAGCACATCACAGGTACTGTGAGCTTACCGAGAAGGTTTGCTTGAATCTCGTTAAAGCCACGGCGCAGGGACATCTGTGGAGCAAAGCAATCAGGAGCGTGCTTTTCCGGTCTTTGTCGGCTGGCATCGCATCCACCCAGGGTGTTGCAGCGCCTTTCACTCCACATGCCCCGACAAGAGGGTCTGGCTGCCTGGTGGCTGGCCGACTGATGGGAGAAATACCTAATCAAAGCCCTGGGGAGCCAACTATCGGTTGTCTTCACCGACCTGGCCAGCCGCAATGTACTATGCCTCATGCATCTCTCCTGCCGTGTTCCAGGTCGGTCCGTCCAATTCTCCCTGAGCCCCTATAAGCCCTGGTCAGCACTCTGATATAGCAACACAGTAGTCCGTCGAAGTCATCGGTTCACGCACTTTGCCATTTGATCCTGCGTCAAGTTTAAAGAAACCTCCATGTCCCTCATCCCTTCCCATCCCATCCCATGCTCAAGTGCGCCTTGCCCTAGCCCCTGCCTCCTGCCCCCAGCTACGTACCCACCTGAAACACTGCGCCACTGTACCACCCTCCTGGCTAAGATGAACATTCGTAGCCTTTTCGTGCACATTCTCCTGCCCCAAAAGAGGAACCGTATCTCGAGAAATCTTCGCCCTCGATCGGTCTGAGAAACTCAGTAACAACGGCCGGAGTGGCGACAACCCACGGGGCTCGGAGTCATCAATGGTCTTCCCACTTGCTGGCTGGCGGGCTGGACCATCCATGAAGGGGCTGACGCCTACCTTCACCCTTTTCCGAGCAAGAGTAGAAGCGGCTGGTACCTATGTTGAAAGGCCTGCATGCATGGGCCGTCTCATCTCCTGGGGAGTAGCCTTCCTCGCTCGGACGTCTCTGGTCGAATGTACCTAGCAGCTACATACGAGGGAGGATAGTCTGTGCGTGAACCAGAGACATGTCGCATGTGTGGGAATGACGGATTCGGTCAAGGACTAGATAACGAGACGGAGCATTGGATTTTGGAACCGTGTTCGAATGGTTGTCCAGAGCAATAAGGTAAGAGGTAGGGAGTGCTAATTAAGTTCGGGCGGTGCGGGATTCGATATCCTCGCCACGGCGTATGAGCAATGGGTTGGCGCCGTGCACGTGCCCGAATCCGTCGGGTAATGAATGCATTAGGCTAATATAATGGATTCGAGATCGAACTCAGCACCGGTTCAAAGGCGGTCGGTCACATAAGCTCAAGCACCCCGTCTCCTGTTACTCGTAGCCCATTAGCTGTGGTTGCCTGGGATGGTAATCCAGGTGCCCGGCGTTGATGACCCGGACCTTTAGTCGTAGCGGGTGGGGACACGACCCAGGCTGCGAAGGTGCAATTAGCGTGTATTGGAAAGCGCCCAATGCCAGAGTTCGATCGAGCAGCGAGTTCTCATACCGATTCTATTGTTGTGTCTAGGGTGTAAAAAGGATCAACCTACCAGAGATATTGCTGCCCCAGCTAAACACAGCCTATTGGCGAACAGCTGGACTGATGGGACGATAGTCGAGGCTCCTCTCCTGCAAGCTGCGTGGTGGGTGCATGGCTGCGCTCGTCGAGAGAATTCATCCTGCCTTCGACGCGACCACGACATAATGATTTGACCGATCCCGGTGACAAGCTCGAGTGGAGCCTCAGAAGGCTCTACATCGATCGGCACTTCTAACCATCACCGTCACAGGACTGCCGCAGCACACTAGGCTTGAGCAGCCTCACCACAGGGTGTCTTTCCATGTAGCGCTTTGGAGCATTAGCATTGTCGGGATGGACCTGATCGTCTTGGACGATCCCGCCATCTATTTACCCACCTACAATCAAGCGAGTGGCGGCGGACTCACGCGGGATGAAGACCACTAGCCTAGGCCATGATGACATTTTTCCCTTATAACCATTCAGGCAGTGTCGTGAGGAAGATGGCGTAAAAGAGTCTGGCGACTGCGCGTGTGATCAGCGCTCAAAATGGCCAATGCCTCACATGCCTCGCATGCCTCGTTCGTACCACAGAAGTGCGTCGACGCGTGACGCTCCTGCAATGCGGGATGAGCAAGCATGCCAGCGCTGAATGGAGCCCGACTCGGGGACCAGCGTCTGCCATGATTGAGAATCGGATGCACTCGTCCCCGCTCAGAACAAGCAAGGGGAGCGGACTGAACTTGAGACTGAGGCCCCGGGTTTGGCTATTGAGACGCATTCATGGTAGAGCCTATGATTGAGCTTGTCGACCCCACAGGCCATGCAGGGGCGCCCGATCAGCGAGGCCGATGATTCGTAACCAGATCTTGCGCTCATTTCTGGGCTTCCGAATCTGAGATCGGAGGGGACGCCTCCGATTGATGAGTGATTTGCACCGGCGAAAGATACGAGTGGCTTGCAGATGCGGGGTGGTTGATGATGGCCATGATTGCTGAAAGCCATTGCTGCAGATACGAGGTGGTTGGTGCATGTGCATGTGTATGAGATAGCGCCATTGAGGCACACTCGATACAGCGAGTGGTGATGAACTGTGAATGTGCGCAGGGCGAGGGAGATCGAACGGGCCGGCCGCGGATTGGTGCGATGGCCGCCCCATAGGTGCAGAAAGGCGGTGGACGCGGGGTCGCCGTTGCTTATTCGTCCACTTCAAACTCACTTCGCTTACCAGCACGGATGAATCACACCTTGACAGCACCAGGATTGGGTCCTGTAAAGTCGGATTTCCGCTGAGCAGGCTGCGCACTGTGCCGGCCGGCCACCTCCCTTCTCACAGCCTCTGCTGGACTCGCGCACGTGCCTCATGCTCAATGTGCTGAATGTCCCATGGCCATCCCGGTCGAGCATTCCTAGGGAAAGTGGAGAGAACCATCAGTCCTGGCGGGGAGGACAGACTCTCTGAAAGTCTGGAGGCCACGCTGGATACGAACACCCTCTCTATTACTGGTCCAAGCGGCAAAGCGATGGAATGATGGCCTTCGCAGCCTCAGAATCATGTTGTCATGTTCGGCGTATCCGTGTCGAGCTGGCCGTCGGGGAAGGTGTCAAAACAGACACCTACCAATCGCCAGCCGCAGGTGAGGGCAGGGGGAAATCAGGAAAGTTGGCATTGAGACGGTCCCTGCGTTTACAAAGGGTCAATCGAGTCTCGACAGGATGTCAGTGTCATCCGGGGAAGAGGCTTCACAGCCGCGACAGGGCACTCGATAAGCACCCCTGGGTTCAGCTTCGACCCCTTCCCATTCATGCTTCATGATACATTAACTTCTTTCACGTCACGCCTCCCTGCCATTGAGCCCGCTGTATCTGGAACCTCTCCCACCGTCATCAGCGGACGTCGACGATGCGCTTGGTACACCTTGATCAGCATGGCAGGCTCAGCCTGACCAGGCACCTTACCAGCCAGATTCCACCGTACGCCATCATCTCACACACCTGGGGTGCCGAGGAAGAGGAGGTTACGTTTGACGACATGCAAAACAGCAGCTGGATAGCCAAGGCAGGAAGTGCCAAGCTGAAATTCGGTGCTTTGCTCGCCAGGAAAGACGGTCTGGACTATTTCTGGATCGACACGTGCTGCATTAACAAAGGAAACCAGACTGAACTTCGTGAAGCTATCACGTCCATGTTTCTCTGGTATGCCATGGCGGCGAAGTGCTACGTCTTGCTGTGCGACGTGTCTTCGCACCAGCCTCGCGTCACGGGGGGCGACACACCACAAGGACCAAACATACGACAGGCCCGCTGGTTCACTCGAGGCTGGACGCTTCAAGAGCTCCTCGCCCCGAAATGCGTCGAATTCTACTCTCGCGAAGGTCAGTTTCTCGGGGACAAGACAACCCTTGAGCAGCAGATTCACGACGTCACCCGCATCTCAAAGCATGCCCTTCGTGGATTGCCCTTGTCCAGCTTCACTGTTGAAGAGCGGATGAGCTGGACCTCTGGCCGCACGACGACGAGAGTCGAAGATCAAGCCTACTGTCTGACCGGCCTCTTTGACGTCCTCATGCTGCCAGTCTATGGTGAGGGACGAAACGCCTCTCGACGCCTGCGGCGCCTGATAGCAGAAGCTCATCGAGTCCAACCCAACGAAATCCCACGGCCTTGGCAATCATCCACCCCTGATTCCTTAGGCGCGCAGACGAGTCCGGCAAGAGATTCCAACTTGCACGCCACATCAGCACCGGTCCAATGCACGGCGAACTTGGCGGCGCTAGGTTTTGACCAGATGGAGTCGCGGCGAGCCACGATCAGAGATGCCGACCCGTCTACCTGCAAATGGTTCTTGACACATCCTGCTTACTTGGACTGGGACACGGCGAATAATCTTTACCAGCACGGCGGTTTCCTATGGCTCACCGGGAACCCTGCTACCGGGAAGTCAACATTGATGAAATTCGTCGTTGCTCATGCTGAAAGAGGCCAGTGTAAAGACGATATCATCATCTCCTTCTTCTTCAACGCTGGAGGAGATCGGCTGGAAAAGTCGGCTGAGGGAATGTATCGTGCTCTATTGATGCAGCTTCTCACACAGGCTGCCGATCTGCAAGCGATCGTCGCGGGATTCCAGTGCCAGCCCTGGACCGTCGCGGTTCTGCGCGACGTCTTCGTTGCCGCAATCGCTAGGCTTGGACCGCGGCGCTTGAAATGCTTTGTTGATGGTCTCGACGAGTGTAACGAAGGGGAGATCCGTGACGTGGTTGTCTTCTTCGAGGACGTTGGTATGAACGCCATTCAATGCGGGACCCGGCTTCATATGTGCTTCGCTGGCCGGCCCTCCACCACTACTGGCATGCGCTACGGTCGGCAGCTGGTTCTGGAAATGGAACAAGGTCACGCCGAGGACATAGCCAATTATGTGAAAAGTCACATGCGCGTCGGTAGTAGTGGGAGGGGGAAGACCGCAGAGGCGCTCGCAGCCAAAGTCCAGGAGAAGGCTGACGGCGTGTTTCTGTGGGTAGTGTGGGTGGTCAGCATTCTGAATGATGAATCCAAACGGAGCAACGTCTTCCGCGTGAAGAGAACATTCGAACAGATCCCAACGGGACTCTCTAAATTCCTCGCATACAAGCTGAGGAAAGACAACGCCTGCATGCTGCATCTGGTCCTCGCTTTGCAATGGATCTTGTTCGCGGCACGACCACTGACAATAGAAGAATTCTACCATGCCACCTTGGCCGGTCTCGGTCGCGCAGCAGCGCTTTTCAAGTGGTGGGATCCCGAACAGTCCACGTCCGATCATATGGTCCGATTTGTGCTCGGCGCGTGTAAAGGAGTCGCCCAGCTCACCAAGTCCAAGAGACCCACGGTCCAGTTTGTCCACGAATGCGTCCGTGATTATCTGATCAAGGACAACGGCTTTGCTGAGCTGTGGCCAGACATCGGAGGTGATGTGCCGGTGTGGAGCCATCATGAACTGAAACGGTGCTGCGCGAACTATCTCCAGACTGATCTATCCCGATACGTGCCCCCGAATCAACCGCTTCCGAACGCTGATTCCGAAGCCTGCAGACGTCTCCAAACCACAGTCACGCGTAAATTCCCCTTTCTCGAATACGCCACCCGCTATGTATGGCACCACGCTGAGGAAGCTGTGTCTGCTGCGACTCCTCAAGGGGACTTCTTGAGGTGTTTCGATTTGAACGCATGGCTCGGCAAATCCAACCTGCTTCAGCTAGATGACACCGGCCGTCACCCCCAAAATACTAGTCTTCTGTATATCTTTGCGGAACACAACTGTCCAAAGCTGATCTACTCGCTGCCGCGCCACATGTGGACCGCGCGCGTTCAAGGAGAGCGGCACAACCACGCCATTTTTGCTGCCTTTGAAAACGGTCACCGTGCCGCTGCTTCCGCGCTTTTATTGCGACCTGTCTTATACCCAACTGAAGACGGCGGCATTAAGCTTGGCAAGGAACGAGACCTCTGGGCTATTGCGCCGATCGACGCGGAGGGACGCACAACATTACACTGGGCATGTAAGTCAGGCTGGCTGGACATGGCACAGCTGCTGCTAGACGCAGGTGCTGGCATCGAGCGGACTGACACGTATCAACACACAGCACTGCATTGGGCGTGCCAGTCAGGTTGTCCAGACGTGGTCCAGCTGCTGTTGAACAGGGGGGCCAACGTCGACGCGGCCGACAAGTCCAACTGTACCGCACTACATCGCGGCTCTCAGCTGGGTCACAAGGAAGTGGTGCAGCTGCTGCTTAACAAGGGCGCCAAGGTCAACGCGTCCACCCAGGTTGGAGAGACGGCACTCCACCGGGCGTGTCAGGGAGGTCACCAGGACGTGGTGCAGCTGCTGCTAGACAGGGGTGCTAACATCGAGGCGACCGACGGGTGTCGATTGAGGCCAATACACCTGGCATCGGTACAGGGTTACACGGAAATGGCGAAGCTCCTGCTAGACCGGGGTGCCACCATCGACGTGGCCGACATTGTCGGACACACACCACTCGACTGGGCGGCTCTCCGTCGCAACACGGACATCGTCCACCTCCTGCTGGGCAGAGGCGCCAACATCGCCGTGACCGACCCATTGGGATTTGTGACAACACCCTACTACGCGGCCTTGCTATGGCCACCAGGGAACGGCGCAGCCGGCGCTGGAGAAATGTACCCGGGCCATGGCTTGTGACGGGTGGGAAGGGCAAGGGCAGGGGCATCGGCAAGTTCAAAAGATCTCTCTTCGTTATTTGACTGAAGGCGGCAGGCTATTAGAACCTGGGTCTTGATTTCGGCCAAAAAAAAGTGTGTCTTCATGTATGGTGTAACCTTTCAAAACCATGGTCCACACGTTCTTTGCCGAACTCTACTCGTTGCTAGACTTTTCCCTCGGTAGTGACACTCTCTGTCAGCCTCCCTGCCTGTAGGGAACATAATTGAGCCGTCGTTTATCCTTCCCTTCCTCTCTGACAGCCGGAGAATCCCCGAAATTTATGACTTCATCGCTGCCTTTCTTGTCTCGCTGTCTTGTCGTCGTCCTGAATTTACCTCACAACCCTCCATCTTCAACAAACACCCCAGGTTTCCAGTGCGCGCGGGCTTTGGGTCATCCATCCTGCCTCCGCTGCGCGGCACGGAAACAAGCTATCGCGTGAACAGAGCATGACGCACATCGTCTGAAACGTCTCAAACATCACGAAGATGGATCTGGGCGAGATGAAGGGCTCGGGCCTAGGCCCGCTTTCATCTCACCAACAAGGTCAGTAAATCTGTTGGTGATTTTTCCCGTGCTAATCTTGGAAATTGCAGGAAATTTGCCAGAGCAGAGCGCGGGGACATCTTCACTTGCCCAGGCGCGTACGTACCTGAAGAATTTCTATCAGTGGAAATCCAGCGACCCCGACGGAATCCACTCTTGCGAGGACTTTGAGGAGCCTTTCGTATGTCAGATATCGACGACCGAGTGGTGGAAACTGCGCAGCGAGTTCAAGCTCAACGACGAGACTGCACCCCCGTACGTCCTCACTCTTCTGTTCTTTCGAGCTCCCGCTCTATTGGTTCGAGAGTTTTTAACTGACCGCCTACCTTCAGATGGCCTAAATTTTCATACAACTCAGCGACATCAACCCTCAAAATCTTTGCCACGCATTCCCCGGTACATGAGTCTGTCGTGGAGTTCTTTCGAGAACACCTCGGACGTGCCGTACACGCTGTTCACGAACCTCTCCAGAGCAAGATCAGCTTTAGCCAACGCACAGAAATTAGTGCGTTTGCTGAGGAATATGAAGATTCGGTGAAAATCCCCGACCTCGTAATCAGCGTTCAGAATATCCACAGAGAAAAAGAGATGAAATTGGCGATAGAGATCGGCCTCTCCGAACCCCATCAACACCTTGAACAAGACGCCCAACTTCTGCTCAACAGCAGCAGCCCTCCACCTTCGATGGCGGTTCTCGTCAACATCACCGAATCTCCAAAATACAAATGTCCACTTGCTTTCGACCTTCGCAATTGCGAAAATCTCAATATCCCTCGGGACCGCAGAGAGATACTCGGAAGAGATTTTTCATACAAGGGAGAATATGGACCAGTCGAGTACAAGGGACACCAGTGGGCAGGGCGTATCTCGGAGGTGACTCTGGAAACCTGGGTAACCAATCCTGCGACCAACGAATCTGAGCGAAAGGGCAAGCGAATCCAGATTATTCCTCCGACACATTCATCCCCACAACTTCACCTCAGCGACTTCCTCGACATCGGTCCCCACGATCCCCAGATGACGTCGTTTGACTGGGATATCCTCCGGGAGGGCCTAAAAGACGCGATCAGAGAACTAGCCGTGGGTAGGTGTCGCGATTGGTTGCGGCAAAGTCAAAAGCGCGCAGGCTTACTCGGCGACAAAGCTTGCAAGCCTTCCTGAGTGCCCAAACCCGGAGCGTCGCCGGCTACTACACAGTCGACGCAGATCATGAGCTGGAGGCAGCAACAGGCAGTGAGCTGATGGGCCAGAGGCAAGACATTGGAGGGACATGCGGATCGGGGCTCGATGGCAACAGAGCAGTCGGCCCACGATCCCAAGTTGTACCAGGACATTGCGGCCAGTGTATGAGATATGGCCTGAAAACATAACCCCACGAACAAGGTCTCCACAGAGAGAGATAGAGCACGATGAAGAGACGTCCGTGAAAATATGACGGGGCAGCCAGACCCTGTTCTCTCCCAATGTATCCTGAACCACCTTTTCCCCTCCCTTCTAATAACTCCCCATGGCGTGTGACTCTTGCTAGCGTCTTTCTCGTCCCCGCGCACGAAAGTATGACCAAAGCAATTTGATTCTTCACTGTCCTTCGTTCCGTTCGGGGTCCCTTCCCGAGACTGGTCCTGGAGTATCGCGTCATTGGAGCACATCATTTCTCTGAGGGTATACCGGGACAGTTCGGTCGTACCTGATCTATAGTTGCACTTACATCATTCTACGATAGCGACCACCAGGAAGCTCTAGGACAAGTGCGGCTCGATATACCATCTTTCTGACAATCTCAGCATAGACAGTCGTTGAGTTCCGCGAGGTCCCCGTCGTAGACGGGAAACCACACGTCATTTCAGATTGAAGGACTCCAGATTTAACGCAAAGCACCTTGGATCACTCTACCGACGGGCGCTTTTCTTCTGTGGTGGGTTAGAGTAAAGAAAAGGAAATGAATGCCCTGTTTGTTCACGGAAATTATAGGCAAGGTCTTCCCACTTTGCGCCGCTAGTACTAAACTAAGCCGTGGAATAGGAAAGAAGCTACTCTCATCTACTATGCCATGCCATCAATCTTGAAAGGTCTCGTGTCCTTCTTTTTGGTTCGGATTGAAGATCTTTCCACTCTCCCACCGACGTCGACGTTGTAGTTGGCATTGAATTTGGTCAAGCGACGCGCAAATTCGAGACCACGCCCCAGTTTCGCTGATTTAATTCGATGCGCGTGCTACCAGAGAGTGGTTTGCGAGTCGGCTGCCTCGATGATTTATGACGGAGAAAGGACACTTCTTTGTGCTGGCGACGGAAGAATGGCCACTAATATATCGAACGTCTCGAGCCCCTGTCGAATTGAGATTCCGGTACTAATACCATCCAAGCCTCTCCACTTCCACCTGAGGAAGCTTCATGGAACCACAGACTCCTAGTCAAAAACGCCTGAACAGGATCTCCATGCAATCACACCGATTCCAGAAGGCGACGGATTGCGGATGACTCTGCATTATGGTGAATCCAGGCAATATTTCACCGCCAACCATAGCTCCCACGAGCTCTCTCACAGACAAAGCAGCAGGTGGGGCAAGAATTGTAACTTGCAGGATTCCGAACTGCAGCCCGAGAAATCCCAACCTCCGGCTAGGCTTCTCTGCAGTGCAATTTCAGAATCGAATGCTTTGTGCCTTTCGACAACTTCCGCCGTAAAATACTGAAGAAACGTGTTTACCCATGTTGTGATAGTCGACATGATCGAAGACTCGGCATTCTCAGTTCATCTCGACTCTGGTGACATTCTTGTGAAGATTTCCGGTGACATCGTTGTTCAAATCTTCAGTAGACCTATACTTTCCACGCCGGCAATTTTCGATAATCGTCCCGAACTCGATATTTCCCGTCGGCTTCAGGTCGTTCGAAGTGGGCCAGGGCCTGTGTTCGTAGACATCGTAGTTGAAGACGTCCCAGGTCGAAATAGAATAGAGAACACAACCAATCCAAAAGAGATCGTTGTTGAATACCTCCTTCGGGCAAACATCCTGCATCTTCTCAGTCAGGGGATATAGGATCCCTTGGGAAAAGTCGCAGATCCTTGGTATTCCGTGATGGATGAGCACGTCATTGGTATGGATGTCCTGGATTGCGTGAATGAATATAGAGTAAAGTATCGGAGATATGTCTTATCATTTTCCAACGCGTCTACTGGTCCGGCTTCGGGTTGTTGGTGATATAATCGGTCAGGTCGCCATCACTGGCACACACCAGCTGGATCGATTCGCTATTTAGATCGTAGCCGTGATATCCGATAACTCGATCGTGGACACCTAGGCGCTCATAGATCGTCCTCATAATTAACCAGGCCAGGGAAGATATCCCAGCAATCGTCTTATCCAATAAAACCTTCGGTCGCTTTATCACGAATTCGGATTGGAGACCTGAGGGTCACGATTGTGGAACCCCGGATGCGAACTCAAAATATGTTCGTAAGTAGCCAATTCGGGCCTAGAGATGATCGGCGCCGAGAAAATAAATCTTACTTGGGCCGATATATAGTATCATAGCCTTTGATACTGTGCAATTCCCATCTCGGAGTGGGCAAGGACATGCCGAAATGGCACGAAAGGTGCTGTTTCTCGACAGCCACACTGGAGCGCCACTCAAGCGCCTCAACGCCACTTCAGGCATCGAAGTAGGATCCCCGCCCGAGATACCGTGCCCCGCAAACTGGACGAACAATTCCACCGTTAGAGCGTTCGTAGACTCATGGTAATTCCTGCAGATTTCGAATGTTAAACCGATGGAAAACCTGAATAACTTCACACAGTATTACTTCCTTCCCACGGACGAGTGTTGATTGAGTGCTTACACGTGCTTAGACTGTTGTGCGGTAGTTGCGTCACGATCCGCGCGGGAGAAGGCGATTGCAAATTCACCGTCCACGAGGCCCTTCTTTCGAAGTCTAGCTCGCCGTCGCTTCGAAAACTAGTTGAACCAGGCTGGAGGGAGTCGTCAGAAGGATGCATTGACTGGAGGCACACAAGTTCCCAGACGGTTGAACGAGTCTTAACATGGCTTTATTTGGGTGACTATCAAAGCCCGGATCCAGTTCCACGAGTAGTTGGAGATCCAAGTGAGACAGGCAGCGGAAGACATGCATCAGAAGCAAGAGAGGACAGTCAACTAGTGGTACAGAGGAATGAAGGTGCCGACGAAACACCAAATGAAGCCGCGTTTAATGATGCTCCCCTTGATCCAGCAGACGACCCAGAGCCTGAAGCGGAAGTCGCAGCGGATGAGCCACAGCCTGAAGCACTGGATGATCCAGCGACAGAACCTGACCCCCTAGAAGCCGAAGATCCAGAACTCCAACGTGCGATACTCGAATCATGTAGCATACGCCCGCTGACTCCACTGGGCAGGTGTGCTGGGGTTCCACCCGCTATAAGTGCATACAAAACAGCCGCCGGAGCTTTTCAGGATCGGGAGTTTCCTCACGAAGCTTTTTCCTACTTGGAGGCATTGCTCGCCCATGTAGAAGTATACAGTTTTGCAAAGTACCATCTGCTCTCTGGGCTGCAGGAATTTGCCCTTCAGCGGACAATCGTCACGCTGAGGAAAATGGATTGCTCGGTGGGGTTTGCTGAGCAGGAACTCACGAAAACCGTTGAAGCTGTTTATGACAACGTCGCCTCCGACACAGGCAACGAAGAACCTATGAGGAAGCTCTTGTCACAATTTGCAGCTATCAACTACACCTCCCTCCTACATGGCAGCTTCGAGGCGCTCGTCATCCGTGGCGGTGACTTCGCACTTGATCTCGCACGAAAATTATCGCGTCGCCTGCTTGCACATGGAGTCTCAGCTGAACTGGCAGAAGAGGGGCTAGAAGGTCGCATACAGAATCTTGAGCTCCAGGTGCAGGAGCGCGATCGAGAAATTGAGACCTTGAGGGCAAGTCTCATCGACGCATCGATGTGGGGCCGTGGTCTCAACAAGAAAGGAAGGCGACGGTGAGGGGGCTGCTTCAAAACCAGATAGGGATGCATGACCTTTTGTTCGTTTTTTTCTGGGTGCTGTATCTCAGAGGGTCCTGTATGGCTCCCCCGGTCATTGTCATCCTTTCTGCCTCTTCTCCAGATGCTCCGTTTGAGACTTCGGCTAGTCATGACATGGTCAATATGCGCCAACCCGCCCATCCCACCAACCGCCAACTCGTAGCGTAGTGAGATACCCCAACGGCGTAGATCCGTCTTCCATTATGTCCCCTCGGTCAAGGTTATAAAGGATGCTGTCAATATGACTACCAGCGGCACTCAAATAGAGTATATACGTAATGGCAGCGTGAATAACAAGAAATCATGAGAAGGAGGGTTACTCGTTCGGGTATCAGTCATAAAAAGGGTACGGTCCTTGATAGGAAGGATGGAAAGGCGCAGAAATCTTCTCGTACTGAATCGATTTTATATATATGTAATTGATTGTGTTATGCCGAGGTGCTATTTATATTCATATGTACATGCGCCATTACGATGCTGTCTGTGTGCTTATTTACAGACGTCCTCAGCCCTCCTTATATCTGAGAGGCGCCTATTTGCAATGCTGAAGATGACCATTGCGGGATGGTCTCCGGCGACCGAGAAACCCCCGAATCAATGCCTTTACCACTAGGGGGTTCATTTGCTACAAGGCCTTCACTCCGAGGTCCTCTTTGCCACCACGAGGCTGTGCGAGGCTGACTTTTGGGTATAGATACCGTGAGGGTGCCTCGTTTAGTGCCTAGTTCAACACGTAGCTTCAGACGGTGATCACCCGATGTATAGCCGAATTCTGTTAAACAGAGCCTCTCATGAGTTGTTCATCTCCTCAGGTGCGCACGCTCCAGGCCATGGCTGCTGTCTTCATAGGTACACGCTCAGCTGCGGCTAGGATGGATTATCCTAGAGGAGGCCGCTCGTCTCGGCTGACGCCATGTGGGAGTGATAATAGTACCGGCGACGAGCTCGATATGAATGTGAGCTCGCGGCAAGGGGGTGTTCACTTGCAAAAAGCAGGAGTGCTCGAGGCCCAAGCATAAGCCGTTACACATTCCATTGCACTTGAAATTGCGCATTCCATCTCCTACACACTCCCTCTTCGGCTGCTTCACATTCTTCTTTCTTCACCGTCACATTGGAAGGGTCCAGACTCTCCCCAAGCCCCTCAGATGCTATGAACAACCATCCTGGATTGGATCGGCTATTTCTTTTGGAATGGCTGCTCAGTTTACTCGTACTTCACAGTCGTGTCCTCCATTGCCGACCGCCAACACTGTCACAACCGACCGAGCGAGCGAGAATATTCCGTGCGGTGCTGAGAGCACTCCACCTTCCTCAAATCATCCTCCTCCCGCAGTCCGGGAACACGTGTCGGATTCGGATGAGAGAGACGGGCACCCGAACAAGGTAAATGGACGATATCGTCTCCACTATTCGGTCGAGTGGAGGGTCGAGCTGGATACCAAGATCATCGCCACCCAGTCGGAGGCCGACGTGGCGGTTTCTCCCGGCAGCTACTGGCGTCATGTCTTGAAAAGCCGGCTGGAGAAAGTGGTGCGCCAACGGCTGACTGGAGACCGACAAGCGCGACACGACCGTACCACAGTGGTCGTCTCAGTCACGGATCCTGGGCAACCAGACGTCACAAAGGATTACGTCGGGATTGAGATTGATTGGGCTGTGGCGGACAGGCAACTGCTCGACTGGAGTCCACACTGTCAGGAAGGCCACGCTCTTCATGTCAGCCTCTTGTTCCAATTCGTGGCACCGAATCCCCCATCCGTCACCTCCTCCGTTACGACAAGAGGTGACGAGGGAAATCAGGTATCGGGTAGGGATCCTTTGCCGGAACCACGGAGCTGGGAGACTGTCACTGAACCCAGCCAGCTGGGGCAGCCACCCTTCTTATACGATCTGTGCGTATTTATGCGCTGTCCGACGTCTTGCGAACTGGGGCCGTTTTGCTGGGTAAATGCCAGGGGAGTCCATCACAAGATGACACCAGAATCCTTCAAACTGCTCGAAGCGCACGTTACCCATTATGGAATGCCGGCCACGCATGATGACCTACCCTTTGACCTTCAGCGTCAATTGGTTTTGGACAGGCAAGCACAGGCCTCGAATCAAGTACCCGCCGGCAACACGACGCCTGAGCGACATCCACAGACACAAAGACCGAGAACGAGACCGAGACAAACACCAACGCGACAATGCCAATCAGCTCTCCGGCCTCGCTCGGAGATGGCTGGACCCGAGCTGAAGGGATCGACGGGTCTTCACGATAATACGCTGCGAGCGTACGCCACATGGCAACAGTCAAGGGTTTCGGACCCTTCGCTCAGAGCTGAGCTCAGAAAAGCGTTTGATGTGGCGGAGAGGAATGGACTCTCCCTTGACCTACTGTATCAAAACCGCAATCTGCGGATCTTCATCGACGAAGGTGTGCCCGAGGGTGTTGCCTGGTACTTCTGCCGCCCACAGGAGATTGACATCTTCAGGGATTGGAAGAGACGTGTCTCCATCCGCATGGGTATGAAGATGGGCGAGGAGGGGAATTGACGGACCGGCTGGCCGGAGACTGGGTGGCTCAAGACTGCTTGCCAGGATTAGTTCCCACTAACAATAACTTGTACTCTTTAAATATCTGTATCATTATCACTGATATTCCCACACCTTTTCGGTTCTACCGAGCTTCTCCATGAAGTTGCCTAATGGAATATGATCGGACGCCTCGCACGTCCCGCATTCTTGTCCAGTATTACGCTGAGATTCGCTGGTTGGCACTCACTGCGGCCCACCTCACTGGCGCTCGCCAAGGCTTCCCCACAAAAGAGTAACTTTCAGGTGGGCACGTAAGAGCTTAACTTTACGCCTGTACCCAACATTTAGCATAACCGGTCCAGAGTATTGTCTCCTCCTGTGCACGGCGCGACGCTACACGACACATCTAGAATCCACGGCGCAGCAAGCACGGAACAGCACAACGCAGCAGAAGACAGCATAAAACACGGCGGATCGATTGTCCAACCCGCGCAATCCTCCATTTCATTCGACGGATCCACCACCCTGCAAGTGAAACGAACGCGGGAAAACACCACTCAACTACAGGAACAAGTCCGGGTCCAAGTGTAAGTGCAAGTGCGCGGAGCCTGTCGCCCAGTTCCGGCCCCACTCCTCGCGCTAATCTTCAACCTCAAGATGAACACCACCGAGTCCCCCAAGACGCTCAACATCCCCGTGGAAGAACTAGCGAGATGGGCGCGAACTCAACGCATAGTCAACGGACACTGGGGAGACGACAAGATCCTCACCCTGCAAAAGCCACGGATGGGCAAGATCCTGCGCAAAAAAATGAAGACCAGCCTGGAAGGTGTACGTTGCGCGACCCCTTCCTTGCTTACTTAGTTTCTTGCTTGTTTGCGCGGAGAAAGCTCTAACCCTCCATTTCAGCAGGTCAAAGGGTGGGAAGTCATGAGGGTCATGCGAGACGACACGTTCCTGACCATCACGGACTATCGCGCCGTGTTGATCACGCTCAACGCCTACTTCGGCTGTGCGGTGGGCGAAGAGGCCGTCGTTCAAGGCCAGCGAATCGAGGTCGACGCGGGCCAGCAGGTCATATTGCAGCCGCAGGGGGATTTTCTGTGCGTCATCCTCTAAGTGATGGTGGTAGAACTGCCGGTCGGACTGTTACAGTACTCGTTCTTGTTACCTCGCATTGCAGCGTGGAGTTCCGGTTGACGAGATACATTTGGACGTGCATGGAGAAGGAGAGTGATTGTGATTACGCAGATGCTGTGGCCGTGCCTCATTTAGTGCCTGGTTTAACAATAGGAAAGCAGTTCGAGAAAGTATCGTCTCCGGGCGAATTTTGAAGTTCTAAGCGAGCTTCGGTACGTTAGCTCGTCAAATCCGAATCTGTGCTTAACGCGGCATTGCTGTTCTTGATAACGTCTCCTAATTATTTGCATCGCGAGCGCCTCCTTCGGAAACTCTACGACGAAGTCAGACGCTAACTGCATAGTGTGGGTAGATCCCTAGATTACGTTTCTCATAGAGTTGCCACCGCCACGGTTACGGGATGGCGTAGACTGTTGGACGACCGCTCCCGAAACCTAAGTATTCTGTTTAAGACAGTTGTTCAGGAATCAGTTCTGGAGGGAAGCTAACCAAGCCATCCTGAAAATGGAAATCGTAGCTTAGACAGGGGGACTTGGTTCGTTCCAGGGGGTTGGCGTGGCGGCGCGGACCGTCTGCATTTCAGGGGGAGTTGACCGTCATCCCGTAGTAGAACGCGACGAAAACAACGTACCTGGTCTACCTTTCCTTCGCGTAGTTCGTCGGGCCTATCTCCAGTCGACATCGTCATATCACAGTCTGGCGTTATCGGGGAGCATTACGGCGTCGGCGACAACCGTATCTACGGAGACTTCTAATTCTACTAGGGAGGATCATTGTTAATCTAAGTGCGTGGGAATATAGTTGTTCCGGACCGATATTCTCGGTAATTGCGGTATGATTCCGTGCCTGCGTTCCTAACTTACTGCTGCTTGTCTGTCTTCGTTCAACTTAGGATTTTGGTCGTTGTTGACAAGAACACGATATTACGGATCTACTAAGTGTTGATAGCTAGCTTGAAGCCGACCGCACTCTCTTCGCTATTATGTCTGCCGATGGCGTACCTGTTAAGAAGGTCTCTCTCTTCCCGCCCTCACTTCCCTCGCTAGCTGAGAGCATCTCTACCGGTCTCTCCTCAAACTTCACGAGCTCCTCATGCACTGTTTCCATTCCCCCGGACCTCACTCTCCCTCCCTATCACCTCGCCGCCCCAGGCCTCACGGGCCGCGCTCGCATCGTCGATATCGGCGGACCACCAAACCTCAGTCCTGTTCCGAACCGGACAAAGAAATATGACTTGCTCTCCATCTCCGACCTAGCAGAAATGTCCACGTCGTCAGGCTTCATGCTCGGTGCTGGAGCCGGCCCGTTCCACATCGTAGGCCAGAATTCTGAGTTGATGCCCAATTTTGCATACGGTGCCGCAGTTGATGGAGAAGCCTCGCATGGAGTGAGGAATCGGACACACTACGCTAAAATCAAGCCGGATGATTCCGTATGCTGTGCTCATATCCCGGATGATTCCACGGCTTTTGCGTTCATGTGCAATCTATTTTGCTCCGATGGACAACCTGGACCATGCTTGCACGTTACCGGCAAGTCTCGAAGCGGTCCTCTCAATTTCACAGAGACAATCCAAAACGCCTTGAAGGCGTCTTTTGGAGATCAGTTAATCTCTCTTGGAGGAGTGTTTCTGGTTAGGAGAGGGACAGTAAAGTTGCATGTAATGCCGGACTTTCCTTCGGAGCCGTTTAGGTCGAGAGAAGACGTGAACAAGTGGCTACGATACTTTAATATGGGCTTTACTGACAATGAAGATGGGCCCCTAGTTTGCCTAAGTGTCTTCCACTCGGGACAAGATGGTGGCCTTGCGCTACGAATGGAGCATACGCATTGCTTCACAGTGAATAGCGACAGGGATACGGAGACAGCGAAAGGAGGGCATTACCACTACGATCTCGACGATACAAAAGAAGAAATCGAGTACGAAGGCTGGTTCAATGTCGCCGAGTACTTATACCGGGTAGATCAGCCTGGCGTATAATAGTATAGAAGTGTTACGACCCAACCTTTGTAACCTGGGACGGGGAGGCAGGTGGCCCGGGGTCACGGGGGCAGCCTCGTGGCCACAGGGCCCTGTCACGTGACTGCTCAGCAGTGCTCAGGGGAGCTCAGGACGCTCACTACTGAGCACCACTGAGCCCAGCTGAGCACACTGAGCAGCAGTGTAGCATATATACGGGACGATGGCCCATCCCTAGATACCTTCCGTAGTCAATCTCAGTTATACTCTGACCCCTACGTTTAGGATACAAGAGTGTTGTTCCACCTACGCCGTTACAAGTGACCGCGTACCCTTACCTTAGGCCAGCATTACGTTACTACTCCACCAGCGAGTAAACCTTTGAACCGCATAAAGCACCTTACGTGGAGCGATTCATAATAAGAAGTAGTATAGCTACATAAACTACTAATAAGACTAAAGTTATTAACTATAAGGATACCCTTATTAGGAATAGCGCTTCTAATAGGTATATGTTAGGAATATTCGGGCGCCAAGAGTTATATAGTGAACTGGGGTAGGGTTTCATTGCCCCGGGTGAAGGATCGTGCGGCGGCAGGCACTGCCTCTTTCGCCCCCGGCACACTACATAGTAATGAACAGCTTATAAAGGGTGTTACTGTAATAGGGCTCGTCGGATAGATATAATCAATAGAGGCACAACCTGTAATAAGCCTTATCAACTATACATAGTCTCTACATAGACTCCAAGACCTAAGGAGGTTAAGGGAGTCTATGTGGGAGAGGTTCCGTTAAGTAGCCGCTTACGCCAAGATACCCGTACGTTCCGACACCGTCTCCGATAACCGGCTCTGTGGTAAGTAGGTGTCGGGGGGTGTGTGTAGGCGTAACAGTTACCCGATTCATTGCCTATGGCATGTATGCCTGTTAAATGCCTATAACCGCTCTATCTGCAATATATATGACAAGGGCACATCCCCTTGCGCTAAGGATGTTGTGACGGCACGGCACACCAATGGAAATATGCAGGGCGAACACTGCTCAAAGGTATGGATTACTCAATACGAAGAGACTAAACTAGAGAGAAGGAAAAAATACGAAAAGCGCGGTGCGCGCTGCCCCAGATGAATACTTCCTTCCGCCAAGGCTTTCCAGTATGCGCGCAAGCCGCTAAGGATTTTGGTCACGTGTAACCAATCAGCGTTTAGCTGTACAACTTGTACAGGCTCTCTTACCTAATCAGGATAAAGCTTAGCAGACGCGCGCTTTACCCGAAATGGTCACCGTCGCCTACACCTAGGCAAATGCAGTCAGATCTGGCCAGATCTAGCACGGGCCGTGACAGATGTAACCAATCAGAAGGCACGATTATTTATCTGTATATTGTATAGGCACGTGCAACTAATCAGCACCAAGCAGCACCAGAGGTTCATCATCCCCATTATAATAGATAAGGAGAATACTCACATGAGAGAAGTATCCTTCTCTCATGCTTCGAGTCGTGTATTAACTGAACGTTAAGGGTAACCTAAGATTTAAATACTACTATTATCGTCGCGCTTTACCTATCCTATTAGGCCATCCGGCCTATCCCTAATAACTTTAAGTCATGTATTAATAAAACGTTAAGGGTAACCTAAGACTTAAATACTACTATTATCGTCGCGCTTTACCTATCCTAATAGGCTATCCCTAATAGTATATAAGTTAAGAAGTCTAAGAACTAGGCGATCCCTAAAGGCTAAAGACCTCTTCCTATATTATAATAGGGATGATGAACCTCTAATGCTACTTAGTACTAATTAGTTACATATACCTATATAATGTATAGGTAAATAATCGTGCCTTCTAATTAGTTATATTCTTAGCGTAAGGGGATATGCCTTTATTATATATATTATAGATAAAGCGGTTACTATAACGGCACGGTACACTAATGGAAATATATAGGGCGAACACTACTTAAAGGTATAGATTACTTAATACGAAGAGACTAAACTAGAGAGGAAGAAAAAATATGAAAAGCGTAGTGCGCGCTACCCTAGATGAATGCTTCCCTCCGCCAAGGCTTTTCAGTATACGCGTAAGCCGCTAAGGATTTTGGTCACGTGTTACTAATCAGCGTTTAGCTGTATAACTTGTATAGGCTTTCTTGCCTAATTAGGATAAAGCTTAGCAGATACGCGCTTTACCCGAAATGGTCACCATCGCCTACACCTAGGTAAATATAGTCAGATCTGGCCAGATCTAGCACGGGCCGTGATAAAGGTATTACGAATCGCTCTACATAAGGTAATACTATACTTTAAGGGTTTACTCGCTAGGGAGTAGTTGTTAGGGATGGCCTAATAGGATAGGCAAAGCGCGACGATAACCATAGTATTCAAGGCATAGGTTACCCTTAACGTTCAGTTAATACACGACTCGAAGCATGAGAGAAGGATGCTTCTCTCATGCGAGTAATCTCCTTATCTATATAACTCTTGGCGCCCGAATGTTCCTAACAGTAGTAATATAATACTAACTTTAAGGTAAAGGTATATAGTTACTTATAACGGTGTAAGGTAAAATAACACTCCTTTATCTTAAAGGTAAGGGTTAGAGTATAACTTAAATTATCACGGCCTATACTAGATCTGGCCAGATCTAACTACATTTACCTAGGTGTAGGCGACGGTGACCATTTCGGGTAAAGCGCGTGTCTATTAAGCCTTGTCCTGATTAGGTAAGGGAGTCTATATAATTGTACAGCTAAACGCTAATTAGTTACACATGACCAAAATCCTTAGCGGCTTGCGCGTATACTGAAAGCCTTAGCGGAAGGGAGTATTCATCTAGGGCAGCGCGCACCGCGTTTTTTATAATCTTTTCCTTCTCTCTAGTTTAGTCTCTTCGTATTAAGTAATCTATACCTTTACGTAGTGTTCGCCCTACCTCTTTCCATTAGTGTGCCGTACTATTATAGGTATAGTAATTTATAGATTTATACTAAAGAAGATATACTAATTTAATACTATAAACTTAAATAAAGAGAGTCTAACTAACTATAGGACATATATATATAATAAATAAATATATATATATACTTTTATATAACGCTAACCTAATCTAGCTAAAGCCTTAGCGAACTAGCTAAATAATTATATAGCTAATTTATCTATTATTTATCTAATACACTAATTAAATATAGGTAATATATATAGGTATATCTAAACTATAATACTTTATTAGGGTATAGTAGCTATACTAATATACTATTATATTACTATATTAATATTTCCTTCTTTAGGAGTATTATATACTTATTATATAAGCCTTAAGGATTATATAACTTTCTTTATTAGTATTTAGGGATAGCCTAATATAATAGATAAAGGGTAATAATAATAGTATTTAAGTCTTAAGTTACCCTTAATATTTAGTTAATATATAACTTTTAAGTATAAGAGAAGGATACTTCTCTTATATAAGTATTCTCCTTATATATATAACTCTTAGCGCCTAAATATTCTTAAGTATTCTTAATATTTAGCTTTCCTTCTCTTCCTAGTCTTATCTCTTAGTTATATAAAGGTAGCCTTTATAATATAAGGCTTTAAGTAAGTATATAACCTATAAAGGCTTTAGCTATATATAACTATATATTATATAACCTCTTAGTTATATAGTTAGAGATATATAGTTAGATTTAGTATAATTATACTAATCTTCTAGTAAATATTAACTTATATATTAATTATATAAAGTATATTACTATTTAAGCTAAGGACTTAAGGCTTATAAAGTATCTTATAATAGTATTATATACTAATAGAAAAAGGTAGGGCGAATACTATATAAAGATATAGATTACTTAATATAAAGAGACTAAACTAAAGATAAGGAAAAGATATAAAAAGTATAGTATATATTACCCTAAAAGAATAGTTCGCTCCGCTAAGGCTTTTAGTATATATAAAAGCTACTTAGGATTTAGTTATATATAATTAATTAGCTTTTAGCTATATAATTATATAAGCTCTCTTACCTAATTAAGATAGGGCTTAGTAAATATATACTTTACTAAAAATAATTACTATAACTACTAGCTATAATCTTTAATTATATATAGTTATATATACTTAGATCTAGTATAAGCTATAATAGCCTATCTATTTAAATATTTAATTAAGGCTTTCATTAATTAATAGTTATAATTATAAGTTTTAATTAGTTACTTCTATAATCTTAAAGGTTTACCTTAAATTACTATATATTTTATTATTTAAATATTAATAAACTTATAATAAAGGGGGGGGCGGTCCCTAGGGCTTTTTATTAGGAATATTCGGGCGCTAAGAGTTATATAGATAAGGAGATTACTTAGATAAGAGAAGTATCCTTCTCTTATACTTTAAGTTATATATTAACTAGATATTAAGGGTGACTTAAGCCTTAAATACTACGGCTATCGCCGCGCTTTACCTATATTATTTATTAGGGATGGCCTAATAGGATAGGTAAGGCGTAACGATAATAATAGTATTTAAGTCTTAAGTTACCCTTAATGTTTAATTATTATACGACTCGAAGTATAAAAGAAGGATGCTTCTCTTATCTGAGTAATCTCCTTATCTATATAACTCTTAGCGCCCGAATGTTCCTAACACTATTAGGCTATCCCTAGGGCTTTTCGCCTTAAGTGTAGATGAGATGACACCGATTAAGATTATACGTTACCGTAAGTTACTACATCT